>CM076254.1:3804678-4484678 GCA_038380765.1 Odontothrips loti
AGCTCCTAGCAGGGTGCATGTGGCGGGTCGCCGGTTCGAATGTCATACCTTTCCATTTTTCTGCAATTTTTAGCAGATGATACATTATCATCAGCTTTAAAACAAAGAAACAATTATGTAAAGATAATGTGTCAGCGGCTTGTACTCTCATGCGGAGGCATAGGCAGCACGCAGAAGTATTATACCGCATGGGGGGCCGCGTTCCGCCGTCTGCGTCGCCCATAGCTCCCTCTCTTTCTTCCTGCGCCGCGCCGCGCCGAGTCGCGCACTCCTCTTTCTCTCCCTCTCCTGTTCTGTTCTTCGCGCCGCGCACTTATCTCTCTCTCTCTCTCTCTCTCTCTCTCTCTCTCTCTCTCTCTCTCTCTCTCTCTCTCTCTCTCTCTCTCTCTCTCTCTCTCTCTCTCTCTCTGCCACTCTCTTCCTCTCCTGCGCCTGGGATATTCCCCGCCCGGGATCGGCGCAACGGCAACACGCGCCATGCGCCATGCACTCCCTTTTCCCCTCCTCCTGCGCCCGCCTTGCCGCTCCGCTTTCATGACGGTCCAGGAGCGCTAGGAACGCCACTGGGCTGGCGGGCCAACTTGCGAAGCCGAGCCGGACTACCTGCTGCCCGGCCCGCCGACCCTTTTGGCCGTCACGCGGGCTCAGCTTATGCTCAGCCGGCGCTTGAGTTGGCCCGGCTAGCGACCGCGGAAACTATGAACTCCGCTAGCCTGGCCGCTCGCGCGCGCGACATCGAGTGCGGGGAGCAGGGCCGGGCCGGGGGCTGACAAAGACCATCGCGTCAGTCTACTTGAACTCGCAAATGCATTACGGATGCGCGGGAGGCAAACAGAGCCGTTGTTTTTAAATTTTGCTCTGGCGTTATTTCCACTATTCCAATAAATTTCAGCGTCTTGTGACAATTGTTTCTTCACTCTGTAACTGCCCCTTGAAAAACAATTACTTCCGTTTAGAACTAACCCCAAAGTATCATCTGCTTCGTGACGGTTCTGTATCGTCATTTATTTTTTTTCGAAATTAAAATTTTTGATCTGTGAGAAGCAATTTATTTATTATCACACATTGTTCATTTAATGAGGGCGACTCAGTGCTGTAACCGCTGGAATTTTTTACATTCCTTGGTTGTGTTAGCACCCTAACCTCTTTTCGGGGCCCAGCCAGCCGAGCGCGCGTGTGCACCGCACCACTAAACAAAACAACTGCGCGGCTACCCGCCTGGCGACAAGTAGAACAGAGTACGCAAGCACGCAAGCCCACCAAGTCTTGAGCCGCGCGGGCGGGTAGATGCGCCCGGGAGTTCGACCGTAGCTTTGCCATATTGTCTTTCAACTTTAAATAGACTCAATTTCTTCTGAACCACCTCCTCTCATTTCTGACCTTTCGTCAGCCATAGCACATTCATCCTAACATTGTAACCCATGTAACAAAGTAAATGATAAAACTGGGATGCTTTTAGTCGTGGTCGGTTGCCATGTACGAGTTTAAAATACCGCACCGCTGAGCACTTTTCCCCCTCGTTCCAGTCCCTACCCAAGAAAGCCCTGGTTTGCCGACCGGTACCTGCAGCAGCGCCTGGGATCGATTTTGGCACTCTTTCTGGGGTCTAAGGAACGTAGAGGTCGGTTTCCATGTTCAAGTTGGAAATACTGCAACTTTTAGCAGTTTGCCCCTCGTTCCAGTTCCTGCCCAAGAAGGCCCTGTTTTGCGAGGGGCCCACAACTCGAGACAATCAGTGTACACATTTCCACACAATTTAAACACAATCGTCATTTAAAAATCTTAAATACTGCATTAGAATGGGGCCTGGGCTTCATTTAAGGGCTAAAAACGGCCATGAAGGGCTCTTACCAGTCTGAAATTTCAAATTTTCTGCAAATTAGGTGGAAAAATCGACACAATCAACACAATCAATGTACACTTCGGAGCAGAGTTGTGGACCCCTCGCTGTTTTGTCCACCGGAAGCTACAGCAGCACCTGGGGTCGATTTAGGCATTTTTGCTTGGGCTTTGCGTTCAATTTGGGCGCCATCCTCATAAAAAAATTCGCATCCCGCACCGTTTTTCCCAAACATTTACATGAGTCAATGAGTGATCATCTGGATGGCGTCATATTTGAACTGTGATTCTTATTTTGTCGTTTTCAGTGCGCCTTAAATCACGGCATACCGTTTGTTGACGGAACTCGCTACGTGTTTGTAATCGAGCGCTCACAGGACGGGAAGGAAATAGAAGTCTTTGAAACCAGCAATAGCAACTATAGAGAAATCTTGGAAAACTTGGACGGCAATACTCTCATCGTACGCGCATTAACGGGCAATTACAAGATGGATATCGTAACACGAAGCAAATCTGGTGAGCTAAGCCCATGAATACTATAGATTAATATTTTGTGGAAACATTTACCTCCCGTAAAGCGCAATGAGCAATTCAAGTGGCTTCAAAATTTTTCCTACGAGAAATTTGAAATGCCTCTGCGGTCAAAATACTTTCTTTGGGTATACATTATCAATGAATTGCAGTAACATCGCTTGAACAAAGGTAGAGTTTCAGTCACATACCTCGACCGAAGCCCGGCCACTAACCAGATTGATCGAAAGAGCCCTCCTAAAATTGACCTTGTAGACCTTGTTCCGTTGACGTAGATTTGTGAACTTATTGTCTACCAGTGCCCATGTTGGTCTTTCCGGAATTCACCACTATTGCCTTCCTGAAGGTGAAGGTGAAGTATGAAAAGAGGCACCAGGCCATCACGTTTTTGTACTGTTTCGACGCCCTACTGAAGAAATGGGTGAGGACTTAAGGATTTGTAGAGAGAGTGAATGTACTCACTCGGACATTTCACCCTCTCTTCACTCTCTCGAGAGAGTATTGAGACAGCATTATCACTCTCTAAACACGCTCTGCTCTTGCTATTCTATTTACTTTCTTGTGCCCCCTCTCATGAATACACAACAAGCTGGCCCGTCCCTTCCGTCAAACCTCGGTGCCAGTTCCGCTGCGCTCCACCGGCACCTCGGTTCGACGGGGGACTTGGCCAGCTTGGCCTGCCGGCGGCGTTTGCGGGCGCCTTTGGACCTCCCGCCTCAAGTCTCCCTGGAAGTGCCCGATAGCAGATGTATTTGTTACGATTAAAATCGTTAACCTGAGCCCGTCCCTGTGCGCGCCGCGATGGTAATGGTATGCGCGCAGCGGCCAACCCTAACCTTAATAAACAAAAACAGACATATTTTCATTGATCACAAAACCAGCCAGCAAGCTGGCTACTAGCGAGACTTTCACCTGTTAAATTCGGACAACTTATGTTTTAGTTGATTTCCAGACAAGCAGTAAATTTGTTGTTCTGACAACTAAAATTTTTGTTTCGAGAACTAGTATTTGTTTGCTGCATCAACGAAGAACATTCGGTAGCGAAACTACATTTTTATTCCCGCAAGAAACCTTTACTACGAAAATTTACAGAAGAGCCCAACAAAAGAGAGAGAGAGAGAGAGAGAGAGAGAGAGAGAGAGAGAGAGAGAGAGAGAGAGAGAGAGAGGGGAGGGAGGGAGAGCAGTAGAGGGTGGGGGGAGGGGCCAAACCCACAGGCGGCATGACACCATGCCGCCCGCACAAAGCGCGTTAAATGCGTTGCCAAGTAGGGCTGTGCGATATTCCTTTTTTGATATCGCGATACGATATTAACTTCATATCGAGGGATGGATCGATATATCGTATCGACGATACATATCGGGGACATCGACGGATATCGGCATATCGAGGGATATCGTGGTATCGAGGAATATCGTGATATCGAGGGATATCGTGGTATCGAGAGATGTCGTGGTATCGGGAGTTTTTGGTATGGGGCTATTCACATATGACGTAACTACTTGAAGAGAGGGGGAGGGTTCTAGGCACAGATTACCTGCTATGCCTTAACACGGGAAGGTTGGGGGGTCCTCCAAAACCATGATTACGCAATATGTGAATGACCCCTAACAGGGATATCGTGGTATCGATTATCGAGGGATATCGTGATATCGAGGGATGTCGTAATATCGGGGGATATCGTGGTATCGAAGGATATCGGTATCTCGATATATCGATGAGGTTTGACAACAAATATCGGACCCCTCGATATCAAGGTGATATCGATATCGACTCGATATATCGTGATATCGCACAGCCCTATTGCCAAGCGCACGGCGATGTTCTAGGCGGGACCAAACTCATGCATCCGCACTGCACCCGCTGGAGACTAACAAGCCTAAGAGAGAAGAGAGAGAGAGAGAGAGAGAGAGAGAGAGAGAGAGAGAGAGAGAGAGAGAGAGAGAGAGAGAGAGAGAGAGAGAGAGAGGGAGGGGGGGGGGGGGGAGGGCATTCGGAGCGGGCTTCTGAGGTAGAGCTGGGCGGTTACGGGTTTTTGAAACCGGTATCAGGTTTCAGGAAAAACCGTTTGATGTTTAGGTTTCCGGTTTGACGGTATATACCGGTTAACCTTCCCAAAGGTTTTAAACTGAAAACCGTTTTTTCGGCATGAACCTTTATACCTTCCAAAATTGTTAACCGTAAGACCGATTTGACTATTTGAATCGGCTAAACCTCAACTATTCGCAACGAGGAGTATGGAAAAGAATGATAATCCGTTCAATTTTTATAAAATCTGTTTATTTGCCGCCCCGCATGGCTCTACCACTACGCAAGAGGAAGCCATTTATGATGTAAAACTCGTGAAACCCTTCGGCAGGTTCACCGGTTCCGATGCCAAAACGGTTAACCTAAATGAACCGATATAACGGTTAACCGGTTTTATTTCAAACCCGAAACCTTCGTCCAGGTTTCAAAAAATACCGGTTTCGAAACCGTTTAACCGCCCAGCCCTATTCTGAGGACCCCAACACTTGAGTCCTGTACCCAACACGCATGTGTCGGGCGAGGAGCGGGGGTGGGGCGGGTAGCAGGGGCGGGGCCGGGAGGGGTCGGCCGGCATGCCTGCGGGCCCCAACCTCCAACGTCGCCTAGACGCCACGCCACGCCACAACACCACGCCGCGGTCCCAGCCATAGCCGCAGCGATAAGCACTTGACGCCCTCCACTCGGGTTACACCAGCGAAGGCATGGCTCAGTTTAACGCGCTCCTACTTATTTCGTGGCAGCCACACAGTCCATGACGCCGTCGAGCCCCCCTCTGTGGTCCTATAAGAGTTGCCAAGACCTCGCTTACTAAGCCTCTAAACACGCCTTTCACTAGGGTGAAAGTCTAAAAATGCGATATAAATCGGAAATTGTTGCCACCGTACGTGATTCTACGTTAAGAAATGAGTTTGTCCTCCAAATTTGAAGTTTTTCTGTGAACGCAAGGCGGCGTATACACGTCCGAACGAACATCCGGCATAAGACTATAAGCCCGGCTCCTGCCGTTTCCAAAGAAACGAGTCGGGACGGGCTGAAAAGTGCGCTCACTCCCTCCGCACTCCCAAGGTTGGCGCCGACCTCACCCCCTCGCCGCCCTCTCCAAGGGGTGCGCAAGCAGGTGACCTCACTCCCTCCCGCATTCCGTTGTTGCGACCAGGCCTGACCTCACCTCAACACCCTCTCATGAGGTGCGCGAGAAAGTGCGCTCACTCCCTCCGCACTCACTGGTTTGGTTACGACGCGACTTGTCTTCGGAAGATTCGACACATCTCTGACCTATCTGTTTCAATTGCTGCCGCTCATTATGTCGGAGCGTTGAATCGTAATAACGGGTATGTTTTTTCAATAAATTAAATTTGCTTTCAACCTGCTGGAGGCTCTACAGGCGGGACAGGTGAAGACGGCCGGTGTCAACTGCGACTTCCACGGTGGAACAAGACCCCCCCCCCCTCCCCCCCCCAAGGTATCCGGGAAGCACCTGCGGAGGCCCCAAGACCGACTCAAGAACGCTCAAGAACGTTCAACTCTCGGAGCCAACCCAACGTCACAAAAGCAACGCGACGCAGCAGAACTAGGAGTCCAAGATTCGGTGGTACCGGCCAGACAAACGAAGAAAAGGCGCAATGAAACGCGCGAAGACACGAAGTACGCGGGGAAAAAGAAGCGGGAGCTGACGAGGATCCATGCGCCCCCCACCAGGAGGGCGGGTGAGCCGGAAACCAAAACCACTACTAACCCTTTCCCTTACAGAGGCCTGGGACCCCACGGAGCGGTGCCAACCAGGGGTTGTTTCCACGACACGGGCGTACTGCGATGTGGACGAGACCACCCTGGCGGGAGTCACGACCCCGACAGGCGTAACTTAGTCGAGAATGAGGGGGCTCACACCCCCTTCCAGTTGAGACGGAAAGCGGCCCATATACTGTGTCGATACACCATTCGAATATCGCGCCAAAGGAGGAACTAGCGACGGTAGGATCCGGTTGCGCCTCAGCCCTGGACAGGGCCCGCCGGTGCTGGCCAGCGCCGGCGGAACGCGAACGCGTCAGACGAGTAGTAGTCCCGGTCCTTCGGCTGATATTTCATTGAAAAAAAAACGCACATCGTGTTAAAATGATGCGGTTTGCGGCATTCGCTTCCTAAGACCCTAGAGAAAAAATCTGTCCGAAGACTTCTTCGAATTTTTTGTGTGGGGCCCCAGTATTGAACACTTTTGAACACCCTATATTTTGCATTGATAATGCACGTTTCCCACACATTAGAGCCCTCCCAAGCGGTCTAAAACCCGATAATTTGATCGTTTCGTGTCTTGACCTGCATGGTGGTGACACCCTTAGTCCTGGGCCAAATTCTAAATACCCGTGTTCGAATTCGTACACCTTGAACACGGAAAAGTTAAACAGCAACAGTACCCGCACAACCCGCACATGTTAGACTGTAATAAACGTATTTGAAACGATACGTTGCCCGAGAAAAGTCAGTGCTGTTCAAAGGGGCCGTCTCCCGAGTTTACGCTGTGTCCGTGCGATGTTCTAGCTTTGAACACTTCGAACACCTGACTAAAAATCAGTCGCTAGCAACGATGTGGCAGTCGTTTTCGGCTGATTTTTTCTAGCTCAAAGCGATTACGGTGTCGAGAACAGTGCTGGATGCACGCCGCGGTCAGACCTTGCAGCCTTGAACCGCCTTGAACATGTTCAATATTGAACAAATTGAACACCTAACAGAAAATATAACAAAAACCTCGATATGGGTATCGTTTCCGGATGATTCGAACATGCCGAGAACGATTATGACGTTGATTTTGCGTAGTTGCCTCCGGCTAGTGAGCATCATCAACACACCAGCATTGGTAAGGGCGCTTGGTTGGCAAAACCTAACACCTGCCTATTTCTTCATAGCTCTACCTAACCCCTATCACCGAGGGGTACCTCACTCCATCCAGTCAGTGTGCAGGGGCTAAAATAATCAATTTCCAGTCACGATCCAGTCACCTCCAGTCAATTCAAGTCACTCCTAATCATGACAGCCACTTCGAGGAAAGTTTTAATGGTAGACTCAGCTGAGAACAAAAACTGAGAAAAAATGTTCCATTTTTAAAAACTATCAGATGTCAAGGAAAAGTAATGTGGTTCTGGGGACACTTCTGAGGTATGAAAGTGAAAAGCAACTGTTGTCAATTTGTGTAGTGCCAATTTTTATTTTCATTAATGGTCTCCATTAAAATTTGATTTAAAATTTATTAGCTACAAAATCTCAGTGCAGACTGAACAGAGGTTTGGCATTCTCACAATGGCATAGCATTGAGTTTCTAGACCAAAAATTTGATCTCAGAGAATACACATTGTCTCTAAATTTTTGTCATGCAAAGAACTGGCTGTGCTTTAACTAAACCAGACCCCACAATACAAGAAAAGAAATATAGAGGTCATAAAACTACTAGTTAAGGTAGTAAATTGTGTATCTTTCCTTAATTTAGTTCTTAATTTAATTTTTTCAGTAATAATTTCATACATGATACTGGTTTCATTGTTAACTTTAGTTGGTCTCAATCAGCATACATCCTAAGAAGTTATCTTTGCTAGTGAAATACTCCTAGTATAATATATTTTGGTCTAGCAGATCTGTTTGGAAAAAATAGCAGATATTCTTGTTGCACCTGAGAAGTGAATTTTGGTGATACTGAGAATTCTAGTCATTTTCAGTCACCTCAGTCAATTCTAGTCTCCCAGTCATTACTAATCACTCCCAGTCATCCCTAGTCATCAATCAGTGTACAGCCTGTAGAGGTGTGAGGTACCCTCGCCTATCACCCACACCTTGGGATTACTGGGCTCGGGGCTCTTAAGCGATCTACACAGATTGAGACGCTAGAAATAGAACCCGAAGCCGAATAATAACATACTGTAGTCTACCCCCCCCCCCCTCCCCAACTGAGGTGAATTATGAATAGTCCCCGACCTACGGGAGGCACACACCGATTACACACTTTCTATGATAACTCCCTAGAGAGAGTGAGCGCACCTTTTTTACGACTCTCTCCATACTCTTTCAAGAGAGTAAGCACACATTCTCGACACTCTCATAATACTTTTTGGGGAGGGTAAGCGCACCTCACTGGCGCGCTTCCAACAGAGTGAGCGCACGCCCTCACAACTCGCTCAATACTCTCTGGCAGTCGCACCATCTCTCAATGCTCTCTCGATACTGCAAAGAAAGTGATCCCACTCTCCACTTGTTTGCCAGCCTCAATGCTATGCCATAGAAATATGGGGATTCTGCAGATACGACGGTTTACGATGGATCAGCAAAAAAGATTGTTACTACACATCTGCAAAATCTTACGAATGCGGGACCTTCATTCGTGTGGCTAACGTAAGTACTGCAGCGCACAGACTGGGACCTGGCGTTTTGGAAACACGCGATTCTAGGCGCCTTCCAAGCTCGGATCCAGGAGGGAGGGGGGGGGGGACTGAATTCCGGCGGGGGCCAAAAGGCGCCGGTATGCAGGCAACCGGCATAACTTCTTGAGGCACATATCAGTTGTGTTAGTGGGATTAAAAGCTTACATTTTTTCCTGAATTCTTTGCCATTAAAGAGAAGGCAAAGCAATTAAATCTAAATGTTATTTTAAAAAGTTCAAAATTGGTACCTGAATTCAATTTTCTCATTACAGACAATGTAAAATTTGTTTCCTTCTTTGCTTCGATAAATTGCCAAAAGTTGACGTTTCCACCTCATTCCCTTAAACGTGATAAGATCGTCAAATTTCACGAGATCTCACACATTGAGGCGAGCTGGCCGCAAATTCCCGTGATGTAATTCGCGAACGCCGTAAAATCGGGGAGAAGTCGGGGAAAGGGGGGGGGGGGCAGACACGTTTTGGACGCAGCCAATTCGAACGGGGCGTACAACAGAGTTCGGACAAGGTGGGTAAGACCGTGCGGAAGCCAGTTTTTGTAATCTTCTAACTTTTAAGAAAAAGATGTCATACTGAGAAGTCGATATCTCCATAATGACTTTAACCCTAAAAATGCTACGGCGTGTACCCCTGCACGCCATTTTTCCCTATACTTGGAGGCCTGTGCGACACATGTAAATGGTTTTCGATTCAAATGAAATTTTACAGTTCGTACAATACCGAACAAAATGGCAGTGCCCCGTTTTTACTATCGTAAAAAAGAGAATCCGTGAGATGGTGGAGGGGGAGGGCGGCATAGACTATTCATATCCGCTGTGGTGCTGATAGATTTAATCTCTTTGCAGTGCTACGGAGAGGATATCGAACAGTTTCAGCCCGGGATCATATACACGTTCGTACTGAGGCGCACTCTAACCGGAATGAGCGTATGGTTGGTAGGCGAATTCAGTCCAGCACGTGGCACCGTACCCTCTGTGGAGTTTCAAGTTTCACGCCCAGGCAGCAGACTGTTGGTCAGATCCTACGCAAGCGAAACAACTATGCAGGTTAACGTGTTTGTCAAACAAAGTAAGTGTGCTGTGCTCTATTTGCATACTGTTGCGACCGGGGGAAGGGGGGGGGGGGCGATGAGAAGAATGTAGGCTTGATCAGGAGACCGCACTTGGTTTGTATTCCGAATCGGTACTTCAGTACAATGGCGCACAGTGGTTAACAGAATGCTCGCCGCTTGTCTCGTGGTTACCGTGACTGATCGCAGCCGCGGCGGGTTCGTGACTGCCTAGGCTCGGCCCGGACCCCCGGGCCCGGCGAACGCATCGGCCCGGCAGCGCGACTTTTGCTGATCAAGCAGTGCCGCGCTGTCTTGCCCAGCGCGCGGCGGGACCGGACAGCCGGACTTCACCGCGGAGCAGCCAAGTTCCTTCGATTGGAATATTTTGCGGACAGCCCCAAAGGGCTGTCCGTAACAATACACTTCTAAGAACCAAACGAACAAAGTGCGTAAGGTGGGCATGTTCGACGGCCCCTAGGAGTAAAGGCCGATGTTCCGCACTGCTCTGCAAGACGCGCCAATATTTTTGCTGTTGTGCGCTTCCTACAGTCAGAGCTCTTAATTCCGGACGACTTTTCTTGTTTATAGCTCGTAGCGTTCGCACCTTGCATCTCAGGAAAAATCGATTGCGATTTTAGCAACTACATGTCCAAAGGCATATGATGCCCCCAAAAGATCCAAAATAGCAGAAAATTCACGCTCATTACCGGGCTCCAAAGACTGTCCGAAATTAGGAGCAGTTGCTTCCTAATTCCGGACAAAAGTCCCCTGTAGGGGTACAAGTTTTTTATGTGAGCGGGGGAGGGGCCAGCCTCGGCTAGCTATGGGTAACTGTGAACATGGGGGCCCGCTCCATTACCTTGCTTGTACCAGCTACGACAACTGAAAGTCCGTTCTGTGTCTGCTACGTGGCCTGAGTTACTCAATATCTCATCATAGCACTCTGTTTCTTGGGGCAACGTTAAAGGAGCGCGCGGGGGGGTAGTTAATTACTGCATTATTATTCAATTAATCACAATTACAATTCTACTTCAAACCAGCAGCTACCGTCCCTGGACTTGGCCGGCAGCGCCGCCAGAACACTTGCATTGTTCTCTACTTCTCCTGTCGACGTCTCTTCTTCAGCAGCTCTCTTCTCCGACTCTACTCCCGCTTTACGACTCGACTGCCTGACTTCAACTGTCGCGCGCTGTCCGGCCCGGCCGGCTGGCCCTTCGGCCGTGACCCGAAGTCCCCCGAAGGCCGCTCGACCCGCTCGACCCTCGGCTGGACCTCGGCCCGCCGTTCGGCGGACAGTCGCTGGAAGCGCCGCGTTGTGCGCTGTCCCGTCCCTCTCACGCGCACACACACTGCGGCCGCGCGCACGGCTCACGAAATCAAAGTCAAACTTATAATAATTTACCTTTAATTTAAATACGGGTCGTTGTCAGCTGTCTGACAACACCCCTAATGCCGAACACTTCAGCAAAAACTCGTGTTGTCGATGGAAAGGTCATGGTGAGTTATCGGTATCAGATTGTACGTCCAAAACCTCAAATTTTCACACCTTGGCCCGCCTTGGCCGTCTTGGTTCGACCACGGGAAGGGGTCGCACAGTGTGTGCAAAGGTACACTCACGACAACTCATGAGAGAACAGAGAAAAGATATCCTAATTCCGGACAAAAGTACAAATCACAGCCGTATAAATGTCATGGGGGAGGTCGGCACCGGTCTTGCCATCCAAAATTATGAATTTTCACACTCCGGTCGACTCGGTTCGACCACGTAAAAGGAGCCGCGCTGGCTATGTGCCCTTCAAGAGTCAGGTGTCCGGGGACTTTCGGAAAATGCCCGTTAAAATCAAACGGGGTGCGATAAAATCGATTTTATGACGCCAACCTGTAGGTAAAACAGCAGAGAATGACATATGTGAAAGTTGTTGGCAATGGCCTCGCGGCACTTACAAGCCTAAACTTTTTGGGCAGCTTTCGAAAAAAAAAACACGTTTCGAACTTTGTACTTGGGTATGCCCCCCCCCCCCCCCCCCCGGTAATCAAAGTTCAAAGAATCAAATATCAATTTTTTTTCTTCACCGGCGTGTTCGCTAAGGTGCACACTACCACGAGGCATTTTGAAATTTGTTGTTTCTCCAAAATTGACAAATTTACGCAACAAAAACACGGTGTTGTGCTTTTCGTCCGGAATTAGGGCCTTGTCCGGAATTAGGGGCTTTGACTGTATGTAGTATGAATGTCCGTAGAAAAGCTGAGCCGGAAGCGAGTAAAAGGTAGAAATCAAAAAGAGCATACCAATGTCAGTTCGTGACATGTTCGTTAGTGCAGAGCAGACCATACTTCAATAGGGTATTTCACTGTATCCAAACCGGAACCAAAGAAGAACGTCATGACGCCGCAAACTGTATCCGATATGACAAATCGAGGCCCTGGAACGCCCTCGCGCCGGCGTCCGTCCGCCATGTTGGGTTCCCGAATTTAGTTAAGTGACCGCGAATACGAAGGGAAAATGGCGCGAGACATTAAAAGTCTTCTGAATCCGAATGAATGTGGATGTTCATACTCATCAATACCACTGTATCAGCACGATCCGCATAACCTCATAGACAATGTGTTTGCATCGGTGTTGTTGACCTGGCAATCCAACATGGTGCACGTTACCTGGCCGGAGTCATTTCACTGCCACTACGATTTGACATTCCGGATACAGTTTCGGCAGTCCCTACATTCTTCTTTAGTTCCGGTTTGTATGCAGTGAAATACCCTATTATCAGGGCGTTTTGTTAAATTTGTCATCTTCTTCTACTAGTTGACTTCGATGTGTGACAGTGACAGGCCCTTTGTATTCGCTGAACAGATTTTACTATTGTCGGAACAACAACTCTCGCACCCGTGGTCGAAAATCGTATTTTTTGCATTAAACCGTGGTGGGTTTTTGGACGTGGTTCGGAGTTGGCCCAATGCAATCCATTTAAAGAATTGAATAGATTGGTTGCTGTGCTGAACAACGTTGAACACAACAAGAGCAACTACCGTGCGAAGTTTTATTTGGGTACGGGGAATGGCGCACCCAACTGTACTGACCTAGGACCGCGCGGCTGAGTAGCCGGGGCCAAGGGTATGCAACTTCGGTATTCTTGGTACGCCCTCCCAAGTATTCCCGTAGTATTCTCAAGGTATTCTCAGGAATAGTATTCGCAATATTCTCGAAAATGAGAACTATAGCTACAAAAACAGATATATTACGTGATTTATCTTCAAATTGAGACGGTATTCCGAGAATTTTTTGAGAGAAGTATTCCCAAGTATTCTCAATGAGAATATATTCTTGGTACGGTAATTTTAGAAGTTGCAGACACTTGGCCGGGGCTCTGCTCCCCTCCCCACACACAACTCGACATTTTATTTGTGACCGTGGTTCTCCCTACAGGTGAGCACGGATGTTTTGATGGAAGCCGCATCGTGAATGTTCACTACGAACCCCAGCGCCACGGGCTTATCGAGTTCCTTATGTGCTCTTCCTCCTGCAAGAAGCTCTCCGCCGTCGGTTACACATCGACCTGGCTGCTGGTCTATAGAACATACGAGAATTGCTCTCAGGAAGGTGACTGCCAAGTTTTGCTAAAGGTAAGTTAACTGCGTCATTTATAACTCTTTTAAGAAACTTTAAACGAATAAAACGTGAGCGCGAAAGTGGTCCTTCCCACTTGATGTGCGCATGCGCTATCGCTGGCGGTGCGGGCGCGGAGTTTCAAGACGTCGCCCTGGATTTCGGCCACGATCTCAAGACAATGACTTGAAACTGGCTGGCGGCCAGCCGGTGCCGGCCGGTTTCAAGACATTGTTTACAAGACAACGTCTTGAAATTTGCAGGGGGGTCTTGAAAACAGCCGCGGATGTCTTGAATTTCAAGACAACACTTTCACCGTGTTCCTGTGATCTGAGGTTCAGCTTCCTCTGTTACTATACTTTATTCAGCATATGATTGCCTACCGGCAGCTGTACATTATTAACGAGCATGTCCACCTTTATTTACTTTTCGGCGATCTAGAGTCTCTGGAATGCCCAGTCACCCGTCCCAATCACTTTGCCTGGCTGGCGGTCTAGGCCTGGGTCAATGAAGCATTTTGTGAACTACCCTCGTCCCTTCTTGCGTCCACTGAGCAACAAAACCGGAAGTAAGATTCAACATGAACATGCATTTGCTTTCTGTTTCAGAATACAGAACCAGATCACGCTGGAGACACAAATTACTTTGAGGAGGGAGAGATCAGGTTTGAGGTACAACGCACAGCAGATAACAAGTTGTACATCAGGCTGTTGCAGTACACCGGCAAGGACGTCCCCGCAATTAATTGCGAGCCCACAGATCATCTGTTCGTCAAGCCACAACACAAGCTGTTTGACTTCTCTGCTACGTTGGTCAAAGGTAGGACACGCAGGCTTTGATAAAGATATAAACCGGACATATGTGAGACAATATTTAGGGGTTGCACTGCACAGGGGTCACAAAGTGCCCTTATGAACAGTCAAAATCGATGTTTTTTGAAAATTTGAATAAAAAATCCTACAGCCAAACTGGCTAAAGTAGGACTCTTTAGGAGTGATTGGAAAAAAATCTAAATCCCTATTTAAAAGATTTAAATCCCTATTTAAATAGGAAGCAGATGATACCAACTCTAAATGTCGTCCAGTTTCTTAAGGGTTGAGGAAGGTTTAAAATAAAGTTGAAATATTATTAAAGTTGATGATAAATGTATCATCTGCTAAAAAGGAAGCAGATAATACCAACTCTAAATGTCGTCCAGTTTCTTAAGGAATTAGGATGTTATAAAAATAAAGTTTTATGCGTGTGTGTGAACAGAACTTATCTTTTGTTGTGTTATGAGGCAGAGCCGAAGATATTTGAAAGGAAAGAACATCTTCTGAGGCAAATTTGTTTACCGGAAAGGCAACCCGAGTGCAGACGGAGCCGAGCGAGCGGCGTTCTGGACAACAATGCTACCCGAGCAGTGCGCGACGCGGCTCGCGGCCTGCGGCCCGCCAGCGGCCTCACGGGGTCCCCCCTGGTGCCGGCCCACCTTATATTAATAGTTCGCCGCACTCGCTACGCCTTTTCGACTTATCGGGAGTAAAAGCTCAATACCTCAAACTAATTAAGATTTGATTTTTAGCTTTAATGGTAGTGTTTTGAGGTATCATCTGCTAAAAAACCACTGTATCTCTTACGGTTTTTGAGATATCGGCGTTTAAAGTGCGAAAATCAAGCTGTGCAAGTAAGAGCGCGCAGCGCCGACGCGTAGCAAACTTCCTCACGCACTGTACAGGCCTGGTTACTTTTCTCGTCCACGGGCTCAAAATATGGCGGGAAAATTTTTAATCTAACCTACTCCTAGACTTCTGAAAGTGTATTCCCCTCCGCAAAATTAGTGGCTTGACATCGAAAAGTTCTTACCTACGACCCAAACCTGGGCGACTACTTTATTTGCATGTCGAACGTGACCTCCTCTGAAACTAACTCATATAGCTGGGCGCCTCCTAAAACGAAAGCCACAAGTGAGTGCCCTTTGAATCAGCAGCCTTAATTAACTGAGTGCCTTTTGCACGTAGGTGTCGAAATGTCCACGTAGCGTTTTCACACCTTTACATGGGCTTGGGCTGATGGACAGGGCCAGTGTTCCAGGTACACCATAAAGTAGGTGGTGAGAGGTGGGGATGGGGACACAGGAGGGTCGCACATGGCCGCACACTCTACTTCTTCCTGGCAGATTTCCCCTTCAAACGTTAAGAAGTTCAGTCGGAAGCAAATCTTCGTCAATTTTTTTTTGAGGGGGGGGGGGGTCATCAAGGTTGGAAGTTTTGAGTCATGACCGCAAGGGCAAAGTTGTCAGGAGCCACAACAATTTGGGTTGTTAGTTCAAAAACTTAGGATAACTTGGTCTGACGAATGTTAGGACTAAGTTGCGAATGTGCAGTACTCTTCAATTTCTTTTTCAGTTCGAGGCACCGAGCAATGCACCAAGAAGTGGCAGTTCACCTGCTTCGATGTTGATGATCCCTGCATTCTCGTAAGCCAAGTGTGCGACGGCATTAATCATTGCAAGGGAGGGTGGGACGAAACGGAGTTTACCTGCAGTGGTAAGGCCGGACCTAGCCGTCCCAAAATTTTGCTGTCCATACTCTTTGCTAGTTAAAATACAGTGTGTCTGCCGCTGCCGCGACCGACGCACCTCCACGAGGCGCAATAGGCACCCACAGAAGGGCAGGCTGAACGCAGCGAGTGACGCAACCGTCTCTTCTCCGTGCAGTGTAGTCAGGCGCGGATCCAGGGGCGGCTCTAGGTGGGGGCGATGTACCGCTTTCTGCCTACTTTCAGGCGGATTGTAACGCGAATTGCCTACCTTTCGGGCGCCCTACGGGCGCCCTAGGGGGGGGGCGATCGCCCCGTCGCCCCCCCCCCCCCTCTGGATCCGCGCCTGAGTGTAGTTATGTGTTGGAGGCTGCGTTGGGCTACTCTCGTGACATCTACTTGCTTTGCAGCCCCGACCATCTCATTATATCCCCCCGCTATGGAGCTGACGGTCAATGTCTCCTGCGAGAGTCAGTTGAATCGTTTCCGTTTCGCCTTGTGCCGTAATAACGGGAAAAACTGCACCGTGTTTTACATCCAGCATCAGAAAAACCCCACGTACGAGGTAGGCTACAACTGTGGCCATGTAGCCCAGGCGTGCGACTCGCGCAGTGGTAAAGTGAGTATACTATTAAACAGATTGGACTGTTCAGTTTAGAGAGTGCCAAAGACCGCTACCCAAAGTTTTTTTTTTTTTTTAAATACGGGCGTTTCTTCACAAAGCTTTCTAATAAGGGATTTCCTTTTCAGATGCTATGGAACTACGTTACGGACGAACCGGTACGCACGAGAAACAGTCTATTTATTTCCTGTCCTTGATTTTAATTAAATTTGCTGCTTTTAAAATTCCATTGCGTGTAATCCCTTGTGCACATCACGTGACGACAGTGGGAACCCCTCGGCCTAAAACTAGCAACACTTTAATAGAGTTTATGGTTTTCAGAACGCAGGCGTGATGAACCAGTCTAATACAAGATTTCGGTAATTAGCGCAGTATACACAGCGATTATTAAATCTGCTGTTATATCCGTGCGTTTATCAATGTTTTTTTCGTCGTCCTACAATATATCGTTTACAGACTATAATGTTCCTCTTCTTAGTCGTCGAATTCGCTCTCACAACCTCGCCCGCTATCAGCGTTCCTCCACACAGCTGTGCTTACAGCGTATGCTCATTAATGTACTTGTATTATTTTGTTGGCAGACTGACTGTTCCGATCCACCAATTTGCAGCTTTGACGTGATCTGGTGGCAAGAAGTCTGGAAGTCGACGCTGCAGGTGGCATTAAGGCAAGGTGGAAAATACTACCGCACGGAAGAGGTCCCGATACCCGCGGGAGCCAACACCCTGCGGATCATGAGGTATCCCTGGAGACAAAATTTAAATGTATCAGTTGGCGAAGGCATAAAATCCTACCCAGGAAATGTCACCCGCAATATCCCAGTAATACCACAGTGGGGAAGTTTTAATGTATCTGTTAGCGAAAGCAGAAAGCTCTACAACCCTTTAACCGATAGTTTTTGCTAATTGTCTACCCCGTGTCCCGACCCCGGTCATTGGGGCAGAGTCCCCCCCCCCCCCTGTACGCGCCTGGCCGCTGGCTCCGAGCATTTGGCGGGGTGATCGGTTCGTCTACTGAACTACTCTGTCTGAGAAATGACGCAATAAATCAGCAGTGTTTTGGATACTCGCTGTTCTCCATCAGGTGCATCTTAATGTTTGATAGAAGTGTTTTGTGGCCCTAGGACCAGGACCTGACACACAAATTCAGAGAGGCATTCCTTGCAGACGTACGAGAAGGGCGAGTTTTCCCATCAGCCCCCTTTTGACCAAAGTATGCAGCCCTTAAATTTGAAGCCCAAGGTCTAGCAGTGAGTGTAGGCGCCGATATGCAATCGTGCACATACGCGCTCCAATTGGCTAAAGTGGTGGCCTCTTCTACGTTATGTCGTGACGAAATATACAGGGTGTTTCAGGTAAGATGGGACAAAAGGTTAGGGGATGGGACAGGAGGTTAGGGGACGCCTAGGGGATGCCTAGGGGATGATTTTTCACCAAGTGACATAGTGGGCACAAGTGCATATTACGGGAGATAATTAGCGTCTTATAGTTAGGGCGCGCTGCGCGCTCCGTAAAGGTAGGCAGCCGATCGCGCGCGCCTGTGAGGCTGGAGCGCCGCGCTGCCTACGCACTTACGCGCCGCCGCGTCGTCTGCTTGCTGTCGTTCGGCATCGGGGCAGTCAAGACTCTGTTTTCAAGTATTTCTTTGTCATTTAATGACGTCAGAGTAAACAAAATAGCAAACATAAACGAAGCGTCAACAGTAAACAAAAAACAAAAATATAACCCGTTTAAAAAAACCTAGTCCCAGATGCAGCCCGCGTTCGGGACTGATCCGAAAAGTGCTCCAGCGGGCCTGTTCCACTCATGTCCGAGAAAGTTCCGAAAACAGACCTATTCTCGGGTGTGGTCCCAGGACCTGCTTCGGGGCTCTACCCGGGCTTCCCTCGCCGGGCTGGCCCGGAACCAGTCCGACATCGGCTCCTGAGTTGCACGGGCCAGTCCGGAATGGGCCCCCACCTGCACGGGCTACACCGAAATCGGCCCGAAATGGGCCCCCGGACCTGCACGAGCTACCCCGAAATCGGCCCGAGGTCTCTCCATCCTCCCTCCATGTTCTTTCCTTCCCCTCTTCTTCACTCTCGTCCCCCAGGGTTAAATCATTAACACAACATTTTATTCATTTATAAAAGCAGTCAAACAATAATATTATTAAATCAGTCCTTGTCCCTCCTATAAGACTACATGGTGATAAAACTGTGCAACAATGCAAACCTTGTCAAAAATATAATATCCAACATATCAACATTAAAAATAATGCTAAGCTTAAACTAAAAAATAATGACATCAGGAATTTTTAAAGGGACTGATAACTAGGATAGGAACCCTGCTGAGGATAAGGCTGATATTGGTCCCACATGAAAGCGATTCGTTCCGAAACCTGGCCGAAATCAGTCCGAATGAGTCCGAACGGCATCGGACTGTTCCAAAGAGCGTCCGGGACCAGGTCGGACTGTCCGACGCGAGTCCGCGACGGGACTCGGACTGCCCGAGTGGAGTCCGATCAGCAGCTACCTCTATCGGCTGCCCCGGTTCGGGTCCCGAGACCCGCCATCAATCAGTCCGAAAGCGCGCGGACTGTCCGCAATTAGCCCGATACTCCCAGCTGCACTGCCAAAAAATAAACACTTTTTGTCTCCCTCTTAAAATACTGCGTTACATAATTTCCGTTAATGCCTACTCAAAGCCGATAGTTTGTCCACAACGAGCGTCCGTACTTGAGGGACGTTCAAATACCACGTCGTGCGACATAGGCTGACCCCCCCCCCCCCAATAAAAAAAATGCGTGGTACGGCTAACCTAACCTACGTGATAATCGGCTGATCCCCCTCTCCCCCCTAAAACGGTCACGTAATAACGCAGCCTATGTAACGGTTTCTATGGACACGGCGCCGGGGGGGGGGGGGGGGGTAGGCAGGCCAGCGTGCCCACCAAGCACGGAGGGCGGCCGGGTGGCCTACCGTCCCAGGCGCTCCCCTCGGACGGGCCGATGCGGAGGGCGCATCCCGGGGCGCGACTAGTGTCACGTGGTACATCGTTTTTGTGTTTGGGGGCGGGTCGCAGATTTCGGAAAAAGGGGGGGGGATACTAAAAAAAGGCCTTGGGGTACACTAGCCCGACGAAGCACGCACGCATTTGCCTACCCATCGGGCGCTCCTATGCCCCGATACCGCGATATGTATCATCCTTTCATACTTTTCATGACATTTTTATGGGCGGTCCCCAATGCTCTGGTTTGCCCTTGGGTTCAGGTTGAACAGGCTACGACTTCAAAATAGGAGGTAAAAGCAATTAGGAAAGAGTCATGCCTAAGAAAAATAAAGAAACACCCCAAAAAATTTAAAAGCATTTGTAATTATGGTACATATAAAATGAGTGAAAGTGTGCTTTGGAATGCTTTTTGGCTTATGAAAAAAGTTCAAACATGCTGAGAAGAAAAACATACATGCTTTATTTTAATCTTGGATGACTAGCAATTACATATGTTACAAAGTTATTCTACTTCCAAACTATTCACTGGAACAGCAATAAACTCATTTCCATCAATTAACATATACAGACAAACAGACTTGAGGGCATCAACTGGGAATGCCCTAATATGATTTGTTGGAGAGACCTTATCAAGATAGTGTGGGGTGACTGCTTGTGGAGCCTCCTGCACCTCCCACGGAATTCTTTCATACAATGTAACAATACACACATACAGTTTCTCACAGTTATTGCAGCCTGTTGGACAATTTTCATCACAAGATGCCCACCGCACAAAATGATTAATTTTACACATTGTGGATGTGGAATTTCATCAGACAAAATGAGAACAAAACAAGAAAGTTTCTGAGTGGAACGTGTATAGGTTTCGGAGTTGTACACTGTGCCTCCAATCTTAAGTCGATAAAAATATTTGTACCGACCTCTAATTATCTGAAAACTTTCTTTAAAGAGTTCCCTCACTTCAGGTAGAACTGTGTTGCAGACTTTCATCTTACCAACCACATCTGATTGGTGGTTGATATTTTCTGTCAGTTTCAGTTTCAGCTTCGTCCTCCCCATTTACTCCAAACACATGGCTTTGGCTTCAGAATCATTCATAGAATGTACTCTCGCAGAGTGGTTCAAGAACACAGATGATGACGTACATATTTGCAGAGCTGCATGGCGGCTTCCATGCACAAGTCTGGCAAATTGACCATTAAGACTTTCATAAAAAAAAGCATGAATAGACCCAAGTATTTCCTAAATTTCTCACATTGAAGGGCAAATGAAGAAGTTGATGAAACGTTTAAGACAAGTGACGTAACCCATACATTTCCTGAAAGTCTGACACATAAGCATGCAGTAAATCCTCAGCTACATCCAGTTGTTCAAATGATATACTATCCTGACTAAGAAGAGAAATGGCCATTACAAGCTTACAATGGTGCTGCCAGAATCTAACGGGTAAAATGCCAATTAATGCAGGTAAGGAGTAGTAAAAAATTCCAGCGCTTACAGCACTGAGTCGCCCTCGTTAACTGAACGATGACTGTGAATAATAAATTGTTAATCACAACTTGGAAATTGAAGCTTAGACAAAAATGAAAGGAAAAACGGAAAGCTCTGACATGTGATCACATGCCCAATTGTGAACTGTGGTAGATTGGTTACGTCTGATTTTGTTAAATGAACTGGAATTCTTTTTTAAAGTAAATTGGTACAATTGTTTTAGATTCTCCGCCCACTTCGTGCGATGCCAATATGTCATTTTGAAACAATAAGCAGCAAGCTGAGATGATTTACATTGTGTTAATTTGCAGTTAGTTACCACAGGTTCAATTACATTGTATGATGAAGAAGATGTTAAATATAATGTAGGAACAACGGTAATTAATATTTTTAAAATAAATATGTTTTAAAAGTTGGTAGAACCGGAGCATAGCTCCGCCCATTTCTGTGGCCCCATCTAGCGGCATATGAAGGAACTCAAATGAACAACAAGAGTTACCTATATAGCAACGACACTTGCTGAAAATGAGAATAAAAAGTAGAATGGTCGATGCAGAGCGCTCCTCGCTCCGCTCGGGCTCAAAAAAGAATATTTTATAATCTGATGCTTTCATCAATGAAAACTCCTTTTTGATGCTGCGTGGAACTCTGAAGGAAACTGGGGGCTTAATGGCTTTCAGACGAATGTCCACAATATATAGAAAAGCAGATATGTTGAAAGGACATGTTGAGTACTGGGTTTCAAACCACGAAGACATTATAGTACGCATAACACCAAGAAAGACTCCGTGCATTACATCAATACCCATACACAGCCCCACCCCCCGCCCGCCTGGTCCCTCTGCACGCACCCTCTGCGAGGGGTCCTTTCATCCCCAGCCCCGGGACAAGCGCGGCTCCAGGTAGTGTTGCTGCAGTTGCTGGCGAAGCAGTGTCATGCAAGCCGAGAGAGCCAGCGGCCTTCCTAAACTAGCCAGACTATAGAGCGTGTGACCCGTAGCGCAGAGGCAGCGCGCCTGCTCCGAAATGCATGGGTTCGTGGTTCGACTCCCGACGGCGCGTACAGTTTGAAAGGCCGATCTCGGATATACGGACTGTCCCCGGACAAGAATTTTAACGGCGGACCCTTTGCAGCACTGACGTCACAAAAAAAAACCTTTTTTAACAGTGGTGCACGTCAACAGTCCTCCGCGGACTTCTAACAATTTGGTGAGTGCAGTGAAGTGAACAATGATACCCAGTGGTGGACTGCGAGTGGTCGGCTGCCGTGCCGGGTGTTCAGGCCCATACCGCGCAGTTCAGCAAGTTTTCCCATTAGAGCACCTTACGGGTATCGTCACCTGGATTGTGTTCTGTTCACCGTAAGCCGCTGATAGGCGCTGATCACCCGTGCGTTATGCACGCTTAAGTGAGCGTGTGAGCAGGGGCGCCGGAAGTGTTGTGCACCAGGGGGGGCACAGCCCAGCCCCCCCCCCCCCCGGCCTAAATTTTTCTGATAAGCGGAAATTGTGACACATTGACGATTATGCTTAACAGTTGGAATGAAACATGTTTTTCCTGACAGTTAACAGTTCACAGAAAATGTGAGTGCACTAGAAAGACATTCTTATTTTCTAGCAGAGCCCGATGAACCAAAAACTTTGAGCGGCCAGCCGCCTAATCAACACCAAGCGACGCAGTCAGGCAAGGCGGTCAGTCATCAAGGCGCGCATGGCGCGGCAAAACGGGACCGATTCAGAAGCCTCCTGCGGCACCGTTCCTAGTTTTCAGTTTTCGTGCTACCAAGAGGTGAAATATCAGGGGGGGCAGGCTGCCCCCCCTGCCCCCCACTTCCGGCGCCCCTGCGTGTGAGTGGCTTCGCCGCGTCGACACTGTTTTCGCTGTGCGTGACGCCTGGATGGCTATGCAACCAATCGTACTCCTGTGCGCGTTGGAGCGCGGCGCAGTGCGGCGCACAGACCACCGAGCGCTCGGTTTTCCTAGATAGGCTGCCGTCGGCCGTACTGGGTGTTCACGCCCATGCCCATGCCATACCGGCCAGTTCCGCGGCTTCATACATCATATATATAGGGCTGTGTTCTGTTGACCGGAAGGTGCTGAGAGGCAAACCCGCTGAACTGCGCTGTACGGGCCTGCGGGTCACCTGCGCTCACTGTTAAAAAAAATTGTTGGGATAAATTTTGCTTGACGAACGTTTCGCTCTATAACGAACATGGTCGTTTGTGTTCAAAACGAACTTTTATTGTTTCAAAACGAGATAGTCGTTGGCAAACAAGTTATGTCGTTACACTACGATATTGAAGTCGTAGTAAAACGACTTTTGTCGTAATTAAACGAAATTTGTTGTAGGAAAACGACAGTGATCGTTCAGAAACGACTGCGCTCGCTATCAAACTTAGCTACTCTGGTGTCGTAAATTTACGACAATTTTTTTTACAGTGGCTCCAGGTCCCGACTAGTCTGGCTATTTTAGGAAGGCCGCTGGTAAATTTACGACAATTTTTTTTTTACAGTGGCTCCAGGTCCCGACTAGTCTGGCTATTTTAGGAAGGCCGCTGGGTTGCAGCGGTGGCAGTTGCATGGGGGGTGGAGGTGGGGGAGTGAGGCTCCGGCCGGCTCCGGCCGGGCCCCGCCTGGGCCAACTAATGGTGCTATTCACGCTTTAATAGGGTCGAGACTTTTAAATTTAAAGTGCGTTCGCATCCGGAGTTAAATTTCGACCAAATAAATGCCAGTATTGAATTCTGCTCAAAATTTCATGCTTGCACATATAAAATTTTCCCTTACAAAGTTGACTCATTCCCTCTCTCTCCACTTGTTTGTGCGTTTTGTCAAAATGAATTTATGCCTCTGTAGGCCGCAATTTTCAAGATATTTTCCTGAAATTTTCAGGATATATGTTTCGTGCGGCCCCGAACACAATGCCGTTTGAACCACGTTAATATCTTTACCCGTTCAAAATTTTAAACTTGCCCCCCCCCCCCACCCCAAGTCTCCACTATCCGAGGTCGCTGCCCCCCGCCCGCCTGGTCGCCTGGTCCCTCTGCACGCACCCGCTGTAAGGGCTCCTTTCATCCCCAGCCCCGGGACCAGCGCGGCTCCAGGTAGTGTTGCTGCAGTTGCTGGCGAAGCAGTGCCATGCAAGCCGAGAGAGCCAGCGGCCTTCCTAAAATAGCCAGACTATAGGCAATCCGGCTTCAACTATCCGTTCGAAAAAACAGCACTAAGTCTCTTCCCTGCGCGCCCGCTATAGTGTCGTAGCGCGAGTGTGCGTGTGTGGCTCCGCCGCACACACGGCTGCCGAACAACTTCGGCGCGAACTGTGGCATAAGTTCTGTACGATGCGAGAGTGAACGAGCACAAATAAGTCAACAACAAGCAACAGCAAAAAATGATTTATACATAGATAATAAACCAGAAAATAAACCAAATGTAAACAAGGCGTCAGCGATGGCCGGAAGGCGCGTGCTTCTCACTGTGGTGCGCCACCCTGTCCGCTCTCCGGGCGAACACAGCGCCGCAGAGCTTGCACGGGAAGCATACCGGGCTGGGCATGCTGCTGCTGCTCGCGCCACCGGCCCGGTCATCACTGCGGGCTCTCGGCCCGGCGCCGCCCTTGCCCCTGCTGGCTTGGGCCGCCCCCCGGCGGAGCGAGTACGGCGACCTCAAGGTTCCAGCTCTGCCGGTGGCTGACGCAGGGAACCGCCCGCGGCTCTTCCGCAGCGGGGTGGACTGGCACAAGGGGCTGTGGTACAGCCCGCGCCGAAACGCCCCGTCTCCGATGGCAGCCGGGGGAGGCCTCGGCTGCGGCCCTCCAGCGTCGACGCTCTCCATGGAGGCCTCTGCGTCCCTGAGAGCGCCCGCCTCGGCGTTGGGGTCCTCTGGGGTTTCCTCGGATTCGTTACGTGGGGATGGCGGGGTGCCTGGTGATGCCTGGGAGCCACCATCACTTGGCGCTTCGGGCTTCTCGCTCTCGCCGCAGTCCACCGTGGGCTGGGGGTCCGGACTGTCCGGACGCCGCGATGGGAGCCACGAACAGCCCAGACTGGAGGAGGACGGTGGTTCCGGAAAGCTGCCGTCACCGGGGGCCGCCGAGAGGGAGGAGGATGCCGAGTACGCCGGACCTCGGCGTGGCCGCGGCACGAGCCTCGCCGGGCCGAACACCACTGACGGACGGCGATCTGCAAAGCGGGAGGCGACGATTCAGAATACAGACGTCAGAGTGTCCCAGCGGAATAGAGTTAGAGACCCAAACACCGTTGTCACCATACTGCACTGTCAAAAATGCATGCTTGATTTAAGCATTTGATGCTTGCGGTTTTTTCTGGAATAACGAATAACGTTTTTAGGCTTATGCCAGAATCAAACATGTGTCTTTTACACGGATGCCCGATTTAAGGAAGTCCCATATGAATCAAAATGTGCTTAAATCAAGTTTGCATTTTTTAGAGTGTTCCGCGCCAACGTAGCGGTGCAAGTATTGCAAAGAGGACCCGCTAACAGGAAAAATGAAAGTGGCGCAGACAATGCACACAAGTGGAAATAACACATTGCGAAGATTCTCCCCCGGTTAACCCGAATCAGTCACCTCTACTACACACCAAACCCGAAGTTATTTTCAACCTCTACACCCATGTCTAACTATGTAACACAACGGTACTTTTATGTTATTCACTTGTTGTCGCTTGCTGCTGCTTTAAATTGCTGTCGACGACGACCGAAGGTTGACGCCTTCCCACATTTATTTCAAAATCTTCATGATGCAAGAATAACAAGCACATAAGCACATAAGCAAATATAAACCAACAGAATATGATAATATCAGAAAATCAATCACAAACGACGTTTCACATCAAAATTCCAGGAGTGTTCAACAGCACAAATTCATAACAACCATTGCAAGACGTCTGCTATGTTACTTTTGCCATCGCTGCTGTTGGCCGCCTTGTTGCTACTACGTGCCCGTCTGCTGATGACCCACTTGCTGCTGCTACCGCTACCACAGTTGTTGTTGCTACTGCTGCTTCTGCCGTCACTACGCGCTGATACTGTTTGTGGTGGGTGTCGAGCCAGAGGCGGCGGAGTCAAAACAGGAAAGTGGCGAGCAGGGTGCGGTAGAGGTGGAGGTGGCAGGCTTCGGTCGGACGGCGGTCGCCGTGGGGGACACCGGGTCGTCGCCTGTAGACGGCGGCGACAAAGCCTGATCCCCAGGACTGCAAGCAAAGTAGGGTAAAAAAGACAGTACTTTTTGGCAAGTAAACAACAAAAGGAAAAAACTACATCACAGTAGCCGAGAAAAATCAGTAAAAGCACTAATCAAAGAAGAGACTAAAAAACAACAATACAACACGTGGTTTACATCTAACGTTTTCAAAACACTCAACAAAGGCATAATTTGATCTTTTTTTTTTCAGGCGTAAAACCAATGGCCCTAATAGTTTTGCCTTTAAATCAGTAAATTTCCACCGAAATTTAAAAAAAACTAATTGCATTCAGTGCAATGAGAGGAATCAAGAAATGGGGATCATGGGCTTTTTTATTCCTAATAATACTTGCAGAAGCGCATTATTTATTTTTAAAAAATTACACACAAAAAAACAACCACTAGTAAGTTTTAGCTTCGAGCTAGATTGCTTCAGATGCAACAGTAATACCATTTTCAGAACTGTTTTTGTGATATGACTGATGCTTTATTTGCATTTTTAAATGGCTATAAAACCTGAGATTAAAACAGTAAAAATTTGAATTTTCATTAAATTTTGGACCTTATGCCCCTGGGAAAGCATAGCAACAATGTAGGTGTCGGCCTTAGTTTTACCAGTGTACATACCAACCTACCTTCAGCAGGTAAACCAAACGAGCTAAGGCCAGTGCAGACTAAAAAATATATACATGTCTCTGTTAAAAGTGAACCTGCTATCAAAGAACGAATTCTGTCCACAGATCCTGCATCATAGGTACGAAAACTCATTATTGACCATTCATACGCTAAACTTGCAATATATTATAACATTATATTACTCCACAAATCCAACAGTGTAGTCGTTACACAAACAGCATAGTGGCAAACTATACTACTTTGACAGTATAGAGGCTCACTATGCTGTAGCTGTAGTACAGCGGGCCCACTATGAATTCACTACATTGATGTGGGCCCTACAACTACACTGCTTAAACAGCATATTCGGTTTACCATACTGTAGCTACAGCGTAGTGGACTCACTATGCTATAGGTACAGCGTAGTGATCCGCTAAGATGTTTGAATAGTAGTGGCCACCCAGCTTGCTGTTTAAAAAGCATCACTGCAAATGAAATAATGATTTTAAACTATGATGATCATCTCCTGTCGAGTCGATATATTGACATATGTATAAGCACATGTTAGTGATCCTAAACAGCTTGGCCTGCCGGCGGCGTTTGCGAAGGCGTTCGGCTCCCCCCCCCCCCCCCCCACTCCAATCTCCCACAGCAGTGACCAACAGCAGACGTATTTGGTACGATTACAATCGTTAACCTGAGCCCGTCCCGTGTTACTGAGCGCGCAGCAATCATGAAGCTGCTGCGGCGGCGGCCAGCTCTAACCTCGAAAGACAAAAAACAAAAATATTTTCATTATTCAAAAAATGCGAGACAAATCGAAAATTGTTGCCACCGTTCAAAAATTGAAGTTATACTGTCAACGATAAGTCGGCGTACACACGTCCGCCCGAACGAACAAACAGTCGGCATAACTATATGAGGCCGGCTCCTGCCGTCTCTTAAGAAACGTGTCGGGACGGGCTGAAAAGTGATGAATCTGCATTAAATGATGATCATTACCCTTCATGTACAGTGTAAGTAACGCTACCGTTGAGTTCGCTGAGTATGATCAACTTGAACATTTGGAACGAGTGCTCTATTACGGAATGAGGAAAATTCAGTTCTAGGTGTTTATAGTAGGTTTACGTAAAAATATTCGCCGTACGCTGGGCGGTTTGACGCGACACCTGAGATTTAACGATTGCAGTATTATTATAGCCGGATAATTACCAGAAAACGAGACCTAGGACCTAGGCCTAAGGCACGAAATAGAGTACTCCGGATAAGCTCAGAACGGAAGTGAGAAGTCGTAACGAAGAATTATCATGCAGGGGAAGTATGAGAAATCGAGTATTCGGAACCTTGGTGAGCCCTTCCAAAATCACGAACATTTCTCATACTCTGCGGGATAGTTCTTCGTTATGACTTCTTACTTCCGTTTCGAGCTTCTCCGGGGTACTCTTATTGATATCAACTTACCCTGGTGGGGCGCGCGCGTAAGGCGCCCGCACGTCCTGTTGCACGCTCGTGGGACCAGCGGTGTCGGCCTCCGTCTCCCCGCGTGGGCCGCGGCCGCCGTCACTGAAGCCGGCCTCTGCCGGCGCAGGAGGGTCGCGAGGGCCGCCCTCAGCCTCCCCGGGCGCAGCTCCCAGCAGAAGCCGGCGACTCTCCGACCACGAAGTGTACTCCACTCGGAATACTGCCTTCACACTCTTCACAGCAATGCGGGGGCGGGCAGAACCTGCAAACCGCACGTGGACAGTTATGGGCATTACCCAATAAAGCAAAAAACGTAGGCGACACGTAATCCACTCGGCAAACTCGAAAGGCGAGTGTCTGTGCTGCAGCTATTGGGAGATTCCGTCCTCACTGTGATGTGTGATACCAGTTTTACTCGTGCCAACCACAATGCACAGTGAATATCCTTCCGAGGTAGTGCAAACCCGACCTTTCTTTCGCAAATACAAGGACGGTGGAAGTACTGAAGTGACGCTGTACAGCTGACGGACGCACCCATACAGTTAATTTTGCAGCCTAGACTACCATAGACCTGCGTCAAGAGGCTGAGCCAGGGAGATGGCGAGGCGGACCTACAACACCATACGTGCTACAAGGCTTACGACCATCATCGTGCAGGTCGTTTCCACGGCCTCCGGTTCGTGTTAGATGCTATCTCTGTGCCGTATATTCTCTTCATATCCTCTCTTCAGTTAGTGAAGCAAGAGAACCTGCAAATCTAGAAATACTACAGGTTAGTCATGTAAAACTCACATGTGGTTCAACTAAAGCAAACTGAAACAGCATTGCCATTCTAGAGTGCAACAACATGAGGGCGGGAGGAAGTGTACATAATGTATTTTATTGGGTCATTTGCAATAGACTTTGGGGTACAGACACACTGCGTCAGGTACATCAGCTGTTCATTTCAATCAAATTGCGAATTTAAACTTTTATTTCTCACAAATCAAAATGATCACGATATTCCAAAAATTGACTTTCTACCTATGCACTGAGTCATTTGGAATTTCGCACGGAAACTCTCCACACTCAACCAGTCATAACACAAATTTCAAAGAAATTGGAGACATTATTGTTTTGGGCCTGGCTGAGCTAAGAAACAATTGCTCAAATGGTCCAATGAAGCAACCGAGACTAACGACTATTATGACGCAGCAGACAGCCAATGCCAATTCCAATAGCGCTAGAAAAGTTGGCCAAATTATCCAACTTTTAGCGCTTTAGGCTCTAAAGCAGTCAGACAAACAGAGGCTCTGGGCTAACATCGGAAGGGTAATTAATTATCAAACTGTTGGCGCTTTAAAAGAGCTAGGCGGCTAGGCTATAAAGCAGAGATACAAACAGAGGCTCTGGGCTTACAGCGGAAGGGTGTTCCCTGGCTACCACCATAAATTTTGAAGGGCATTCCACCGAATCGTGGAACGGAAGAAGAAGAATGCAAATAAGATGCATACAATTTCCGTCTCAAGGACGGTCGGTAGTGATAGGGGTCGAAAGGATAGCCGCTCTATCCTCTCCGCAAGCGAGGGGTCGGAGTTGGGCACTTCTTTGCATTCTTCTCACTTCCGTTTCAAAAATCGTTGGAATACCCTACTTCGTGGCTTTTACCTAATAGGACCTTCCGAACCGAAATCTTAGAGTCGTCGACTTGTACTAGGTAGACGGACGTAAGTCAGATCACGTTGTGGTGTAACTTGCTTTCGCCCGTCGAAGAGCGAAAAATATCGCAAGAACAAGCACATGCACAGGCAGACGAATAACCTTTGGGTCAGTGGGGATGGTCGCCGGCTGGACTTTTACTCAGCTAAAAAAAAACCTATTAATCGCTCCTAAACGGATCCGTTCTTTATAGGCCGTTCCAGCCGCAATAACAATGAGGGCCAGATGAAAGTATTTCAACTAAAGACTTAAGTGGCATGCACCGCAGCGACGGAGAAAAATGGTGAAGATGCACACCACACTCTTCTGGAGTTCCGTTTATCTAGCTCAAGGACCGTTCCTCCCTACATCATAAACAGAATGTACCGGACGCTTCCGTTGTATTTTGTTTACAGCCTGGCATGGCAGAAGCCAAATGGACGACATAACGATTCGTGCCTAACAAGTGATCGTTAGGGGTAGGGAGAATTAGGGTTAACATGTAGAACCTGATGCCAAATACTTCAGAGCACGTTTTTCCGATTGCGTCTTCTGCCTTCACTGTTAGACCACACAACTCTCCGCAGTAATGAGATACGCGGGACATTGACTCCCGCCACCGTCCTCCTTCCTCTTCGTCGTACTGGGCGAGGTGTTCGTTCACAAAACCAGAGTTTAGAGTGCGACGCTGCCGAGGTTAGCCCCGCTATTAATATTATCCAAATCGAAGCTGAGCAATACGAATCTAGAAATGAGGGGGGGGGGGGTATTGGGCGCCAGCATCAGCGTCACACGCTGAACCTGTTCTCCCCGGACGGAGCCGGCACTCACCTGTACTCCCGAACGACGTCACAATGCTCGTGGAAGAAGGGCTGCGGCAGGAGGTACCGGTAGCTGTCCACGAGCAGCTCCTTGGCGTGGTCCCGGCGGTCAGACTGGAACAGGCTCCAGGCCACCATGACGCGCTCCACGATGCCGGTCCAGGGCGCAGCGCACAGCACCATCTTGTCCAGGTGGTCGCTGATGGCGTCCGCGTCAAAGTGGTCGGTGCCCCATGTCAGCGGGCACTGCAGGCCCTTGAGGTTGAAGGACCGGACACATTGTGTTCCGTTTGCTGCACAAGACCGTCTCCAGCACCGACAGGCAGCGAAGGCGCGGGAGGTGGTTGCCCCAGGTGATCGCTACCGCTCGACAACAAACGACGACTGTGGCTGCGAACGCTGACTGCAAAGAGGCTTCTGCTATGGACATCGGGCTGCGTCCGGAATGCGCAGTCGGCACCAAGGGCTGTACAGGCTCCGATTTTCAATATTCCGCCCAACAGCCGAGGGATCGCAAGGTAAACAGTTTTCCGAAAAACTGGGGAACTTTCCAGGAAGGAGAAAATTGTGACTGGATCGATTGAAGCTTCACTTGTCAAAGTTGACAGTCAGTTGTTGGCGCCATTGTGTGCCGGAAGTGGCAACACTGTTTTGTTTATATTTAAAAACTCTATCCATCTATCTGTGAATAAAGAGTCAGTCTTCCTACGGCTTTCGTACCGTGCAGATCTATTGTATTTGTTTTCACCCTACACATAAAATCCACGCGCTCAACAGGTTATGGGCCCAGAGCACACATATCCAAAAACATCGGACTAAAATCCAAATGAATTAAAACCCAGCAACTAAAAATAAAAACACTGAATACCACAACTCTTCATCACAACCACTCATCAGACTAAAAAGAATTCTTCTACAGTTAAATCATGCCACGGGACGGCATGTCGGGTGATGTAGCCCACATGGCAATGCTTAAAGATTCCACAACCTTCAACATGTGGAACTTCCAAATAAATTCGATGAATCAGAACATGAATGACACAGCCATCATGACCAAAATAGTAAGCATTCTGCCTGGAGAGTACAAGCACTTTACCAGTGCTTGGGACTTGGTTCCAATGCAAGAGAGAACCCTAAACAATCTGTGTGCAAGTCTTCAGCTTGAAGAGACTAAAGCCAGATCCCAAGAGGAGGAAACTGAAGCAGCATTCCAAGCTGTGAGGCAAAATGTAAAATCCAGAATTTCATGTTACAATTGTGGTAAAACAGGACATCATAATCGTCAATGTCCTGACAAAACTAAAAATGACAGGAACAGCAAAAAAAGTCTTTTCTGTACTGTTTGCAAAAAAAACAATCATGAGGCAAAGGACTGCTTTTTCAGGAGCAGGTTCTGTGGTCTCTGTAAAACATCAACACACTATCAGAAAGACTGTAGATACAGGGATAGTAAAACATCAACTAAAAGACGTCATGATGGAAATGACCAAAGCAACAGATACAAACAACCCAGAAGGGAAGCACAGCCAAGTAGGAGGTCCTATATGGCTGAAAAACCCTCTGTAAGCAGTAAAATTGTGACTGTGCAGGATAATCATGTGAGTAAAACAAATTATACATCAATTGAAAGTAAAAATGGATCGAGTAATGAAATGGTAAAAGCAATAAAGGACAATGATTTAGAATCACTATGTATCACTAAAAATACAAACATTGTGCCGTTTGTGGTCGACAGTGGAGCCACTGGACACATGATAAATAAACCACATGTTCTCACCAACACTGTGAGAACCTCACTAAAAATCAATCTTGCACAAGAAGGGAAAGCCATGTCATCTCACATCATGGGCACACTAAAATCATTAAAATGCAAACTAAATGATGTGTGTTTTGTTCCAGACCTCAGGAGGAGCCTACTCTCAGTAAATATTATTACTGAAGAAGGTGGAGCTGTCCTGTTCAACAAACAAGGAGTAAAAGTTTTAAGTTCTAATATTTATGTACCAAAGCATTTAGTAGTACTTGAAGGGTGCAAAACATCCTCAGGTCTCTTTCAAATAGACCTACCAATTAAAGAAGAAGAAGCCCTTATGTTAACTAATAGTAGTGATCAGTTCACCAAATGGCACAGGAAAATGGGACACATCAGTATTAACAAACTAAAAGAACTGTCAAAACTCAATAGTGAAGTGATCCTAAAATTACCCAAGGGACATTTGGACCTTGTCTGTACAGTCTGTCGAAAAGCGAAGCAAACTAAATTACCTCACAATGAGAAGAGAACAAGAGCAAAAAGGATTCTGCAAATTATTCATTCAGATGTGGCCGGTCCCATAAGCCCAGAAACCCATGATGGGAAGAAATACTATGTTGTATTCCTCGATGATTACTCTCATTTCTGCACTGTGCATTTGATGACTTCCAAGAGTGAAGTTCTTGAACACCTAAAGGCCTTCATCGCAGAAGCAGAAAATCAACACCAAACAAGGGTCTGTAAAATAAGAAGCGACAATGGTGGTGAATTCACATCCAATGAATTAAAAAAATGGACAAAAATGAAAGGCATTGTCATGGACTACAGCACTCCAAGATGCCCTCAACAGAACGGTACATCTGAGAGGATGAACAAAACACTCATGGAAAAAACAAGAGCACTAATCTTTGACTCTAACTTAAAAGCAGAAATGTGGGGCGAAGCAATGTTAACAGCAGTGTACCTCTCAAACAGAAGTCCATCATCAACAGTGAGCAAACTTCCAGCCGAAATTTGGTATGGAAAGAAGCAGGATCTGTCAAACATCAAACTTTTCGGAACAAGAGTATTTGCTAAAAAAACCTCCTATCTAAAAAAATTAGACAACAGATCAGAAGAAGCTGTACTTGTAGGCTATGCGCCACATGGATACAGACTATGGAATAATAAAACCAGAAAGATTTTCGTATCAAGGGATGTTGTATTTACAAACCTTCTAAGTGAAGATGACCACAAGTTACCATCAACCATAGACATCAGGTTAATCAATAAAAATCCACTGGCTCTGAGAAACAACGTTCCTGCTGCACAGCAGCAACCAGAGGAAGAGATTCCAGACCCAGTTGCAGTTGAACCAGCATCACCAGGAGTGAGTGAAGGGGAAATGCCACAACCTGAAAATCAAACAGAAGAAAGAAACTTTACTCCCCAGTATGAAGAACACAATTTGAGAGACCGATCAAAATTAAAACGCCCTGCTAGATACTTGGAAGTCTGTCTGACAGACAATGAAACACCAATTCTATTTTCAGACTGTATTAAAGACACAAGATGGCAAGCAGCAATTCAAGAGGAATTAAGTGCATTGAAAAAAAATAATGTATGGCAGCTAGCAGACAGATCAGAAGCAAAAGGGAGAATACTGACCAACAGATGGATCTTCAAAATCAAAAGTGATGGCACCTACAAAGCTAGGCTAGTTGTAAGAGGATGTGAGCAGTCCAAGAATATTGACCTGAAGGAGACATTCAGCCCTGTTGTTGACACAACTCATCTGCGTGTGCTTTTAACTCTGGCTGCAAAAGAGAACATGACAGTAAAAACATTTGACGTAAAAACGGCATTTCTAAATGGTTCTCTGGACGAAGACATCTATATGGAGCTCCCTCAAGGATTTGAGATCACAAATAAAATCTGTCTATTGAAGAAGGCCTTGCACGGACTTAAACAGGCACCACAAAGGTGGTATGCCCACCTATCCTGTCATCTTAAAGAAGGAGGAATGATCCAAATCAAAAAGGCCAAATGTCTGTTCAAAACGAATGATAACAGCGTTTATCTAGCAATTCATGTGGATGACGGTGTAATTGCCGGAAAAAGTGAAGAAGCCCTGAATAAAATACTGAGAAATCTTGAGTCAGAATATGAAGTTAAAATAGATCATGAGCCTAAAACATATATAGGTATGGAACTCACTAAAAAAAATGGGGAATTGTCACTGTCTCAAGAGAACTATGCAAAAAAGGTCTTGGAAACATACAGCATGGAAAACTGTCGACCATCCGACACACCACTGGAAAAAGAGAGCAACAATCAACCGAGCAGTGAAAAACACAAAACGATCTTTCCCTACAGGCAAGTCCTAGGAAGTCTCCAGTTTCTGGCAAGTAAAACCAGACCCGACCTAGCCTTTGCCGTCAATTACCTTAGCCGGTTCTCTCAAGAGCCGACCGAAGCCAACATTGTAAATGCAAAAAGGATACTTGGGTACCTAAAGGCAACAACTGATAGATGCATCACATACCAAATTGGAAGCCAAGATGCCTTGTCCATAGAAGCTTTTAGTGACTCAGATTATGCTGGCTCAGGTCACCCAGGGAAAATGAAGAGCACCTCGGGAATGGTTCTTATGTTAAATGGGGGGCCAATTGCCTGGCATTCCCACAAACAAGATATAACAGCACAATCAGCAACCGAAGCAGAGTACATTGCTGCAGCTGAATGTGGAAAGGAGATAAAGTATGTAAAACAGCTTCTTGCAGAACTATGTGGAAAGGAGGTTCCTTGTATACTGAATCTAGACAACCAAGGATCAATCAAACTGGTGAAAACTGGAAACATGACAAAAAGAACCAAACACATAGATGTGAGATACTATGCAATTAGTGAGCAATATGACGAAGGCCTGTTCTCTGTACAATACGTACCAACGGTGAATAATCTGGCAGATATTTTTACTAAACCATTGCTCAAAGACAAGTTCGAAAAGTTCAGGAACGCGCTGTGCCGCAAAGTGTCCAACTAAGCAACAAGTGCACGAGATCACTAAAACATTTGTTACACCACTTCTCATAATTTAAAAGGAAAAAGATTATTATTTATTTGTGGTAAAAAAAAGGGGTTCAATTCAAAGAACGCCAGAGTCGTTCTTGGTGACGGTTAAAAATCTAAAACAAAAATAAAATGTATACAGTAAAAAGTTTAAGTTTGGTTGGCGACACCAACACTGAAGTCAAGGGGGTGTGTCAAAGTTGACAGTCAGTTGTTGGCGCCATTGTGTGCCGGAAGTGGCAACACTGTTTTGTTTATATTTAAAAACTCTATCCATCTATCTGTGAATAAAGAGTCAGTCTTCCTACGGCTTTCGTACCGTGCAGATCTATTGTATTTGTTTTCACCCTACACCTAAAATCCACGCGCTCAACATCACTTACATGGTTATCCGTCCCATACGGAAAGAGTAGCGATGTTGTACAGAGACAGGGAATCACTCTCCAAGCGGCGCGCGGAGGTGGCACCGTCGTCCCGGAGGCGACAGAATGACGATAAGACTGTGTCGTCGGCTCCAAGTAGCGGTAAGGTGATTTAGACGTTATAAAGTGTTACTTTCTCGCGATTTCTCCCCCGTCAGCGTTTAGGCATTTACAACAATAATCGAAAAAAGGAATGCTTCCAGATCGGAAACAGTCAGCATGAGAAATAGAGTTTCCCACTGAATCCCAGAACGAAACTAAGAGGAAGGCAAGAAGTAATAAATGGTGGGCGGAAACGGGAACAGTACCACATCCCCTGCCTTCCTCTTCGTTCCGTTCTGTGATTCAGCGAAATACCCTATTGCACCCGACCTTCAATCGTTAGAGGTGGGATCGTGCGATTTTGTTTCCTATTTGTAAAGTATTCTTGTTCTTCTACTTCCGTTTTCGATCCTAATTGGAAATGCCTATTCCAGCGAATCAGAACCCGGAAATTAAAACAACGCAGCAAACGAAAACGGACCTCACCAAGAGAAAAAGGAGGGTGTCGGTCGATATGACCCTATCGTCTCCCAAATCCCTTGCGCGGGCTACAGACTGTGGCTTCTACTGAACTTCCCTTTTGGGATTCACTGGAATGTACGAGAAACTAACATCACACTACCGCTCTCACTTATCCTGCGGGAGATTCAGCCGGTGGTAGCGGTGGTGACATCACTCGTCCTGGACTCGGGGAATCGGCCGGAGACGGGTGTGGCGTGGGGCTGGGGCTCGGCGTTGGCTCCCGGCTTGAGTCGCCGCTGCCACTGTCACTGTCCAGGTCCGCCTCCTCCACATCGTCGACATGCTCCTCCGTTTCCGACTCGTTTGCAGCCTTAGCAGCAGGTTTATTGTCAAGCTCAAAGAATTTATTGAAGTGTTTAAACCTCAAATGGTTTTTCAAGTTTGTGGTGCCGCCGCCAGTGGATATCAGGTCTTTGCACAAATTGCATTTGGCTCTCCCTGGCTCAGCGGAGTGGCTGAAATGGGTCCACCATTTGCTGGCCCTGGACCCAGGCTTAGGCATGTTGTACTAGTTGTACAGCACTGAAAACAGAAGAATGAAATCAAATGCAGAACACGCGGGGCGATGTTTTGAAGTAGTTTTGCAACAGTGAGGTTACCTGAAGGAAGCGTGATGCCGACGCCGACGGTGCGGGTGATAACAGATGACGCGAGACGCAACAAAATAAATCGGAACACGCCGATGTACAGCTCGGGCTGGCTACGAACGCACGCAGGCGGAGTGGGACCACGGGCAAGGGCACAGGGATGAGTCCAAACTGGGCGGTCGCGTAGCCGTCGACGTGCCGTGCCGTCAAAACAAAACAACAGCCAGCAGCCTGCCCCTGCCTGCCTGCCCCGCTCGCTGGGCGGCGTCGCGCCGCGCCGATGACCCGCCGGCCTGGTGTCGGAGGGAAGGAAGGAGGAGAGGAGGGGAGGCGCTGCGTCTCCGGCAGCTTGCAGCTTGCAGTCGCAGTTCGGGGCGCGGCGGTCGGTTATTAAAATCGCTTCGGTTGTTCGGTTAACCGTATCTTACGGTTTTCCGGTTAACCGGTTTCTTACGGTTAACCGGTTAACCGGTTGTTTCCAAAAAGATAACCGAACGCTCCGGTTATTAAAATAACCGAATGCAATAACCGGTTAACCGCACAGCCCTACCGAAGGCTCCCCGCAAACGCCACCGGCAGGCCAAGCTGGCCAAGTGCCCCTGTCGAACCGAGGTGCCGGCGGAGCGCAGCGGAACTGGCACCGAGGTTTGACGGAAGGGACGGGCCAGCTTGTTCTGTTCAAGGTAACGTTGGAGGAAAACAGCACTCCGACCTGCAAAAAATAATTAGGTAAGGGATAAAAATCCTAAAAAATTTCAATGTATATTTTCTTTTACAACTCGAAAATCTCCTCTTCCGCCCCCTCCTCCTCAAGTCTACTGTCGACAGCGCTTGTTGGTGTCTCTGGAGTCGACTTATTCAGACATTTTCTCTAGCAGACCGTACATCCGGAGCAGCAAGGCATGTTGTTTTTTCTGCAGCCACAGCGCATCGTCCCAAACCCTGTCTTGCAGTTGCATATGTGGAGCTCTCGGCAGGCCGCGCAAACGTCTGGAAGCTCAGTCCAGTGTGGAATCAAGCTTTCCCCATTCGCAAGCAATGCCCACCCCCACGACGTGGCATCCGGGTTGGAGTCGGGCCGTACATGGAGGGCCGTCCCCCAGAGGTGGCCCGCTTGGTTAGGCAGCTCGGAGAGCATGTTTGGCCAAGGCTGCTGCTGTTGGTGGAATGGTGTATATGGAGCGGCCATCCCCCACAAAGAGGCGCCTGCGGGCACCGTTTACAGACGTTTCTTGCCCATTTACATCGTAGAGCAGCACTGTAAATCTGTCCAACGCAGCAAAATCGTCCGTCTGGAGGCCTTGAACGCCTCGGTGACGGTTTCTGGATTTGATAGCCACATCTTCCAGGCCCTTTGTCTTTCCGATTCCAGACAAGTAGGACGTGGTGTCACACCCCGTGAAGTCATGAAACCCTCGCAATGCCTCTGCTTTCCTAGGGCCTAGACTTCTGCAGCGATGGCGTGCACAGGAATGTTCCTTACGGTTTTCCCGCTTCCATATCTGATCCAGAGTTCCTGAAAATAAAGAAAAAACAAACATTCACTATCGGTCCTTATTGCAAGGGAATGACTGCGTATGAAAAATTCGAATTGAGCCTATTTTCACGATCCATGAGTACGTAAATGTTGGCAATGCGAACATTATTTAGAATACGTACCATTTATAGTTGAAAACTGGAGAGTACGAATATTGCTTGAGAACACCGTGTCGCGCCTTTTAGCAATGATTCCCAAAAAGTCGCTACTAGCGCAAAAGTTGTCTTACGATGCCCGACTGTCGCTCAAGAGAAAGTATCACCCAATCTCGTCGCGTTTACGGGCAACAGCGAAAAATCATTTTCAAAATCATTCAATTGTGAACTCCGTTTCTTTTTCGGTCAAATTAGTGGGGAAATTACATTTCTGCCTGCCCAGGCGAATAGAGCGTCTGGAATCGGCCAAAAAGGTGATTTCTCGGCGTTTCATTATAAAAGACAACTTCTTTTTTTCAAAAATAAAAATGGGCCGAAGTGACCCGTATTCTGGAAATCACCCTAACGCAAAATGTACGTTAAATGAAGATTATTGGCGAACTTTGTAAGATCGAAAAACAGGATGCTTATTGCAAGCATTGCGTGTCCCAAGGATATAAAGCTTGTTCCGCATAACGAAGCTTGGCGCCAGTGTGACGGGTCAGGCATAATCTTCTTGAATCTTGCAGAGTTCTGCTTGCAACAAGCATAGTATGCTTGGCTGATAATTTTTGGTTCAAGCCTAAAAATTGCTTTGGATCAAGCATATTATGCTTGATTCAAGCATTCTTTTTGAGAGTGCGAGTGTCCGACGCTAAGGGGCCATTACCACGTGACCTAAAATAGGCCACTTTTTGACCCCCCCCCCCTCCCCTGCGTGATCTGGCTAACCCAACCTTCCCATGTATTCAATATAGGAGCGTGACCTGTCGCTGAACCCCCCCCCCCCCAAATCGGTCACGTGGTATGTGAATGGCCCCTAATCGGAATGGCTATTGAGTGCGGACGCCGCCGTATCTTTCTGTGAGATAGAGGAGTGTTGCTGAGTTTCTATAGGTGTTAAAAAAAAATCAGGAAGTAATTGACATTGAGCTCCCCTCTCCTGATAATTTGCACATTCGGCCTCTAGTGTGCTCACAAGTATTTGGTCGTCCCAGCCATGGCCTACATAAGGCCCATTTTCACATCCACGTTGTGCTGTCGGTATCACGACAGTTACGTAATTTTTTTCGTCAAAAAATGTTTTACCCAACTAAAGAACACCCATCATTTCTTTACCCATTGTTTCATGTCCACTTCCAATTGAACTACGAACACATATGATCTAATAATATTTACGCCGCCCGTGAGGTGTGACTTAACAATTTTTCATTCTCCGTTTTCCTGCCACTGGTTTGACACCCTGGTTGGCAAATTCCACCACTCCTTGTACGCGCTGCTTGGGGAGATGCAGAAGGAACAGGCAGAAGATAAGCGAGCTTGAGTTCGTAAAGGTATTAAGAACGCTTTCTACTCCGACTGATTAGTGGCAAGAAAGCATTACAGTGGCAGGAACTGTGCCTCCATGTATAGAATCCTGCCTTCACGTCGTCCAAGCCCCCCAAACGGCTATGCTACCGGACGGTCTCAAAGCAACTGCAGAGGCTATCGAGAAATAATGGGGAGTTCAGGGAGGACGGCCGCGTACTGGACTTCGTGCGCTGCTGCAATCACAATATAAAACTATAAAAAAATATTATGGGTAAAAATAAAATTGGTGATTCAAAATCACTCTGTTAAAAATTAATACTTCATTCAAAACGATTTTTATGGGAATCTGGTATTCTTGTGGGATTTTGTTGGTTTAAGAATCATCAGCGTACATCAACCTTCTGTATGCTTGACAGTAGCATATGATGCTTGAGACACGTAGAGCAAGCTTACAGTATCCCTCAAGCATCATATGCTTTAATCAAGCATAATATGCGTGTGGGATTTTTGGTGGTGCAAGCATGAAATCTGTTTGACGTAAAGCATATTATGCGTAAATCGTGCAATTATTTTTGAGAGTGTAGCCAATGGTCTGAAATACTTTTGGACGAAAGTTATGGTGGTTCATTTGAAACTGGACATTAAAAATTGGGAGAATTTTGAAGGGTAATGGTAGGAGTAGGAGGATCAAATAAAGCACTCTCCAAAAAGAATGCTTGAATCAAGCATAATATGCTTGATCCAAAGCAAATTTTAGGCTTGGACCTCAAATTCCCCGCCAAGTATAATATGCTTGTTCCAAGCATGACTTTCCACGATTCAAGAATATTATGCCTGACTCAAGTATCGTCACAACTGGCGCCAAGCTTCGTTGCTTGGAACAAGCTTCATATCCTTGGAACACACTTCATATGCTTGCAACAAGCATCATGTTCTTTGATTTAAGAAACTGCGCCAAGAATCCTCATCTGACGTCAATTTTGCGTTTATTCAAGCATTCATTTTTAAGAGTGTTGTATTCTTGGGGCAAGCAAGTGGTATCACTCAATCAACATAATATTCTTTAAACACGCATAATGTGCGTGTGGGATTTTTGGTGTTTAAAGCATAAAATATGCTCAACTTACGGTATGTTATGCTTAAATCGTGCATTCATTTTTGAGTGTTCAAGCTTGTTCACTACAAAACGCGGGCGTACCGTGACGCCTTGGTTTCATCAGTGAGGTGTAGAGTGGTGGATCAGAGCTATGCGCGCAGAGCGTAGCCTGTATGCGAGGGGACGTAAACTCTCGATAAATGCGACTCGACTACTCCTCAACGTCTGTACGGAGGATTTTGAGCCAAATTCGGTCATGTTCCGTAAATATTCCGCGTAAGACCACGTCTGAGTGACCCGACTATAGTCGGCCAGTGGCCGCCCCCTCACTCTCAAAAATGAATGCTTGAACTAATGCAAAATGTAAGTTAAATGAGGATTCTTGGCGGAGTTTCCTAAATCAAACAACATGATGCTTCTTTCAAGCATATGAAGTGTGTTCCAAGGATATGATGCTTGTTCCAACCATAACAAAGCTTGGCACCAGTTGTAACGATACTTGAGTCGAGCATAATGTTCTTGAATCGTGCCTAGTCATGCTTGGAACAAGCATATTGTGCTTGGAACAAGCATATTATGCTTGGCGGAGAATTTGCGGTTTAAGCATAAAAATTGCTTTGGATCAAGCACATTTTGCTTGATTCAAGCATTCTTTTTTGAGAGTGCTCGCCAGTATGGACTGGCGTACGCCTACCTTCTATGTCAGGCCGCAACCTATTTCGCAAGTTCGAAATAAGTGATTTGCAGCGGGAATAACATGTTATGTGTTTGCAATTCGATGCATCTCAACTACTTCGCTATCAGTTGAGTGCAGAGCTATCGACCTCCAAAACTGATACGCAGGTAAACAGGAAAAAGAACGGTTCGAGTCTCATGCGTCAAAAGTATGCCTGCGGGACCCTGTTCGAAGTACCGCAAGATAACGCAGCGGGGCCTCTCTTGCAGCACCTCCATAAATACCCAGTGTGTTTGCGTTGAAGAGTCACAGTACAGTGAGCCGCTGAGACTGCTGTGTTACTGTTCAAAGAAGCAACCCGAGTCCAACAACATCATGCGATCCGCCGTGCTGACTGCTTTACTCCTCGCTGCCTTCGTGGGTTGCAGCCTTGCTTTCCATACTGACAAAACCGGAAAAGAGCCACCAGGTATGTTGAAATTGACCAAGTTGACGATGCAGCCCTTGTTGTTCGACGTAGGGTAGGTGTTTGTAGGATACACACGTAAATTGCGTCGATAATGAAAAATTCGTCGATACAACGGTATCTTCCTTGGTTTGGGACCCTGAAAGGAAATGAGTTGACTAGGCGGATGTCCTTGAACTTACCACGTGGAGCACCGTACACAGACGATGTGGACCCTGTGGCCGCTGCAGTTTTCAAGATATCAAGACCGAGTTTGCACAATAGTTCAGACGAAGGCTGAAATAATGGGGCTACATCGCGAAGTTGCAAATTTGAAGTTGAAAATGCGGATCGGCTCCTGGTCCCCCCCCCCCCGGAAATAATGAAGAACTCTCTTTTGCCAAACGGAACCCCTAGCCGACTGCGCCTACGGACATTTCGAACGTTCTGAACAACAAAAACAACAAAAAAAACTTCTGATTTTGTCTCCTTCGTAATGAGTATATATATTGTATTGTATCTCTAGCGATTATTGGTGCCGCTGACAAGCTCGGCGACGGCGGCATCGTAGACCTGGACACGACCATCGAAGTCAATGGGAACGACGACGACATGCCAATTGTGGACGCCGACGCCGTCATGGAGAGGCTGGGTGCCGGCAGGGACCTCGACCGGCGCTGGGGGTGCAAGGGCAGCAAGTGCCGCAGGAAGTGCAACGCCAAGGGCAAGAACGGCGCCTGCGTCGGGCCCGTCTGTGTGTGCTGGCGGTAGCGACAGCCGGCCCATCTAGACAGCAAAAATTTATTACGTCTGTTCCGTACACTGCAAAAAACGCGGGTTATGATACGGAAGGAGGTACGGAACATCAGAAGGTACGCAAACCGATTACATGGCAACCTCCTATACGGTACGGAAAGGGTTACGGACATTCCGTGAAATTTAAACCGCCCGATTCCGTACCATGGCTTCCGCACCATATAGGCATCTCTGTGTATTTCTCCTCCGTAACCGACAGTCGTACGCACCGTATGCTACGGAAGTTCCGTTCCGTAAGGGAACGGCCGTCATAATTTTTTGCCGTGTAGGCTCTTTTCCGAGGGGTGGCCAAATCGTGTATGACTTGAGACGCGTGCCTAATACCTCGATAGTACCTACAATATTTTATTGTGTCGCTTAATACTGTAAAATTCATATATTGTATATTATCTATAATATTGATGTAATATTGTAAAATTCTCATAATATAATATAAAATGTTATAATATCGTATATCATTTACCGAACAATACCCTATAGTACCTATAAGAGTACCGTATAATATTACAATAATACCGTATAGTACAAGCCGGTTGGAACAGCCGGACTTGGGCTGAAAATGCCAACGTCACAACAATGATGGCGGCCGATACCGGCCGTTTTAGGCTGAAAGCAAAGAATGCACTTACCAGCCATAGCCTAATAAAAACCGAGACCCCGCCATTTCAGAAAACCACTACCTTTGGCTTGAAATCCTCATTTTTTAGCCCGTCCCGACACGTTTCTTTAGAAACGGCAGGAGCCGGGCTTATAGTCTGATGCCGCATGTTCGTTCGGGCGGACGTATGTTCGCCGACTTATCGTTCATAGAAAAACTTCAAATTTTGAGGATCAACTACTTTTTTAACGTAGAATCACGTGCGGTGGCAACAATTTTCGATTTGTATCGCATTTTTGATTAATGAAAATTTGTCTGTTTTTGTTTTTAGAGGTTAGGGTTGGCCGCCGCGCGCCCACTATTACCATCGCGGCGCGCACAGGGACGGGCTCAGGTTAACGATTTAAATCGTAACAAATACAACTTGAGGCGGGGGCCGAAGGCCCCCGCAAACGCCGCCGGCTGGCCAAGCTGGCCAAGTCCCCCTGTCAATCCGAGGTGCCGGTGGAGCGCAGCGGAACTGGCACCGAGGATGACGGAAGGGACGGGCCAGCTTGTCTTTGGTTGAGACGGGATGAGTAGACGATGTAAGGGCGTCCCGTCCCGCGCGGCACGCACATTTTAGAAACGTGCCAACTTTTAAACCTCACCACTCACATTCTCGTCTGTCTCGCACTGCGCATGGTAATGGCGGGTGCTTGGATTCCTCAGTATGCCACACGAAGAACCGTTAACACAAATAGCATACAACTTATCCCAACATCTCGGTGCACCGCATCAACGAAGCTCGTAACGTGGACGTAGTGTGCCGAGATTTAACGATTTTGTTCATAACCGGTGTAACGAGATTTTACGTTATTTTCCACTTCATATGAATCGCCACTAACCCTTTGAACAAGATTCAACTCAATCCCGATACAAAACCTGACCGCAAACACGGCCAATAGACGACAAACAACTGCCGGTATGACAAAGTCGCCACCTCTCATCGGCCGGTGGCAGCGCTAAAACACCTCCTGGACAAAGGGCAGCGGCCAAAGGCAGCGGTGAATTTGTCATACCAGCAGTTGTTTGTCGCAGATACTAGTTTGACGTTGGTATCAGCCCGGCCTAGAGAGTTGCTACCGGCTCATAGTACCGTTAATGTCCTTTAATACTTTCAATACTTATAACTCCCTATATAACACCCATAAAACATCCTATATATGTTACCAATACCTTATATTATCCATATCTATAACATCCTATAATACATTCAAGACTACAGTGAAACCCCTGTCACCGGGTATAACCCAATGCATACAGTGAACCTCCGGAGATGACTAAAAAGTTGCCCACCCTCACGGGTGTAGATCCCCTCACTACTGTGGCTAAGAAACAAGTTGAACTGGATGAAGTTAAAGTGCAGTTGATAAAGGAACAGAATGAAATTGCCACAAAACAACTGACTGCAGTGGAGGGTGCTTGCTCTGCTTTCACTAGTGCTATGATTGCATTGCAGCAATATCTTGAGAGGCACTAGAAAGGGCTCTTTTATAAGTGTTGATTGTGTTGTCGTCTGAGTCTTTTGACTCTTAGTAGGGTCACACAGCGCAGCGGTACCCCGCGCGGCGCAAGGATTCAAATCTCCAGGTTGCGCGGAGGAGGTATGCGCTGTGTGACCCTACCACACCTACCAAGTGGTCGTGACATATCACCAGCGAGAACTAAACCTCCAAAAATTTTGAGTTGGCTCGTTGCCGACGCCGTGGCGGAGATACTCTCTGTTGCGGTTACCCTCATACTGTTTCCCCTTGTCTTCTTCTTGCGCGTCTTCTCCACTTCCGGTTTGAGCTTCTCCGAAATACCCCATTCATTTGTGAATACCATATCCCTGCTGAGATATACTTTCTTTGTTTCATGGTCCCACAGCTGATACCCATGAGGCGCATAGCCTATACACACTGCCTGTTTTGATCTGCCGTCAAGTTTCTATACATATGTTGTCACTTTGCTGTACACTATGGTTTCAAAGATATGGATGTTTGACAGATCTGGTTTTACTTGTTGCCAGATTTCAACAGGCAGTTTTGTGACAGTGGATGAAGGGCTACGATCTATGAGATACGCAGCTGTTTGCAGTGCTTTCCACATGTCTGGTTTTAGTTCTGAATCAAATAGGAAAGCCCTGGTCTTTTCCAATAGGGTCCTATTCATTCTTTCGGCTGTGCCGTTTTGCTGGGGGTGTCTGGCTACGCTTTAGTCTACTTTTACGCCATTGTTCCTGCACCAGCGTTTTAGTCTGTGGCATACTTCCTCCACATCTCTGTCACGCCGGATTCATCTTTGGTTTCCATGAGATGTACTGTACAGATGTGTGTTGTGTATAATCACCCTCAATTACGGCATTGTATATTTGGCCATCATATGTGGGTGGAATGATTGGACCCCCTACATCTGTGTGAATGGTGTGTAATATTCTTGCTGCTGTCTTGTAGTGTTATGTGGCAATTAGTTTGTTTAGCTTGCATGCAGAACTTGCTCTCAAAGTCTATATGCCTTGGTGTATGGTGTGAAGTTTTATGCCTCGGCTTAGCTCGGGCAGTAACTTCAGTCGTCTTATGCTCATGTGTCCCATTTTGCGGTGCCATTTTACTTAGGAAGACTCGACTGGCTATTAGTGCATTGACATTTTTATTTTCAATTACAGTTTCCGCCACCGGAAGTTCCACGACGTAAATGCCTGAAGAGGTTCTGCTACCTGTTAAAGATTACTGGGATTCGCCACGTAGTGGCAGGCTATTGTAGGTAAAGGAGAATTGAGTAAATACTAGATCCATAGTCAACGGTGAACAGAACTGACTTCTATATAAACCTTGCATACACCACAGATGTTATCCGCCCTACAGACTATTGCTGTGTATAGTCGGCGGTGTTGCCAACTTTCATTCTCAACAAAACCCTCTGAAAGTTGACTTCATTGGTTCAAGCCTTGCAACCATGTGGCACACCAACCATGTGGCACACATGGTATCCCGTGTAGGATGTCTATAAACAACTCGTTGTTTATAGTTGGGATTGTTATTGAGGATTATTTGTGGTTGGGTCTGGTTTTACAAAGTTTTCGAATTTTAAGAATTGCATTTCTTTCAGAGGTTCAGAAGTTTGTCAGCAGTCTGCTCGTCGGTCTGACAGTGCTGTAGTGCGCATTGTCCATGGTCGTGGGCTTCACTTATGAAGTAGTACCTCACGTCAATATGTTTGCTTCTACGGTTCATCAAGACGGAATTTATTAATTTAATTGCACTTTGGTTGTCAACGTGTCGGGTTCGAGGGCTCTGTTCACGGTTACACGGTACGGTAATCCCCGTTGCCCTCGGATTTGTCCAACGTGTACGAGCGGCGTAGGCCACGCGGGTGGTAGCTGCTCGGCGCCCCTCTGCTCGGTACCCAGCCTCTTCGCCCTAATGCTGGGCATGCCCGTAGGATGTGCCCTACTTCCCGACAGCTGTGGCATACTGTCCTTCAGAATGGGCATTGGGCTCGCGGTTGCGGCCATGCACAACCGGCGCACGGCAGCGGCCAGGTCGGGTGGCCCTGGTGCAGCGCGAACACCTCTGCCTCATTGACGTCGGTGGTGTCTGGGTCCGGCAAGGGGCTCTGGACCCTATGTTTTGGAGCTGATCTCAGTGTATTTGCACCCACATCAAGTCGTCCCCATCGGCGTCCACGACCGAAGGGTCTGAGGCGGGGGCGCCTCGGCTGTGGTGGTTGACGGACGCCGCCGCGTTGCTCAATGGCGTCAAGCAGGAATTTTAGCCGCAGCGGCTGCTACACCTCTGAGGCGGTGGGGCTCAAGACGGGAGTGAAAGGTTAAACGAAAAAGAAAGGGAAAGTGGGGGGAAATGAGAAGAAAGGAAGGAAAAGGAAAGATAGCGCAAACATATGCACGTTTAATAGCGTTAATAGCGGTCTGAGGGGTGGGTTTGTGTTTGAGCACAGCACTTATCAATTTCTATTCACGTTCCTCAAAACTCAGTCATAGACAAATGGAGGGGAAATTCAGACAACACTTGACCACCATCATCAGCAACTAAAGTCAAGACACGTGGGGCATGGTTCAGAGTGAAAGACTGAAACATCCCCTGGTTGCAGCACATTGTATCGGACACAAATACTTTGTCATAATCATCAAGTCCCTCTTGTACCGAGTTGCCGTAAATATATACTGGAAATGTTGTGTAGTAGTTATGGACTGTGCTATTGCAAGTACCACATATTGCACAAGACACTGCAAAGATAAATTTAATGACATTACAAATACAGTCCATGAATCAAGTTACATTAGTCTCATTATACTTACTAAGTGAATCAAATGTGCCATCAAAAACAGAGGTTGCAGTTGACAGTTCTTCGTGTATCGTTGACAGGAGCCGATCCATAAAGGCATGTGGAGTTGTTGCACCCAATACACCACAAACTGAAATTAAAAAACAAAAACATGCCCACATGTAAGAAATTTGAACCGTTCAGTTAGACGTAAGATGCTCAAAAATGGTGTACCATTCATTTTCTGCAGGAGTGGGAGAGGGGCCACGATGGTCTTTGAGGTGTGTAGATCTGCTAAGGCTGCCAGAATGCCGCAGACACTGTCCTCTGGCGCACCCTTCGATTCCTTGTCAAACGCATCAGCGTGAAACAACATCTAGGGGAAGGATGATAAAAATTGCGCAGAGAAATATAGAAAATTTAGATTTCCGTCCTTAACCTGGAGTGTGACTCCGACATAGCATGTCGTGCCATGATTTACAAAGCCAGCACCTGGCTTCAGCCGGACCGGCTGCGCCTGAAATAAGCATAGATAATGAAATGAAATTCCACTTTTCGCTCCCAATCAGTGCCAAACATTACTAAATACAAATAGAAACCACCGCCCGCCCATGACACACTAAGAAAAATGTAGCAATTGGATATGAACGAGCCCAAACAAATAACGCGTAGGTTAAACAGCACTTACACAAGTCTTATATTTTCGCAGAAAACTGCTATGACATATCTTGACATTAAAAAATGACGAAAAGTTGTTGCTTACCTCCTCCATTAGAAAGCTGGACTTTTTCCGTCTTCAAAAATATGAAAATACGCGTTCATAAACTAACATTGAACCATGTTGTGGGAACGCCTTCCTTTATCCGCAGGGTTGATTTTTCATACCGGCACGCCCCCCGCCGCCCGCGAGATTGCCATACAAACCCGACTTGTCACAAACCCCTCCCCCTTTGCGATGTTGCCGTACCGCTCCCTCAACATCATCGCCCCAGCGGCTGTTTTGAACTGTAATCGAAGAACATTGCGTTGTTTTGAGCAGGTTAGTGCATAAACGTTAACATGCCGAAAGGTAAGAAACAGTATTGTTTTTGTCGTCAGGAAGAAAAGGGGTACGTATGAAATTCCAGTTGATTCCATTTATCTTACCAAGTAGCAGAGATTTGTCCCATTATGTGTTATGTCCATCTTTCTGGACATGGTAAAATCTCTGCTACTTGGTTACCCACTGTTTCCATTATCTGGTGCTTTTTCTTTTAGATTTATGATTTATTGTGAGAACTGCAACATATGGTTTCATGGCGAATGCGTGGACATGACAGAGAATGCTAGCAAAGGTATGATATTGAGGAATAGTGATAATCTTTTCTTTGTGGTATTATGGTTGGAATTTAAATAATTGAGTTTGGGCTCTTGTTTTGCTCCAGGTATTGACCAGTGGTTTTGTGTCTGGTGTGCAACGTGCCTACGATCTCAAAATAAGAATGTGCTGGAGGTTGGTATTTAGAACACTACTTGAATAAAATTTTAACTGCCACCATAAAGAGGTAAATATTTTTTATGTAACATGTTTATCTGTATTCTCTTGTAGGAACACAAGCAGCTGGTACTTAATGTGTCAAAACTTCAGGTTGAATTGAATCAGCTGAAGGCGTCTATCGAGTCAAGGAAGGTCAGTTATATTATAAAATGCCTTACTTTTAATTTTGGTTCAATGATCTGTCCTTTCTCCTTCAGGAAAAGACGAATGAAGAATTGGTGGATCGTATCACGGAGCTGGAAGAGAGGTATACCTGCCAAGAGAAAGAGATTGGTAAGAAACTTGTTTGTTTTTGTTTTTTGAGGGGGAAGGGGGGGGGGGCTTCCTTTTGAACTAATTTTATTTCTTCAGTTAATTTATGTCTTCTCTTTCCAGCCAGTATTCTGAAAAGTAAGAAAGTTCTGTCTGACAATGTCGTGGCATTGCAGCAGGAAAATTTCAAACTTAAAGAAAAGCTAAATTCTACTGACCATGAAGAAAGAAGCAGTCTTCTTAACTGCAAAAATCAAGAGCTGAGCGCTTGTCATAATGAATTAGAACAAGAAAATAGGCATTTGTTGGGAGAAATAGCTGCTTTAAAATCTGAACATGAAGAAAATTGTAAGAAACTAGTTCTTTTGGGGGAACTTTTGTTAACCTTTTTATTTGTTCAATTAATTTTGTGTTTTCTTTTCCAGCCAGTACACTCCAAACTACGAAAGTTCTGTCTGTCAATGTCATGGCGGCATTGCAGCAGGAAAACCTCAAATTTAAAGAGAAGCTGAATTCTACTGACCATGAAGAAAGAAGCAGTCTACTTGCTGTAAATCAGGAGCTGAGTGCTCGTATTAATGAATTAGAACAAGAAAATAAGGGCCTATTGGGAGAAATAGCTCCTTTAAAATCCAAATGTAGAGAACTAAGTCAAAGTTTAGCTCTTATTAGGAAGAATCGTTTAAGCCTGCGTAAAACTCAATAGAATCTTTGAATTTTTTTTTGTTTTGTAATTCTGGAATTAGTACACATGAACAATAAAGATTTGTGTTTATTTCATTGGTTAATTATTTTTATTGGGCCTTTTATAAGTACTCAGAAACTGGAAACAAGCAAATCAGCATTAAACTTTAGCTAGATACAAAGGTACAAAACATTTTAAAATAACTATAGAACATTATAATAAGAAAAGCAAACTTAATTGCTTAAAAGTAAAAAACATAGTCTCATTACATACTGACTTACAAAGATAGCAGTACACACTATACCTTCAACCTAACCAGAATTTCAACTTGAAATATAGCAGAAAACCATCACACTGGACTAGGCATTATTGTACTTATTTTGAAATACTGAACAAATGTCCCACTGACTAGAGCAGCTTTCAGACTAGATTACAGTAAGTACTTAATTTACTGCAACAAATCACTTTCTGGAATGGTTGGAACCTACCATTTGATTATTGGTAACACATTGTAGAAGAGCATGAGGGGCAGAATATACTCTGCTTGGTAACTTATGCCAAACATTATTTGGTACAGAGGTCTGTGTGGTTTTCTTGGGTGGGTTCCCATAGCTGTGATCTTGCATGGCTGGAGCAGAAGTCATGGCTTTGGGGGGTCTTCCAGTGAACTGGGCTTTTCTTCCACCAATGTACACAGTACGTCTGGATTTGGAGCCTGGTTGCACTGGTATCGCTGATCCACTTCTTTTCCTTTCAAACCCAAGCGGTAATGGTCCACCAGTCTTCCCAAAAGTATGAAGTGCAGATAGCAGTCCCGACTCAGAATGATTGAATTTTTCATTTTGACGGATGAAGACTTTGATGGCATCTACATACTGTGGATCTTCTCTAATACTCTGTTTATATTTGGAGAAAATCGCATCCAGAGAATCATCCATACTTTTAAGGTCTTCATCAGAGATATGCGGCTTCAAATTTTCATTATTCACCACACTTTCACATTGTGACTCAATTTCAACAGGGATCAATGAGCTACAAGCATCCTAATAAAAACATTTAACAGGGAGAAAAATAATACTACATTAATAAAAGTTTATTTTCATAAAATCATTAAATACATAGATACTAATTAAGATACTAATTATCCTACCTGAGGGTTTTTATTTTGCCCCAGGTCAGCAAACCAATCATCTGATACATTTTGGTGTCCATGTACCACCTCAAACAGGACTTTTTTTATAGATGGATTGTTGCACTGCAAGAGGGGGTGAACCAGAGAGCTTGTAAGTTGGAACTTCTGAACCACAGCTGACAGATGCTTACATGGTGCACCACTTTGTCCAGCAGGACAAGAGCATATCTCAAGATCCATCAAAATGACATACTCAGTACCCTTGGAGGTGTTCTTGACTAAATATGTATTAGGTGGTGAGTCTAACTTACTACAGGTGAGGTCTCCAAGTTTTTCAGGCCTGACATAGAATCGGGATTTCAATACATTTGAAGCCCGGTTGTTAACCACATCTACAATTCTTCTTTTCAGGTAAGCATCATATCTGGTGACAACAAATTCACATAAATGAACAGGGTTGAATGCTTTGGTGCGCTCTAGGACTTTGTCCTTAAAGACCTTTATCCCCGCTTCACTGTAGTTATTGGTATCATTGCCTCTTGTCAAGAGGTTTTTCCTGTAGCAGAGGGCCCAACTCTGAGCACGTGGAATATAGGTCTCCAAATGCTCCAGGATTTTGGGGTACTTTTTCATTTTTTCACAATTTCTTGCATACTCTAGTCTCTCCAGGAAAATTTCTTCAGTCTCAGCATAAACAAGGTCCCGAAATATAAAGAATACCTCCCCTCTATCTTCTTTTGCTACATTCTGTTCTCTGTTCCACACAAAGCGCCAAAACGCTTGCAATATGTGGAACAGGCAGAGTAACAGTATGGCAGTCACAAAGGCAGCTTGAAGAGCATTCCGCTCACTAGGGCAGTCATCTGTCATTATGAGTTTAGGACCTACATTTGGACCCCTGCCACAGAATGCATTTGGAGGCATTAAGTTCTTCCACAGATCAAGGGCAACATTTAAGACTCTTTCACGTTCTGAGGTCACAATCAAAGCCCCAAGCGGAATCGCTCCTGCCACAGAGGTGGTTTGCAAGAGAAACATTTTGCAATTAAGGGAATCCATGGTGCCAGAAGAATCGGCAAACAATATCTCAGCAGCCCCCTTTATGAGATACGATGCTCTCTTCATCATTGGTGTACAGATTGCAACGACCAGCTGTCCATCTTCAGTTGTGACAACCTTCGCACACTCTGACTGGCACTCCTTGTTGTAGTCTTCACAAAATTTCTTTAGGGCATTAATCAAATCATCTCCCGTCTGAGGCCCATAGTTCTTGATGCACAATTTCTTGTATAGTTTATACACCCAAAAATTGCTGGGACACAGTGACTGGTCTGCTGAAACTTTGTACTAATCATCACCATATTCTGTTTGGAGGTCAAATTTATGACATTCCAAGGCAGCCAGTGGGCTGTAACCTTTTTTAAGCAAATTGGTGAATTTCTCACAAATAGCCTGAGATGGGCGCCTTCTTCTCACTGCATTTGCACAGATAATGGGGTGATTATGGGTGTGGCTAATGACTATCTCACAGGGATAGGTTTGCAAGAGATGATCACTGCTCCTGCAAAAAAGTTATGAAGTTGAGTCTATTGAAAATCATATACACATTAGAACCTTTACAAACTGCTGTGTTCCTAACCATTTCATAGTCTTTTGTTTTGTAATCCTTACAAAGGCGGGGCAATTTGTATTCTTAGATTGAAATTTTTTTGATTTTTCCCCCTGAGAAGCAACATTTTGTTTTGGCATGGTATTGTGGTGGCAGCGATATTGTCTCTGAAATATTGAGAAATAATAATTTTAGAAAAGTAAATAAATAATAAATTATGTAAAGTGTCCTAATTATCAGAGGTGAGTATATAACACCAAAACTTCACCAACAATAATTTCTTTCTTCATACAATTACCTTGAATGCCAAACGGTCTGAGTTTTCTGCATTGACAGATTTCCGGAAACGGAAGTCGAGAAAATTCTCTTTCTCAAACTCAGCCAGCCAAGTCTCTGCTTGTGATTTACTATCAATAGTTGCACGAATTGTAGCATGCCATGTACTATTCTCCAAGGAGGTGCATTGAGTCACTACATATGAACAACAGCTTGGTAAAACATCCTGAAAACATGTGAAAAATACTAAACACAGGGTCCAAATAATAATAAAAGTAAGCTTATAAGACCAGAACTTACATGTACTTTAGTAAAAGCATCATTAGTGATGCTTTCATTTTCAGCTTCTGATACGAAGCCCTTGGCCTCTTCATTCTTTAAACGGCAGACAGGCTTCCTCTTACATGTGTTTTTAACACTTGTGCTTGTAATGCTACCAGCTGTTCCCTTATCTTTTTTGGGCATGAACTCATCCTCACTAAACTCATCTTCATTATTAGAAATTGGATCCAGAGGAAACTGGTGACAAGTTGACTTCTGGATGCAGTATAAAAGAAGAAATTAGAAAGAACTAGTAAACAGCAAAGTGCCACAGAAATGTTTAAAAATGTCAAAAAAAAACAAAAAAAACACCATACCACAGATTCAGAGATAGCTTTTGCTTGTTGCAAATCTTTGTCGAGAGGATGTTGCCTAGGAATCTATAAAAATTAAACACTTCAGATATTAGTTCAGACCTTATTATAATTTTAAATTTCCTCACTAGTTAACTACTCTTACCAAGGCGTTAAGAAGCCTGGCAAGTGCAATACGAAGAGGTCATACTTACAGTGTTTTGATGTTGCACTTTTCTTGTTAATGGAACATTTGGAGATGAATTAAAATCCCGAAGAGGTTGTCTCTATGTGTGAAAAAAATAAAAATAAATAAACATCAGCTTCACAATTAGGGAAAGGAAAATTAATATGATAGACTAACAGTACAATAGGAAGGTAGACACTCACATTATTTTTGATACTCAATGAAGGAGGTGAGTTTGTTTGAAATCCAGAACTTGCAAGCTTCTTTGGCAAAGGGGCTGCAATGTTATTAATATTATTAATGGGTGGCACGTTCTGATCACACTGCTGAGACAAATAGACCTACAAAATGGAGATCACGTGTAATCAATAACAGATTCATACAGTTCAGGGTAGTGGATTAAAAAGCCTGGCAGTGCAATCTGAAGAGGCCATTCTTACAGAGTGTTGATGTTGCAGTTTTCTTGTTGAAGGAACATTTTGAGATGAATTAAAATCCTGAAGGGGCTGTCTCACAACTGTGGGCACAGACTGTGGCAGTGGATAAAGAGGCACACAATGCTGTGAAAAAAATAAGTAAAAAGTAAACAGCAGTTTCACAATTAGGGAAAGGAAAATATGAAAATTTTGATATTCAATGAAGGAGGTGAGTTCGTTTGAAATACAGAACTTGCAAGCTTCTTTGCCAAAGGAGCTGCAATATTAGTAATATTATTCAGGGGTGGTACATTCTGATCACACTGCTGAGACAAATAGACCTACACAATGGAGATCATGTGTAATAAATAGGATTCATACAGTTCAGGGTCTTTAGAAGCAAAAAATACTGTTAAATTGGCATACCGTCTGATTTGGTACAGTGGGTAGTCCCTCAGGTGGAATATTTGATGTGTGAGGGATCAAAATTCTGATAGGCTTCCTTATGAAAGCGTGAAATCTGCTGACGTTGCTGAAAGTAGGTAAACATAACCATCTCTTGTAGGCAAAATTATCAACGAAAAACCCATAAGAAAGAGACAAGCCGATATGAGATTCGATTTACGATCGTCAGAGCAAAAAGATAGATAGGCCCAACGAAGGCAAAACTGAGCAACAAGTGCACTTGGTAATGATTTCAACCCATTGCATAAAATCGATGTAATACGTACGAGATTCATCGCTGGGAAATCCTTTTCAATCAAAATTAATGATTCACAACGGCGTCTTCCATATCATCGCTGGAAAACGTTCTCAAGTCACACTTAAATAACTCCAACGCTGTCGACAACGATTTGGCGCGATTCGAACGACGAAGTATTCCCCCTTCATGACATGAACCCACCGCCTTGCGAGTATCGGTGGATAGGCCGGCACCCGATGTGGCAACATGGCTGTGACAAGCCGGGTTGGTATGGCAATCTCGCTCGCCGCCCGATCGACGCTCTCCCCTCTCGGCTCGCTCCCCCACCACCGCGCCAGCGGCGGCGCCCGGCTGCCTCTGCGCTTGCGCAGAGCGCCTTTCTTCTCTCCGTCTTCTTCCCGGCCAGCTCCAAAATACACTTTATATCTGTAAGGCGTTAAACAGCTTGCATGGTACCCACATCAACCGTGCGGAGACAGATGGCAACTTGCTCATTGTTGGAACAGTCCCTGCATTCATCCATACCCGGCTCAAAAGGGTTGTACATGGGACCATATACGAATCGTATATAGTTGTATACACTTGTATACAAATTGTATATAATCGTATATGGGCCGTATACAAGTGTATACGAATCGTGTATGAGACCATATACGATTCATATATGATCCCATATATGAGCTGTATATGAAGTCGTATATGGGTCATATACAGCCACATTCACATATACAACCATATCGGAATCGTATACAAGGTAGGCATTGTATATGGGTTAATATATGCGTTGTATACGGTCCATATACATTTGTATACGGCCCATATACGATGTGTATACAATTTATTTACAAATTATATATGGCCCCATATACAATTATATGCGATTCATATATGGTCCCATATACAACTCTTTTTACCCGGGTAATTGCACTGAATCGTCCGCATTCCTTTATGTCCTTAATCATGCCCCGCTAAATGTCATGAGCCATCATTTTTAACATCTCGTTTTGAATTTCTGGAGATAAGAACTTAATCCGCCTCTTGAGCCAAGAATCCAGTTCAGGAATACCCGTTGCACGCAGTTAAAGTGTTGCATGAGGTTGCGTGCGCTCGTCCATGGTTTTCCCCCTAACGGCAACGCCCTGGCGAGCAAGTAACTTCCGAAGTCGAGAGAATTTTGAATTTGAATTTATTTATTTAAGTCTCAAGTACAAAAGGGCAGGGCCCCACGAGCGTACAAGAGACCGCTCTCAACATTGCAACAATATCATAAATTATGCATCAATAATGCTAATTACAATAATAATAATTATTAACAAATTAAAAAAACAGTTGATAAAAGAAAGATTGAAATTAAAAAGATTAGTACTGACTGATCACTTTTGTGTGAACCATATTTTGAAGAGAACTTGCAGTTGAGCATTCAAGATAAGAATAAATACAATATTTGTTCCATAGTCTACTAGCAGTGACACAAAAGGACTTGTCATACAGACAAGTCCGATGAACAGGTATAACAAGACTAGAAGGATGTTGTCTATTTTGTTGGGAACTAATGGATGATAAGTTTTCAAACATAGAATGAAGATAAGCAGGGGATGAATACTTAAAAATATTCCACATAAGAACACAGATTGCTATGTCTCTACGGTCACTGAACTTTAGAATGTTTAGGGCCTTGTAGATGGGCGTTATACGGTCAAACCTGGACGTACATGTGATAAATCTAACATAGGCGTTTTGTGCTCTTTGTAGCTTGGTGCAGTTAGTGACTGACAGGTCAGTCATTATCACAGAGGCATAGTCAATATGGGGAAAAATAAAGCTTTGAACAACCATCTTCCTCGCATCAAAAGGCAGGTAGCAAAAATTTCTGCGAACTACAGCCAAGCACTTAAAGACAGTGTTTACAATATTGACACAGTATGCAGTCCATGATAGGCTGGTATCAAAGATCACACCTAAATTTGTAACTGTCTCTTTATACGGGACAGGAATACCACCTATAGAAATTTGGGGAACTTCTCCACAATATAGGATTTGCAAATATTTGTGGGATCCAAAGATAATTGGCTGGGTCTTATCGACATTCAAACTGAGATTGTGACAGTGTGCATACTTAAGGATATCATCCAAATCAGAGTTAACAAGATTCACAGCCTGAGATATTGCCAGTACATCAAAGTAAATATAAACCTGCAAATCATCTGCATAAAGATGGTAAAAACAGTTAGATATGACATCAGATATGTCATTAATGTATATGAGAAATAACAAGGGGCCTAGCACACTTCCTTGTGGAACTCCAGTTTCAGAGAAATCCCAGTCAGATACAAACTCTTTGAGCTCGGTCACACAGATAAGCATGGAACCAGTAAATGACAGATCTTGAAAAGCCAAGTTTTTTCATTTTAGTCATAAGAAGTCCATGGTGTACTTTGTCAAAAGCTTTGCTGAAATCTAGTGAGACAGACAAAACAAGTTTCCTCTGGTCAATACCCTTTCTGATGTCATCAGTAACCTTGATCAATGCAGATTTAGTACTATGCCCTGGTCTGAAGCCAGATTGCAATGGATTGAGCAAATTGTTTTTAATTAAATATTCATACACTTGAGAGTGAACAATCTTCTCTAAGGCCTTAGATAAAACACTAAGTATGCTTACAGGTCGAAGGTCTTTACAATGTAAAGGATTCCCTGGTCGAAGTATGAACATGGTCATAAAAAAATGATCAGCACCTATGTTCATAATTGAGATGGCCATATGACCATGACCATGATCAGATGACCACGAGCAGGGGACCATGGGCAGATGACCATGAGCATGTGGCTGTGGTCAGATGACCATGGTCAGGTGACGATAAGCAACTGAATATGCATCCAAAATTCTTGTGTAGAATCTTTTGCAGTGCTGTGAACAATCTTAAGCAAGAGCAAGCCATGCATTTCAAGTAAACAACAGGTAATGCATAAAATTTTCCAAAGTTTACTATTGCAGAAAATTGTTCAAAACATGTGCATAAAATTCTACACGAAAATTTAGTCATGCAACAACAACCACAGGATCAAATTCTGGTCATGCACAATTACGAACATAAATGCCAAAAAAAAATTTCAGTGTAATGTACAGAATTATTCGTTGTGGTAGTTTTAAAGCAGAGAAGAAGGCACAAAATATTTGGAATCAGAAACATTCAATATGTGATACATTATTATTCATACTTTTAACAACCATAGAAACAAAAATTTAGGTAGACTTTTAACAATATATTAACAAATAAAATAACTATGGTAATAAACAAAATATCCTTGTATTTCACGATGCAAGTGGCATAGCTGCCTGCTGGTATAAGTCTCTTTCTCTCTTCAACACGCTTCACGGCTTCCTTTTCAGCTTTTATCGTCCCTCTTAAATATTTGTTGATGTTCATCTTGGTTCTTCTCGCTAACTCTTGCTTCTGATACTTTGATGACAGAGTACCGAATATGGAGGGACGGATGTTCTGGAAGAGAAGAAAAGAAAAAATTAAGATAAAATAAATATAAGCATTCAAATAAATAAATGAATCAAACGTCCCTGTATTCTATGATGCAGGTTGCACAGCTGGCTACTAGTGGATAGTCTCATTTTCCTTCATTGCTTCCTTTTTTACTTTTAACGTCCCTCTTAAATATTTCTTGATGTGGATCTTGGTTCTTCTCGCAAACTCCTGCTTCTGATACTTTGAGGACAGACTACCGAATATGGAGGGGCAGATGTTCTGGAAAAAAAAGTTAACAACAAAGTGAAGATAAAACAAATATTAACATACCAATAAATAAATAAATCAAACGTCCCTGTACTCTCTAAGATGCAAGTTGCCCAGCGTGCTACTAGTGGTCTTCTATGATGCCAGTTGCATAGCTGCCTGCTCTATCTGTCTTTTTTTTTTTCTCTCTTCAATGCGCTTCACGGCTTCCTTTTCAGCTTTAATCTTCCCTCTTAAATATTTGTTAATTACGACATCCTTGGTTCTTTTCACGAGCTCTTCATCTGATACTTGGCTGATAGATTTTCTAATACGGAGGGACAAAAGTTCTGGAAGAGAAATCAACCACAAAATTTAGAAGAGAAACAGAGGCAACAAGAAATGGCAAGGATTAACTTCCACACAAGGCTACAATCCTTAATCATCTTAATCTTTCACTAATCTACTCAATGTACAGCTTGTACAACTGCATGCTAGAGTTTGTGCCATCCACTTTAAAAGAAAACTTATTGCAGTCATGAATGAAAACATTTCATTCCTGCGAAGGTTTTCTCTTAACATTACTTACTTTTTAGGTACTCCTTCTTTGGAGGAGAACATTCAGGGTTTGCTTCACTCCCCTGTTGAGTCGGGCATGCTTTTCCAGAGGCACTCCTAGCTGCAATTTCCTCTCGTGACCACAGGAAGCCAGCAAGATTTTTTACAAATAGCTGGTCTCCAAACTCCCCAGCTTTCACACTTTTGGCAGCTTTCATGAAGCTAGTGTAGGAGATTTTAACCTGTTAAGAAAACACAAGGAAAAATATTTTAGAAACACTAAGCACCTAGTTAAGGGCTACCTACAGATAACAGCTCTTTTGCCAGGAAACTACAACTTACACAGCCTTCTGGGGGTTCAATGTTAAAATCTGCCTGCCTGAGAACAATACCACCCACAGCTTCTGGAATGTCTTCTTCATCATCAATTGAAGTTACATTCTGAAACAACAATAATAAATCCATTAAAAATGGGAATGGAAAGTACTGCTGCACTAATTTAAAAATCATGATGAGAGCAGTTCATAAGTACAAATCTTTTCAGCAGTGAGAACGGAGATTTGAAAAAAAGAACATCCTATAATTCCTATCATGATACTTACATCACTCTGTAATATGTCTTGGGAAATTTCCTCAGCATTGGCAAATGAGGTCTGTACACTTAAAACCTGCAAGAAACAATTCAATACAGATTACACATACAAGAGAAATAAGAGCGCTTGATTAAAGAAACAGATCAGGGTTCTGAAGTTGAAACCCTTTCGTTGCTTCACTATCGTGCCTCCTAGTTTGAATGATGAATTTACTGAATTCGAAGTCAACTAGTCAATAACTTAAGTCCAACAAGATGAGCTGCAGCAGCCACCTAACAGACACTAAAGTTTACGATCTTGTCTTCACTGTCCAACAGTTACTCACCTCATTAGTTCCAAAATCGTCAAGTCCATCAGTAAAACTGACTGCTTCCTCCTGTGTCACATGTTAAAACAGTTAATATCAGTTGTAGGTCAAATAATTAAAATTTATGAAAATGGCCAAAGTCACTGCAGGACAATAACTGGAAGTGAACCAGCAAACTTACTTCATTTGAATATTCTGCTACAACCATCGCTGTTAAGGGAGTCATCGACATTGGAGATCCAACACTCTGCAGAGGCCATAAGAAAACATTACAACATAGGCATTTAAATCTCATCGCCAAACAATATTTAGTATCAGACACCTTACATTTTCAGCGGCTGGATCCACAATAATTTCAACATTTAGAGCGGGGCTCCCCTGCAACCTCTGCATATCTGGCTTCAGCATTGGATAGGAAGAACATTTGCAATTTTCCACACACAGGGGTAAACACTGGACTGGAGACTAAAATTAAAGATGTGCTCTATAACAGAAACTATTTGATGTAAACAAGCCTTAAGAAATACTACAGACATGCCATCCTCACCTTGAGCTTTAGATGTAATAGAATTTACAGCCTTTATAATGTCACAAGAGAATACATACTTAAAGTGAAATGGTTCATTAGATGAGTCAGGAAGGCATTCATAATGCAAAACAGTATTCTGCACAGCATTCTCATCACTTACAGTTGCCACCTTTAGATAGTGCTGGTTTAAATCATTGGGTTTGACAGATAAAGGGGTAGTACATTTATTACCTTTATTAGAGCTTAGTGAGCGAATGTGTGACCAGATCTCCTTGGTTGGTTTTTTGCCATTAAAAATGTTTTGATAATACATGATTTTGGCTCTCTTAATGGCTTGCTTAGTTTGATTCCTCAGTATTCTAAAGGCTTCATAATCTGCAATGTTTCTAGTTCGAATGTGCTTTTTCCTAGCTTTATTTCTTACTGATATCATTTTTAAGATGTCACGGCTCATCCAAGGAGCAGAGTGACATTTTAGAAGCACTTTGCGGGTGGGGGCATGTTTATCCATGAGTTCAGTAATCTTTGCATTAAAACATGCAACCTTGTCATCAATGGTGTGACAATTAAAAATTAATTTCATTCCATGACATTTGCTCAGCATCCCTTGCCACCGCCTGTGGATCCATACTTTTAAAATCTCTGAAAGTAACATATTTTTTCACAGGAGCACTCACCTTGAGATCTATAATAGCATAAAGCAAGTCATGATATGAAAAGCCAGGAGCAACAGTCTGACCATACTCAACAATAAGTTCATCCATGTTACTAGCAATGACATCCAGGGTTGAGTCACAATAAGCTGTATGGTAGGTAGGACCAAAGGGTATAGTAGTAAGATTACACAATGACAAACACTCCTCCAAATTAGATGTTTCAAAAGAGCCACTACCAAACCTGGCATTGAGATCACCGCAGAGGACTGCATATTTATAATTAGGTAAGAAGTTAGATAATGCATCTGTTAATATATCCATATGACCAACCTTAGGAGGCCTGTAGGCACAGGCAATAAGAATATTGTCCACCTCACCTTTCAGATCCAATAATATGAACTCTGGCTCATGTGACTTTCCTTTTGAGGTGGTTAATACTTTAACATTAAACCGTTCTGCAACATACACAGCAACGCCTCCTCCACTCCAGTTACTTCTGTTGACATGAAAACAATTAAAATTAGGTATATCAGTCTTACTTGTATTATTAAAGAATGTCTCACTGACAGCAATAACATCAAAATCACTACTGCAAAAAAACATTTTCAAACTCAGAGAAATGCCCAGTATCATTCAGTGACTGGGCGTTAATGTGAGCCAGTCGTAAACAACTTTGGTGCTGTGGGCTATGGACTTAAGTTGGGGTCCTAGTAAATCTAGGTTATCCATTGACTAGAAAAAAAAAAACAATATTAAACTATAGTAAAAAGAATATACACAACAGACAACGATAACAGGGTATTTAACATATTTTTACTAGATCACTCTCAGAAAGAATCTTGATGCGATTCCCAGAATCAGACTTTTTGGCCATGATTACTCCATCCCAGGTAAAAATGGCTTATATATAGTCATATATGAAGTATATATGAAGTATATATCAGTCATATATACTAATATATATAGTTATATATAGTCATACATAGTGCGATATATAATTATATATGACATATATATAAGAGCATATATAACCTATATATCTTTATATAAACCTGATATATACTTATATATTACACAATATATAGCTATATATAATCTTATGTATAACTTATATATGACAACTATTATATATAGGTCAATATATGGCTATATATAAGCTTATATATGGTTATATATAGCGTGATATATCGTTATATATAGGGTGATATATAGTAGTATGTATAGGTATATATCGTCATATATAGTATGATGTATGGGTATATATCATTATATATCTCCTGATATATGAATATATATGAATATATATAGAGTATATATAAGCGATATGTAATCTATATGTAATATATATATAAGCACTTTTACCCGGGATCACTAATCCAGATGTACTTCCAGCTGAACTCTCCAGCCCGTTGTTTCGCCTGCCATCTCAAGCGTTTTAACTCAGGGCTGATTTGGGCATACACATAAATCCTACCAGGGCGGCCACCACTGATTTCCGAGTTCTCAACATCTCCCCTTTTGCCAACAATTTCATCTCGCTTCTTGCGAGATGACAGCTCAGCAATTATGGGTTTAGGTCGATTCGGCACTCGAGTTGGTACCCGGTGAGCCCTCTCAATGTCACTTACATTTAGTGTCACCCCAAGTTTTGAGGCAACACTACAGACTATTTTCTCAACATCTTCGTATTCCATTTCAGTGACACCCTGAATTTCAATGTTGTTTCTCCTGGAGTGGTTCTCAAGACTTACGACTCTTTGTCTAAGAGAATCGATAAGTCTGTCCTTCTCTGCACAAGCCTTGGTCAGTTCGTCGACTTTCCTGCTCATACTTTTCAGCTGCTCCTCAATGCTCTTGCACGATGACTTGATATCATCGTAGTCCTTCGATATATGTTCTTGGCCCTTAACACACTCCTTCTGGCTGGCACTCAGTTGTTTGATCATGGATTTAACTTCCACAATCATGTTGCTCAGCTTTTTGTATTCATCACTGCTGTCGTCTTCTGCTTGTTTATCCTTCTTGGGCGGCATTGTATACAGTCAGAAATGGACTGCCAATAATGGACTGGACTCAGACCTAACCTCAAGACTCACGCGTAAAAGTAACTGAGACTTTCCGCTAAGAGACAGATTATAATTGTCCAGCCCAGTTGTTGATTATATCAGTCCGCGCTCTATCACACGCAAATTCAGCCAGTATCACACAAATCGGGTCACAACAATAACTTGGCCCAAATAAAATTGTTAAAAAAAACTCTGACGAGCATTCACAGCCTCTGTCCTCTCGCAAGAGAGAGAGAGAGAGAGAGAGAGAGAGAGAGAGAGAGAGAGAGAGAGAGAGAGATGACACTGTTTTTTTTAAAGGCCGGCGGCTCGCTGAGCCATGGTGGCCAGGATTTTCACTGGGTTATTGGCGGGCTTTTTTAAAAGGATTTTGGCTTAGAGGCGGAGGAGGGGGTTTGCGGCCAGCAGGGAGGGGATGATGCGGGCTGCGGTATTGGGGTGCTTCAAGATTTGAGGATAGGTGGTGGGAACTTGGATCCCTTCGTCTTCTTCCAGCCGGGCTGCCTCGTCGAGGAAGGCGGCTCTGTCCACGAAGTTACAGTTGTTGAGGAGGTGGCAGGCGTCGCCGGGGTCGTGCCCGCACAGCGTGCAGCGCGGGGAGGCCAGGCCGGCGCATCTGTGCAGGTGGGGTGTGGGCGTGGCCGATGCGGAGGCGCACCAGGCTGCTGATGGTGGACCTAGGGGCCTTGGTGGCCGCGAACCACGCGGCGCGGGGTGGGGTGGGCTGCAGGTTGAACAGGTGGCGGCCGATGGGGGCGGTTTGCCACTCTGTGGCCCAGCCTGTTGTCTGGAACGTCTTCTGGGCGGCGTAGAAGACTGAGGGGGGCAGATGGATGGTGGTTGGGGTGCCGTGGTGCCTGGCGGGCGAGGTTTGCTTGCGCGTCTGCGGCTTCGTTGGGTACGATTCCCTTGTGGGCGGGGACCCACTGCAGGGTGGGGTGGAGGCCCGTGGCTAGCATGTCCCTCATAGTGCGGCGGATATCCACCAGAAGTTGGGGGGTGGAGGCCGTGGGGGAGGGGTTGATGAGGGCTTTAAGCACAGATAGGCTGTCGCTGAGTATGAGCGGTCTTGGGAGGCCGCGGGCTTGGGCGTGAAGTAGGGCCTTACTAGACTGCCCAAGGGCTCATCGCGGACGCGAATGGAACAATGGAAATTTTTATTGGAATTTGTTGAAGTGTTTTGGGATGGGTTTTTTTTTGTTCTTCTTATGTGGTTCATCATTCGCGTCGCTCGCTCGCTCGAAACTTAAGGACATTATGATTGGCCATATCACTGGACATTATGACCGGACATTTGACTGGACATTATGACCGGACATATGACTGGACACTATGACCGGACATACGATAAGACATTATGACCGGACATATGCCTAGACATTGATAACTAGTACGGTACGTAGGTTAAGGTAAGGAAAAGTAAGGTTCAATAATTAGGATAGGTAGGTTATGCTAGGTAGGTTAGGTGTGGATAGTTTAGGTGAAGGTTAGGTTAGGTTAGATAGGTTAGGTTAAGTAAGTTAGGTTACTGGCCATATGAGTGGACATCATGACCAAATATAAGACTGGACATTTTCACCAGACATTTGACTGGACATTGTAACCGGCTACAAGACTGTACATTATGACAGGACATATGACTGGGCATTATGACCGGACATATGATTGGACTTTTTGACCGCACTTATAATTTTACTGTGACCGGACATATGTCTGGACATGATGATTGGATATGATGACTGGACATTATGATTGGACATATGACTGGACATTATGACCGGACATATAATTGGACATTGCGACTGGATATATTAGTTTAAATTATGACCGGACATATAACTGCACATTATGACCGGACATATGACTGGACATCATGGTTGGACATATGACTAGACATTGTGACCGGACATATGATGGAACATTATGACTGGACATATTTGTTTAAATTATGACCGGACATATGACTGGACATATTTGTTTAAATTATGACCAGACATATGATTGGACATTATGACTGGACATATTAGTTTAAATTTTGACCGGACATATGACTGGACATTATGACAGGACATATGACTAGACATTATGACCGGACATATTAGTTTAAATTATGACCGGACATATGACTGGACATTATGACCGGACATATGACTGAACATTATGACTGGACATATTTGTTTAAATTATGACCGGACATATGACTGGACATTATGGCCGGACATATGATTGGACATTATGACTGGATATTATGACCGGACATATGATTGGACATTATGACTGGACATATTAGTTTAAATTTTGACCGGGCATATGACTGGACATTATGACAGGACATATGACTAGACATTATGACCGGACTTATGATTGGACATTATGACCGGACATACTAGGTATCTTTTTGATCAACCTAACCTAACCTATCCTAACCTAACCTACCTATCCTATCCTATCTAACCCTAACCTACCTTAACATAACCTAACCTATGTAAGCTATCCTATTTTAACCTAACCTACCCTAACCTAACCTACCTAACCTATCCTATTTTACCTTAACCTACCCTAACCTCGGATATATGACTGGACATTATGACCGGACATATTAGTTCCAATCATGACTGGATAACCTAACTTAACCTTACCTAACCTATCCTATCTTAACCTAACTTATCCTATCTTAACCTAACCTAGCCTACCCTACCCTTACCTAACCTACCTATCCTATCTTACCCTAACCAACCCTAACCTACCTTAACCTAACCTAACCTATGTAAGTTATCCTATCTTAACCTAACCTAACTTAATCCAAATAAACAGGTGCCACGCTCAATATATGAAATGATAAGTGAGTGGACAGCTAACCAACTAATCTTGTTGTCATTAACTCAACCTTACTAATCTTATTCTTACTTAAGGTTACATAACGTTACTTACCCTTACCTACCGTAACCTACCTAACCTATCCTATCTTAAGCTAACAACCTAATCTAACCTAAAGCAAATATACAGGTGTTATGCTCAATTTATGAAATGATAAGTTACCTTATGATGGGACATATGGCTGGACATTATGACCTGATATATCATAGGCTATCATGACTGGACATATTAGTTTAAATTTTGACCAGACATGTGACTGGACATATGGCTGGACATTATGACCAGAAATATGATGGGAAATTATGACTGGAAATATTTGTTTACATTAGGATCGGATATATGACTGGACATTATGACCGGACTTATGATTGGACATTATGAAGTGCAAATGATTGATCGGACATCTGACTGGACATAATGATCGGACATATGATTTGACAGTTTATCTTCAGTTTATGGATAATTATAGTTCCAGCAGATGATGAATGGATTCCATGACCGTACAGACGAACCTGACGAACGGACAAAGAAATTTCTCGTCGCTGATAGCGCTCCGCCTCGCGGCTCGCTATCGCTCGCTCGCTCGCTCCGCGAATGAATGGCTAGGGCCTCTGCTAGGTACACTGTGGCGAGCGGGTTCAGCTTGAAAAGGTGAGCCTCCCCCGTGCTGTAGACGACGAAGGCGGCGCCCGCCGAGGAGGTGCCGTCGTCCGCTTTAGAGCCGTCCGTGGCCAGGATTTGGCGGTCCGACCACCAGGAGGAAGAGAGGGCCTCGAAGGTACTGGCGTACAAATTGTCCGAACCTGGGCGGGAGAGGATAGGGATGGGCGGGAAAAGGGTGAATATGGGGAGTGGGAGGAGCCACGAAGAGAGGTGGAGGGAGTAACATGGCCAGGTGTGGAAAGGGTGCGGCGGCTGGGCCGGGGGTGGGGGAAGGGCAAGGAGGCGGGTGAGAATAAGGTGCGGCCTTTTGTTAAGGCGGGGGTGAGGGAGCCCGTGTTGAGTGAGGGACGCGAAAGCGTTGATGACTTGGCTGTTGGGGTTAGATCGCCAGCGAATAAGGAGGCGGTCCGCCAGGAAGTCCAGCCGCCTTCGAACAGGCCATTCTGCTGCCTCGATGAGGAGAGCGGGGATGGGCGAGGAGGGCATGGCCCCCATGCGGGCCCGGATGGCGGCCGAGCAGACGGATTGGAGGCGGGTGAGGTTTTGTTTGGAGCCCGGGTTGATGACCCCCGCTCCGTACTCGATAACCGGCCGGATGGTGGACTTGAATGAGGTGAGAAGGAGGGAGGGGTGGCAACCCCAGCTTGCTCCTGACACTGCCTTGATTAGCTTAGCCCTCGACTGGCATTTCCTGGTCACTTCGCTGAGATGTTTTGTCCAGTTGAGGCGGGGAGTGAACCAGACGCCAAGGTACTTAACCTGCGAGGCAAATGGGGTGAGGTCTCCTTGGAGAGGGATGGGAGGGGGGTTGTTGGGGATGCGGCGGCGGGAGAAGATGGTCCAGTGAGACTTCCCCGGGGAGAGGCCGGCACCGTCTGCCCCAAGCCTCTCTGCCAGGAGTTGGATGGCTGGGGTGATTAAGTCTACGGCACGGCTTCTTGGAGGGTGGCAGCCGAAGCGAAGAGGGCGATATCGTCCGCGAATTGGGCGGAGTGAACGCCGTTGGGCAAGTCCCTGCAGACGTCCTTCTTGTCGACGATGTAGAGTTGGGGGAGGACACCCACCCCTGTGCCAGTCCTGTGTCGGTGGAGCGGGGGCCGATGATGCGCCCCTGGTAGGTGGCGTAAAGCTGGTGTCCGTAGAGGATGCTTTGGAGGTTGGCCAGGAGGGTTGGGTGGGCGCCGGCCTGCCTAAGCCTTTGCAGTAGGAGGCCGGGCTGCACCGAGTTGTAGCTGGTTGTAGGCGCTTGCAATGTCGGCGAAGAAGGCCACCGTGTACCTGCGGTTGGCGAAGGAGTGGAGGACGTTAGCCGTGAGGAGGCCGTGAGGAGGCCGTGAGGCGTCCGAAGTGCTGCGGCCCTTTCTGAACCCGAACTGGGCGGGGTCCAGGATACCTGTGGCCTCGGCCCACCACTCTATGCGGGGCTTAAATAGGCGTTCGAATATCTTGAAGATAACTGACGCGAGCGCGATCGGGCGGTATGATTTTGCCTCTTCCGGATTTTTCCCCGACTTGAGGAGCGGGATGAGGAGGTTCTGTTTCCACTCGGGGAGGTGGGACGCCGTGCGCCAGAAGTGTTTGAGGAGGCGCGCCAAAGCCTGCAGCACCTGTTCGGGGAGAAATTTAATGATTTGGGGCAGCACCCCCGTCCATGCCCGGGGCCGTGTTCTTGGTGGCGAGTACGGCTGCTTTCAGCGCTTGGAGCGTGAAGTCCCAGCCGAGGTCATAAGGGTCCGGGCCGCCCGTGCGGATCTCGGGGGGCAGGGGCTCGGGGGCGGTGTCCGGGGTGTAGAGGGCCAGGAACTCGTCGAGCCACGCTCCGGGGGATGCGTCCGAGGTGGGACCCCCCGCCATGTGCTTGGCCATGCGCCAGAGCTGCTTCATGCTGACCGTGGGGAGAGGGATTCGACGAACTCGCGCCATTTCCCCTTCTTGGCCGCCGTGGTGACCGACTTAACCAGGGCGTTGGCCCGGGACCAGGCCTCCAGGTTTTCCGGGGCTCTGCGCCGGCTGTAAGCCTTTTCCGCCGCGGCGCGCCTCTGGACGGCCTCGGTGCATACTTTGTTCCACCACTTCTTAGCTCTGTGCTTGAGGTTGGTGTTGCGCGGCTCGCGTCGGCGGGGGAAGCAGCCGTCCATAGCTTCATGGAGCATGGCGTCGAACTTCCCGTAGTTTTCGCAGGAGTGGGGTAGGGAGAAGACCCCGTGCCCGACCGCGTCCAGGTAGTCGCTGTAATTTCCCCAGTGGGTGTCGTCGTCGATGACCCATTTACGGGTGGAGTAGTGCCTCCTCTCCGGGGGGGCTCCGAAGTCGAAATACGGGAACTGGGAGGGACGCCATATTGGACTACCACCGTTAGCCTCGCGCAGGGTCTACGCGGACGTATTTCGACTTCGGAAAATTATTTACACCCCGAACCGATATACGCGTTTTCAGTTTGGTGATATTACGATGCTGTGTCGCATGGGATATTTTTTGGATACCCACTCTTGGATGTGAGTGGTAAGTTCGAGGAGAATATCCTGTTACAAATATACGGGCCAGGCGTCGTCTGCTCGCCGGGGCTTCGCCGGGCTTCGTGTAGCGGCTGCTAGAGTCGAAGTTCATTTAATCCGTCGAGATACGAAAAGCCAAGCGCCATCGGGTCTGTCGCTTGTGAAATAACATTAGTTTAGGTAACAATCTAGTGCTTAGGCCCTATATTGGTTTCACTTTCCGACATTTTCATGTTAAATATCGCATTACAAGTACGTACGCCCCCTCCGGGCCCGTGAGCCAAGGTCTGCCCCAGACTCATCCCGGCAGTTGCTACCCCCTGCTGGCACTCACCATACAGGCCGCTGAGCTAGGCTGGGGACGAGGGAGAGGAGAGGACAGTGTGATGTGCGGCCCACAGGGTGTGCATTTTTCGGTGCATCCCGGCCGGCCGCCGCACGGTAGTGGAAGGCCTCGCCGGGCCTCAGAGCATCAAGGAAAACTCGAGCGTGGGGCGGTGTGGTCACGCAGGGCGGTCGCTGCCCAGTGCAGCAGCACCCAGCTTGAAACGACCCTATCACCTACATGAACATTTTTTTTCTCTCTTAATGTCCACTTTAGGTACAAGTGCAATTCATTGGTCTTCATTTAACAGCTCCCAATGATCTTTATCATCAACCGTCTTTGCAGGAGGGAAGAAAACTGGCATACGAAGTGTTCCCTCAAGATGTATGTGTCCTCTCAGTTTTGTTTCAATGCTTTTCACATCTCTTGGTCCAAGATTTGAGTTTGGAACGTAGGTCCATAAAACAATTCCAGTCCCAATCCAAAGGTATTTTGAAAACCACAGTTCATCAATTGGGGTTTTACCGTAGGTGAGAAATTCAATGAGTGTAATGTTGAAATGGTATTCGGCCAGGTGATCAACCTCAACAGAGTTTTGTGCGCTTACCAAGCAGATCTCTTTGAAATACTGCACCAGACCTACCAGTTAGCGGGTACCCAATTGCAGACAGTTTTGCAATCACACCTGGGGGCCATTCACATATTTCGTAATCAATATTTTCGGTTTTTTCGACCCCTCCCTCCCCCTTGTAATCAGGCGTAATCTCGGCCGAGGACACCCCCTCCCCCCGCCTAGTGTTACGTAATCAAGAAAAAAAAATCAAAATGCAGGTTTAACAGAAAAAGTAGCGGTAAACCTGAATTTGCGAGCATACTTCTTAAACTCCGTTCACTCCTTGTTCGCCCTCTTTTGAGCCACGGTGCCAAGTGGCAACTTTCAAAATTCAATATAATTGAAAAAATGGCTTTCACATGTACAAAAATCACACTTCGTATGCCAGGTTTCTTCCCTCCTGCAAAGACGGTTGATGTTAAATACGTGAAAGCACGCATTTTAATTTTTATTGTAATTTGTAAATTTAGCTCGTCCACGGCTTTCCTATCGTGTGAATAACACTCTATTTACACGATGGGCGAGCCCTGGGCAACGTTTTTGGTAGTAACTTTTGCAGCCCTGGGCAACGTTATTGGCAGTAAACTTGTAGCAGACAGTGCTGTTTGTAAACAATAATAGCAACATATTTTATTTTATTTCTATCACCCCACTGATTCTATACTAGGCATTATCATTTTCTGTAACGATGGTGGGTGGGTGTGCACTTCAGATTCAGAAGTGAAATATGTTGGCCAATTTCCATTTCATTGGTGGTGAAGATTGTGAATTGTTCATATGAATGCAGTATTTCAAGAATAAAGGTAAAAGTGCAAAAAAAAAATCGATTTCCATTGATCCTTTTTTTTATTTTCTGCTTCCACACATTTGTTTTGGTCACAATTGCAACCTACAATCAACAAAAATAAAGGAAGGGAAAACCATATCACATACCTTAATTCATAGTGGTATACAGTTCACTGCGCGGACGCATGCGTTCCCTCTGCCCAAAAAGCAAGTTACAAGTTACACAGTAAGCAACGCACCACTACTAATTCTCAATGGCCCAAGGAATTGAATCTACTCTAGCAAATATTAATACCTAAGTAAATATTACATAAATATCAGAAAGCTACACTTCTTTACCTAATTTAGTCATCATAAGATACTTCAGACGCAACCTGTGTCAGCACTTTCTTCCAATTGTTGCGACCGGGGGAGGGGGGGCTGGAGTAGTGGGGGGGGGGGGGTTGGTTGGGCGATGAGAAGAATGTAGGCTTGATCAGGAGACCGCACTTGGTTTGTAATCCGAATCGGTGGTTCAGTACAGTGGTTAACAGAATGCTCGCGGTTTGTCTCGTGGTTACCGTGACCTGATCGCAAGCGCGGCGGGTTCGTGACTGCCCGTCCTAGGCTCGGCCCGGACCCCCGGGCCCGGCGAACGCATCGGGGCCCGGCAGCGCGACTTTTGCTGATCAAGCAGTACCGCGCTGTCTTGCCCAGCGCGCGGCGAGACCGGACAGCCGGACTTCACCTCGGAGCAGCCATGTTCCTTCGGTTGGTTTTTCCTGACAAGAAAGGCTTAAGGTAACCGAACAGGATCTTCCATTTTAACGACCGTTTAAAAATCCGACACAATTACACAGGAGGAGTAAAATTCATTTAAACACGAGGTAATCCGTCGCAGCATAATCTCGGGTAGGTTGAGGTCGGGCTACCACTCCGCCCCTACTCGCGAGCTCGCCGTATCTTAAATCTAGGTATCTTCTCGGGCAGGTGAGGTCGGCTTGCCAGTCCGCCCCCTACTCGCGAGGTTTCATCTTATATCTAGGTATCTGACTTGTGCAAATCCAAGTCTGGTATCATCCTAGACGAATGGAATGCCACTACGTATACAATCTTAAATTAACTTATGCGACAGCGTCGGTGCATCTCTACGAGAATCGCTCAATCGGAGGAAATACAACGCGCGCTACTTTAATACTAATATAATGTATCCCTGTTATCTTACAAGTTTACAGCTAACCTAATGTTGACACGCTGCAATGAATTACCCTCGGTACACTGAATAATATATGCTCCCCCACAGTAGTGAATTGATTTTTCAAACTAAACTGTTAAAAGAAAGAGAATATATTTTATCAAAAAGGGAAAACTCCCGCGAAGGGGTACCGCTCCGCGAGCGCTGCCTGTAACTAGAGGGCTGTGCTATTTTATCGATCTATTGCTATTTTCTTTTAAAGGAGGGCCTTTAGCCTCATCGGCCGGCACGCCGAGTCACACACACATTCACACGCACACACACACATTGACACTCACACTGCCCCGTCGGGCTTCTCAGTGCACTCACACATCTACACGCGCGCGCCGTCGCCCCCTCGCAAGGAGGGCGGGGCCTGAACTTTAATTTAAAAAAATATTCACTTGATCTTCCGTAAAATTTACCACCGCTGAAAAACACTTGAAATCACTGCACTGCACTTGATATCTCGGCGGCCGATGTCGGGGCCCGTTCCGAACGGACTTCCCCTGCACGGCGGGGATCGGCGGGGCTCGCCATGCCTCGGCGTGGCGTGGCGTGGTGTAGTCAGGTCCCACGCTGGCGCTACAGGAGTGGAGCACCGCTGTGCACTCCCGCGTTGGTAGCGCTCCCACGGTGCCCAATCCTGGGGGTCCTCTACGGTGTCGGGGTCGATCCAGGTCCTGTCTCCTGACAGCAGCGGTGGGCGGAGGGGGCGTGGCGTGTTGACGCGGGCCTCTTCCTCTGTCCGGTGGTAGTGCGTGGTCAGCACGCTGCGATAGGGATGCCCGATACGTATCGATATTATCGAAATATCGATATTTTCTTTTAATATTTCGATATTAGTATATCGATATGACATGCAAACCGATATGTCGATAAATCGATATTTTAAATCGATATATCGCAAGAAATTTGGAGAGACCCCTTGAAACAAAAAGTATTTTTAATGAAACTAAGTTATGAGATTCGGTATTCTTAGTTGCTTACACTGTTCAATTAGAAAGATATGTGATATTTCACAAGTTATTATGGATAGAATTTTCTACAGTCCATAAAATATATAGAGAGAAATACACAGATCCACTGTGTGTTTTGTTATTGAACAAGTGCTAAGATTTGGGATTGTTAATACTTTGGATTGTTTGAACGATTTGTGATGTTCTTCTAGCTGTTAAAGATATAATTGGCTTTAGTTTGTAAGATATGAAGAGACATGCCTAGTCCTAACGTGTTCATGAACGCCATTTATTTTGTCTAATTTAGTCAATTGTTCACTGCTAAACACTCCCTATGATATTTTCTCGCCCCAAAGGGCTGCCCGTAACACAATTTTGTGTTGATTTCAACACTGCCAGAATATACAAGAGATTGTAGGGTGATGAATAAAAAACAATGGGTTAGGTGATGCAATAGTGATCTGAAAAATATGAGGGTTTACATACATGTGAATGGGGTAAGCGTTTCAGTTTCAATAGCACAAACAAACTTACCAAATTCTTTAGTGGATCCTCCGCGTCGGTGTCATTAACACTGTTAACGTCCACAAATTCAAAGTTTCAAAGTTTAAGAGCCTCCCGGTAAAATGTATTTATGCGGTCGAACACGTCGTCGTACCCTGCCATGACACCGACTATTGCTCGAAACACAAGCCGGCCGGTCCCGAGAGAGGCGGAGGGCGGACGGGGAGGGGGCGTGCCTAGTTGGGTAGTTTGCCTAGCCGACAGAGCTCCAAAACTGCGAATTTCTGGGATCTTTTTCTCGCGATCTATAAGATCAAAAAATGCGGTCTCTTTCTCATAAAATAATAGAATGCGTGCCGGCGGCTCGCCATCGCGTCTCCTCGTGCTACTCCCATCGTTTGCTGTCAAACACGTGCAGTCAACAACAAGCAAGCAGGCTCTGCGCTCTGCCGCACGACCCCGGCCAACTGCCCTCACTGCCCCTCCTCCCTACTCGCCCTCGTCTCCCCACCCACCCCGCACGCCGGAGGGTGAACAAATGTTCACTACCAGTGCAGTGTACTTACCGTTGGTGTGCCCCGAGTACCACGGGCAGCCTTGCGAAACGTCGACCGAGACGGCCGAGCTCCGGGCGCAAACTGATGTCATTGCAGCGGTAAAGGCGACGTCGAGCGCAGCCGAGGATTTCAGGAAACTCCCCGGGTGCGGAGGTGGTAGCGGCGGCGGCGCGTTGCGGTGGTAGCGGTTTGGGCTTTTTAAACGGACCCGAGGACGCTCGAATTTTGAAACATGTAGTAAGTATTATAACATGTATTTGGCACTTTCGTGTATCGTGTTACTGTGTCCATTAAGAAATAACGTAATTTTGATTGGTTTCCTCGAAAACCCCCGTGCTAACGTAACTGACCTTGTTTTTTTTTTTCGAAATTAATTAGATCGGGGAATGCAACAATTCCCGTTCCGCTGCGCTCCACCGGCACCTCGGTTCGACAGGGGGACTTGGTCAGCTTGGCCTGCCGGCGGCGTTTGCGGGGACCTTCGGTCCTCCGCCTCAAGTCTTCCTAGAAGTGCCCGACAGCAGATGTATTCGTTATGATTAAAATCGTTAACCTGAGCCCGCCCCGTTTCAGTCCGCGCCGCGATGGCAATGGTGTCCGCGCGGCGGCCAACCCTAACCTCAAAAAACAAGAACAGACATATTTTCATTACTCAACAAGCTAGCCCGTCCCTTCCGTCAACCTCGGTGCCAGTTCCGCTGCGCTCCACCGGCACCTCGGTTCGACAGGGGGACTTGGCCAGCTTGGCCTGCCGGCGGCGTTTGCGGGGGCCGTCGGCCCCCGCCTCAAGTCTCCCTAGCCTAGAAGTGCCCCAGATGTATTTGTTACGATTAAAATCGTTAACCTGAGGCCGTCCGTGTGCGCGCCGCGATGGTAATGGTGTGCGCGTGGCGGCCGACCCTACCTTTAAAATACAAAAACAGACAAATTTTCATTAATCAAAAATGTGATACAAATCGAAAACTGTTGCCACCGTACGTGATTCTACGTTAAAAAAAAGGAGTTAATCCTCCAAATTTGAAGTTTTTCTGTGGACGATTCACGTCCGAACGAACGAACATCCGGCATAAGACTATAAGCCCGGCTCCTGCCGTTTCTAATGAAACGTGTCGGGACGGGATAGAAAGCAATCCCTTCGCGCCTCCTCATGAAGAAGGAAACGGCTGCTCCAAGCTTGGTATCGCTTTTCAGCAGTCGATGTGTCGGCAGTCAACGCCGGTTGGGCTGCACTCCTCGCAGTCGTGCTTGTTCGGTTGCCCACCTGTACGGCTGCCTGGGCGAGCTTGACACGCAAGGCAGAGTCGCTGAGCAGAGCGTTTTTTTTGTTCTGTATTTTATTTCAAGACGCCTTGCCCTATCAAAGAACAGCCATTTCGCACTGTTAAAACACTGCGAAGAAAGCAGGGAAAGCGAAGGAAGGGGGCTGGTGCGACGGGAGGGCGGGGATACGAACGGTCAGTGATGAGCAGGCTCGTAGCCAGACTTTGCTTATTGGGGGGGGGGGGGGATATGTTGCACTTATTGTTTTGTCATGCGGGCTGCCTACCCTATATACCGGTCATGTGGCTACGCGCTTGGTGATGAGTTCTGTGGGGGAAGAAAGCCGCCCTGTGTCAAGATATTTTTTCAATCACATCCTTCCCCCTCTCCTTCGTTCCCAACCCAACACTCACAGGGGCCGCGACCGGTTCCAGTCGGTAAACAGTCTCACTGGAACTGCAGCGTACACCACAACTCTGCGGCTCTGCTGTAATCCCGCGCTATCCGAGGCGAGCTGAGGTGACCAGAACACATTTTCAATAAAATGTTTAGCTGCGGTGTGCATTTCTGGGCGTAAATTCCTTTTTGTTTGTTTAGTGCAAGAAGTCAGTCTTGAATGGAACTGGTCTTCGACTGACTTTCATTTGCATTTTCCATAGATCAAATATCAGCGCAGTGATCTACAATTATTGGTAACGGGTGGTCCCACTTAGAATGAAGTGTGCCATTTTCGTGGTGATTGCGGTGTTATCGTCAGTTTTGGGTGAGTCGTGGCAGGCCACTTGAGAATGCAATAACGCTTTTAGGAAAGGTTCTGTCTTGGGTTTGTTGGGCAAACGATACTACTTAGCGTTTTTAATACTGTTCCGTAAAACCATTACATGTACGAAAAATCTGCTTATAACTAAAACGTATTACTACGTACACAAAGACATGTATGTCAATGAATGGAATAAATTATCTAACCAAAAATAAGTACCCGTCCCATTTGTGCGTACCACAGTTCTCCGGAAGGACTTTACTGTGTAGTTTAGTAAGATCGTTCACACACCACACTGTTAAAAGCATGCAAAATTGTTCATATTGCGTAAAATTTGACAGAATTGTAACTGTAGGTTATGAACCTTTCTTTTTTTTTACTGCTAAGAATATCGCTTCGCAATACAAGCAACTTAGCTCATTAGCTCCTAAGCTGTTGAATTCTTCGCATTATGAGCTTCGTGCTTTGCAAGGACTTAACAGTGCATTTGAACTCGTAAACGTTCATTCGTACACAGTTAAGTCAAGACAGTAAGTGTAGCAGAGATGTTAACATACAGCCCTTTTGTTCGGAGCGGTAAACATACAAGCGCAAATGCAATATGTGTGCGAATAACAGCGGGCAGGATCTGATGCCTGCTTGACAGCATTGCGGCGCTGAGGAAACTGGTTCCTTTTCGACGTGGCAAGGCTGTTTCCTCCAGTCAAGAGCAGCGTCGTGAATGGGATGGATAACCTTGAGCATGGATGGGACAGAGACCGAACGACCGGTTGTTGACCAGCCTGTGCGAGCCTCCTCTCCCTTGTAAGAATTTCGCAAAAAGAAGCGTCAGCGGTTTGATCATCCATGTATCGATGGGCGCTGGGCAGTATCTACTGTTAAAGAAGCCCTACGAAAGCGAAGCGCTCCACACCTGCTCTTCACTGCGATCAGCTTGAATTAAAAAACCGTTACCAGAGTAATGACACATATCAATATCTATCGATATTTTAAAGGGTAAAATCGTGATACCAGTGAAATGTGAATAGCAAAGTACTATCTCATTGATCATCGTGACTTTGACCGACCAATTTACAAGACAAAATGAACGCCGCGGGCTGGCCGGCCACAATAGAGCCGGCGCTCGCGCCTTGCCGTTTAACGCCCATGTGCTTTTGAAATCCTCGAGCGAGATTCCTTGCTCTCAAGAAAATGATCTTTTAAATCAAGTTCGTCGCTCTTCGGAAAGCGATGCCTAGAAACCTTGCGCTAATTGAGGAAGGTTTCTGCTTAGATCGCCTATGGGACTCCCCGAATTGGGTGATCCATCTCGCGCTTTAGCGATGTTTCAGCTGCTCACGAATTTGAGCGATATCAGAAACTTCGCTCAAGCTGAGCAAAGAAGTGTGTCGTTAGTGTGTCTCCATCGCACTTCACTGACATAAAAAGTGCTGGGATATACGAATGTATCATTGTTTCAGAAGGTTACACAAGGTTACATTGCGAACACCTTGTCATTCTTTTTTATTCGGTCCCCTTAAATCACATCGGGAACGCATCAACTGATGCTTTCCTCCAGTGTGCAATCACTATTCATCAGTGTTCATACTGAAATAGAGATTTTAATTTTCTACTGCGGATTTTTTTGGAATATACAATTTCGATGCGCGAGTGCTGACGTGATCGTGGAAGGCAAGAAGACGAAAGGACGCTGTCTCATCGCAGTATCACCGATAATGCGCAGACGCCAGTTTTGATGTAACAAACGCGCTACGCATGCACTGCAGAGATCTGCACATGTTATTTCTTTCACCTTGTTCATGTTTCTTGTAACGTCAGCAGGCGCAACGGAATTGACTATTCGAGTTTGCTTACCAGTGTGGCGTATAGGATTAAACCGTGCAGATAGGTTAATAAGATGTTAAACAAAGTTCTCGACGCTGCCCTTTTTAGCATGTTTTTCTGTTTTTGTTGCCAGCGTTACCTCATCCCGCCCTCGACTTTAGAAAGCACGCAACAACCGTGCCAAGATTTTACCATGGGCGAGAAAAAAGAGAAATATCAACAACAAAAACCAAGGTGCGTATTAAGCATTAAATTTTATTACTTGTTTCAATACGTCTAAATTTCTTATAAATGATATTTTTATGTTGAGTTCTCAGTCTGAGAAAGAGCACGTCCCTGATCTTATGGTAGAACTTGATATAGAAGGAAAGGAATATATTCTGGACCTGAGCCTAAATAGGTAAGTTTCCAATGCAACAAAAGTTTAATACACCGTTGGCACCTGCACGGCTCATCAATAAGTACTGAATCCTTGTTGGCTCGCACAGGGCTTGTTTTATACCCTTCTCCATTTAATCTAGGCAACCTCGCTAGAACAGCACTTGAAAACAGCAAGATGATGTTGCCAAGTGACCCTTCTAGCATGTAAATTGATCACTTCTTTTCATTTGCCATTGCCGTCAAAGCACGCGTCACTTGAACGCAGCAGAAGGTTTCTGTACGTCCTACGATGGTACAACGCCAAACTGCGGGCCAAAATATGAGCAGGAAGTCGGCCACAAATAGAGAGTGGCCAAAACATTAGCTTTTATTGAATCGACTATACTACGGTCAGCCATGGTTAAGATAGCCGAAAGGACTATGAATGATGTGGCAAAAATTCCCGGCCGCTCTAAAACGTGTGACAAACAGTCCTAGACCTGCCAGAAAGTGTGACAAAAAATACTAGGCCCTCCACACCAAGTGGGAAAATATCCTCTGATCGCTCTAAAACCATGACTTCGACCCACTTACCGACATGAGTAGTATCAGAGACCCTCTGGAGGGTTTGACAAAAAATCCCAGACCCACCTTAAAGTAGTCATTGACCGTCTAGAACGTGTGAAAAAAAAATCCTGGTCCCACATAAACGGCGGACGGTCAGTAGTCCTAGACCGTGTAAAACGACAACACGATAAAACAATCTTAGACCAACTTTAACTACAAACAGCAGTCCTAGACGTTGTAGAATGTGTGACAAAAAAATACGGGACCCTCGAGATCGTGTGACATAAAATCCTAGACGCTCTAAAACGTGTGACAAAATATTCTAGAGCATCTTTATTCGTCGAACAACAGTCCTAGGCCCTTAAGACAGTGCGACAAATTCTTAAGCCCTTTTAACGACAAACACTAGTCCTAGACCTTGCAGAATGTGTGACAAAAAGTCAGAGACACGTTCTAGAGCCTCCAGGATTATTTTTTGTGTCACGTTTTAGAGCTCTGATTTTGTCACACGTGCTAGAGGAGAGGGCGTAGGACTAGTTTGCTGTTGAAGGAGGTCTATGATTTATTGTTACACGTTCAAGATCAGGGGCGTAATTAGGGGGGTAGCCTGCCTGAAGGTAGGCAACCCGCAAATCTTTGCCCCTGATGGTAAGCATCACGTAAAGCATCGCCCCTCCCTCGGTTCGTTTTCACACCCCTGTTCAAGAGCGTCCAGTATTTCTTGTCACGTTCCAAAGGATCTGTGACTTTTTGCCACACGTCCTACACGGTCTAGGATATCATAATTATTTTATGTCGTCAGGGAGCTGTTATCAGATTCCTATTTTCAAAAGCATCGAGAAAATGGACAACATGTAACCTATAGACCAACATTTCAGGTAGATAAAAAGATAAACGTTTTCAAGTCATGTATTTGCAATTGTAATTGATGTTGCACGTGATCTCCCACGATTTCATGACCCTGCAATTTTTTAGGAAGTAGACCTGTGCCAGTATCAAGGTAGCTTGCGAGGCATGCCAAAGTCGTGGGCTGCTGTATCAACTTGTAATGGCTTCAGGTATAGTACCAATGCTGATTTTTTTTTTTTTTTTTTTTTTTTTAGTATCTGGGGTGGAAATTAAATAGTTTATTTTGTTTTCTTGCAGTGGTATAATCTTTGATGGCCATGAAGTTCATTACATGGAACCTAGTCCAGGACATCAGCTTAATATAGTGAATGGTTTAGATAACCTAGGAGTGACTTATCATTACAAACGGTCTGACATGCTAAATACTAACCATTCATGCGGTACGTACGCTACTAGAAGGAGTGCCGAGTGCCATATTCTTTGTAAAAGGCCACTTATTTTGAATCCTTTCATGTCACTGAATTTAATAGTACAATTATATCGTATTTCCAAATTATATTGATCCTCTATGATTCTCCATAAGCGCTAGAGTTCGACATCACAGCAGCACACTTTGTGGTAGTTACCACACAGGAGGAACGTGGAGGGTCATCACCCTCTTCCACGTGTGTGATGGGTCCTCACTGTCAGAAAAGTGTAATTGGAGTCATTAATTGGAGCCATAGCACTTTCGCAAGAGCGTGATGATCCACGACGCTTTTACTAAAGTGCGGTAGCCATCTCACTTGAGGAAAAGTGCAATGCCCAACTCTTGCCTTTGCAACATTTTCACGTAATTCGAAAGAAAAATCTGTCCTCAGCGGTTGCGTTTGATGAATGTGCCTGGGGCCTGGACGCGCCGATGGGGTAACGACTTCAGGGTTCAGACAGACAGTGGTTGGGTAGTCCGGAGTAAACCGAGGTGTTCCGAGTAATCCGGGGTAATCCGAGGTAACCCGAGGTATTTCGGGTAATCCTGGTAGTCCGAGGTAAGCCGAGGTATTCCGGATAATCCTGATAATCCGGGTAGTCCGGGGTAGCCTGAGTTTATCCGTGGTAATCCCGGGCAATCCGGACTACCGCGGGTAATCCCGTGTAATCTGGATATTCTGTGGTAATACGGGGTAATGGTAATCCAGGGTATTCCCAGGAATTCCGTGGTAATCCAGAGTAATCCGGGTAGTCCTTAATCCGACAGACACGATTTTTGGAAGTCGTTACCCCCTCGGGACACGCGTAGAGATCAGCGAACTCACCTTAAATATTATGTGGGGTTGCTTACTGTAACGTTGCGAAGTAAACGGGAGTTCAGTGGTTTTCTTGCTGTCAAAGTTTGCTTTGAAATTCTTTATCAGCATTGCAAAGAAATTCTTTATAATCTCGCATTGGAAGCTTGCGAAGCTTCTTTTTGTTAACTTAGAAAGGATTTCGAGTTTTTAGTCGCGATACAAATATTTACTTTACCTTTACTGTTCATATTTTACAGAGCCGTCATTATTGAGACCAAACAGGCAAACCGTCAATTTATTTTACAGTGCCGTCACAGTGCGAAATTTTCGGAGCAATGTCGTTTTGATATGGATTTTGATATTGAAATCCACATTTTTAGTCCAAAAATTGACGAAGTTGACGACATGCGGCATCGAAACGACCCTCAGTTCACAGCCAGGGCATTCAGAGACATTCAGCGCAGATATCACATGTCGCCAACTTGTCGATTTCGGCACCAGTCTTGCAGTGGCTCAATTAGGGCTGATGGAATGGGGGGGGGGGGGTGACGATGCGTTGCGAGTTGCCCACCTTCTGGGGAAAAATCTTCACGGTTTGCCTAACTGCAGGGGTAAAAGCTTTACGGTTTGCCTACCTTCAGGGGGCAAAAGGCCCCTTCGGAGACCGGGGGGAGGGGGAGTACCCCCAAGTACGCGCCTGGAGTCTTGTGCATTTCGACACCAAAATCGATATCGAAACGACATTGCGCCTCTAAGTCTCTTCTAATTGTTGTCCGACTAGTTAGGCTGTGCCGTACTCTGAACTTGGGCGCGCCGACAGGTGTTGCTAGCACTGGACCCAAATATTTAAGAAAATATTGCTTCGGCCCATCGATTTATACTAATTCGATTTCGCTCTGCCCAAGCTCATACAGTGATTGTTTCAGGCTATGACGCACCTCCCCATCATGTTCTGCAACGTGTGGATATGAACCACTCGCACAGGGTTAGTCCGTTTTGCAAATGTGGGTGGCTCCCTTCGCATACTCCAAAATAATGTTTTCTTTCTTTCAGTCTGTAAGATCAGCAGGATCCGACGGTGATAATTCCACTAATGCGGTCCTTGGTCCATACAATGCTAATAAAAAGACAAGATATGTCGAATTAGTGTTGGTAGTTGATCACAAGGTGTACTTGGCCTTGGATTCAAACAACAATAAGGTTTACCAGCGATCCAAGGATATTGCGAACATTGTTAATGCCGTAAGAACAATTATTCATCATCCATTTTCATCAATTTTTAATAGCATCGAATTTCGGAGCTGTACTTTGGCAACTCTCGTACTGTTTCAGCTTTACTTGCCCCTGAATATTTTTGTGGCCCTCGTGGGGGTGGTTGTGTGGTCAGAAAATGATGAAATCGAATTGACACCCAGTGGCGACACGACTTTGAACAACTTCTTACGTTACAGGAGAGAAAGTCTTTTGAAGGAGCACCCCAATGATAATGCACAACTTCTTACGTAGGAGGCTGTTAAATACCTACCAGGTTTGATATCCGTCTAATATTTATGACATAAGGGTTCTTTGGTTTTAGGCGCACTCAGTTTGAAAATGGAGTGGTAGGGAAAGCTCTCAAGGGTCCAATTTGTACCTATGAATATTCCGGCGGGGTCAGTTTTGATCACAGCAACGTTGTGGGCATTGTAGCAACAACAGTCGCTCATATGATGGGACACAACCTTGGTATGGAGCACGATGCCAGTGATTGTGAATGCCCCAGCAAACACTGTTTAATGGCTGCGTCCTCAGCGTAAGTTTATTGTGCTAAACCTTAGTAAGCTAAATACCACTTCTAAGTGGTATTTAGCTTGTAATAGTTTGTGTTCGTTACAGAGAAGTGCGTATCGGTCAAGTCGGGCTGAGCAGGCCGTTCTCGATGTTACAGAATTTCCCCTCCAACACAGTGGAGCAGTTGCAGCCAAACATATCTTCAGTCGGCATTTTATCATGGAATGGACTACTGCCTGCGAAACAAACCCACAAAGTATGTGCGTTAAGATTTTTTTTGATATGGTTTTGGTCCTGCCTTGAACACTTTCGATTTACCGCCAAACTGTGACTAACAGATTGTTCGGGAGTCCTGTGTGCGGGAACGGTTTTGTTGAGTCTGGAGAGCAGTGCGATTGTGGCATCGAAACGAAGTGTCAAAATCCATGCTGCAATGCTGCAACCTGCATGTTCCACGCAAATGCATCATGTGCAACAGGAGAGTGCTGTGCTCTTGAGGTATGACAATGTTATGATAACACTGCATCATGAGGAGCCATTCATACTGCCTACATTGAGAGAAAAAAAAAGACTTTTCTTCGAAGGGAACTGGACTGGAAGCAAAGGAGCAAAAGACATTTCTCGCTCACAGTGAGAAATGGATTGTATTGCTAAGTCGGAGCAATAGATGTCTCTCCTCAGTTTCCAGTGAAACGAGTTTGTTACTTGTCAACCAGTAATAAATTTACGAGGCCCACTTTGATTTTCATTGCAGACATGTCAGCTGAAACCAGCGGGAGGTTTATGTCGCAGTGCTGACCATGAATGTGACCTCCCCGAATTTTGCACTGGAGGAAGTGAATATTGTCCCCTTGACGTATTCAAGATGGACGGCGAATCATGTAATCATGGAAAGGTACAATAACGTCTCAACATAACACAAATAATGAACCCGAGCTACCCGCCAACAAAGACGGATCCTTTAGTGAAAACACGTTTACTGCTAAGAAATTTTCAGGTGTAAGGAAAACTAGTAAAACGCGAGAACGGCATTCCCGTATCGTAACGAACGTGTTAACTATATGTCCCCACGGAATCTCAGTTGTTGGGAATCTCCGCAAATTTATTGGACGAGAAGAACGGCGATACCCATCACTTGAGATTCGGAAAAAATGTTAGTGAAGGTCCTTCGTCGAGATCCGTGTTCCAACTAATGAGATCCGTGTTTATTTGCGGGAAGCTCTGCAACCGTCTTCGTTGACCGGATACGTTGCTGTGTGACTTTCGCCCATTTCTACACTTTGAGTGAAGTGATCTGAATGATCTCGCAGGCATTTTGCTACAAAAAGAGTTGCCGCACGCGCTCCGAGCAATGCAGATTATTGTGGGGGCCTTCAGGAAAAAGTTCTGACATGCTGTGCTACAAGTTGAACACGAGAGGCACGCGCCATGGGAATTGTGGATACAATAAAATGAATCAATCCTACGCGAAATGTGCGGATGAGTGAGTTCAAATTTCGTCGTATTATTTTCATATTTCAGCGGAAGCACTGCACTCTCATTTCCTTGCAGAAAGGTTGGTCATATTACGACGGAAATTGATCCTGCATATTAAGCATAACGTACGCCGTGTTGTGTACCACCATGAACGAAATTAATCCTATTTGTGTAAGATTCGATCACTACACGTATGAACTTGATCGATGTTCAAATTTGGTCAATATTCAAATTTGATCCATGTGTTCGTAAGGAAATGAGAGTGTGGTAAAACTAAGGCGCAACGTTACTCACGTATCAAGCTTTAACTTCGCCCATTTAGAAGCGTAGCGGTCCAAGAGCTTGAGAGGTTTTCCTTCTTATGCTCTAACAGGAGCGTAACGCTACGCTTCGAAGTGGTAAGATTATAAACGGGCGCAATATGACGCCCTAGTTTTCGCAGTGCAAACAACTAATATTCTTCAATATTCTTTCAAAGTGACGTATACTGTGGGATGCTCCAATGCACACATTCTAATGAGAAACTAGAATTCGGAATGGAGTCGGTAACAATACTGTCACATACTTTACTTAATGCAAACGGTAGTATCATACCATGCCGGGCAGCAATTGTTGACCTGGGACTGAGTGACGTGGATCCCGGCCTGGCCCCGGATGGCTCAAAGTGTGGCGAAGGAAAGGTACGGTCTTCTTTTCTATTCTGATGCACACTTGATTGACGCGTCTCTACCACGATATCTGATCCCAGTCAACGTGGTACAATTTTTTCCAGATGTGTGTCAACCAGACATGCATGGCCGTGGATTCTTTCCGATCTAACAGTGGTGTTGGCGAATGCCCACAGAATTGCAATGGAAACGGCGTATGCAATAGCAAAGGTCATTGCCATTGCAATCTAGGGTTTTCTCCTCCGAATTGTGACTCTCCAGGAGCAGGTGGCAGTGAAGATAGTGGCCCTCCAGCTGATCCGGATGGTAAGAAAACTGCATCAGTAAACCATCAGCAAAACCATCGCATGATAATATTAATTCCCCATCGTTTGTGTCGGCTGGGGTTTAATATTATCGTGCGATGGTTTTCCTCCCGGTTAGGGGGAGTAAGATAATCGTCCCACGCCGTGTCCAGCAGTACTGACTTTTTGTGTTGTAATGGGGTATTGCAGGTACCATTTTTGCTCTCTGCGCCGACTTTTCGACTATTCGACCTAACCTTGGCCTATTTGTTTCCAGGCGTCGCAATGCACTGTGGCGGTGATTGGTTGATTTGTGCCAGTGATAGGAAGAGAATACCAATCTGGTACAGGTGCAATGGTGTCCAAGATTGCGCCGATGGATCGGACGAGTTACTCTGCAGCGGTCAGTCTAAGTATCTACTGAAAACGGCCCGCTCGATAAATCCTACCCTAGTTCAAATATTGTGTTCCGCACATTTATTTTCTTTGGATAAAAGGGTATTCCGGAGTAGAGCTTGACCGGAAACAAGAAGACAAGAATCACAAAAGCCGATACGGAAGTTTACGCCGTAAACTTTACGGTATGAAAGTTACGCAGCACGTGCCGCGCTGTCAGCCACGAGCCGACTTGAAAATTTGGAGGCTTAGCTCTCGCTGGACGTGTAAGGTGGCAGCAATTTTTGATTTTATTAAAATAATTCCTGATGAATCAAAGCGATTGATCGGGCAGATACATTTCGGTTCGCGCCCTGTTTTTGTCCACCCGGAAGTCTGTGCTTCTCGCCCCGCTCTTTGGCCTTTTGGCTAAGATCAAAGTTTGATTCTGTCAGTTCCCAGTGGGAGCCAGGGCAGGCCTCGGAGGGAAAGGCTGGGAGTGAGCGCTGTGAAACCCCGACGGTTTCTCCTTTGCACTGCAAAACCTGTGCGGCAACCCGGATTGGCGAGCAGCAGACCAGACCCCCACCCCCTACTTCCCCTGGAGGTCCAAGGAAACCGACAGCAGTGGGAGGCAGCGCACCTACGCGCCGCCGCACCGGCAGCGCAGCGCTCCAGCCGCACAGGTGCGCGCGAACGGCTGCCTACCTTTACGGAGCGCACCCTAACTACAAAACGCTGATTATCTCCCTTAATATGCATTTGCGCCCACTATGTCACTTGATGAAAAATCATCCCCTAGGCGTCCCCCAACCACCCTATCATTTTGTCCTATCTTACCTGAAACACCCTGTACCGTCCGCCTGGCAGAGCATCTCAGGGAGCCGTTGGGAGGACAGCAGTCTCCAGTCCAGGTGATGACACCGGGTTTACCGCTACCCCCACCGCCTGTAGGGCTGGAGGCCTGGAGGCTGATGGCATTTCGTACTGTGTGGGGTACGTTCTGGCTATGTCCCCGCTCTTTTGTCCGTTAGCTCGCGTGCGGGCGCCGATCGGTATTAAGCGTGTAGAGTGTGGTGCGGAAGAACCGCCAGTGCACCGCCGGGGGCCGGTGGAGGTGTGGTCTTCGGGCCATCCAGGCTGCCCTGCGCAGCCCAAACCACTGCGACTCGGGAGTAGGCTAAAAGCACACTATCGCATAGGAGACCTCTTTTGTGATTATTCGCGTCTTCTTGTTTCCGCCAAGCTCTACCCTGGAATACTCTATTGCGCCCCAATATGTGCCCTACTGCGCACTAACATGTGCGTAAACTTGTGCGAGCGAATGCGTGCATGTGTGTCCGAGCTAGGGACTAAACTGTGAACGCACCATGAAATAACAAAAAGTCAGTAGTTTCGGTCGAAGTGTATCGAAACAAAAGTGTTTCGCTCACACCAGGGAGTAAAAACTTCACGAAACGAAACCGAAAGTTACCGAAAACATGGAGCGATGAGAGAAGCCAGTTATGCCCCGATGTTGAATTTTTTTACTGAGGATAGTTACATTTGCGGCAGTCAAATGTCAAAACTGCAATGCATAGCAAAAGTCACATTAGGTTTACTTCAGGCTCAGCGTATCAGGGGGCAACAGCACTAGCCGAGTCACAATTTTCGAGAGAGAACGCCCCCTTGCTATTTTTGGAACAATTATTTATGCCAGACTTACCTCGCTTTGCAGCATTCAACACTAATATGGAGGTCGGTGACATTCTTACTGCCCACGTTCATTACCGAAAGGAACATGGTGCCGTACTGTTCCTTATGTGCAATGACGCAGAGTGCAGTAAACTGTGGGTAACGCAACCGACCTCCAACGCAACTACTGGCTCATTGCAATACGAGGGCCTGACCGGCTGCAACAAGCTAGGCATGAACTGCAGTCACAGGATCAAGGTGCACATGTGTAACTGCACTGGAGCATTGGTGCTCATGCTAGATTTTTAGAACGCCCTAACAAACTGTTTCTTCACGTACAGTTACAGGATCAGACCGATGAGACACTGCGGTTCCACTTTACCGCCGGCGAGGTAGTCTTCAAGGTGGAACGCCGCAGCGCCAATCTCTCCGTCTGGCTGCAGGGTCACCCTGACAAGGCAGTCACAGTCCCAGTCGAGGAAGGGCAGACAGTGCTCAAGATTAGACCAGAGTGTTGGATAGCGGAATCGGACATGCCCGTGCGAGTAACTGGTGTCACTTCACCGAGTCCAGCGAGCGCAAGATAAATAACGTCCCATGATGATTCAATCTGCATAGTTCTGAAATAAATTTGTTTCACGTCTTACACTCTAAAAATTGATCGTCATGTGACTAGACACGAACCCGATGAAACGCGAGAAATCACGAGAATCATTGTCGGTGAATGCATCGGTGTGCGCGATTCCCGTCATTTCATTTTCGTCTGGAAACGCATAGGCCTCCAAAGTCGCGTCCATTGACGACCCGAGTAGCGAGATGACAGCCGTCCGTCGGTCTGTATCATGTAATATTCTAAGCAGGGTTCGAAGAGAAGTTTTCGAAATGTTGCTCTCAACCTCCCACGTTCTTAACCTGTCCCTGAGTGGCACTGGCACTGTACCCGGTACCTCCTCATCTGAATCATGCATAACTCCATCTGAACTAGAATCATGAAAATCCTCGCCCAGACCATATCTATCTGAGTCCAGACCACTTGAGATTCCATCATGGGTGACATCATTAATTAAATCATTATGTGATTCCCATCCTATATCGCCAGCCGCATTGGCTACCTCCACGCCCTCGACTTCATCAACTTCGTCATGGGTGACATCATTACTAATCTCATTATGTGATTCTAATTCCACATCGCCAATCACTTCCTCCAAGCACTCCAATTCCCAATCGCTGAATTCGTCAAGATGTACCGGCAATGCGAGGCATTTCTTCAGCACGCGGTAACGAACGCGATTACGAACTCGCTTGCTAGCCATATTAGGGGATCAACAAATCTAAAACGAAGAAAACTTCCGAATCGATCAGGGATTCAGTCCGTCCGTAAGAGAATCAATGACTCACCTGAGTCGGATGCATTTTCTGACTGGTGCGGTCTGAGACATGGCACTTTCGGCTGTGGCACTGGCAAACCTGCATGATAACACACAAAAACATTAAAGTATTGTTACAAAGCAGCCATCAAGCTGGCTACTAACAAATTACGTAGTTACAGCAGACAGACAGACAGAGAGAGAGAGAGAGAGAGAGAGAGAGAGAGAGAGAGAGAGAGAGAGAGAGAGAGAGAGAGAGAGAGAGAGAGAGAGAGACTCCCCCACCCCCCGGCCCGCTGCCGCCACGGAGAACGAGCGCGCGAGGGAGAGAGAGAGACAGACAGACAGACGCTTCTCGCACGCGCCACGCGATGACACGCGACCCCTGCGTGAGCGGGATGGCCCCGGGAGGGATGGACGGGACAGTGGCATGCGTGGGTTCATGAGATGATGGGTTCAAGTACCCTGGTGATACGGTGATCCTAACTTTACCTTCCGACTCTCTAGAGTGTCCCTAACGATAATGGATCGACCGTGCACAAAAACGGGGCTCCGCAGTGATATTTGTGCGAAAACGTCGTTTTTATAAACATTTATAGGTTTTAGAGGAAACCTGACAAATTTTTAATACTGCGCCACGTCTCTTATTAGAGGGCAGATATCGACACCAGAACAAGTTTATCTCGTTCCTGACGCGATAAAGACCAGATTCAGTAAAAAAAATTAGGGTAGGCCCCTTCGGAGCGGCGCATAGGGGCGTCGCGAAATTGCATACTTTTCCCCCATGTACTTCTTATGGGCAAACTAAAAAATGGCGGAGAATGGCCGGATTTGATCGGAAGTCAGGCCTTCCAGCTCCCATCTCACAGGGTCCCCACCGACCGGAAGGCTCGGCCGCCGCCGCCCGCAGGAGCCGGATGGCCGCGGCCCGCGGCAGCGGCAGCCACTGCAGCAACACTAACCTGGAGGTCCCCGGTCCCCGGTCGCGCGGCTACTTCGCAGCCCTAGCCAGCCATGCCTCATACGCAGGGCCGTTTGGTGTTTGCCACTAATGCTGTGTGCACGCACGCGTGTGGTGCGGGTGCGGGCTGGCCTTAGCTGAAACTGAGAGCGGAGGGCAGAGCGGAGCGGAGGCGACGCGAGACCCTCAAACGCAAGGGTAGGCAGTCCGGGTGCGCGCCTGCCGTGAGGGCTGTGAGTACCGGTGCAGGGGCCCCAGCTGCTGTTCACAAGCAGGGTACTTGAACCCGTCCCGTCCAGACCCCCTCCCCCCCCCCCCCCCCCAGTCGCAGGGGTCGCGTAGCTTCGCGTGGCGTGGCGCGTGCGAGTCGTGTTTCTCTCTCTCTCTCTCTCTAGCCGGAGTGGGGCTTCCTAGCCCTTTCGAGGGTCCTTAAATAAATAAATTTCAATTTCAATTTCTTTCTCTCCCGTCCCGAGTATTCAAGCCAGCTCTTCTTCTTGTTGCTTGGCAGCTCTTGATAATGACGGTAATGTTAAGTAGAGGAAGGGGTAGGACAATTAGTGGCAGATTTAAATTATTTTAAGGGCGCCAGGATGGACCCAAAATGATTTGAATTATAAGATAAAATTAATTTGGCTAAAGATTTTATGAATTATAGGCCAAGCCATCTGCCACTCAGAGCCATAACTAACACTAATGGAAAAGACATATTTTTAGTTGCTGTGATGTGAGATTTTATTAATTTTGGTTGAGTGTCATTACACAAGATTTTAAGGGAAAAGACAAGGAACCAACGTGGGGCTTGAACCCATAACAAAACTATGGCTATGGTTAAATAAACATGACAAGATCAGAAATAACAACGGCTAGGCCGAAGGCTGGAAAGAAACATAATAATAGGTTTTCTATAACTTATAAGTTTGTCACGTTTAAATAAAATCTGGATGGTAGATGAAACAATCAAGAGAGCATAGCAACTTGGGTAAAGCAATATACATATCTGCTGATGGTAGGTAGCAGTGATTAATATCATATCTCAGATTCAAAGTTTACGACGTAAACATACCATGGTCATGGGAGCTAGACATGAGGTGGCCTTGCTCACCTTACAGGCCCATGAATTAAAGCTCACTAACAAATATAGTTTGACATTATAGATATCCAAAGCATACTGGACAAGTCCATGATATGAAAAAAAGAAACTCAATAGCTTATAATTACTTCCTCATTAGAAACCACCCATTCCAAAGGGGACACTGGCAAGCACTGGGCGGCCAAAAGACAGTCACAATTCCATGAGGAAAAGAGTACCAATAATAGTTACTCAAACACAGGAGCAATTAAAGTAATCAAAGCAATACACTGCCAATATTATATGGGATAAAGCAGATATTATTAAATATACATACATTCCAACAACCAATGACTACTTGGGCCCAAGCAAGTAAACAAGGAAATACAGACTCACCAGATAACTGCAAATTGTATCCTCACACACTCACACAATGGCACGGGGGGGCGCCACCCCGCCCATCACTAGCACTTTTACATTATGTAATCTAGTAGCTCCCCGCCAAGAGGGAGTCTTAGACAAGGCGGCTCACAGAAACTAAATCACAAGGGTCTTCGGTCGTCGCAGAAAACGGTGGCCGAAGACGGCGTGGCGATCCCGGGGGACGGCGTGGTGGTCCCTGGAGACGGCGTGGAGCCCGTAGGGACGACCGCGGCCTCCTGGCCGAAGACGGCGTGGCGGTCCCGTGGGACGGCGTGGTGGTCCGGTAGTTCGAGGGGGGGGGGGGGGGGGCGGCCGCGGCCTTCTGGCCGAAGACGGCGTGGCGGTCCCGGGGGACGGCGTGGAGTCCGTAGGGGCGGCCGCGGCCTCCTAGCCGACGACGGCGTGGCGGTCCCGGGGGGGGGGGGGGGGGACGCGTAAACCATAAACCATTTTCCATGGTTTATAGCTTGAATATTATACGACGGCAATTTCAGTAAATATTCAAATTTTTCCAAAATTTTCGGAATGTTTCTAAAATTTTCTGGAACTTAAAGTTTCAGGAAATTTTAAATCCCTTGCGGTGGCCCGGGAAGGAGTTGAACCCGGTCCCGTTCGAGCTGTTCACATGGACAAAGGAGACTGTCAGCCTGACGGGTTTCTTCATGGTGAAGGTGAAGGATGGCGCCACCGAGCTAACCCAGCCGCACCCGCGAGCAGCCACACAACTCCACGGCAACCGGCCTCGGCGGCGACGAGCGCACCGGCTCCAAGCCCACGAGTGCGTCAACCATCAGTCGCGGGGGGTCGACGACGGCCCCGGGTGCCAGCCAAAGAGGCGGGTCCACGCAGGGCGACGCAGTGCCGGGCGGGTCCGGGCGGGACGGGCCATCAGCAGCGAGAGCCGGGTCTAGCGCCGACGAGATAGGCAAGCCATTCTACAGCGATGTGTTGCGGGCAGTTGCAGGCAGGCGCCCAGGCAGGCGCGGACTCCTGGCTCAACCACTAGATTGGGGGCAAACACCAGGCTCGAGTCAACAGCAGACCCCCAAGCACCGGCGCCCCCGTCGCCAAGAAGACAAACCCGTAGAAGGCCAAGGACACCGAGAAGAATGAAGACGAGGCGGACAGCATGAGCACTGAAGGCGATAACGACGATGAACATCCAAAGCAAAAGCAGCCCGAAGGAGCAGCGGCGCAGCGTCAGGGTGAAATCCAAGTAAGATGGCCAATTTAACAACCACAATTTTAACTTTGAACATAAGTGTCATGAGGTCGGCCAGCAACCTGGAACAGCTGCGCCGTCTCCTGGCCACAGTCGGAGCCGACATCGCGATGCTGCAGGAGGTCGCCGTGCCGGCCTTCAACTTCTACGGCTACAAGGAGGCCGTCAACGTGGGACCTGACCTCCGCGGGACGGCCCTGCTGTGGCGGTCGGAGCTCCCCGTCGTCGACGTGACTATGACCACCTCCGGCCGGGGAATCGCGGCAACATTTGGAGACATCCGCATCATTAACATCTATGCGTCCTCTGAAGGTAACCAGCGCCAGGAGAGGAATGAGTTTTTCTCACACGAGATCACGCCCCTGCTTGAGCGCAGCAATGGGCCGTCCGCCGGCACATCGTCGGAGGAGATTTCAACTGTGTGCAGGACGACCGAGAAGCAAGCATGGAATCGGACAGGGCAGAAATGTCGCGTATGGAAAAGATGTCAGCGGCGCGAAAACCGCTGCCATCTGCCGGCTGGCCAGAGGCGCGACGCGCGATGACATCAAGGATGGGCGTGCGCATGGCGGGGAACTGGAAGGATTCCTGCAATTGGCGCATGGTGGTCCGGTCGTACGCGCCGGCGGAACTGATCACACCGTGCAGGTGGAGAGCAGGGGCGTCGGCCACTGTCGGCGCCAGCATTTGCGGCACGTGCGACGGGTTTGACGGCGGCGTGAGTTGGATCCACGCCTGGTCGATGTAGTGCAGGGGGGCCAACAGCGGGCTACAGGGGATCTCCTCCGCGACCGGGACGATGATGCGGGTGTTGGGGTCAGCGAAACGTCTCCACATCCCCGTCGTAGATGGGGATTTGGGAGTAGCATTTGATCGCCTTACGGAGGAGAACATTCCGGGCTGCGCACGGCGCGAGGTATAAAGCATTGCCACGTTGGATCCCGGTGTACCCATGACTGTTCTGGACAAGCCGCGCCACGGGATCTGGAGACAGGCGGCCCAGGAGAAGAGTTTGTTCGAGGCGGGCACGGGCTTGGTTGCAGTGCTCGCGGACCGCGAACGCCGATAAATGCACCACCCGTTGATAGAACGTGTACTCCAGGAAGAAACTCTTGGAGTTGATGTATAGTACATCAGATCAACGTTGGCGGGCAGGGTCAGGGTGGGGCGCGGCTGGAACGAAAGTAGCCTTTCACCGCGAATCAGAACGGTGACGCGGGGGCGGGGGTGGTCCGTGAGGTAAGGGGGCATCCATATACCACGTGACCCAAATTAGGCCACTTTTAGACCCCCCCCCCCCCCGCGTGACCTGGCTAACCTAACCTTCCCATGTATTTAATATAGGAGCGTGACCTGGGGCTGACCCCCCCTCCCCCCCCAACTAGGTCACGTGGTATATGGATGCCCCCTAACGAGTGGGGCTGCCACACACGTCGAACGAGGGGTCGTGCAGCTGCAAGGCAGTGAGGTGAAATACATTGGCCACGGTGAGATACGTGCCATTGCCCGGGAGAGAGGTGAGGTTGGCCCGTCCGTGGTAGAGTAGATCATAGGAGTCTTGGAGACAATCAGAGAAGCCATGCATATATCCCATGGTATATCGCCGTCTTCTGCATCGAAACAGTAACCAATAGAGAATTTGCATGTGAGGCCGGAAGGAAGCCGGATCAAGTCTGCGGCCAGGTCTACTTGGGCCGAAAAATTGCGGAGTAAGATAAGATGCGTGAGAGAAAGAAGATAGAGAGAGCTAGCGCTAGGAGAGAAAACGAGAGAGAGAGAGAGAGAGAGAGAGAGAGAGAGAGAGAGAGAGAGAGAGAGAGAGAGAGAATTTGAATTGAATTTATTGAAGATCATATGCAATAGGCTAGATAAGCCCCTTGCGCATCACTGGTGTAAATTAGATCAGATTTTACTGATCTGAATGTTGATCTACCGATCTGAATGCTGATCTACTGATCTAAGTGCTGATCTACTGATCTCAGTGCTGATCTGCTGATCTCAGTACTGATCTACTGATCTTACTGTTGATCTATCAGTAGATAAATTATTTAGTGAACGATACATTAAATCATTGCGAACAGGTGGTGGTTTCATAATCTGAAATACAGCGTATAATGCATCATGATGTGAAAACTCAGGAGCATGGATTTGTCCATACTCTTTAACAATTTCTACCCAGTTAGTGGCAATTATATCTAGTACACTACTACTAGTAGCGGTGTGGTAGGTATCCTCAAAAGTCAACAAGTCAAGAGAACATAACTTAAAGGTCTCTAAAATCACATCAGTATCACTAGTGTTTCCACCAATTCCAGCATTTACATCACCACACACAATAGTAAGTTTATATTCCAAAGCATGAGAAAAAATATCTTCAATGAACTTGTCCATAAACCCAATTTCGGGTGGTCTATAGATTGTGGCTATTAGGACCTTATCCATTCCTGTATATACTTCCAATGTTATATACTCTTGTCTGAATGACTCACCATCAGACATAGCTAATACTTTGGATGTATAACATTTCCTCACCTCCTCCTGCCCTGTACTTTCTGCTCACTGAAAAGACATTATATTTTTCCAATTCAAGGCAACTATTATTTTTAAGAAAGGTCTCACTTAGGGGACGTACACAAACCACGTGGTCAAATTTTAGGACGGGGGGGGGGGGGGGGGGGTCCGAGGGAAAACCACGAAAAACCACGAAGGGGGACGGGGGTGGTCAGAGCGAAAACCACCCGGTATTTTTCTCGAAGTATTCCTTATTCCGGGAGGGGCTGACCTTACCTTGCATAGGAGATTGAGGAGCCGCAGAGGCATACAATATACCTTCTTTGAGTGAAGATTGATTATTTTGTTTTCGCATTTTATGCACAATTACATGGTTCACATCCATTCACTATGTCTTTGCTTTAATTTATTATTATTTTAAAGATAAAAAAGACCACGTGGCTTTTTTTTTGGGGGGGGGGGGGGGTCAGTCAGTCCAAAACCACGAAAAACCACGAGGGGGAGGGGGGAGGGTCAAAAATAAAAAAATCGGACCACGTGGTTTGTGTACGTCCCCTTACCCCAATCACATCCATATCAACATTAGCAAGTATTTCCTCAAACTTATCTCGATGCACACTATCATTGAGAGACTGAGCATTTAAGTGACATACCGTTAAATACTTCGGGTAATTAGATGCTAATGTGGTCACACATTCCTTAAATGTTTTGTCTTCTATTCTCCTGGAATACATACTAAGATAGAATTACACATAGAACAGTACAAAACAAATAAAGATAAAGAAAACACAAACATAAATGAAAAACAAAAGAATAAACAATTATGTAATGAAAAACACACCTAAATTTTGACACATTTAGCATCATTGAACTCAATACAAACTTCTACGGCAACATTTTACTTTAATTTTGCAAAATCTTCCTTTGACCGAATCAAATGTCTTTCACTGTGGTCTGTTTTCTTGAGGTAGATTTTTCCACCCTTAACCCATACATACTTGTCATTATTGCCCGTCTTAAAATTCTTAGCTTCAAGGAACAGTTTCCTGTTACTTGGGGTTAGGCTCACATTGACATAGATAGCATGGTTCACACTAATATGTATGTCTATGAACACATCCACTGCACCCAACATTGACCTCAGCTTTCTTTGGTCGATAAATTCTTCTTGGTCACCTCTGTTGATGAATTTGACAATAATTCCTCTGGGACGATCTCCTGAGTTTTTCTTCCCTAGACGATGAGAAGCGTCAATTCTCTCCGGTGTAATATTCATCCCCAGAGACTGGCCCACTTGAATGACCTTGGCACTGACGCGGGGCCGGGCAGCCGAGGGCAAGCGAGGGCACGCGTTCTCGTGGGAAGGGTTAGCGCTAAGAGAGAAATACATGCATGCTTCTGTTTATATACCGCGGTGATAAGCAGGGCCGTGTGACAACACAACGGCCGAGCGACCCCGGCCAGCAGGGACTCCTTGAGGGCTTTAATCTCTGCATGCCTCTCCTGCTCTTGAGCAAGGTAGGGACTAGCTGAGGCGGGACGGCCTGCAGGGAAGCGGCAAGGATGTCCGGCAGCGCGGGGGCGTCAAAGGGGAGGGAGGGGAGGAAGTCGGGATCCGGGGCGTTAGGTGGTACCGAGATTAATCTGGCAGGGTGGCAAGGTTTACTTTTAAAAATGGTCCAATCAGTGAATTTAAAAGAAACAGGCGATCAGCCGTAAGGCTTTCCATAAACGAATTTCAAAGAAAAACGCCGGGCTCGAAAAACCGGAGGATGCACCATGTTGTGAGGCCCTTGGTTTATAGGTCCTTTCTCGAGGGGCGTCTATTCAAGGGGTTGCGTTATGGAGTTCGTAAGTAAGTAACTAACAGATTTATTGGATGGCTTGGGATACAATCTGCTTCGGTAGGGTGTGCCATACTTTTTTTTTTTTTTTTTTTTGCACTTTCAATGCCGATATCTCCGAAACCGTAAGAGATACGACGTTTTCCTTGAATTTTCAGGTCTTCGGAACCCACTTTCATTACTTAGACGTAGGATGTTTTTTTCCAAATTTTTGGACAACATTCATTTTTCGCCCTGTAGAGGGGCATTTAGGCCTCTAACCGAGGCTAGTCGGACCCCCTAAACGGCCTCCAAATTTGTTTATTTTTTTCCCCTCGGAATCAGCATGAAGAATGGCCACGGTTGAGCTAACGCGTACACCGAATTTCGAAAAAAATGAAGTATGGCACACCCTACTGCTTCGGAACCACCCACTCACCCTCTGGTATCCTTGTGTCACCGGCCGAGCCTCGCCCAAGCTCTTCGTGTGAACTGCGAGTGAGAGCTAGGGCCCAGCTGGACTCGTCCAGCAGCAAAACGAGTGGTAGGGGCAGGGCTTATCAGGTCTTATCAGAAAAGGGTGCCCTTCTCCTAGACGCGGAGCCTTAGAGGCGCGAGTGATATGCCTGACATATTTATGATTAATTGCCGTGTGACCCAAGGGGTTCCTCACTCATGTAATCACTCGTACACCCAAATGTAATCGTAGTGTAATTTTTGTAATCTCTGTAATCGCATGTAATCGCACGTAATTTCATGTAATCTCATGTAATTTCTTGTAATCGCATGTAATCTTTGGGTATCATCATATTTATTTGTGGCACACATACATATCACGAGTCAGAAAAATAACCATCATATTTATTTACGTCACACATACATATCACGAGTCAGAAAAATAACTCAGTGTGGCCAGGCTGACACATTTTGCCGTCGATGACAAGAGGCCGAGGCATGGTTGCCACGTACGACTTCTTCAGATCTACGAAGTCCTGGGCTGACTCGGCATCATGCTAATCGTGCCCAACCGTGCCAAACTCGTTGAGGCTGTACCAGTCGCACAGAACCGCTACCTTCCTACCCCCCTCAATGTGGGCACTTTGCATGGGGTACGCGGTCGGCGGTTTCAGGTAGCGGAAGGATATGACCCTTCCCGCCACCTTCTTCTTGCCCGCCTCGAAGATGGCCCACTCACCGGCCGCGACGGCATCCTCCACTGACGGACGACGGCCATCACAGACTTGGCCTCGCCCCCGGCCTGCTTGGGCTGCGGTGCAAGGCTTGGTTGTTGGTTGCACGATGATGCTCCCACCAACACACACACACACACACACACACACACGGCCTCGTTGCAGTCACAGCAAGTCAGCACTGTGTTTGGTTTTCATACGCTCAAGAGTCAGTCAAGTTAGACGACCGACCACAGAGTCGAGGTCTCGAGCTCAGATCTGGTGGCTTACCCCGAGAATCACAGGCGCTGCGCGTCCGCGTCGCCGGCTAGCCTGTGGCAGTTGCTGCTGATAATTTGTACTTACGTCACGGGCGATAATATCTTGTAATCTAGTGCAATCTTCCATTTCATGTAATTTCATGATCCCACCAAATCGGAAAATGAATATTGTTAGGGGCCGAGTTAAGGAATAATCCGCACAGTTCGGAGATCAGACACAGAGTGGCCAGTTTATTGGGACCGTAGCCAGGGGCGACAATACAGCTCGGCAGTGCCAACTGTGAGGCGCGAATAACCCTAAGAGCGCCCCCTAACAATATGATCTCATTCTTACCAAGTAATCTCATTTTGAATTTCATGTAATCTAAGGTATTCCCATGTAAGCGACAACAGCAATCCTCCACTGACGGCCAGTGGAGGATTAACCCGACAAATTTTTTAGCCCCCTCCGGCCCAGGTCTGAAAATCCAGTGAGCATGAACCGGATCCGCTTACATGTTACCGGATCCGGTAAGTTTCACAGCGGATCCACTTACATGTTACCGGATCCGGTAAGTTTCACAGCGGATCCACTTACACCACAGCGGATCCAGTAAGCTCCTCACCGGATCCGCTCTTGCCTTACCGGATCCGGAACGGAGCTTATCGGATCCGGTTCGGAGCGGATCCATTGCAGAGCTGATCCACTTCCCCCATAGTGGATCCAGTTAGCTCCGCACCGGATCCGCTTGTATTTACCGGAGCGGATCCGACTGATAGCGGATCAGGTCCATACCCTATCCAAATTGAAGAGCCCATAAAATGAAGAGTTTTAGGAATTTCAACTGAAATTTTAGATGGGGCATCTACGGCCAAATTCACTAGGCTGGTTTTAATATCAGCGAAATCCCGTTTAATTTTTTTGCTATCTCGAGAACGGCTGCAGATAGAGCAAAAATAAACACAGATTTGGATCAGACTCAATTTGACCACCTTAGGAGTACTTTGAAGCACGCTGATACTCTACATGAACCCAGAAAAATCTTCACGAAAGTTAGGCATGCGGATCCAGTTCTGAAGTGGATCCGATTCGATAGCGGATCCGGTTGAAAGGTGCAAATTTCGCGGAGCGGATCCGGTGTGCTAACTGGATCCGCTTACGAAAGTGGATCCTTTTCATAGCGGATCCGCTCAGCAAACCGGATCCGCTCCGCGAAATTTGCACCTTTTAACCGGATTTTCAGACCTGGGGGAAGACGCCGGGCGGGGTAGGGCTGGGCGGTTTTTCAATATATTGACTTCAATTTCAATATTTTTAGGCACGGAGTGAAACGGAGGTGCCTTATAGTTTCGTAGCGGATTGGACCTTTTTTTTTTTTTTCTTGGAAGCATAGCCCCATATGGCCCTCTGACAGAAGTTTTTCAAACTCTCCAGATTATCGAAGGGTACTCGTATATGACACGCTGACGTGTTTTTACACTTCAAAAATATCACACACGGTTTAAAAACGAGTTTTTAAGTCGGCTTTCTCACTCCTTTCAATGCGGAAAGTAAGAGACAGAGCACCTCGTCAACAGGTACCACTAGTTCAAAATCAAAACGATCTAAAAAATCAAAAATCTGTCTAACAGAATTACGGACAATAGTCGTATGAAATAGTCTAGCGTGTTGTTACATTCAAAAATATCATAGTGATCAGAAAAACCACTTCAAACTTCAGCTTGCTCTCTCTATCCAACGGTGATAGCAAGAGACAGAGCTACTGTTACAACGCCTCTAGACGAGCTATGCTCGACTCGTCAGCAGGCTGCATCAGCAACCTCTGCCTGACTCAGTATCATTCTGTCCCTCTCCAGAGCACAGCCAAATCGGACGTCCTTCTTTTTTGTTGCGTAGCCTTTGCCGGGTGCCCATTGTCGATGTGGCGAGCCGAGCCGAGGCAAGCCGAGGCCCCGCTAAAAGGGAGGCGACTCAAGAGTCAGGACCGTTTGGGACCGGTGGTGGGGACAACAGTGCGAGAGCCTTGCAGGAGGCTAGCGCTAGGCGGCCCGCGTATGAGAATGCAAGCGTTACACTGACCGCTACCTAGATGCCCTAGCTCTTCAACTACTCCCTCTCTCCCTCGAAGGAGATACAAACCACCCCGAACCACCCCAAAACTGAAGGCTCAACCAAAATCCTCATTCCATGAATTTAAAAAAAAGGAAGCGAACAAAACCAGAAAAAAATATAAACTTAACTTCTATAACCAGCCCCAAACCACCCGAAAACTGAAACAAGGCTCAAGCAAAATCCTCATTCCATGAATTAAAAAAAAAGAAAGCAAACAAAACCAAAAAGAACAAAATATAAACTTAACGCCTATTTTAACCAAACCCCCGTGAAACTCCGGGCCTACCAGTATCTCACAAAGTGGGATAGTATTTTTTATATTGAAGTTTCAATATCAACATATTGAAATGACGAATATTAATGTCCAATATTGACAAAAATTTCAATATCTCAATATTTCATATTGAACGATATTGAACCAATATTTCAATATTTCATCATTTGATATTTTCAATATATTTTTTTAAAAATATTTTAATGTCGAGTCAGGTAGTAATATTACGCTTGTCACGGGTAAATTCAACGGTCGAAACGATTCTATTACGTCCCTCCGCGTCCGCAGTGCAGCGGCGCTACGTTGAGGCGCAGCGCATGAGCAACGGCACGGCGCGGCCGTATAGTTTTAATATTGTAAAATTACAGTGCAAAAGAATGTGAATAGCTTGCACTTTCTTGTAATGCAAACATATTTCTGTCTTTTAGTTTTAATTTACTCCTTATTGACAGGGTTTTAAAAAAGGAGCGTTTTTATGTAGTTCAATATTTTAATATTTCAATACCAATAATTGATATTGGGTTCAATATCAATATTTTAAATATTGGGTATTGACATTGAAGACAAAAAACCGCCCAGCCCTAGGGCGGGGGGCGGGGGGGTACAGTAATCTTAGGAACCTATTTCCCCCCCCCCCCCCCCATCTCGGTAATTCTTTACTGACGGTCTTTAGAGGATTACGGGGGGGGGGGGCACTAGGAATTTATTACCTCCCTCTGGGAGACGCCAGAGAGTTCTCCTAGGAATCGTTTACCCTCTGGTTAAAAAACCGCTGCAGCGTTCTAGGATAGACTCGTTCTTTTAATTTTAAGGGTAAAGAAAAGTTTTTGAGCTTTCCAAAATTTATTCCTATGTGTTTACTGACAACTTGAAAGTGTTCTCTAATACAAAGCGTTAACAGATATAGGGCATACCGAAGACTTCAAACTACAGTCGCGTCAAGGAACAAATTAACTTAAATTTGCGTTCCATATTTATATCCATCTGAAAACATTAGAGGCACTTGCCTCACGGCGATTCTCACGGACCAAATCACGTAATGGCGGCAGCCGGAAACAAGCACATCCACGCGCGCTGTGTTTTGTCGTTGGGCTAGTCGGAGTTAACATAAGAACCTCCAACAGTAAAGTAACGCCAGGCAAGACCCATTAACGACTGGCCAGCAGCGCTTCGTCCACCTGGCCCCGCTACCACCGCAACGCAACACCGAGCCAAGAGCTCACTGGTCCGTTCAAGCTCCATCTCTACCGCAGGGTGCACCTTAGGACGGGTGGTCACCCTAGCTGGGGTGGCAAGTGGCTGTAGTCGGAACACGAAAAGCTCTTTTGTGGCCACAATTTTTTTGTGGACAACTTTACACCCGCAGATGTGCAGCGGGGTTTGCGAAACCTTTGCGAGCGAAGCACAAGTTGTGCGGATAGCCAACACGATAGCTTGTGCACAACTTGTGCGAATAAGATCAAAACGGCTATTCGCACAAGTTTTTGTATTTTTAAAATTTGCACCTGTGCGAATAGCCATGAGGACCCAATCCGCACAAGTTGTGCGAATTGCTTCGGCGTGGCTATTCGCACAACCTCGCACATTGGCACGAATTACACGGAAAAAAAAGTTTAGTTGTCACTGCTAAACGTTAGTTGTGACAACTAACATGTCAGTTCCCAGCGGGCCTGAGAACACTGTTAGTTATGGCAGCAGACACTACCGCTGAGACAGGGGACAAAAGTGGTGTAGGAGCTAGCATGGTCTTGTTTAATGCACCTTACATTGGAGTGGTTCGCTTAGCGACGAAGTTGACTTTCTGACTGCCGATTCTGTTTGTAACTGGCGCCAAGCAGCGTTCTTTACGCCACCGAGTTCAGGAACGCGCCCTCAACTGTCACACCTGTTATGAGAAATATCGTCGTACATTCTCATAACGTACGCTGGCGAGGTTAGGGGTTCGGTCACGATTTGTTATAAGTACTGCGAAATTGTGTTAGAAATGATGATTGTGCGAGATGACCGGTCAAGTCGGAGTCATGGACGGCGGAGACGGCAGTCTTCAGACTTTGTTGGCTGCGTGGGGACTTCGCGCAGACGTTATCCAAAACTTTGTCGGTGAGTACGAAATGTGTTTGTGTGTCGGCGTAGCCCTTTTAAATTAGAATCAACAGTATTTTTATATATGTGGTGTCTTACTGTTCACTCTTATTTTTTTTAAATATCTTCTTTGACTTGGTGTAACTTGGTAGTAGTGAGGCCGTGTTGGTTATGTACGCCCACATGAGGCTAAGGTGTCTACACCTTGTTGCAGGCCATGTGAAAGTTTGGTGTTTTAACTTTCATTTGTAATTTCATTAGTATTAAGAAGTAAATCTGAACCCACTTGTGCCTTTCTGGATTTGTACGTGTCTGTGTTAGTGTCCTGTCGTCATTCTTGAATTTAACATGACAGCGGCCTGCAATTACATGCGCCGTTTGAGGTTAGCCCAAGCTGATTGAAACTGTAATATTTTACAGATGAAGAAGTGAATCTTCAGTCGCTCTCCTGTTTAACGGAGGCAGTCATTGAGCGCCTCATCCCTCGGCAAGGCCCTCGATGTCTGTTTATGAAACACTTCATTGAGGTAAATACCCCCCAATTTATTTTTAGTGGTGTTGATATGTCAATGAAACAGTGGGACTTCATTTTTTCCACAATTTTGTTGCAGTATAAAAATAGTCAGCCATCAGCATCGGGTTCATCGGGTCCATCCGGTTCATCAGTTTCATCAGCTTCATCAGCTCTATGCAATGGTCAACCCCAAAAGAAACGGAGAAAAGTTGATGGCGAAGTTATGCAGGAACTTGTAGATGCAGCTGCTGTTAATGTAAGTGTAAACTTCTTTATGCATTATGGGGTTGTAGGGTAGTTCTATTTACTTTTTGTACAAAGCTTTAATTCTTCCTTTCAGGACCTTCATGAACATTTGAAGAACTGCATTCGAGGAATCACGGTTCTTGGCTTTTACAAAGCCCGCTCTCATCTTGATGATTTTTCGAGAGACTTGTTATCACAAGAATGCATTTATATGGTGTTGAAAGGTGACTACAATAGAATGTAAGTGTGTTTATTTATCTTCATTATGTACACATGTCATTGTCTGCGCTCCCGTTTTAAACATTTAACCATTTTTTTTCTTGTGTTTTTTTTTTTTTTAAGGCTATCCCGTGATGACTTTGATCAAATTTCCGATTCTATTGTGGAACTGTTTCCTTCTGAGAGCAAGGTACTTTATTTTGTGAGTGGTTTTGTATTCTCTCCTGTACTTTCTAACCACATTTCTTTCTTTGCATTCCAACAGGTAACTTGGTTTGATGTTGTCAATAAACGTGGCAGAACAGTAATAGAGGGAAGACTGCGGTTCAAGTGGTATTCTGTCAGACGGAGCCTGGCCAGTGCTCTGCTTGTTACCCTCACTTCTAAAGAGAAGCAATCTGCTCAAACTAATTGCACTTCTGGTGAATAGATAATCAATATTGCAACATTCATTTAAGCATTATGTAGGCAACACCATCATAGTTATATTGTTGTGTTGCAGATGATGACACTGCTGCTCTAGATGCTGATGAAGATTTACAACTATTACTTGGTGAAGATTGTCAGGATTGGCTAGAAATTCACAGAGCATGGGAGGCCAGTGCTAAATCAAGAAAGCAGTTGTTCAAGCAATGTGGCACTCTAGTCTATGAGTATGTTTCTCAGTTCCCATGCTTAGACAAGCCCCTGGGCTGGAAACTGGTTAGTATTATGGTCATATTAATTTCCAATTATGATCCAAATGCATTTGAAGTCAATATGTTGCTATAACTGTTTAAACTTTCTTTTTAAAACTGAAATGTTGACATTGATTTTAAAATGAATCACCTTATTTTAATTACAGCTTGCTGAGGATGGTGAAAAAGTTCAGGAAAGTCTGAAGAACCACAAAACTTTGTGGAAAAAGTGTTTGCCATTTCTGGTGTCTCAAATTCAAGAAGAGAACCCCAAATTTAGTGTCACAGACACTTTCAGTGGTAAGTTTTGAATTTTCTAGTATTTCGGAAACCCTACACAAACGTTTTTACTTTACTTATCTCAATTTAATTTTTAGATTTACAGTTTTTGGCAATTATTCGTGAACTGCCGAATCTGTGGAGAGTGCGGAACATCCCCAAGTCAAAGTCAGCTGGGAAAAAAGACCGAGCATGGCGGCCATCAAGGCAGGAGATAATTGATTCTCTCTGTCTTCATGTAATTGTAAGTAGTGGTGCATCATATGTGTTTACTGCATTGCTTATTGGTGACATAGCATGTTTTGACTTTTTGTTTTTCACTTGCAGGATATTTCTTCCATCCAGGAACGCCTTGATGCAAGAAAAAAGACGCTCCTGAAGTACAAGTACCCGCTCCAACCCACAGCTGTGGTTGTAGGAGATATTGATAGAAATGTTATCAAGCAATCATTTATCTATCTTGACAATTATCGATGGGAAGTGGAATCTCCTATGGAAGCAGTGTTTGGGGTAATGAAAATTTGTTTTGGGCTAGATGCCAATTATCCTGTTGAGTCGCGCCACATTTGGCTTTTCTTGCAGTTGACTGTTTTTAATTTAAGCACTGCCTCAGATTATAGTTGTGACAGAGGTTTGCACTCATTTCTTGCTGCTCGCCTTAAAGATTTTGAAAGGTTTAAGCACTAAAGTTCACGTATACATATATGTATATATATATTGTCTTTGAAACACTGAGTTGTGTAAATTGTCTCTCAAACAATTAAGTGTACATATTGTCTTACAAACACTTAGGTGTAGATATTGTCTCTCAAACACTTAATTGTATAGATATTGTCTCTCAAACAATGAAGTGTAACTATTGTGATTTGTCTCTTCCTTCAATTACTTCCTACAAGATACATCATAGTATCAATCATTCCTTAGAACCGTTTCTCTGTTTAAATAATTGTGGAAGAACTTATTCTTCTTGGCGCAGTTTTTTTGATCACATCAGATCTTGTTCGGAATCTTCAACTAGTGAAAGTGATGTGAATATTCCACCTCCTGTGGAGGGCAGTAGTAATGAAAATGATTCTGTACTAAACAATGTTGACCAGGATGAGGAAAGACAGGGTATAAATACATTTGTGAAACTTATGGTAAAAGAGACTGACACTCTAGTCAGCAAGCTGTATGGTAAACCAAAGTTGCCACGACAATATGTTCAAGATATTGTTCACGATGTAAATTGTTTTGTTTCCACTAGCTATCTTGGAAATCTGAAAAAGTCTATCTATGCCTCTGTGCAATTAGAAGACAATCAGCGTGCAGCACTTGATAATGTTTTGTCTTCTTTTGATAATCCATTTCATCATTTGTCCACTGAGTATCGACGATTGAAATACTTTGAAATGAATGGTGACTATATCCCTCCTGTCTCTTATAAAGTTGGGGAAGTTGACATTTCTGTTAAAACTATAAATGGACCTGTTCTTAAAAGTAAGGAATGTTTTGTACAGAGTATTCCACTGGACAAAGTATTGAAACAGTTTCTGGAGGTTCCAGGTTCACTAAATAACATTCTTTCGTACATGGATACTCTTAGTTCTAGTTCAAAATCCAAAGAGAACTTCATTCAATGTGAACTGTGGAAAACAAAGCGGGCAAAATTCTCAGATGAAGACATTGTGCTGCCTCTTCACATTTATTATGATGACATACAAGTTAATAATCCTTTAGGTTCCCGTCCAGAAAAATTAGGAGCTTCCCATGTCTCAATTCCTAGCCTGCCTGAGGAATGTCAGGGATGTATAGAAAATATATTTTTAGCTTTGGTATTTGAGTCATGGATGAGGGACTTTGGGGATAAAAAGGTTTTTGCCCCTCTGATATCTCAGCTCAAGTCTCTGGAGGAGAATGGTATACTTATTGATGCACCTGAAGGCCAAAGGAGGGTATATTTTATTTGTGGTCTCTTACTTGGAGACAATCTTGGTTTGAATTCTGTTGGGGGTTTTGTGGAATGTTTCACATCCCATTATTATTGTAGATTTTGTAAAATGCATAAGGCTGACATGGATAACGAAGCTATTGAAGATGTTACTACTTTACGTACCAAACAATCTTATGATAATGATATATCTCTAGATAATCCTAAACTGACAGGAGTTAAGAAAGATTGTGTCTTCAATCAGTTGCCTTCATTCCATATTACATCTAACTACTGTGTTGACATGTTTCATGATCTCTGTGAAGGGGTGTGTCATTATGTAATGTTACATTTATTGAACCATTGTATTCCCACCTTTTTCACTGTTTCTGAACTTAACAATAGAATTGATATGTTTCAATATGGTCCATGCGACTCTAACAAAATTCCTCCTGTTTCAACAGAATTCTATACGCGCCATAAATTAAAAATGTCAGGGTCGGAGACTCTTCTTTTTGTGAAAATGTTTGGTATTCTTGTTGGTGATAGGGTACCGCTTGATGACATATATTGGAGGTTGTATCTGAAACTCGTACAACTATTAGATGTTTGCCTCTCCAAGAATTTGTGCTCTACTCAGTCTATATCTCTTAAAGTTATTGTTTCTGAGTTCAATGTAATGTATGTTCAAGTGACAGGAGACTCATTGAAATCAAAAATGCACAATTTAGTGCATTATGCTAGAGTGTTTAATCAAAGTGGACCTTTTCCTGGCATGTCAACCAAAAGGTATGAGAGTAAGCATCGATCTCTTACCATCCCGGCTCATGCTACAGAATCCCGCAGAAATATTTGTTTGACTGTGGCTATTCAGCATCAGCTGAATTTGTGTTTTCGTTTTAAGTCTAAAGCATCTATATTGCCTCAAACAGAATTTGGACCATCTACAGAAATATTTATATCTGACTTTATGAATGTAACATTTGTAAATTCATTACCAGAATGTATTCAAACATCGACATCTTTCTTGTCCCCTAATTGGGTTAATTTGAAAGGCACTAAATACAAGTCTGGCATGGTTTTATTATTAAGTATTAATGAAAGTGGAGGTCCCATTTTTGGAGTTCTTGAATCAATACTTTCATATTGTGATGGACTTATATTTATTTATTCCTACCTCACAACAGTTGGTTTTTACGAACATGTTAATGGATATGAAGTCCAAATAACTGAGAGATGGTCCTGTATTAAGCCAGGTGATTTGTATGATCCTTTGCCTCTAAATATGTATCATTCTGTGTGGGGTAGCAAATATGTAATATTGAGGTACATGCTGTAAATTTTGAAAATGTGTTATAATTATTATATTTGTTATATATTGTTATATATTTGTTGTATAATTTTTTGTATAATAATAATTGTATAATTGTTTGTATAATTGTTATATATTGTTATTATATTCTGTGCAACTTCAATTAAATATGCATCTTGATAAAATGAAAAAAAAAAAATATATGGAAAGTGAATTTATTGTGTGATTATTTTTATTATTCCAAAAATTTACGGCTCCACCACTCTCTATAACAAGAAATAAAGGTGTTATGTGCAGAGAACAGATTCTGCTGGAGCATATTGGACGCAACGCTGTCACAGTGAACATTATCTGTTGAAACAGTTTGCCCAGTTTAGTTTCGGCAACGGCTCATTGTCACGTGTAGTTTTTGACATGAGTGCTTATTGCAGAAAACCTATTTTGGTTACTCCTTTCAACACAGTCTGGTGTACCAGGTGACAGGAGACCTTGCGGCAGAGAACACCAATGTTAGTTAGGACATTCAGTACCTGTCAGTTCCCACAACTGACTGGATTCTCAGGCCCGCTGGGAACTGACATGTTAGTTGTCACAACTAAACTTTTTTTTCCGTGATATGCGAAAATATCGTTGGAGTGATAGAATAAATATAAGATACCTTTAGGAAGAGCAATCACATGTTTACGTTATGCCATGAACTAATACTCGGCGCGAAATCAGTAACATCTACTAAACCTTCAACTCCCGCAAAATCGGTCTGAATATTTATTTTATATTTTAATTCCCCTCCCGTTTCGGCGGGAAATTTAAAAATAGAAAAATAGTACGATTTTGCGCGTTTCTCAGAATTCAGTATTAAAATTATTCAGGAAGACGTTACTCCACTATTAAGTTATTTTCACCGCTCAAAGAAATTTTATGTTATCGCTGCAGACGAAACTGTTTGCACAGTTTGTGCGTGGTTGTGCAGCTATTTGCACAATCTTACGTGTCCGATCTGCGGCGCACAACTTGTGCGAATATAGCTAAGGGGCCATTCACATACCACGTGACCTAAAATAGGCCACTTTTTGACCCTCCCCCTCCCCCCGCGTGACCTGGCTAACCTAACCTTCCCATGTATTTGATATAGGAGCGTGACCTGTGGCTGACCCCCCCCCCCCCCCCCCCAAATCGGTCACGTGGTATGTGAATGGCCCCTAACCTTCTGCGAATGTCACTCTGGCTGGCTTTAGGCGGTAACACCGTGCCGCGGAGGTAAACACGTGCCCGACCTCAGCCACTTGCCCGTCCTCAGCCGCTGGTTAGTACCTGCTGTCCGCGATGTGGTGCGTGGTGTGCCTTGCCCTAGTGGCGTTGACGTCGGCGAACGCCGCCGCCGAGTTTCAAGAAGAAATGCGGGTGCTGGAAAGCCTGTATAACATGAAGGGTCTGCCACGGTCGGAGGCGCAATTTGAGAATATAGGTAAGGCACAAAAACGATGCAAAGACCTTTTTTTTCTTCGAAGTCCGGTCCGGCCAGAGGTGCGCCCCATAAGTATAAGTAAAACTCCAAGAGATCACGTTTCAAAAATGTTTCCTTTACATTTTATGGGGGTTTAAGTTTCACGTACTCTTGCTTAATAGAAATCTTCCATGTTTAAAAAATACTATTACACTTCGTGAAATACCTGTAGGCCCGGAGTGTCACAAAACTGGGTTTCGTGCTATTTTCATATTTATTAGTTTTATTAATTTGGAATTGTGTGATTAGCTGTTAGTTATTTTTTATTTACAAAGGGAACGTGTGTGATTTTGATTTTTTTTTTTTAAATTTAAGCGTTTACTCTAGCTTGCAGGTGAGAACTGGATGGCAGGCGCGTTGGCAGACATCGTGGTATACGGGGTATGCCGAATAGTCGTAGGGTACAGCGGCTGAAAAAACTATGTAAAACAGGAAATATGAGGGGAACTGCGGCGAGACTTAATTGTCGCAAGGTTGCTGGCTGGGCGCGGCCGGTCGCGGCCCCCTAGTTCTCACTGGCACCGACCGGTGGGCACACCGACAGTGCTCTGCTCTGAGGGTTGTGCCTCTTGTGCATATTCTAGGGTCCACAGCGGTCCCGACTCTTGAGTTCCATCCCTTTTAACCAGGGCTCGACTCGGCTCGGCACATCAACCATGTGGGCTGTTTCACAAGAAAGGGAGAGGTCCGATTTTTAGCGTGGCAGCAGGAGAAGGATAGATGATAGTGAAACAGCCAGTTGACGAGCCGAGCACGCTAGCTCTGTCCTTTTCTTTCCTTATTGGATGGAGCGAGAAAGCTGAGTTTGAACTCGGATTTGGTACTGTTTGCTGCATTTCTGCAGTGTAAAATCACGTCCGGCACTCTTGTATGAGTAGTATGCGAAAGTCAGGAAGGCTTCAAAAACTTCTCACAGAGACTTTCGGTTTTGGCGTAAAGGGCAATATTAGAAATTAAAAAAAAAAGTCCGATCTTGAGTGAAACTATAAGGTCACTCCGTGCCTAGACAAGCTGGCCCGTCCCTTCCGTCAACCGTCAACCTCGGTGCCTGTTCCGCTGCGCTCCACCGGCACCTCGGTTTGACAGGGGGACTTGGCCAGCTTGGCCTGCCGGCGGCGTTTGCGGGGGCCTTGGGCCCCCGCCTCAGGTCTCCCTAGAAGTGCCCGATAGCAGATGTATTTGTTACGATTAAAATCCGTAACCTGAGCCCGTCCCTGTGCGCGCCGTGATGGTGGTATGCGCGCGGCGGCCAACCCTAACCTCAAAAAACCAAAAACCGACAAATTTTCATTAATCAAAAATGCGATACAAATCGAAAATTGTTGCCACCGTACGTGATTCTACGTTAAAAACGGAGTTGATCCTAAAAATTTGAAGTTTTTTTATGAACGATAAGTCGGCGTACACACGTCCGAACGAACGAACATGACGCATCAGACTATATATAAGCCCGGCTCCTGCCGTTTCTAAAGAAACGTGTCGGGACGGGCTAAAAAGTACGGTGCTAATTTCGTTGAGCAGTAGTGAGGGCGGCGCGATGCACGACACAAGATATATATTTTATTCTATCACATAGGTTTTTTTGTTCGAATATTCGTCACAAATATTCGAACTTTCGGTTAATTCGACTTATTTCAGTTCGAACTCGAATAGACAAGTTTTCGAAATCGAGTATTCGAATACATTCTATATTCGAGTTCGAATATACCATCCCTAACTAGAAGTTTTAACAACATTTCCTTCAGGGCATGACACATATGGTGACAAAGGGTGGTCATGAGAGCTCATTTCAGGAAGAAAACTCCCAACTGCAAAATTGATGGCAGAAGAAAAGTTAGCAACAGAAGGCATATTGCTGGCATGAATTGCTGGGAAGTTGCTAGAATGATTGCCAGGAGGAACATTGTTTCTAGAGGGACGATTGCTTAACGGTGCACTGGGAGGCAAGTTATCAGAGACAGGCGCTGCTCCACCACGGCGCCGGCGATCCAGTACTTCCCGGTGCCTTAGTTCCTCCCGGCAGGGTGGACAAATATCAGCGTCAGCGTTTGACTGTATTTCAATGTTTCGACTTTCTTTTTGTCCAAGGGAAAACACAGGGAGAACAAAAGAAAAACGACTTTTTATCCTGGTTCTGTTGCCCTTTCCAGTGGACGTGCTGAAGAATGTGAACGGTAAATCAACTGATGGGAAACTTACCCTTCCTCCGATAGACAGCACTCCTCACTACTTTGGCACGGTGAGTTCACTACTCAAGAACACAGCGAAACCTTGTCCTTCCAAGATCCTTCCGTTATCTTTCGCGGGAAGTCGTAACGCCAAACTATGCGGCTACTGACCCACTTCTTAAATCGAGTAGCGCGGAGAAGATTGGAGCCGGAACTGAAAAGGTGAGAATCGAGGCGAGCGGAAACGAAACCAGGCGGTTTGAAGAAATCGCGCGCGAGGACGAGCTACTTTCCGGCTGCCATCGTGTTGTGTTTAAGTCCGAGACATATTCACCGGTTCAAATCAAGAAATATTCGCCCGGCCATGATTGTCAAATAGCGGCAACGGAGGAAGCACACGCTCGTGTCGGATCTTCTCGCTTTTAGCTCCGTCTCTCTTGACTGCCGAAATGCCGGCCTCTGCGTCGCCCGTTCCCCGACCAGAACCGACAGCCGTTTTAATGACATTTTTTTGGCATATTTGGGAGCCCGGGAATGAAATCCTGACTATTAAAACGCATGTGATAAAAATAACCTCTAAATTCATCTTAGATTGATTAATTAAGGGGTCCTTCTCACTTTACTTCCATTCCTTATTCCTACTCCAAATCTGAACCTTAGGCGCAACCAAAGCGCGAGCCTTCTAAGCGTTTCCTATATCCCCCATTAGGCCGCCGTCGTCCAGTCCTACGGATACCCGGTGGAGGAGTACAAGGTCACCACTGCGGACGGCTACGTCATCACCTTGTTCCGGATCCCACCGTCTCAGGAATGCCTCCAATCTTCAACAAACATTCAATCAGTATTCCTGATGCATGGTTTGCTGTCATCGTCTACGGACTGGTGCGCCCCGCCGCCGAACAGGGCGATCGGTAAGTAGCTCTCATAACGCCGCCTACCCCAAGTTGCTACAGAGCATGTGGACACCGCACCACCTACAGGGTGATTCCCATGAGACAGTGCAAACTTTCAAGATGGTAGGGTATCTGCGAAGGATAATTCTCGAGCCTTCGCGAAGCGAGGTGATCTCTGCATCGACTCCCGAGTGGAACGGAGCTCCGTAGATTTGACGTAAAGTTGACGTGGTAGGTACGTCAAAAATACGTCAAACTTACGTCACGTTTTTACGTTGAAATAACGTCAACTGTACGGCAAAACCGTTTGGCGTAGAAATGGCGTGAGTTTGACATTTTTAAACTTATAGCGCAGGATTTAACGTCAAAGGGACGTCAGTTATACGTCAAACTCGCGGCCTGGCGAGAAAAAGGGTCGCTGCTACCGGGAGTCGTTCCCGACTTTGGAGACGCGTCGATAGAGATCTGCGACGAGCAAGCCGAGCCCGGGCTCGTCGCCACCACCGCAACAGTCAGCTCCGCTCGCCCGGCTCGGCCTGCCGAGCTCGAGCCCAACTCGTGAGCTCCGCTTCCCACAGCATGCCGCCACCTCAGCCGATACCACTGCTGCATAGCTTGCCTCTGCAGCAACCGGCGGCGCGGTGGCTGATGCGGCAGTAGGCTCGTCGGCTCGCTCGTTGCAGATCTCTACGGGGCGACGCCGCAGCGCGCATGGCCAATCAGACACTTATTTAAGGATAAGGTGGCGGACGTGTCTGTGACGAGCTGCTGTGTGAGGGGCGCACTATGACGTGTCGTTGACGTCCCTTTGACGTTACATCCTGCGCTATAAGTTCAAAAATATGCCAAACTCACGCCATTTCTACGCCAAACGGTTTTGCCGCACAGTTGACGTTATTTTATCGTAAAAACTTGACGTAAGTTTGACGTATTATTGACGTTCTTACCACGCCAAATTTACGTCAAATCTACGGAGCTCCGTTCCACTCGGGCTCCATTCGCGAAGCGAGAAGCCCTTTGCAGCGGCCCTGAAGCAGAAGGACCGCGGCAGTGACTTGCCATGATCAGCCATGCGAAGCTTCATAACACAATCGGGTTGGCCGCGCGGTCGCATGAACCGATTCACCGAGAGATGGTGTTGACACCGCGTTCGCGGGCGGGGCCTTTGTGACGCCCCGCACGCGAAGAGCGCCCCAGCGGAGCCCCACAAACATGATCCACTTACACACACTGACCGACGCGCCCGGGCCGCACTGACCCAAATGAGTGTCGCAATTCAAAGGCAATACTCGCGCCACCAGGCCGAGAAGCGGCACTCACGGGGGCCAGCGGCGGCACAGGCGGACAGATCAGACTGCGCACAGACACCGACCGGACAACACGAAGGTGAGCTGAGACGACGGCTGTGGTGGTGGTGATTCCTGACTCTGAACTCGCTACTTCTGTACTTGTATTCTGTCTATTAAAATAAGATTTAACGTGAAGTTCCTTAACACTAGGGGGACCAAGGGGGTCAATTGACCCCCTCTGCACATATACACGACTGCCACCACCCTACTCTCAGCCCGATTATCCTGATTTTTTTCCCCTTTTATTTATTTAGGCCCTAGATCATACCCAAATTTGTCAATTGACCCCAGTGGTTTTTTTTGGGCGTATAGGTAGTGTCCATGCATGGGTTGAAAGGTTGAAATCATATCCAGCTATCGTCTTCTGATAGTTATCGTTGATACAGAACAGAAAACATGAGGCAAACTGTACGTTTATAACAGTAGATTCCCGCGAATATTTACGTAGAATTGACGACAACCTTGGAGATGAGCATATCCACTCAAGACTTTCATCAACCCGTGAGCGGCCTAATGATGACACAATTTATTCTGATGATCATGGAAAGGTAGCAGGAACACACTGAACACATTTCGGTGTCAGCATATGACCAAAGTGTCACTTTGAAGCCTAGAAACATGAGGGGGGGTCAACTGACCCCGCTTGGTCCTTAAAGGGGGCGGAAAATATTGGTCCTTCTAGTGTTAAGTAGGTCTTTCCCGCAAGCTAGAGTCTTAGTTAAGAATGGGTCGCCGGTTCGAGTGTTTAACCTTGTCGTTCTTCTTCCTTCTTTTCTGCAATTTAAATATTTCCAAGCTGTGAGAAAGAATTTACTATCAACACGTATCGTTCGGTTAACAAGGGCGACTCAGTGCCGTTAGGGCTGGAATTTTTTGAATTGGCACCAAGGTATGCACAAGCCTCGCATCGAAAGCTTACTCTTACTCTGTACCTGGACCCCTGCGAGTCAACCAGCCGGATTGCCGCCCACGCACCGCCGGCAGCCTATCCTCGCATACGCTAGCTCTTACTCAATCGCTCCTGCGCACCCCTTACATAACCTCAGCAAACAGAAATATTTTCATTATTTAAAAAGGAGTTAAAATACGAAAATGTTTGCCGCCGTACACGATTTTAGGCTAAAGGAATTCAATTTGATTTTTTATTTTTGTTAAGGACAAGCAGGCGAGGACACGTCCGCCCGTGCATCAAGCTTAGGACTATAGGGTATTCCGGAGTAGAGCTTGACCGGAAACGAGAAGATGACAAGAACCACAAAAGCGGATACGGAAGTCTACGGTATGAAAAGTTACGCAGCACGTGCTACGCCGTCATCCACGAGCTGACTCAAAAATATGGAGGCTTAGCTCTCGCTGACGATATGTCACGACCATTTGGTAGGGTCACAGGCAGCGCCGGCACCACTCTGCGCGGCCTGAGTATGCACACGTCCCCGGGCCGCGCGGTTGAAGTATGCGTTGTTTGACCCTATCAAATGGTCGTGACATATCATCAGCGAGAGCTAACCCTCCAAAGTTTGGAGTCGGCTCGTGGCTGACGGCATGGCACGTGCTGCGTAACTTTTCATACCGTACACTTCCGTATCCGCTTTTGTGATTCTTGCCGTCTTGTTTCCGGTCAAGCTCTACTCCGGAATACCCTATTGTAAGCCCAGCTACTGTACCGTTCCGGAAGGAACGTGTCGGGATGGGCTACAAAAGCAGAACTTAGGTCTGCATATACAACCATTGTCTTACAAAAATAAAATTGCGCAGAAATGTAGCATCAAACATTAGCCGTGTCGGCTCTCACAGCTAAGGAATTGCATGTTTTATGGCGACCAAAATGTACAAAAGTAAATCGAAAGAACCACAGTGGAAGGGGTTGTCTTCAAAAGGAAAACGCGTGATCTTTATCCGTTTTTTTTTACTACTGGTAATTTCAGAGATTTTACGTTACATAAGCCCTTCACGGGCCTTTCGTGGTTTTTTCTCCCACGTCCATTGCGGAACTGCGTAACAGAAGCCTGTGAACGCAGCGTACCTGCTCTCGGATTGCTGTTACGACGTGTGGCTGGGCAACGCCAGAGGAAATACAGAATCCCAAGACCCTGGCAAGTTCAGTCCTGATGACGGAACTTTCTGGAACTTCAGTTGGCACGAGATAGGCGTGTACGATGTGCCCGCCTTCATAGACTTCATTCTCGACTTCACCGGACAGCCAAACTTGCACTACATTGGATTCTCTCAGGTATGCTTGCGTTTTGCCACCTCACTCCTCACTGTGCGAACATTGACCTTTCTGTAATGAAACACGCCCCCGGACCAAGCTCAGTAACAAACGAAGTCTCGGAGATGCATGCAACTAGGTGCAGTACTGCGTCATAAACTTCTCAGAGTTAAACTATCAGCAAAATTCGCATGTCTTTGACCAATAAAGGAAACCATGTTGTACAGGTACGTGTCTCTGAACAGGCGTTTTAGTCCAGAGGCTCAAGGGTATGTAATGTAGCCCAGTTCTGGTCTGGGGGACCTGAGACGATAAAGTCTGGGATAAGGAGCAATGAGCACAGGATTACCTGAGTCGAGTTGTATGACATTGCTCATATCGGAGACTTGTAAAGTGTCACAAAATTTAACGACTCTGCATACTGAATGACGCTGGCCCGAGCTGCATGCCATTTTTAGAGTATTGACATGTCACTGCCTCTGCAAATGGAAAAAAAAAGTTAATTTATTTGTATTTTTCGTTTTGTTTTGTGCATTTGTATTGTAGGGTCAGCGTGGGTAATACCCCATGCCCCATGGGAACAACCACGTCGCATCCACGTTGAATCCACGTAACTTGCGTAGATTAGGTGGATGTACTTTCCCTTAAAATCTACGTTACAGGAACGTCGATATCTTGTCGATTATTTTGTCGACGTTAAATCAACGTCGATTTACCGTCGATATTAGATTGATTTCAATCGACGCGAAGTCCACGTGTATTAAAGGTGGTGTGTAGATTTTCATAAGAGAGAACGTAGAATCTACCTCGAAATATCATCGATATCGCAACTCGCCTGATCGATCTTAAAACAAAGCAGGAATTACGTCGAAATAGCATGGGTTTTATATTGCGTCAAAATCTAGGTGGATATTTAGTAGAAAATGCAGCTCACATATTCCACGATAAATCCACCAAAATCTACGTGGATACTCTGATGAATAGTCCACATTGGCCCATCTACGTAACAGCAACCTCGTTTTCGCGTAGCCGACTCGTCAGAGCAAATGGCATTTAGTCCACGTCATGTTGACATACATTCGACGTATCATGCGCTGTCACCCGGCGGAGCGCTATACTAAATAAGAGCGGCACCTCGCCCCCTTAAAGCATGGCAATCGGGGTGGTCCTGGGGTAGCGTGCGCGCTCTCGGGATCACAGGAGGTGGATCGAGTCCCACCAGTGGAAGGTCTCTTCAGATAGTTTCGTCATAGTAACCGTGACACATTTTTTGTTCGTACCAAGTTTACAGGTGCGTCGATGTTTAAGGGATTTTAGGTGGTTTGTGCGAGCAGCCGGGTCCACGTAGCATATCCACCTAGTTTGGCGGTAACGTTTTGACTCGATAGCGGGTCTAATTATCCACGTGGATTTCACGTCACAATCAACGTCATATCTACGTCGTATCCCCGTGGATGTTCCCATGGGGTAAAGTCACAGGTTGAGAAAAGCTCGTCCGGAGTGCCTTGGAGGACTGACCCTTATCTTCGCTGACCTTTATAAGCGCTTATATTAGGTCGTTTTACAGGTTGGTCAAATATATCCGGAAGCAATCAAATTATACTGTAGCCGACCTGACCTAAACTATTTAGGCCGTTACATCCGAAATGGGATCGATCCTATGTCCTAAGGACTTGAGTGCTCGTACGCAACCATCAGACCTCGAAACCACATGCAATGGTTCCGATTGCTATCTCTTTTTGGCGAGCCTTCGTGTGTTCGAAATTCCACATTTTAACTAATTGTTTTGTAAATTTACGAACAAATTCAGTTTCTGCCCTACGAAGTTTCTACACTGGGCGTCAAAATTAGCGGTCCACTTTTTGTTGGCGCCACCATTTCTAAGTTTCTCAAGCTAGAACCTTGAAATTCGGTACAGACCTGCCCCTAACATTGGTCTCGAGCCTTCCGAAGCGCCAAGTTCATGGGCCACCCCCTTCGGCTACAGCCACCCCCTAAGTGTGGCAAGGTCGAAAAACGCCGTGAAGGGGATCATTAAAACCCATTTGAGGGGCGAAAATTGGGAAAATTACAGTCAGTGTGGCATTATGGGTGCCTAAAACTGTCAAATCTCGCATTTCAACCCTCTCCGACCATCCCTTAATTTTGGAGGGGGTGAGGGGTAGTTTTTGAGTTCGGGGTGGAACGGTTCCAAAATTGATCGGAAGCGGTACCGATGGGCTCTGGGGTTCCGAAAATGAACGCCGCGCCTCAGATCAACCCCTTTAAAGTCCCAAAAATCCGAAAAAACTGGAAATTGACACTTTTTAACGATATCTTCTTGTCGTTCTGTGGTTTCTCCTGATAGGGTTAGGAAGGCGCGGAAGCCGATTTTGTAATGTTCCCACCTTTAAGAAAAAGATGTGAGACTGGGAAGTCGGTATCTCAACGACTTCAACCCTTAAAACGCCACGGCGTGTACCCCTGCAAGCCATTTTTCACAACAGGGAATTTTAAAATCGGATTTCTTTTTTTACCAAAAATGGTTTGATGCTAAGCGCAGGCGCCAGAATCATCGAAAACACGCTGGCCCGTCCCTTCCGTCAACTTCGGTGCCAGTTCCGGTGCGCTCCACCGGCACCTCGTTTTGACAGGGGGGCTTGGCCAGCTTGGCCAGCCGGTGGCGTTTGCGGGGGCCTTTGCCCCCCGCCTCAAGTCTCCCTAGAAGTGCTCGATAGCAGATGTATTTGTTACGATTAAAATCGTTAACCTGAGCCCGTCCATGTGCGCGTCGCGAAGGTAATGGTGTGCGCGCGGCGGCCAACCCTAACCTCAAAAAACAAAAACAGACAAGTTTTCAGTAATCAAAAATGCGATACAAATCGGAAATTGGTGCCACTGCACGTGATTCTACGTTAAAAAAGTAATTGATCCTCAAAATTTGAAGTTTTTCTATGAACGATAAGTCGGCGAACACACGTTCGCCCGAACGAACATGCGGCATCAGACTTAAAGCCTGGCTCCTGCCGTTTCTAAAGAAACGTGTCGGGACGGGCTAAAAAGCGACGCGCCATAGTTTTGCGGCGTTTTTGGAACTGAAAGGACCATTGTTTGAGTCTCGCTTGTTAACAATGGCTTGCAGGGGGTGGCCCATGAACTTGGCGCTTCGGAAGGCTCGAGACCAATGTTGGGGGCAGGTCGGTACCAAATTGCAAGGTTCTAGCTTGAAAAACGTAGAAATGGTGGCGCCAACAAAAAGTGGACCGCTAATTTTGACGCCCAGTGTACACAAAAAGTTCATAAAATGAAGGGAATATATTTTAATTTCACATCGCTTTGTCACATTCTCACATTGCAAAAGAGATTGTAGGAGGTCAGGTTGTAAAATTACAATAATTTTTAACAGTGCGGCCGCCTATTTCGGCCCCGGTCCTGTGTCTATCTTGATCTTACGTGAAGACTCGAATCACAGACGGAGGTTAAACACCAGCCCCTGACCCCATTACGCAACTAAGCCCATGATTTGGTTCATTCCAAAGGACGTATTCGTACATATCTGATTGTAAGCGTGCATTTGCAGTTAGCGTGTGGTATTCCTGTAGAGACATTTTATGTAGAAAATTTTCCACCCATTCATTCTATGGTCCTTACGAAGGAATTGATTCTTCTAGGGTACAACGGTCTACTTCGTAATGGCCAGTGAAGTCCCCGGCAGCATGAAGAAGATCAGGACAGCCCATCTTTTGGGACCCGTTGCGTATGCAAAGAACATCAGGGCCGCGCCTTTGCAACTTGCGACCATTGGAACAACCGAAGCGTGGGTAAGTCGTAAGTTGTGCGCCAGAACCTGCCCAACTCACCTTGTGTGAGGAGCCTGATCTCGATAAATATCGATAACGTTCCTTAATTATCAAAATGAGTTGATTTAGGGTCGAACGTATGGAAACGTCACTTGCTCATGAGACCGATGATTTCTTCTCCATGTCAGTAAAACGCCACTTTTTTGGTGTGTGTGTGAGGGGGGGGGGGAGTTTAGAAATTCTCGAAGAAAACTGCGTCACAGGTTAGTCGCAATTTTCTGGTTGTGGGGGTTTCGACATTTCTCTGTCAGTCTGCAGAGAGTGTTATTATCCATGAGAAATTCAGCTAAAACGACTCGTAAATTATATAATTTGGGATTGGCAGCCAAATATTGCGATGAGAACCACCGTAAGCGTACTTGGGAAATCACGAATTAGTCGGGGACAAAATAATGCTGCAGATCATCGAGATTTCCCGAACTTTCTTTACAACTTTGAATGTTACTAATAACCTGCCATAGTTTCTAATATCTGCCCTCTACAGTATCCGATCAGGATGTGTTTTTTGTTCCTTAAACTTCCGTTTCCAAGTCTCACAGGAAACCTATATTAGCACAGCGCACGACGTGCGTTTCTTGAGATACGAGTCGAGACGGGCTAAAAAGTAGGGTGTGCCGGACTTCCTTCTTTTCGAAATTCGATGAACGCGTTAGCTCAGTCGTGGCCGTTTTTGGTTTTGCCGCAGTACCCCTTTTCCTGAGTTTTAATGATTTCCAGGCGTTTACGTCACTTAAGGACGGTCCTCGAAAGTTTCGGCCAAAACTCGATGTCGGTTTTGGCCAAGTTCACGCTAGTACCAAAACCCATCTTAACCTCTCAAACCGCCTGGTTCCGTTTCCGCCCTATTTGGTTCCAACCCTCTTCTTACTTTTGGAACAACGTTTCTCTCCGGACTGCCCTATTTAACATTTATGGTACAACAGAGTGCAGTAGTAGCAACTAAGTCAGTGTGCTATTGTTACCAGCACTGTGCCTTTCTCCCCTCTCGCAGGCGCTATTGTGGACAGCGCCAGGGCATTCTGCGGGGCACGATAGCACAGCGGCCGAATAAACTACGATGAGATGAGATGTCCCAATTTCCCTCATTTCAGAACTATTGAAAAGTATTTCAGTCCATTTACACCATTTTCCAAACCGTCGTGTCTCGTAAAGCAGAGGATACATACATAAGCTAATAATTTTCAACTCTTATCAAGTACTCCACTGGACCAAATGTATTCTCTCTCTGTACGTCCACGCGATATGTCGAGAACGGTTCCGCGCACAGCGGTGATATTAAGAAGGGCCTTTCCAATGACCATGAGGAAGAAAACCTCGGCCTTGCAAACGGGGGGTGGGGGTACACTTTTAAGCAATGTGATGTCTTTGTCAAGATGGCCGCCCAACTGCTCAACAACCGCGCCCTGCTGGAGGTGCTGCCCCACAACGCAGCATTCGTTTTGTTCGGCGACACTTTCTGTTCGCCGAGGACGCCAATAACACAGGAAGGCTGCTTTCAATTTTTGGATCAGATTGTAGGATCCAACCCCAAGCAGCGCGACACGGTATGGCTTCCGGACTCTTTGCTTCCCCGTACATAATTATTTGGATCCTAGTTGTCTCCGAGTGGAGACGTTGCAGAGACTAGACTGAGATGACAACTAGACCGTCTAGAGACAGCTTGGAGACAACCTGGAGAGTAGGCCGGAGACAGTAGCGATACCGCTTTGAGGTAACTCGTGGAGACAGCGGAGATACAGCAAGGAGACAGTTCGAAGCCTCTCAGGAGAACTGGCGGTGTTTTGTCTTGAGTTCTCGTTCTGTCTCCAGCTTATCTACTACAGACCAACTCGAAAGCAGTTCGAAAGTGTCTCCTCGTCTTCTCGCTGGAGACAACCACAAGCCAGTGAGGAGATCACGCGAGTTCTCCTGAGAGGCTTCGAACTGTCTCCTTGCTGCATCTCCGCTGTCTCCACGAGTTACCTCAAAGCTGTCTCACCACTGTCTCCGGCCTTCTCTCGAGGTTGTCTCCAAGCTGGCTCCAGGCGGTCTAGTTGTCGTCTCATTGTAGCCTCGATGAAATCTCGTTTGAGATTGTCAGGAGACAACCAGGATCCAAAAAGCTTTGTACGGGTTCCCAAGAATAGAACAAATAAGTGCGATAATGTTCGATTACGTCCGCAAATCTGCCGCCCTCCGTTCCGGGAAAGTGGGTCGGATAAACATGGCGAGCGCACCTGTTCTTTTTGCTCGTACTTGATGCCTAAGTTCGCCGAAGTAGACGTAGACTAACTCTGATAGTGTAAGGAAACCGGGGAAATGTCAGACGGGATAGGGTACCACGAGTGTATTCACAAGTCAGGGCAAGGCTGAGCACATGGAGGCTGAGTCTTGTCGGCAGTGGAAGAACGGCTACGGCGGCCCTGGCATTTCCCATTCAAATGTCTTCTCTCTCTCTCCCTCTCTAGGCGAAGCTGAATGACTACATGGCCAACAGTCCTGCGGGATGCTCGCTCAAGCAAGTCGCTCATTATAGTCAACTAGTACACGCGCCGTCGGAGGTCTTCCGAATGTTTAACTACGGTCTAGCCGAAAACATGAAACGTTACGGCGCCCTGGTGCCACCAGAGTACGACGTCAGCCGTGCCGGTGCTTCCAACCTCACGTTGGTGTACGGGCTAAACGACTTGCTGTCTGTCAAATCGGTGAGCACGTTCTGGCAAATGTCTCTCTTAAGGCTTCTTGAGACTAATTGCATCAAAGTAATTAGGTCTTTTCACAACACTACTAATGCAAATGGATTGAGTAGTGTTAAATTTTCACAAACTTCTGAAGACAAATTCCAAGCCCATGGGCTGGTACATTACCATCTACTATTTTGTACGTACAGTACTAAATGACATTCAAAATCTTCACATAGTGGTGTGAAAGTAATTTAGCATTATTACCGTGTAGGTTCTTGAATCTCTACTTCAAGCGGTCTCGCTCCAATGAACTTTCCCATGTGCATTACAATCAGGGTTGTGAACGTTACTCTCAAAATGCAACGCGTTACCGTCACCTCGTTACCGTAGACTCGGTAACGATAACGCGTTACCGTTACAGCCTCAAGAGAAACGTAACGCGTTACAGTTACGGTAACGTCGTTACTTTGTTACTCGTTACATCAGTTTTCAAAAAATGACGAAAAACGCTCTTTTAGAAGTATAGTGTGTTTACCATCATGTACCAAACACTGAATTACAAAAGAAAAGTGCAACTATAATCATTTTATTAAAGTCAGGAACAATAAAATAAAACGTTTTCTTTACAAGGAACCATAAAATTACGGTATCGTAATCAGGAGTCAGGTCAGGTACAGGGTCAGACCAGACAGGGTCGAAAAGGGTCATTTGCACCAACACCTTCGGTTCACACGCGAGAGCACTTCGTTTTCCAAGTTTTTGTCGCCAAGCACACTGCGCAGGTCCGCGAACGAGACTCCCGCCACCCAGAACAGGCGCTCAAGCGACGCACTTGGCATTGAAACATGGCATTGCACTTTGTTTGCATTTATCGATCTGCCCGTCGAAATTTGCCGTTGTAACGAGTAAAATGTAACGTGCGTTACGTCTCGTTACTGACTTCAGTAACTATAACGCATTACCGTTACAAACCGCGGAAAAATGAAACGCATTAGCGTTATCGTTACAGTAAAGAAGTAACGCTTTACACTAACGTCGTTATTTCGTTACGTAACGTTAAAAACCCTGATTACAATCGAATGAAGTTGCAATGCTCCTCTAAACGCTCTCTGCTTACGTTTTTCATGCAACCCTTCTTTTTGTTTTCCGTTTTTTGATAGAATGTTGACAAAATCCACCAGAATATACCCAGCAGCACGGTCGTCGTGGTCCCCGATCCTCAATGGAACCATGTTGACTTCATCGTCGGCCTTGGCGTCAACGAGAACGTGAATGACGATTGTATTGCGAGAATTAAAGATTTCGACGCTCGCAATCCATGATATAAGGATGTCAATAAGTCGAGGATGTAGATTAAGTTTTAACTCGTAGACCTATTGCTGTGGAGAATATTGCATCGTGATTTGTGCACGTCCGTTGAGTTGGCCAAATAGTTTTGGCCAGAGCTCAGCTTATCCCCGCGTGCTTTAGATAAACCAAAAGTAATAGAGCAATATCTTCCGTAAATAGGCGAATAAAATTATGGAATTCGGGTCAGTGATGCTTCAGGTAAGGGCCCATCCAGCAAAAGTTGTTGCAGAATTTTATTCACCCAAACACTGGAGCGGTGGCGTAACTAAGTGGTAAAACACACCCACATCGGACTCATCTTAAGTTCGCTCTCGCAAATGGGCGAATAAAATTCTGAAAAAGTTGTCAAGAGGTGCTCTGGGTAAGAACCTTTAAATCAAACCTGGTTGCAGAATTTTATTGACCTAACTACACATAAGTCCGAATTTTCCGCTCCAGTGTTTGGGTCAATAAAATTCTGCAACAACTTTTGCTGGATGGGCCCTCTCACCTGAAGCATCACTGACCCGAATTTCAGAATTTTATTCGCCTATTTACGGAAGATATTGCTCTATCACATTGTCTGGGTCTATAGCACGCGGGGATAAGCTGAGCTCTTTTTGGCCGACACTATTTGGCCAACAACGGACCTGATTTGTTCTTCTATATATTAAATATGGTTTAGTCGGGTCCGCAACTCTGACCCGAAGTGTACACTATGTTCATTGTACCGATCGTTGCAACTTGAGAATGAAGAAAATTCGAAATCGAAAAGTCTTGATGGCGACCTATAGCCGAAGAGGTTTTCAAGGTTTTTAATTGACAACTCTGTGCGATCGTCTCAAAATTCTAAAGTTGCCTGACCCTCGGTTCATTCAATTCAAATAACCTTTCGGTTATGGTTTCGGTTATATTATATGGTTACGGTTATATTTCTCATGTTTACTGAAAAAATCGTTTGCACTCATAACAGTATGCCATAATTAAGTATAATATGCCTGTTTTATTGCATATTCGTTAAAAATGCTTTTTACGAGAATGTGGTTGGGCATGCCGCTTTGCGTTAGTCCGTGAGTTCTGGATGCCTGGGTCTGGCATCATACTATATGCTTGATTCAGGCAAAGTAATGGGTAACAGAAGCATCCTGTTACGTAAAGTTACCTAGGATTTTCAAGTTGGCGTACAATGTGCGGTGACACTCATTTTCCGACAAGGCAAATGGATTGTGCGTCTTTGTTTTGAGGGGCTATGCTAGCCCAATCGTAAAGCAGTGCGCACCTTACCTTAAAATCAGTGGGTTTAATTCACTGATTGGTCCTTGTTAAATGACTGCTAGCAACAAGTGCCAGTACTTCAGTATCTCCTACGGTTCTGTATGTTCTGTGTGAGTTACCAAAGCCAATGGAATTGAACCAGCCATCTGGTGAAATGTACTTGAGTCTGGTAAAACAAATTACGCTTTCGTTTTGTGTGTAACAATGTTCATGACGCGCCATTAAAAAAAAACGAAAACATAATGAATTGCTTCTTTATTCGACCGGTGAGATGAAAAGGGAAAAGGGTCCGCTTCCATCCACTTCACCAGCAACACTATGTTGTTTCCTCCTCCAACCTGTGCAGAATTGCACCTCTGCAAAGTGAGCGGCTTTACAGCGAACAATGCACATATGCGCGCCTTTCTTGTTTGCCACCTAAACCTCAGTGCCTATTTTAGTCTTACGTGAGCTCCTCGTAAACATACATGCAATTGAGCGCCTCCTAGAAAGGCAGCCACAAGTGAGTCCCTTTTGGCAATAATAATGGGCGGAGCTGTGCTGCGGTTCTGCCATCTTTCAAAAATTATTTTCATTTCTATATTCCAAACACCGTTTGCGTGTTTCTTTTATTTTGTTCTAAACTGAAATTTTCAAGCTGCGAGAAACAATTTATTATGAAGGCATCGGCTAGTTAACGAGGGCGACTCATCGTCAGTGCTGTAAGCACTGGATTTTTCTTTTAAAATGCCGGATGTTCCCACCCATCCTATGTGTTCCCAAAAAGACAGGAGAGGTGCGGGTACATGTAGACTATAGGGCCCTAAATGCTATCACTAGAGTACCTGCACCCATACCTCGCACACAAGAGCTGCTGCAACACCTGGGTGGGAGGAAAATATACCATACATTCGATCTAACACTTATCATGAAACAGTTCATTCAAATGACGTACCTAAAACTGCAGTGATCTTACCTGAAGATCTTGGATTACCAAGTCGACAATATGAGTATACCAGGTTGGGGTTTGGCCTGTCTGTGGCACCCGGAGCTTTCCAGCAGTGCGCTGATAAGTTAGTCACAAGAGCAATAGAGCCTGTGCCCGAAAACGACATGGGAGAAGCGGTTGCAGTGTATATTGATGATGTCTGCATCGCAGGGTCAAACTTTTAGGAAATGCTCCAAACGCTAGTGGCATTATTTAACAGGTGCAGAGCCGGAGGGTGGCTACTGAAAGCAAAGAAGTGCGATCTGTTTCATCAAGAAGTATCATTCTTGGCCCGTTAATTGCCAGAAGTTAGGGCAAGGACAGACAGCAAAAAAATTGACAAGGCCAGCTCCACAAAATAAAGGTGAAGTGAGATCCTGGGTGGGTCTGGTCCAGTGCTATGCAAAGTATGTACCCCACCTAGCCACAACTGTGACACCAATCTTCCGTCTGTTAAGAAATGATGTAAATTTCATTTGGTCAACAGAATAAGAAGAGGCATTCACCAAAATTAAAGAACAGTTAACATCAGCACCCATATTGGGAACGCCACACTTAAGTAAGGGACAGTTCATCCTTACCACTGATGCTAGCTTAACAGGACCAGGAGCAGTCCATGTTCAGGAACAAGACGGTAAAGAGGCCACAATAGCCTATTGGTCGAAGGTGTTGTCGCCAGCTCAACAAAATTATCATGTGACCCACCGAGAGCTTTTAGGCCTGGCTCCGTTCCAGGTTCGATCTGACCATGCCGCCTCCTTACAGTGGCTGAAAATTTTTAAAAATCCGTCAGGAATGTTGGCAAGATGGCTTGAACGACTCTTGCCGTATAAGTTTCAAGTCGTCTACAAAAAAAGCACAAGCATTGGTCATGCAGACGTTCTAAGCAGAAGGCCAAACAGGCCAAGCCAGCGGAGGTAGTAGAGCCCAAGCAGACATCAAAGCCAGTGGAGGTAGTAGAGACCAAGCAGACAGGACGAAGGAAGAAGCTTCGCTGTTATAATTGTTCCGCCAGGAACCACGAGCGGTGCGATTGCCCAAATCCATCAAAGGCGCAACTACGAGCAGCGGCTGTAGTCAGCAAACAGAATCTGTATAGGAAAACACCCAAGAAGGGACAAGAAGCTCAGCAAAATCAATTAAAGCAGGCAAGAGAATTGGCTAACCTTATTCCTAAACTACCAGCAAAGGATAAGTTGGTGTGGTTGGAGGATTATTATTTTGAATTTTAAACCTATGTTATTCAATTGTACATCCCATTGCCAATTGTCAATCCTAATTCAATGTTAAACTTATTCCTTCCTGAGACTATGAATGGTGAGGTTAGAAATATTACCACCAAATACGTATTTGTTGTTGACTAACCTGTTATTGTCTGAGTTCCTCCATGTATGATCCTCTCAAATCTCCCGAAACCCAATTACACAAACCCATTTGGCCTGTTGATTGAGCTGTGCCATGTTTCTTAGCTGGAAAAGCAAAGTACACACTGAGCCTGTTTGCGGTCCGGTCCACCTACGAGCTGTGCTATGGTACATGAACTAGAAAGAATCTAGAACAAGAAACAAACACTTCACTTGACAACGGACTTCCTTTACAAAGAAGAAGAGCTGGTCCGTCGGCGGTCACACTTCACCGTGTGCATGTGGACCCCGGGACACTCACATCCTTCCCACCAGAACGGGGCTCATCCTGGGGAATGGGCAGCGCCCGAAGTTCTACGACTGGGTGCTGCGGGCCTGCCCGAACTGCAAGGATGAGCCCCATTTGTACCGGGGCCCCACCTCCCCAGTGTCACCGCCGGTAGGGGTGAAGTGCCACTCTGGCACTGCTTGCACCAACAAACAAATAACAAATACTAAATTATCAGTCAAAAAGCGCTTCATTTCATTATCATAAAGACAGACGTCACAAAGTAATGATTAGTGTAAAAAAATACTGTCACTCACCGCCCCAAGCTCCATGCCCCAGAAAGAAAGATGGCCGACCAAGCAGGAACAAGAAGACTAAACGACCGCTGGAGTCAGAGCAACTTGACTGGTCGAATCAGACTAACACTACAAGGCGCGAAAGACAACCTCGAAACTTCATAAGGACGCGACGCCGCTACTACCCCCGTACCCACCCATGGCCGGTTCAATTCCTGGTCGGTTGTCCCAATTAATTTGATGTACTAAGGTAATTTGGAGGTCCATGTTGACCGAAAGGGTTGCAGTGCCGAAAAGGTTGCGTGCGGAGTGCGGTCCAGTCGCAACTGCGCTTTCCCAGAATGATCTGCTACTAACGAGTACTTACTCTTCTTGAGTAAAACGCCGTTGCGGCTGAATGTAACCCAGATGGGGGGATTCTTTGAATAAGGAATGAAGGTTTGTGGGAGTAGTTGGTGACCACCAAGCACTTACTTCTTAAGCGATATCCGACTAAGGTGTTTCACAGGAGGGGGCCAAGACACGTCTGCCGCTCCGCCCGCGGCCGGGTGGCCGGTCGCCAGGGGCCGATACCCGCGATGCAGGCAGAGAATCGAATGCTCTGCATCGCGGTATCCGGTCACTCGTTCCTCCTGTAAGCCTGCGGGAATTCAAATCCCTTCGGGGCTCTCCCAACAGGTCCCACTTTAATAGCGTTCGAAACAATGCCCGCCTGTTGCTGCCCTACGTGCCCTACTTTCCCCGCCCCACCACCGCGCGGACTGGTTGCCGGTAGCAACGAGAACTGTTTTGGCCTGTGTGTCTCCTGAAAGCATTGAAGAAATGAATTCTAACGAGCAGCTGTGGGGCGAGTGTGGCCTTCCCCTGCCTGGTGGTGAGTCCCATTCAGTCCTCTTGAGTTCCCTTGCCGGCTAGGTCCTACCCTTCCCCTCTTCCCTGTCTGCAGCCACGAGAATTGAACGTGGAGACGTGTATGGTGTCAAGTTGGACTTCGAGGGACCGTCTCGCGACCGGTGGTCAAAGATCACCGTATGCCTGTGGACCCCGGGACGACTCTTTCCGCCCAGGACGGGGCTCGTCCTGAAGAACGGGCAGCGCCCGAAGTTTTACAACTGGCTGCTCCGGGCCTGCCAGGATAAGCCCCATGTGTACCGGGGCCCCACAGCTTTCGTCACATACATAGTCGCCGGTCGGGGGTGAAGTGCCCCTGTTAGTGGCACTGTAAATACTGCACTAATAAATTAGTCAAAAATTAGTCAAAGAGCGCTTCATTTCTCATATTGCCACATGCTGCCAACATTAGCCACCACACACACATACTGTCAACATTCACCTATCAATTGACGACATCACCCGGACCGCTCGAGCTCGACTATCAATTGACGACATTCCCCGAGACCATTCTCCTCTCTTCGCCTTAGCGGCATTTGTCTGAACCAAAAATAAAAAACACTGTCTAGAAGCGGGGGATAACGGTCAAGCCTATAGTTTTCAAACAAATGAACGATCGATGGCAGGTGGATCTCATTGACTGGCAGACATCCGCAGACGGCGAATACAAATTCATTTTAGGCACCCCAGGACCACCTGACCAAGTTCACCTGGCCGCAGACCGGTGCGCCGTGCATACTCCAGTCCGACAACGGAAGGAAGCTTTGTTATGATGTCGTCCTCTCGCTCAAGGACAACTGGCCTGAGCTCAAGATGGTGCACGGAAAGACTCTAACTAGCTAGTTATCAATAAGGAGTTGTGGCTGCAGGAACTCCACGACACTCACACAGCCAGGGCAGTGTAGAACGCGCAATCCGCGACGTCCAAGATATGCTGAGGGCGTGGATGCGGCAGCACAGCACGAGGAAGTGGTCGTTGGGCCTGGAATGGGTTGCGAATCAAAGAAATTTGAATCTCGAATCAAATAGGAAGCAGATGATTCCAACTCTAAATGTTCCCTAGTTTTTTAGGTTTTAGAAAGTTACGAAAATAAAGTCTTAAATGTGTGTCTGTAAGCTGAACTTATGTTCAGTTGCGTTTTAGTTAGTGTGCATCATAAGAGAGCCGAAGATATTCGAAAGGAGAGAATATCTTCCTGAGGCAGGCGAGGCGGTCGTAGGAGGGGGGGAGGGGGTGCCTTCCCTTTTTCCGCCCAGGATGGCCCGCGAGGGCGACAATGCGTTGCGGACAGCTGGATAATGCAGCCCCCCCCCCCCCCCCCCCGCTGATGTATTATCTTCATGTTATTGTTGCTTTTAAGACTGTGGGTGATATCTATGATCTGCTAAATAGCGTGCCGTGCACCAGGGCACAGGTGTGCTGCCGTACCAGGCCATATCCGGCGTTCCCATGAGGGTGGGCATCACCTCCACACTGCCTACCGCCGTGGTGCCGTAGATGGATACAGAGGAGGAACTTGAAGAATTCCTGCACAGGATAAAGTCTCCGCCTCCAAGGACGTCTCCACAGCAGCAGAGTCCAGGGATTGTCCAGGGGAGCAGGAGCAGGGAGCGCACGACGGGGAAGATGGGCACGGTCAACCGCCTCCAGCCACTCGCCGGCAGCGTTCACTTTGATAAGTCACCTGCAGCGATGCATTGGCGATGTTGTGTGTGATGTTAGAAACGCGCACTGAGAGTCAGGTATTCGAATAAGTCGACCTCGTTAACTCTCCCAAGACTTTGCTGTGCTGCACAAGGAGGCCAGCGACAGCATCAGCCCTGCCAAAACTGTCACCACCACGACCAGCATCTCCACCAACGCCGCCGCTGCCGCCCACCAGCACCGACACCTGGGCGTCTCTGCTGGTGCTGGTAGCCTCACTCACGCAGTGCGCGAGCTACGCGCTCTCTTTAGTGGCGCCCAGGCGGTGGTGCAGGAGGCGTTGGCAATGCACCGGGATGCGATGGAGATGTACCGCGAGGCCGTCCAAATGCATCGCGAGGCGATGTTTTCGCGGACCGACGGTATTTTTACAGCGTGCGCGAGAAGCAAGGCCACTGACAGGGGATTCACGGTGTCAAAATGTGTACATAACACCGTGATTTTTTAATAGCGGGAGTGAGAAAGGAATAACAAGGAGGCATAGAAGAAGAAAAGAAGCCGGACGACGCACTCTCGCGTGTGACAAGCGACCTCCTGCCAAGCTTTCCCATCCGTCCTCTTCCCGCCCCTGTTTGGCTTTTTGGGATGGACAGTGTAATTTGCATAGAAAGGAGCGTGACATTCTCAAGTTCCGAAATTGCAGGACGATTGAAATACCATTCCAATTTTCCATCACGCCAGGGAGTGAAACCATAACGTAACGTAACCGAAAGTCCGTGAAAGCCGTCAATTTCGGTTAAGCGAAACCGATATTTAAAGTAAAGTGTTTTGAAATAAAATAAACAAAACGGAACACAATAACGAAAGTCCAAACGAGCAAAACTATGTAGTACCGAAACGCAATATGAAGTATCGTTTCGTTATGTTTCGTTTTTTGTTTTTTTTTAGGCAATTGCGTTTTGATTGCAAGAAAGGCCAGAACGGGGAAACGCGGCAAAGGGACCCAAAAGCCAGCCACAGGACCACCACAGACAACCAGTGATTCAGGGAGACCCCGATACTAAAAGTAATGACTTAGCAATGTTTTATATTAGGGCTGAAGTTTTAATCATACATTCCTAGGGTAGTGACCTATCGTCGACATGCCACGGGGACGTCCAGCCGACGGCCACTGTCGATAAAGCGACGCTGTTTGAAAAGCGCGTCTCCGAGGAGGAACTAGCGATATTCGCAGAGGCCTAAAGTGCAAACGCTGCGCTCTCCTATCGGGAGCCGGAGGGGCAGACGACACGCGGCAGACGCGACATGGCAGATCCTGATCTCACAGGAGGGAGAGAGTTGAAATTGCAGACCTGCTCACAAAACACCGTGAGGCTGGTGAAAAAACAGTCCAAGCCTCCCTGTGAGTTCCTGAGGGTTACTTGCATGGCCAGTAAACAAAAAATTTAAATCCGTATCTACATAGGAAGCAGATGATACCAATTCTAAATGTCTTCCAGTCTCATAAGGGTTTAGGAAGTTTTGAAAATAAAGTCTTATGTGTGTGTCTGTGACAGTAGAACTTATCATTTGTTGCGTTTTTAGTTAGTTTGAATCATAAGGGAGAGCCATAGATATTTGAAAGAGAAGAACATCTTCCTAAGGCAAATTCACTGGAAAGTTCATTTTCGGTTTCAGTTTTCGAAGCCGAGTCCAGCAGAGGCCCTTGGCCAAGCGAGCGAAGGCGAGACCAGCTGAGTGCAGGTGGAGCCGAGCCGGCGGCGTTCTTGCTTCTGGACAACAATGCGGCGCCGAGCCCTCTGCCAAGCGGCGGGACAACAATGCGACCCAAGCAGCGCGCGACGGCCTTAGCCAGCCAGCCAGCCATAATTAAATTAGTAGAGTCAATCAAAATTTTAGGAAAAATAATAAAATTGCTATTTCGCCGTACATTAAATTCAGTTAAGACCGAGACGCTCTTCTGAAGGGGGGAGATGTCGGTAGAGCGACGCCATTTGAAAAGCGCGTCTCCGAGGAGGAACTAGCGATATTCGCAGATGCAAGTGCAAACGCTGCGCTCTCCCGTCGGGAGCCGGAGGGGCAGACAGTGTTGCCAGACGATGAACTCGGAAATACGCGAGCAGAGGGCGTGCGATGCGCCAAAAAAGCGCCAACGTTCAAACCGCCAAAAGAGCCACTGCGTCCACTAAAATAGCCCGATTTGACGGTCCCTCTCAGCCAATCGCGATGGCCTTTGCGACGAAACAAACGACAAACGCTGAAGTTGAGCGGTAGTGGAGGAGAATCTCCAGTACTGCCAACGTGCATCTGGTTAAAAAGAACGACTATGTTGGGAAAATTTATAAAAATAGCCCAATTGGCGCTTTTTTAATCTAAAAAGAGCCCAATATGCGTAAAACCGCCAACCGAGATTTTGACCCGCCATCGTGACGTCGAAAATAACACAATTGGCGGTAAAGAGCCCAATCTGGCAGCACTCAGACGACACGCGGTAGACGCGACGGGGTCTCGGGCGGAGCAGCACCAACAGGAGGACGTGAGTACTTGGTGGTCAGAACTGTGTATACGCTGAAGTTGAGCGGTAGTGGGGGAGAATCTCCAGTACTGCCAACGTGCTTCTGGTTAAAAAGAACGACCATTTAGGGGGAAATTACAAAAATAGCCCAATCCTCCTGTGTGTACGAACCTTTCTCCGGAGGTCACATCTGCGGGTAGAGCAGCAGCAGTAAGTCGCTCTACGAATATACACATTGAGAGCGATGATCCGACTCCACCTTCTTCCTCCCGTTAATGCGGCGCGAGGGGAATACGCCTACGCTTGAGCGACAACAATGCCCGGGCCGAGCCAGCCGCCTTCCCGCCTCCGCAGTGGTACAGTACAGACGTGTTTTTCGCGGTGATTTTATGCGTAGAGCGTTGTGCGACAGCTCCTTTTGCTCGCAAAAGGATTGCCTAGCGTTCTGCGGCCAGTGCTAAAGTATCCGAGTGCATTTACAAATTTTCTTTGCTTCTCAGGACTTTTTATTTTCCCCTCTTCAGTTGTGTCAGAGTCGTTATGATTCTTAGGTTGGCCCCGGTAAGAGTAGTTCAGCTTACCAATCCTACTGGTTCTATCGGGATAATAACTTTGTTTGTGGCTTTCACTGCCCCGAAAACGGAAGTCTTCATAGAGGCAGCGCGCAGGGGTGAAAAATATTGTCTTGAATAGCCTGGCACGGACGGCATTCTGGGCACAATAGGGTATTCCGGAGTAGAGCTTGACCGGAAACGAGAAGACGACAAGAATCACAAAAGCGGATACGGAAGTCCACGGTATGAAAAGTTACGCAGCACGTGCCGCGCCATCAGCCACGAGCCGACTCAAACATTTGAAGGCTTAGCTCTCGCTGACGATGTCACGACCATTTGATAGGGTCAGACAGCGCAGACTTGAACCGCGCGGCCCGGGGACGTGCATCCACAGGCCGCGCGGACGACTTCCGGCGCTGTCTGACCCTACCAGAATCCCTACCCTCTTTCTGAATCTTGTCTTCATCACGTCAGGAACGAGATAAACTTGTCCGTGTCGATATCTGCCCCCTACGAGACGTAGCGCAATATAAAAAATTTGTCAGGTTTCCTCTAAAACCTGTAAACGACGTTTTCGCAGAAATATCACTCCGGAGCCTCGTTTTTATGCACGATAGATCCGTTATCGTTAGGGACGCACCAGAGAGTCGGAACGTTTGGTTAGCACCGCTTCACCAGTCATCTCATCGTTGCCATCGCCTGATCAGCTTACATCCTAAGAAGTTATATTAGTGAAATACTCCCAGTATAATATATTTTGGTGTAGCAGATTAATTTGGATAAAGTAGATTTCCTTGTTCTACCTGAGAAGTGAATTTTGGTGACACTGAGAATTCTAGTCATTTCTAGTCTCCCGGTCATTACTAACAACTTCCAGTCATCCCTATTCATCAATCAGTGTACAGCCTTTATAGGCGTGAAGTACCCTCGGGATGGCCTACCACCCAGGCATCGAAGAGCCAGCCCCTCCCCGCTCCAATCGGAAACATGTCAGAGAGAGCGAAGCGCACAGGGAAGGCCAGCAGTCTCTAGCCGGCCAGAAACGCTCAGTTTTAATATCACGCGAAATCTCACGCATTTCCTGCGAACTCCCACTAATGTTCAGCAAAATACCACGAATTCCCTGCGAAATCCCACGAAATCTCAGTGAAATCATCCGAAATTTCTAAAAAAATTAAATCCCTGTCAAAGTAGGAAGCAGATGATACCAACTCTAAATGTCTTCCAGCTTCTTAAGGGTTTAGGAAGTTATGAAAATAAATTCGTATGTGTGTGTGTCCGTGAAAGCAGGACTTATGTTGCGGTTTTAGTTAGTTTCTTTGCATCATAGGAAGCGGCCGAAGATATTTGAAAGGGAAGAACATCTTCCTGAGGCAAATTCACGGGAAATATTTTCGGTTTCGAGGCCGATCCGAGCAGAGGCCCTTGGCCAAGGGAGCGCAGGCTAGAGATGGGCGATATGTTATCGATATCGTCAACTATCGATATTTCTCTTTCGATATATCGATATTCAAAGCCGATATTTGGCCTACCGATATTTTATAATATCAATAGTTTTTGACCGATATCGAATAAAATATCGGTAGCTGGAAACAGCACGAAAAACAAGACGAATTTCTGAAATAAATGGCTTAAATACAAACGCTACTACGTTCTTCTGCTTGCGAATTCGGAACGGCTCGACCTCGCCTCGCGTCTCAGCCCGACCCCACTGCCTACTGGCCGCCGCTGGCTGGCCTGCCTTGGTTCTCTGCCCAACAACTGCCGCCTCCCTCCCTCTCCACTTGCTGCCTCCGCCGCGTTGCCAGCTTGTCGCTGCTTGTCGCGCTGCTCAACTGTTTGTTGTGTTTACGTTTGTGCGGCGCGGGTTAGGACTGCGTTATGCCATCATGCCACCCCAAAGCCCCGTCTGGAAATATCTGATAAAAGAAACCTCTAAAGAAGCACGCTGCAAGATTTGCGGTCATCGTGTTAGCACCAGTGGCAACACGAGCAACGCGTGGGCTCACCTGGCTCAACATGGTGTGAACCAGAAAAAGGCACTGGATGCCAAGAACTTGGACATTGCCGCGGCGGGTGTTGCAAATGCAGCGGGTGCTAGTGCTGCTAATAGCAATCCAGAACGAAGTGCGGAACGTCACCCTCGAGGATCCCTGGAGGATTCTGACACGGAAGGCGTTGAGGTTAGTTTCACCATTATGGATAAAACTCCTGTTAAAGATGCCAGTTCTGTCCGTCAGTTTGTCATTTTTCGTCCCTCTGTCAGAAAATTACCTTGCGCGCTTTCAATCTCTTTGTTATTTTTCCCCGTTACCGAAGTATTGCTCTTGCCGTCTAACGCAGGATGACATTACTCCTGGTCCATCTGTACCTGCACTGCCTACGACGGGGGCGGGGGCGGGTGGACGAGGGCGCGATGTGGATCTGCCCAGACTCGCCAATGTTGTTGGCGCCAAAAAAAGGTCGCGCTCTGATTCTTGCACTTCCTCTGGGTCTGGCCGGCAGCTGACCATCGGCAGCAGCTTAGAGCGGGCGTCGTCATTCAAAGGTAATGTTTTCTTTCGCAGAAAACCGCCGGCTTGCTTGCAGCCAAGTGCCTGCTTGGCCTGGTGCTTCCCTCCATTCCTGCTGGCTGGGTCGCCTTTCCTACGGGCTGTAAACATCAACTATGATTCAAACTATGATTACTTTTCATTTTAACAAAATTCTGTTTTACAGCTGGCGGGTCGAAGGATGCGGAGCTTCGCGACGCTCTACTCTTTTTAGAAATGCGCCAGAACCTCCCCTTGTCTTTCTCGGACGGCGAAGGCTTCAAATACTTTGCTGCTAAAGCTGTTCCGCTATGGTCTCCGCCCTCACGGCGCACCATGACTCGAGCCATGGAAGACAAATACGACGTGCTTGCGACCTTTGTGAGGGATACCATGGCGGAGTTGTCCACTGTGTGCCTTACAGCCGATTGCTGGACAGAAAAATTCAATACTACCAGTTACCTGGGGATAACTGTGCACTACATAATTGCTTCCGACATGCGAAGTGCTTGTGTTGGCCTAGAGAAGCTAGAACAATCTCACTCAGGGGAGTACCTGTCATCAAGACTTCTAGAGTTTTGCGAGGAATGGCGCATAGACCCTCTCAAGGTCGAGGCAGTGATAGTGGATAATGCCGAGAATATTAAACTCGCGGTAAAAACTGCTTTTGGCAAGTCAAAGCTGGTAAACTGCTTCGCCCATACTATAAATTTGGTTCCAAAGGCAGCACTGGGGCCTAAGACTGACAGGGATCCGACCCCAAATGTACCCGGCGTCCCAGAACTTATCAAGAAGGTGAAGGCCATTGTAACTCGCTCCCACACCAGCAACAACGTCTCCGACGAGATCAGACGCATTCAGGTGTAACAGTTCGGCAAGACTACGGGCACCACGTTGAGGCTCATCAACGACTGTGTCACCCGGTGGGGGTCAACCTTCTTAATGTTGATGAGATTTTTGGAAATGCTGCCTGTCTTGCTTCTTGCTACCGCTAAGTTTGTGGATGTCAATATGCTCAACGCTACAGAGCTTGGCACTCTGAAAGCGATTATGTCAGTGCTGGAACCCATACATGAGGCCACAACAGAAATGAGTTCCGAAACGGCCACAACCATAAGCAAAGTGATTCCACTTGCCAGCATCATTCAAAAGGTAACGAATAAAATTAGCATGCAACATACTACGACAGACCAAAACAATCAAAGCGTCCCCACCCCGCGCGCCGAGAATTCCCCCAGTGAGAGTCTTTTGCGCACGGGGTAGCGGCAGTTTGATTCTTTTGGCCGTGGCAGTACGTGACCCTGACCTCACGTTCGATCGTTTAACGTATTTTTTTTTCTTTACACAGGAAGTCCATAATGTTCCAGTCAGTCCTGCAGATGCAATTGCTAAGACGTTCAAACAATTTATTCAGAACGAACTAGTGCGGCGGTTCGGCAACATTGAACACAATCAGCGGCAGGCGGCATCTACCATTCTGGATCCGCGTTTCATGGAGGCTTATTTTCAGATCCCGCTGGCAGTGTCCAAGGCCAGGAAATACATTGAGACTGAGATCGTGAAAGAAATTATTCTGGATAGTGCTGAACCTGCTGATGATACCGGTACTGCGGCACAAGCACAAGGTACTAAGTCGCGCGTTACTCGACGCCCCCACTACCCTTCCGTCGTCCCGCTAACTTTCAATTTCCTCGCATTACAGGGAATGGTGCCGTACAAGAGGAATCTCGGTCCTCCCACAGCCGCTTGTGGAGTTCTCACGTGCTGTTGACAGCATCTCGGGCATCAGCTAACACTGATGATGTTCAAGGCCGCGCCATGACACAACTCCGAGGCTACCTCCAGCATTCCACTTTGGCGGACATTACAGCCAACCCACTAAAGATTTGGGAAAGTATGAAGCACTCATATCCCCATCTGTACAAGGTCGCTCGCAGGCTGCTAAGTGTTCTTGCTACGTCGGTGCCTTGCGAACGGTTTTTCTCTAACACAGGAAATATTATGGATGAAAAGGGTAATCGCCTCAGTCCTAAGCACCTGCAGCAGAGGGTGTTTCTTCTTAGTGTGGAAAGGGATTTGTGGGAGAAAGCTCGGTTGAAGGACGTTGAACTGTAGCAACAATTTTCTATTTATTTTATTTTATTTTTAATTTCACTGCCATATGCATGTTGCTGCCATGTGATTGTGATCTCGGGTTTAGTGCTATTTGTTACATGTTATTAACATGTATTATGTTGACTTGTAATTACATTTAAATTTTCTAAACAATTTTAATATGTGATTTTGATGTTTGTTATTAGTGCTACAAATAATATGTTCCAAAGATTAGGTAATATGAATGCCTCAAATGTTCCTTATTATTGTAATAAATAATATATAATTTCTTGCAATATTATGCACATACTTTTCACAATGAATTCTGTTTGAAAGCCTGCAGAGAATACATTGAAAATGTCATCGATATCATACGATATCGACATATATCGATACTTTTATATCGATATATCGATGAACGATATATCGCAAAGTCAAAATATCGATATGTGCGATATCGATATTTCGTCGTTCGATGCCCATCTCTAGCCCAGGCGAGCCTAGCCGAGTGCAGGCGTAGCCGAGCCGAGCCGCGGCATCGCTGCTTCTGGACAACAATGCGACCCGAGCAGTGCGCGACAATCTCGCGGCTCGCGGCCCGCCAACGGCCTCACGGGTTCCCCCCCTGGTGCCTTATATTATTAGTTCGCCGCACTCGCTACGCCTTTTCGACTTCTCGGGAGTAAAAGCTAGCTGACACCTCAAACTAATTTAGTTTCGATTTTTAGTCTTAATGTTAGTGTTTTGAGGTGTCATCTGCTAAAAATACAGAAATCTCTCGAAATCATGCGAAGTCTTGATAGATTGCGTGAAATCATGCGAAGTCTTGCGAAATCCAGGGAAATCTTGCGAAGTCCGTCATGAGTGAGAAATCCTGTGTACACCAGGATCATGAGTGGTTGCTCCCATGGCCTCGTCCTGAGGACGCCAAAGTCAGTCTTAGGGTGAGGAGGAAATGCGAGAGCGAGACACCTCCTTGGATCATCATCAGGTACCTGAATCACCAAGTTGTAAGGCACGGGCTCAGCCTTTTCCGTGTACGGGAGATTTGGTACAGCAATTGGTGGTGCGGACACAACTCCCAGGTCGCTCCCACTGTGCTAGTTCAAAGTAGCCCTCCAGCAACTCTTCACTAGACCCGGTGTTGCTTGCGTAATTTTGCATGAAGTTCATCACGCGCTGCCGTGGGCACGTTCTGTGCCATAAGAGGCAGCGCCAGGCCCCGAGTACCGTCAAATGGCAACATTAACCGCTCAATTTAGGTTAATGACGTCATTCTCCGAAGCGGTCCGGGGAATGTCGTCAGTTGATAGTCGAGCGGTCCGGGGAATGTCGTCAATTGATAGGTGAATGTTGACAGTATGTGTATGTGGTGGCTAATGTTGGCAGCATGTAGCAATATGAGAAATAAGGCGCATTGTGACTCTGTAATGCAGTAGTTATTATTTAGTATTTAGTACAAGCCAGCAGTGCCAGAGGGGCACTTCACCCCCGACCGGCGGCAATGTGTGTCACGAAGGATGTGGGGCCCCGGTACACATGGGGCTCTTCCTGGCAACCAAATTGTAAAAACTACGAGCGCTGCCTGTTCTTCAGGGTGAGTGCACGTTGTCGGAAGTGAAGTGTTCTTGGGGAACAGGGGGAAGGGGGGGGGTAAACCAGAACTGTCAGGGGGAGTGCGTCTGAACTCAGCAAGCGCTTTATTTAGACTGACGGCTCGGCCGCCGTGGTTGCTCCGAGAGCCCCCCTACAATTGACACCTGCGGTACTATCGGCGCCAGGACGGTACAGACCGTGGCAGATACTCTGCACATCATCGCGCACCAGGGAAAATAAAACCTTACCGGCTGGTCATTCCACAGGGAGGTTTAGCGGACAATGGTCTTGCTTCCTCCATCCCCTCCTCACTGGAAAATCCAGGGGGGGGGGACCCGGTCGGCACCCGCTTTACACTGACTGGCAACTGCTGAACGGAGCACTAGCGTAAACGTCCCCGCAAGGAGGCACAACACGCGGTCGAAGCCTAGTCAGGTGGGGTAGGGTAGTGTGGGGCTTTCACCGCACTAAACAAAAACCTGGTCTAACGGGTACTTTTTCCGCCCAGGTGGTTGGGGGATAAAGATAGCAGCTATCTGCATTGTCGTGATCAGAGTTTCTGGCTTTTTCTCCGTTTCAGTTCCATGGTGTTACTGATTTTCAAATCCTCCACCTCGGTTTTGGAAATCCCTGGGGGCCTCTCAGAGCGACGGGGAGAGCCGTTACCGTGTGTGTGTGTGTGTGTGTGTGTCGCCTGGTGTCTGGTGGGGGGTCTGGCCGCGGACGGTCGTGCCGTGGACGTTTTGCGCCTTCTGTGTTTGGTGCTCCGTGGGCGCCTTAACCTCTCTCGGTTGTTGTTGTTGTTGAAAGGAGGTGGGGGAGAGGGGGGATTACGGACGGCACGGATTCAGATGAAATTGTTTATTCAAAATAAAAAGGCCGTTTAACGGGAAGACCCGTGCGAGTAACTGGCGCATAGCCCTTCCCACGGTCGCTCGCAGTGGTGTCGTGCAGCTTGCTGTGAGGTGCCCCTCACGGCGGCAGTTGCCGCAGCGTTGACGGACACGGTCCGCGCCGTAAGCATGGTGGTGGCTGGCCGGCTCCGGGTGCTGGGCTCTGCGGGGTGACGAACGGCGGGGGATGGCCGTGGAGGCGACAAACGGCGAGGCGGGGACGCACGGCGAGGCAGTGCCGGACGGCGCGTTCGTCTCCCCGCCTGGTCGGAAAGAGACAGGAGGATTTAGCAGCCCAGTCTGGTCGCGCGCTTGCTCGCCCCCACCCCTCCTCGCGCGCTTGCTTCCCTGCCTTGGCTGGAGCGGCAGCGCCTATCCCGATGCATGGGCCGCCGCCGCCCGCGCGGCGGTCCCCTACGACCGGAAGGCAGCCTCCCCCGCCCGTCCCCTCCACTCCCCGCAGCAAGGCGCGCACGGCGCGCATATTCAAACTAGCGACCAAATTCGCACACTAATTACGCTCGCGTTGGCGCTGGAATTGCCGGATCGGTGTGGTAGACATATCGTTTGAAAGCCCAGACTTTGCTCTACAATCGCCTCGCTTACTCCACCCACCTTAGATTAACCGATCACGAGCTGGAAGCAGAAGACGGCCGGCGGGTGGCCGTTCGTACACCTATTTGACGTTGTAGTTCGCTCTAGCATAGTCAGATCGGCTCGGTACGAATGTCATTTCAAAGCTAAGACTTTGAGCTAAAATCGGCTCGCTTACACCCCCCATCTAAAGTCAACCGTTCACAAGTCAGGAGCTGAGAAAGGCTGCCATGCGCTGCCGCGGCTGGCCGGCTCCTGCAGGCGGCGGCGGCCGAGCCTTCCGGTCGTGGGGGACCTTCTCAGATAGGAGCTGGGAGGCCTGGCTTCCAGTCCCCCCGAGGGAGGGCGAGCAGTGGTGGGGCGGCGAGAACGAGCGAGGGGGCTAGATCGTCCTGTGGAAAGAGGCGTCCCGTGGTCCACAGGCAGACGGTGATCTTTGACCGCCTGTCAGGAAAGGGGCCAACGCCTGAGTGCTTCTGGGCGGGGTGGGTCGTCAGGGGGCCCGCTGCTGCCGGCCATCCCGCCTTCATCAGCGAATGGCCGCTGCTCGCACCCAACTCCGCCTTGCGCTTCCGCTTCCCCACCCCCACTGGGTTTTAGGGGTCAAGGGGGCTGGACGTCACCTAGTTCGGGGATGCCGAACAACTTCTCCACGCGCGTCTTGCTCATCCGAGTCCACGCGTCCAACATGGGTGGGCACTTGGGGGCTTGCTGATCAATGTCGGACCTGTTTGAGGAGAGCAGGCGGCTGACGCGGCGTCTGACAAGTGAGCTGGGTGCTTGCTTTGCGCTCACCGTCACCGCCTCGCCCTCCCCTTCCAGCAAATCGAGTGGCTCCAGGCTCCCGTGGGCCCTGCACCAACTTCAGTTCGCGCAGAGGTTGGTCCAAGCGCTCCCCGTACTCCCGGCCCCTCTGGGACTAGGGTACCGAGTACATACATCACTCCCAGCGCCGCCAGCCCACTGGGCACCTTGCAGCTGGGTCGGGGCCGAGGGGACCAAACTGTGGCCGCGCTCCAATCCGGCTTGCTGCTAGGAGTGGGCCTGGGGGAAGGGGGGAGGGGGCGCAGTCGGGTGCCCTCCCCCCGGTTGTTGCCCGGTCTGCCCCCAAGGGCCTGGTCGTATGCCCGGTAGCTCTGCCCTAGTGGGGTGAGGTGACTTGGTGCTCGGCTGGTGTTTAAAGTGGATCCACAACTGGTCCAGATCTTTGATTTATAGGAAGCTCGCAAGTGCAATAACAAGAACATCAGTGTCCGCAACAGGACGCGCTTGTGGCCCTTGGCAGCAGCATCAGCCACGTGGAGAAGGCAGGTATCGGCTTCTTCATGATTGCAGGGAGCCCAGCATGGTTAGGTCTTGCTAGGGCGAGGATGTAAGAACACCTCTTCCTCGTGTGCTGCACAGCACTGTCCGCTTGAACTGCACTCCAAATGTAGACTTAGCTAGCATCTCGAATAATTCTGTCTTGTTTCCTGAATTCCGAAGAAACATTAGCAATACTTTCTAACATACAATAGCTAAATAGCTATAGGAAGACAGCAGATCCCCTCTTACCTCAGCCTACGTTAGTCGTAATCATGTACAGTACAGGGACCCTCGCTGAGTTGTTGTACCCAAAAAATTTGTTATCGCCTGCAGAATGTGCATTTGATAAATCACTTTGAAAATTTAAAAAAACAAAAAAGCAAAAAGAAACGGATCTCCACCTACGTCCTCAAGCGTGCTCCAAGTGTCTTACAAGCCAAACCCAGAAAAACATAGCCGAGTCGACGTTATAAAGCAAACAATTTCATACAGCTCCGACCTTCGCTGCATGATGTGGCGGACAACCAAAGCTAATACTATGACGCTAAATTTTGACAACGGACACACCTCCAGACTCAGAGACCGAAGCCCAAAGCCACCCAGCCTGGAGGTGTTAAAACAAGATAGTTGAACGAAGATAATAGGCCAAAACTAAAGCAAAACCGCCCCCAAATTGAATATTATCAATTTAAAGTTAAACCACAGTTAAACCAATAACCAACACTCACAGGAGTGATGAAACTTGGTGCCAAAACACAAGAGTTTATACTAAATATTAGGCCTGAGCCATTAGGCCTGAGCCAATCAGGCAGCAAGGAACAAGGCCTGTCAGCACGAGTTGACACCACAAAGCCAATAAAAAGTCATAATCAGGTAAAGTTAGCTGAGATGTTAAGAGCTGTAAAAATATAACTTTTTAAAGTAAATTCAAAACCGAGCCAATGACAGAGGTGTTGTAAGCGGAGAATAGAGACAAGTATCTTTACAGAAGTGCACCATGCGCGCCGTCTGGCACCTCGCATCCTGTAACATTTTAGCAATTTAAGCAAACAATCCGTTTATTAGAAAAATATTCACACCAGATGAATCACAGAGTATTAGAAACGCATTTCTGAATGGAAAAGAAAAGAAATTTCAAACTAGAAATATCACATTGCACCTCATAGAAGGCCTGATCACAGGAAAAGGGCACACGACTTAATCATTTTTGGCATGCGCAGCCCCACAGATCACAGCACGAAGTACCTTTGCTTAACAGCTACAGTTACCGACACAAGCTACTTCACAGTTGCAATGATCTTTTTTTTTTTTTTTTTTCACACCTCGGATGCAAGCGGCAAGGGTCGAGGGATTAGGGTCCCACCGCTACTATTGTCGGTACACAACATCAGACTGCAAATGACATAAACACTACCACAGTCGCTACACGACAGGTTTTCAAAAAACATCGAAGTGGATATTAAAGAATCCAAGGGGCACACGACGTCAGCGTGCGGCAACGTCAAGCGTCATACTCTAAACCAACCTTAAGTATTGAAATAATTAATCTTAAATAAAAATTTAATGGTGTGGAAGTGTGTTGGATTGCTAGGAATAAGAAACTTACACTGAGCCTTTACCTCCCCTGCTAACCTACTGCCAATTTCGTCTTCCATCCTTCGGATGTCCAGGTACGAGATGACCCGTCGGCGAACTTCCCGGCCTACAGCAAGGATTTCTGGTTCACCCTCTCCTTGCATCTCCAGCTCTGCATCCATGTCCTATAGGGCGGCCTCCATGGCTAGAATTTCCCCTTCATTCCGCGCCATATGAAAGATGAGATCTTCTTCACCAGGCGCTGGTTCCAAATCACCATCCTCTAGTGCAGCCTATAGATACGAGGAAACACTTCAAAATCTATAGAAGCCACTGACGTGTCGTCTAACAAAATGAAGTTTGCCATCCGACAAATGTTATGCAACACACTTCACGTCTTGAACATTTTTCCGCACTTCACCGGATGGTAGTGCAATACCCTTTCTCTCAGAAGGCACCGAAATCTGCACTTGAGGACACCTTTCAACACTACTTCTCGCACAGCAGTGGTAAGTGGCGTGGATGCGCCAAGGGATTGCTTCCTCTGCGTCCAAGATTGGTGTGAGGATCCAGAGCTGTGATGGGTAGGCACTATCTCCTGAAAGAGAATGAAGAATCTCTTATCTATTGTCTGAGACCTCACAAATTATTCAAGTTCTTTACGTTGCTACATGATTGCCCAGAAGCCAAGAAGCCTGATCTTCCTCAAATACCTCTCGCATTCTCCTCTAGAACAGTGCTGCCCCAAATGAATCTGTCACCAATAGCCGCACGAAATGAGGGATTTACATTCATGATGACGTAGTCAGAATCACATGCCTGTTTAAAAGGAAGTTATTATTTTTCTTTTAAACTTGTATAATTTTATTATTTTAGCGCTGCATAATGAGCAGCAACGTACCACTTGCACTTTTAAGGCATAGTGGTCCACAAAGCCTGCGGCTTTAGGTCTTCTGGTGACTTGAATATGGAGACCTCGGTTCCATTTACAAATCCGTTGACACCAGGGATTCTGAATTCCACTTCGTGCCTAGGAGGGAGAGGTTTAATATCAATAGCAAACTAAAATACGAAATGCTGAGAAACTGTATTCATACCTTAACCTTAGAACATGTCTCTCAAGCCTGTGTGCGAGGGAACCTGATCCACCTTCTTTGTACTCTAGGATGGTTGACGGCATTTGTCACCTCTTCAATGAAGAATCCCAAAGTGGAACGCCCAAAGCATGACATCCAGCTGCTAGCAGCTGGAGCTTGATAGGACCCAGTTGCATAAACACTCAGTACCTGGAAACAGCACGACCCTCAATCCCATGCTCCTAAAAAAGCACCCTCATTATTGCCACTCCTTTAACTCCGTACCTTAATATTATTGGGTATTGCCAAAGGGCTGATGTACTGTGGTAGATGTTGATTTATCTCTCTCATCAACAACCTTAAGAGTGGGTTTGTCAGCCGGTAAGTTTTTTTGAACACATTGTCAGGTATTGCTAGGGTGTCCACAATTCTTCTGATCTCCCTTCGCACATTGATGACACAGCGTACAGCTTCTCTATGCTCTGGAACCAGGCGCGGCTCATAGGGGAGGGCGATGTACCGCTTTCTGCCTACTTTCAGGCGGATTGTAACGCGAATTGCCCACCTTCTCGCGACCCCCCCCCCCCCCCCCCAGTTTATCGCTCCTCAGATTGCGTTTTGTTGTTTTTTTTTAATAGAGGAAAAAAGCTTACCGTTGTCACCATTACCCATTTGGTGGTTCATTCTCGCATGAATTTTTTTCACCAAAACGAAAACAAATAAACAATTAAAAGATGATTCGATCTCAGAAGTCTTCTGAAAACAACGCTAATACACAATTTGAAGGAGATCCGATCAAAGACGTCTCTGCGTTCGCTTTGATGCTCGCTAGACGATTCCGTTCGTTCGCTTCCCGCTGGCTGGCCGTTAGCGTTCGTTCGCTTCCCGCTCGCTCATCCGGCTCGCTCGCCGCCTGCGTTTGCGCGCCCCTTCGCTCGCAGGTGGCTCCCCGCTAGCGCGTTCGCGCTTATCCGGTTCGCTCGCTGCGTTTGCTCTCCAAAAGCCCTCCAGGTGCGCCGCAAAGACGTGCAGCGAGCATTCCAGGGATCGTTCGAAAAGTTGCAACAGAGAGGCCGGGTGAGGGCGCGAACATGCAGCGTGGCCAGGACAAGGGCTTGGAACGGAAAGCTCCAGGTGGATCACAGTCTTGTCCGAGGAGAGCCAAGAGGTTGTGGCCTTCTACTTCTTGCCAGTTGCGCACACCCAGAAAGTCGGTTTCTTGATTCAGAGAGACTTTGGGTCAAGGTAATTTTTCCCTTGAATCGAGGGAGGCTCTTTTGATGTGAGGTAAATTATCTAGTGTATGAAAGAAAATTCCTTAAAATTAAAGAAACTATTTCATTGTCCCCCCACGAAGGACGGCGTCTGTGATTGGAGGAAACGGTTTTCTGAGTGTACGGGCTCTTTGAAGACGGTGTACTTTACTTACCCGTTCGTGTGAGTCCGGTGGCCAGGGTGGATTTTCCAGCGCCGATGTTTCCAGGTACAGGTGCGGGAGCAAGCGGGGTCGTCGTTGGTGGCAGGCGAGGTACAAGGCCAAGACTACCGAGAGGGCGATGAGGAGGGAGACGGTCTGCAGGAGCTCGTCCATGTCGAAGCATTGAGGTGAGTCGACTGGCTTTTAGGGTGGTCCATATCCGCAAAGTGGGGTAAATTGTTATGGACTGACTCGTCAAAAGTTTCATTTTGGCATTTAAAAAAATGTGTGCGAAACCGGAAATCTGTCGGACAATATTTAGGGGTCGCGCAGGAGTCACGAAGTGCCCTTATGAACAGTTAAAATCAATGTTTTTTGAAAATTCGAAAAAAACTATCGAAGGTCAATCTGGCCAGAATAGGAACCTAAAGGACTTAAATTTCAAAGAAAACACTGTATCTCTTACGGTTTTCGAGATATCGGCGTTTAAAGTGAGAAAATCAAGCAAAAATACGAAAAACGAGGGTTTGCGACTACGTCACAATAATTACACATTTGCACCTCGTTCTTGCGCAATGGGGTCAAGTATGTGACCTCTGCAAATGACACCTGATGCCCCATGTGGGGCAGGTAGTGTTACGCATGAAAAAATGCTGTCAGCGGATACTAAAATATCATACCGGCCTCCATATTGCTTCAATGACATCTGACAATCGACCACCTTGCACCAAGATTTGCCTCTTTCATAAATTTCCAGCTGAAATAACGGCAAACAATGGGCCTATTAATGTACAAATAGAAGCATCGACTACTTCGCTTTAGTAGGATACCTCTATTAAAGCCTGGAAATTCGTAAAACACGCTATGCCCTGACTCCATTTAATAAACATCAGCAGTGCCAATGGTATTTACGTAAATTTTACCGATTTCTCGGCATTTTGGGGAGACAATACCAACCTCTTTCAAAATTGACACGAGGTTCCCCCGAAATAGTATAGTTTATTTATCGACTGTCCCTATGAGGGCTAGTCACTTGCCATATATGTCACTTTGTTATTGTATGGTCTTGGTTAGGTGTCGTAGTGCACATGAAAATCCTCTTTGGGGTTAAAACTTTCGTTCCTGAAGAATCAATTTACAAACACCGAATGTAAAATATCAAAAAGTTATTAAAATTCGACTGTCAATCCGTTGTATCGCGTGTAGCACCAAAACTCTGCGTGGGAACTCGCTTAGCGTTTTGCAAACAGCTGGGTACGTAAAGAGGCTATTGAGCCAAATTTTTTGAAGTTTGTTCTGTTAGTATAGTTTTGATGGCGTTTTGACCTACCTTCTCCTGACACATGGTGCCCCACTATCCCTTACAACCATGGGAAAAGAGGGGTTAGTCACTACTCTCTACCAAAACTGTGGTGGGTAAGCATCTCTCTCTCATCTCACTCAGTGCTGTTGACCAACCCTTCTATTCTTTCAGTAAGAATAATAGACCTAACTCTTGCGTTTGCAGGAAACCTTTTTAGAGAAGAAAACTTGTAGTCTGAATAATCTTTCAGTCAGAACGAGCTGCACTTTAATTCAGCTTCGGCACGTTACGGGCCTCGGTCACCCAACATCCTTCAGATCGGTTCTTCCCGGGAAAGCCCACCTGAAGCCTGAAGCGATACGTGCCGTAAGGTATGATGGGAAAGTTGGGGAAGTTCCACGATATCGGCTTGTCAAAAAAGGTGTACACGCCCTGCAGACAATCACGGGTCAGTGTCAGTACGGGGTGAAAAACGTCCATCGATAACTCGCCAGTGTTAACCAACGAGCGACGCACGTCGCTCAGTACAGTATTTCGGAGGTCCAAATAACCTGAAATAAAGTCAAGAAAAGTGGGAAAACGCGGGTATCTCGAGGGTTAACACGTTCGCTGCGGCGTTGCCCACCATGTGGGCAACACCGCACCCTCACCCCCCTGCGACCGGTATTATTGGTGAATAACCGCAAACGGCGGCGCGTGCCGTGCTGCGAAATATCAGCGCACTCCGAAAATATTTTGCATGTGGACTTATGGTATATGGGAGTAGAGGCTGGTGTGGTAAGTTTAGTGTTGCCCACCATGTGGGCAACGCTAGGCGACGGCACCGCCCGCGCATATTTTCTCTCGTATCGCGAAAGGAGTTTTTTTTTTTTTTTTTTTTTTTTTTGTGTGTGTGTTTTGGGATACATTGTTTTTATAGTTTATTACTTGATTTCTTTATGGAAATACAAGTCAGAATCATAAATTTACGAATACACAGCACGTTTTGCCTGCATAAAAAGATATGAATTCCGTGCTTAGGTTGTTAGAATTTTACAATATAACTAAAACATTACAAATCATATAATCATAGATCAGTCTGTTCATATAATGGCTAAAATAAACATAAGTAGGAATACTTGAAAACAACATCTTGAAATCATTTTGTAAAAAAAGAAAAAAAAATAGCACATCACAAAGTTGACTTAAAAATTGCTAACAGTTTACATACTTTTATGAATTCTATTAAAGCAAGGTAGACACATTGGTGGACTGCCCGGACAGCTTTCACAAAATGTGGTCACTTTCTTAGAAAGGTTGCGAGCGCTGTCCCGATTCTCCCCTGAGATTTGAGGAAGGAGTAGCAGGGCTTGCACCTCTTCCTTGTGATGCGGATGGGGCCGTCGAATTTCTGGATGGCGTGGACCATTCGTCGGCCAGTAGGCGGAGACATGAGGGGCGTGGCTTCACCGCCGATGAGCTCCCGTGTCAAAGCTTCTCGGAACTGAATGAGAGGCAGATGCTTCCCCTGCTGCTCGCAGTGGACGAGCCAGCTGTTGACAATTGTGGTACCAACGACCAATTCTAGAGCTACTTTCTTGTACCAGCGTAATGTTTTACGCAGGGACGTGTAGTAGCTGGAGAATCGATCGCTGATGTCAACACCTTTCTTGGAGCGATTGTAGTCGACGACGCACTGTGGCTTCTTGACTGCCTCGCCGTTCCTGTTGGTTCGACCAATATCCACGACGCTGGCGCCGTGCCCCGGGATAGTTGACAGCATGAAGACAGGCCGCTTGTCCACCCACTGGATGACCTTCACGCCATTCTTCATGCGCCCCTCAACCTGGCCCCTTTTCAGCTTCTTTCCGGTCACTTCACTGGGCAACCCCCTCCTGTTGGCCCGCAGGGTGCCGCAGTAGTGGGTGCCCTTCAAGTTCAGGAAATCGGCCAGGGGCAGAGATGAGTAGAAGCTGTCGCCGTAGATGGTGCGGCCCTCGTTGAGCAGGTGCGCGACGAGCCGCCTCACCACAGCGTCCGCAAGGCCCACGCCGGCGTCTCGGTCAGCACGCCCAGCGTAGACGTCGAAGTTCAGCGTGAAGCCGTTTACAGCACAAGCTTTGAACAGCTTCACGCCGTACTTGTGTGCCTTGCTGGGAATGAACTGCCGAAACACCAAGCGTCCACGCCACGGCACCATGCTCTCGTCGATGACAACGTCCTGCCCCGCTGTCACCACCTTGCGGAAGTTGGCGTTGAGGGCATCCGTCAAAGGACGCAGTTTGTGCAGGCGGTCGCCCGCGGGTGCGGCCTGGTTATCTGCAAAGTGCCAGAACCGCCGGACGAGAAGAAACCGATCCCGCGTCATGACATTCTTGATCAGAGGGACTCCGTACAGATCCCCCTTAGCCCAGTAGAGGTTGATTTTGGGGCAAGACACTAGGCCCATCAAGATGAGGATGCCAACAAACTTCTTCATCTCCTCGACGGTCACCGGCACCCATTGCTTCAGGCGAGACTTTCTCTTGAGCTGCTTGCTGGCTATGACCTGAGTGGCGTAGAGGTTGGTTTGGTCCACCATCAGCTGCCAGAGAGCGCCATCTACCATCAGCTCGAAGATCGCCGATGGAGACAAGCCCGCGATGTCCACGTTGATGGTGACGTCCTTGTTGTAGAGCGGGAACGAGGGTCCTGCGTCGGCGCGGACAGGCACCCAGACGTCAGCAGCTGCAGCAGTGCACAATCGCCTAAGCGGCTGTCCGTCCTCGCTGTCCGAGCTCCAGGCCGTGGCACCGAACCGGACCTCCTGGGCGGCGACGTCGCTGTCCTCTGAGCTGTCTTCGTCCTGTCCCTGGTTGGAAAAGTCCGAATCCGAACCATCGCTGGACGCGGAAGAGTTGCGGTAGGACGTGTCGTCGTCACAGGTGGTGGACAGCTGCTCGTCCGGGCTGTCCGGATCACTGTCCGAATCCGAACTGGGCAGGCCCTTCCTTCTCTTCACACTCGGCATCTTCGCGGCGAAGCGAAATAAGTATGTACAGGAACAATCAGCTGGCAGAGGCGACGGGAACCCCGAGCACCGCGCGACCAGTTCTACCAACGTGCTTCTCTGAGTCGACCGAGAGCTGGGCGTGCCGTAGCAGCAGCAGCGAAGCACCAGCAGTTGGCGACAACACAGCCAAAGTGCCACGGGTCACACCTCCCCGCCTGCCCCTGCCCTTTCTCCAGACGCTGCTGTGCCGGTCGCCGCACCAGGCGGCACAGCAGGCGGCGGCCGAGGTCGTCGGCCCCTTTCCCCTTCCCCTTACCTAGCTGCCGCGCAACCGCGCGCGAGCCGGCCGCCTGGCAGGGGGAGGAGAGGGAGGGAAGGGAATATATATGCCTCGCAAGCTGCCGCTGGCACAGCGGCGCGTGGAGAAGCGACCATCCGCCGAAGCCTCGCGCGGCTGCTGCGCTGTGCCACCGGCACCTTGCGGAGCGTATTCCCCCATCCTCCAAGTCTCGATACGATACCGCCATCTCGTGGCGGCGCGCAGAACTTCAAAGGGTGCGTTGCCCACGGTGTGGGCCACGCCGCACAGGGCTTAAGGAACGATGTTGCCCACATGGTGGGCAACGCAGCACAGAGTGGCAGGCTGCTCTAAAACAGTGCCGCAGCGAACGTGTTAACGTAGCAGAGTATCTTCCGCCTTCACCACGGCGTCAGCCACGAGCCAACGTCGAGATCTGGGGGCTTTAGCTTGCGCTGCTGGAATTTCCCGACTATATGGTTGGGTCAAGCACAGAACTACCACGCGCGGCCTAAGGAGTCTCTTCCGCGCTGTGACCATGAGAGAAGGGCCGCCCTGGAGTCGAAAGAGAGGGGGGTCACTGGGCCTGCCCGGGACGGTTAATTACATCTCCTGCCCAGGTTTTTGTGAGTTCAAGCCCGCAGCGCTGCATTTCGTACTCAAAAACACTACGCATTGCACATCAACTGGGAACATGACACGCGACTTAAAAAGCCTAAATAAAAAAACACAAACAAACTGCAAGGTCCACTAGGTTACGAACGTCTGTATTTCTGGACCACTCTGCTCAGAGCAGACTAACTTTGGTTAGTCAGTCAAAAACTACACAGCTTCAAGATTAACGATATACAGCCAAAAAAAGACACGACGATGCACAGATAACTTCAAATAAAACTAAGTAGTGGAAGCCAGCCGACGCCTGAGCTCGAAGTGAACCGTATCGGTGTTTGAGTTGAGAGGCGGCGCCGAATTCTGCCGTGCAGTGCTCCGGGTGGCGAGATGTGGAACTGAGGTAGGGTGGTCCATATCCGCAAAGTGGGGTAAATTGTTATGGGCTGACTCGTCAAAAGTTTCATTTTGGCATTTAAAAAATGTGTGCGAAACCGGAAATCTGTCGGACAATATTTAGGGGTCGCGCAGGGGTCACGAAGTGCCCTTATGAACAGGAAAAATCAATGTTTTTTGAAAATTCAATAAAAACTATCCAACGTCAATCTGGTCAAAATAGGGTCCTAAAGGTCTTAAATATCAAAGAAAACACTGTATTTCTTACGGTTTTCGAGATATCGGCGTTTAAAGTGAGAAAATCAAGCAAAAATACGAAAAACGAGGGTTTGCTTGATTTTCTCACTTTAAACGCCGATATCTCGAAAACCGTAAGAGATACAGTGTTTTCTTTGAAATTTAAGCCCTTTTGGGTCCTATTCTGGCCAGATTGACCTTGGATAGTTTTTTTCGAATTTTCAAAAAACATTGATTTTTACTGTTCATAAGGGCACTTCGTGACTTCTGCGCGACCCCTAAATATTGTCCGACAGATTTCCGGTTTCGCACACATTTTTTTAATGCCAAAATGAAACTTTTGACGAGTCAGCCCATAACAATTTACCCCACTTTGCGGATATGGACATCCCTGAGGTATGACTCATACCTCGACACACGGCCGACGGTGTGGTTTTCCATTTTGTACGTCGAATAGAAAATTTTTATTCCAAAAATGAATACGTTATCGTTGAAATTTGAACTTTTCTTCGTTCAAAGCACACAATTATATAGCCCTTCTTGAACATTTGACCACGTACTGTGGCCCAGAAAAACGCCCTGCATTTCAAGCAACGTCTCCTTGGCGCAGCCACTTTTCCTCTCAAGGAAACACCCTACCGCGGTGACGTTAAAGCGCACCGGGAAATTTATTTATATTACCATCTCCAAGAAGAACTGTGTATATGTAAAGGTGGGGGATCTAAGAAAGGCATTACTTGAACAATATTTTGATTTGGGAGAGTGGTTAATCATAACAAGCTTCTAACACATTGCTTGAAAATCTTGCCAAAGAAGAAATGGCTATCCTATTCGACGCCCTGCTGGACCGGGTCCCACTGCCTGCTGGTCCCATGGGACCAATTGGTGGTCCCATGGGTCTGGTCCCATGGGACCAGGGCGCTGGTCCCATGGGACCAGACCAATGGGACCAGGCTGGTCTGGTCCCATCCTGATCTGGTCCCAGAGGTTCGTATCCATACATCAATAGTGTGGGCTCAAGGGCGAAAAGACCAAAATCAAAGAAATCTTGTGTAGAAGTAATCTCAAACATTTATTTTCACAGTTACTTAAAATTAGAATCACAGAAATTTTTGGAGTTTTGGAGATTAAGGGCTTTAATATAACATATCTTCTAACAGTTCAAACATTATAGTTGCTGTTATTTTGACCACCGGGGCACAGTCTGTGTTAGTTTTGATGGGAACGACTTAAGAGCAACAAAATCATCAGGTGTCTTCCTTCCCAAAACGGTCAGTGGAGATAAAAGTCTGCAAAAAGAATAAACACAGGATCAGTACAAAATTAGAACAATTTTATATATAAAGCGCAACCATATGCCCCATTCAGGCGTGAAACACAGTTGCCCAATATTTTTGCCATTTTTACAGTAAATTTCACCTTAATTGAAATACTAGACATGGGGGTCACAAGACTTTTTCAAGCAATATTTGTACAAGTCAATTTTTTATGGAAAAGAACGACGAAACAGTTTTAGCTTCCAACTGAGTCGTTCGAGATGCAAAAGTCGACCATTTTCAGCATTGTTCTACTGCAATGAACCTGGAGCTTTATTTTGAATTATTGTGCCCATTAAAACAGATTAGAACACCAGAAATGTTAACTTTGAATTAATTATGGAATTTATGCCTCTGGGATAGCATAGAAATCAGGTCGGTTTGCGCTTTAGTTTTGCCAGCTATACAGTGCATCAAAACTTACAATGCAATCTCACCTGGTTCAGACAGTGTTTCTTCTCAGGCCTCTGTGAAGCTTCTGGTCACAGCAGCTCATAGCAGCACACTGCAAAAGAAACTAAATTTGCACTGAGTTAGCAGCAAGAAAGTCAGGTCCACAAAATATTTGGAGCTGTGGCCACTTACAGTCTCAGGCAGGCTGGAGCTGAAGATTGTAAATACCCAATGGCTGAAGGTACTTTGGAAATACCAACTGCATAGACTTGTGAAGATCTTCAGGAGACTCACAACTGTGTAGGAAAATGGAAAAACAGTATTAAGAGAGCACACATAACAATTGGCTGTCAGCAAAAATCTTAAGATAAACAAAACACAGTACTCACAAGTTAGGGTTAGGTTGTGATTTCCATGTCCATTTTCATGTCCTTGGTTTGAAAACGCCCAGTTCCATTCTCTTAGAGTTGCAACACATTTTTCAAGTATCTTGCGACACACAAAGATCTATGCAACTTTAACTCTTCCACGTACTTGACGTAAAAATACAAGAACAGAGCTGCTTCAGCTGAATAGGCCACTCCACCTCAGCACAGGTTCTTTCAAAACCGACATTTTTGCAAGAATTTAATCTTGCATGACTGCGCCTTCATCACTGTTCACGCGCCATTACTCAAGGAACATTAACGGCAAAGAAGTGCACACACACATGCCCACAGTTACTTAAAAACATTTTAAATACACTCGTTGTCGTGTTCCCGTTGCTAGTCCAGCTCCGGTGCTGTAGAGGTTAAGTTGCTCAGTGCAGTGCGCTGCTCCAACTGTTCAGCCTGGCACCAGGGCTGACCCGGCAACTTCGTTCGATATTTAAAGAACAAATGCTTTTAATTTCATCGAGGTCTTCATAGAATGAGTTAGAATTCTTCTATTAATGGTGCGAATCTCCTGGCTTACTGTAACTCCTAACATTTTTCAGAAAAGCAAACCTTCTTTAAAGACTCAGTTTCCGTCATTTATTTCATGAGCATGGTGAAAACAAGATATGTAGGACTGTTGAGGCTCACTTCAATTGAGTTATTGCTATTAAAAGCTTAAATTTTTACTGAATTTTGTGACATAAAATAGAAAGCAAAGCAATCATATCTAAATTTTATTTTGAAGAGTTTAAAAGTAGTCCCTGAAGTAAATTTTCTCTATACATCATACAATATAAAATTTCTTGGCTTTCATTTGGACTTTTTTTTTAGTTTGGTTTCAAAAGCATTAGAAATTGATGGCCCTTCTTTTGCATACAAATTAAATATTCTCATGACTAATATTTGAACACTTAAATAGCAGACCGTTTATCAGCACCACCAGCAACGGAAACTTGCACCTTTGAAACTACCTTATGGGCTCAAGTCTGAAGTAATAATGCTATCATTTTCAATGTGGTCTTGTTCGAATGAGGTAGATATCCTCTATTTATGGTGTCAATCTATTGGCTCACTGTCATACCAAGCATTTTCCAGAAAAGCAAATATTCTTTAAGACTCAGTTTCCGTCGCTTATTTCTTGAGTATAGTGAAAATGAGATATTTAAGACTGTTGAGTCACACTTTAGTTGTGTTAGTGCTTTTAAAAGCTTACATTTTTCTGAATTCTTTGCTATAAAAAAGAAGGCAAAGCAATCATATGTAAATTTTATTTTAAAAAGTTCAAAATTGGTACCTCAATTCAATTTTCTCATTAGCACATAGAATGTAAAATTTCTTGGCTTCCATTTGGAACTTTTTTTTTGGTTTGGTGTCAAAAGAATAAGAAATTGATGGCCCTTCTTTTGCATACATATTAAATATTCTCATGACTAATTTTTGAACACTTAAATAGCAGACCTTTTATCAGCACCACCAGCAACGGAAACTTGCACCTTTGAAAATACCTTATGGGCTCAAGTCTGAAGTAATAATGCTATCAATTTCAATGTGGTCTTGTTCGAATGAGGTAGACGTCTTCTATTTATGGTGTCAATCTCTTGGCTCTCTGCCGTTTGCAACCTTTTGCCCTAAGGCCAACCCTTATTTAAAACACATTTCACGTTGCTTGTTTCTACATTATTTTGAGAAGGAGCGGTCTGGGAGTGTTCAGCCCACATCCATTGTGTTGGGGCCCGCTAAAGCTTATGGTTTCCTTAATTTGTTGACAACAGAAAAAGGCTGAATCATCAGTTCTAAATTCTATAGTGGTTTTCATTGTAAACAATATTATGTGTTTTCATGTGATTTTTGGGGAATCATTAAAAAGACACATTTCCTCATTTTAATGTCAGAAGGTTCAGAAATTGATGGTCTTCTTTCTGTTGTCACTTTAGGTTTGTTCCAAACTAAACTTACAATACCGTAGACAGACCTCAGGTAAAATTTTTCTAAGTCTAGGAAAATTTCCAAGATTTTGGCCAATTGTGGGAACCTCAAATGATATGGTCAAATGACGTTTTAGGTGACGGGGAACAACATATCAAAAGATGGTGATGACAATTTTTGGGTTCTTGGTTGGGACTTAGTCAATTTTCTGACCCCGCCCTGGTCCCAGTGGGACCATTGGGACCAGGGCCTGGTCCCATGGGACCAGGGGCTGGTCCCAGTGGGACCAGAGCCTGGTCCCATGGGACCAGCGGTCTGGTCCCATGGGACCAGGCTGGTCCCATGGGACCAGACTCTGGTCCCATGGGACCAGACCCTGGTCCCATGGGACCGGGTCCAGCAGGGACTGGAGTTAGAATTACAATTGAAGGTTCGCCAGAGAAATCCAAAGTGTTCACTTCGGTTCGGGTGTCCCAAAATTCTAGGATGTTGACAACGGATGTCTCGTTGGGAAGTTTGTGGTGTAAAACGACGCTGTGCAAAATCTGAACATGATCGGACACCGCGAAGTTGTGGCGCATGGGGCGTAAAGTTTGAGAGGTCCCCTATGCCATAGTGTGTTTGCTTTGCCTACTCCCGATAAAGAGTGGTTTGGGCTGTGCACTGCAAGCTTGGAGGGCCCGAATACCAAACCTCCACCAGCCCCCGGCGGTGCACTGGCGGCGGGCGGCTCTTCCGCACCACAATCGCCACGCTCAGTACCGATCGGCGCCAGCACGCGAGCTAACCGACAAAACAGCGGGGACATGGCGATAATGTGCCCACTCGCAAAGCACGAACAGCCATGAGCCTTAGGGTGATCCATATCCGCAAAGTGGGGTAAATTGTTATGGGCTGACTCGTCAAAAGTTTCATTTTGGCATTAAAAAAATGTGTGCAAAACCGGAAATCTGTCGGACAATATTTAGGGGTCGCGCAGGGGTCACGAAGTGCCCCTATGAACAGTAAAAATCAATGTTATTTTGAAAATTCGAAAAAAACTATCCAACGTCAATCTGGCCATAGTAGGATCCTAAAGGGCTAAAATTTCAAAGAAAACACTGTATCTCTTACGGTTTTCGAGATATCGGCGTTTAAAGTGAGAAAATCAAGCAAACCCTCGTTTTTCGTATTTTTGCTTGATATTCTCACTTTAAACGCCGATATCTCGAAAACCGTAAGAGATACAGTGTTTTCTTTGAAATTTAAGCCCTTTAGGGTCCTATTTTGGCCAGATTGACCACTAAGATTGACCACACAGATTGAACACTAACGCCGTTAATCCGTTAGCAGTAACGATAACGCGTTTACTTTTTTAAACCACAGTAACGTTAACGACGTCAAGTTAACAAGGGCGGAAATAACGGTAAGTATGACGCGCTACTTTTGAAAGTAACGTTAACAACCGTGGACCCGGGCACAGTCACATGACGAATGAAGTACTCACCGCTCGGACCGTACAAGGCATTCTCTTAAAATCGACCTCGTTCCAGCTAAAAAACTTCCTATAAACGTCGGGCGCGTTTTCACGACCTGCTGAGCAGCCACGTTGTGGGAACTTGATTATGAAAGCGTTCTCCTTCCACTGGTTGTTGCTACGAATATCCACCATAATGTGCACCTGTGAGAAACAACAGTGAAGTTTGGGCCCCTTGTGGGTTATCTCCATTATGCAATCATAGTAACGAATCAGCAAAAGTAACTCATGGGCACTTCTGCTTTGCATGTTAGCCTCATTTTTGCTGTCCTCGGTTCCTTTGCCGTTTAACTTTTCACCAATTTCCCCGTTTCGGCTCTACAATATCGAAAGGGGCGCAGGGGCGCACTCCAGCCCTAACCCCAAATCCGCGCCAATTTAGCTCATACCACTTATTCTTTGGGCTTTTATACTCTGACAATTAATGGCACGACATCGCACTGGGTATTCCATTCCAAAACATACTTTACCCAGTGGGAGTCCAATAGATCATAAACAGATGATATGTTTCCGGTGATACGCTGCAGCTCATTGGGTTTGGCCGGGTTGAAGTGCGTGGCTCGGATATGCCAATGGGCGGTAGTCGGGTTTCCTGGGTCGCACATGTAGAACCTTGTCCCGTACGCGATGTACGGGCCCTGGGGGTGTCCACAGATGAAACAAGTGTTTGAAGGAATGCAGTGAATGATACGTTGCAGTTTGGTCTCACTAACAGAACAAGCGTTGGGAGACATATATCATATTGTAGAAGGAAACAGATGCGACATGTGTTCCTTACAACACCTGTCAACATGTCATGTGTTCCACTGGGCACATATCGTACGTGCGCCCGCAAACATAAAATGATACCGGAACCAAATGAGAACCAAATTATTTGCAGTGCATTCTCGTGGGTTTCAGAAGACGCTTTACTGTCCAATCTGCGTACCGCCCGGGCGGAGGGTTCGTTAGTGTGAAGCCCACTAGGAAGAAACTTAAGCTTTGTACAGGGAACTGGAGGAAAAGCATCATTATTTGGGACAAACTATAGTTTTTCGCATTTCTACCGCAGTAAAACTACAGTTGAGGAAACTAAACTCTGAGCGCTACAGTTTGCGCTGTAGTATTCATTTCAGACCCATCCACCCGGACAACGGTGCCCGCAAATGACCAGTAGAGAAATTTGAGGACTTTTTTGAAACGTATCGGTAGGACGAACCCCTCAATATGTGTTGTTGTCGAAAGAACGAGAGGTCATAAATGCACAGATTTTGTCTCCCGTTTTTGTTTTTCATTCATGCCACGATATCCCTCAAACACTGTAAATAAAAAGGTGATAAATGCCTCGCTCACATTTGGTGGGAGGAAGGCTTTCTCGGTCTGGTGCAGTTGCAAACTTACCACCAACAAGCTGGCCCGTTCCTCCATCTAACCTCGGTGCCAGTACGTTGCACTTCACCGGCACCTCGGTCTACCCAGAAAAACGTAGTCTTAGCCTTGAACCACTAAGGCTAATAAACTTCACTCAAGGCAATAGTCTGGCAGGCAGATTCAAAGCAGCTTGGATCAAGGTCAGTGAAGTGACCTTGGCAAGTTCAAGTCCTACGGCGTATACAATCGCCGCGATACACAGCACCGGACCAGGCAGGGCTCCTGGGTGCCCATCGTGTCCCCTCCCCACCCCACCTCCCCCAGTGTACCCTGCCTCCGACCCCCATCCAGACAGGCCGGGTTGGGTGTAGACGGGCCCATTTGCCAAAAGTGTGGAAATGTGTTGGCGCGAGTTCGGTTTCGCCATTAAAACCCCTAAATTTTGACACCTCGGTGAACTTTGTGCGACCACCGGAAGGGGTTTAAAGCTCTGGAACGCTCAAAATAAATAAATTATTTGTACGTTCAACTTCGTTATTTCTTTACCCGAACTCAGATACGGTGCCAGATAGAGCAAAACGGACGAAATTTGCGTCCTACGGCTGTATATGTGGGGTGTTTTACTAAAGAAGATTTTAGTTTGTATGTGATCGGAATTTTTTTAAATCCCGGAAGGGGCGTAACTTTGAAACTTCCGGCGCGTTTCGCGACCCATTCCGGTGGTCGCACAAAGTTCACCGAGGTATCAAAATTTTGGGTTTTTAATGAAGAAACCGAAACCGAACCCGCCCCAACACACTTCCACACTTTTGGCAAATAGGCCCGTCTAGGTTGGGTCTGGGCTAGTGTCCCTTAGCGCACAAGAAAATGAAAGAAGGATAGCAACTGACAAGCGAACTTCTTGAACGGATTTTCTGACACATCTGATCAGTGGTTCACTTTTCTTAGCTTTTGGAAACGAACGGAGCTGAAGTGGGTGGTTGGTTATACCTTATTCCGGTCGCTAGTGAGCAAAATTTGATTCATATAGTATGGTTAGCAAGAGCTTTCCCATTTCTGAACGGAGTGGGCTAGAAATTACTACTATCACTGTAAATGAAACAATGATGATCATCATAATTTAAACTATGATAAAGGTTTAATATTCGTTTAATATAATGATCATCACTTGTATCGATGTGTCGGTATATTAGCACAGGATGATTTTGCATTGAATGACCATTACTTTCATTTCAGTGTGGTTGATGCCAACGTAACTTTTTTTTCCCGTCGCCAGCGAAAAAAGTTGTTGTGGCGCAAAGTCGCGGTCGTTTTTAGCTGTGACAGCAGTTTATATATTTTTTTAGAACACACACCGATATCAGGATTAAACCCTTATCTGCTTGGTTTCGAAATTTCAATTCCATAGGGTTTGGCCGTGGCGATCGTTAGATGATGACTCAAAACACGCCTGCAGAGGCCGCTCAGACCCGAGGTCCTCTTACCTCTTGACAAATATGCACAATGTCACGTGATAAATACGTCTTGTTGCGGGCACTTTCAGAGAGACATTGAAGGCTATACCGCTTCTTATTTTCAAAACTTTCGAATTCATTTTAGTTTCATTACTTATTACAAGGTTTGTTATTACGGTTGCGGAGATATCGCCATTGAAAAAGCAAAAATCGCGTCGCGATACGTAAGAGATACGTTTTCCTTGAGATTTTAGTTCTTTTAAATGCTCCTTTAACGGAATTGACACTGTAAATTTTTTCCCATTTTATTAGAGGATTAATTTTTTGCCCTGTAGAGGAGCATTCAGGTCCCCCGCTACTAGACTTCGGGCCGTGGATCAGGACCCCGAAAGGGTTGTTTTCAGACCAGGAACTACATTGAATTCGAAAGTTTTGAAAATAAGTAGCCTTAGTAAAGCAACTTGAAAAGGTTCACTTCTGCGGCAAAAGAAACCATGTCTCATCGTGCGCACGGTGCCTGAACTTAAAAGCTAAGATGCCTACCGCATAACTGTGAATAGCTTTCCCCGAAACAATGGCCAACATGGCAAGCTTAAAGCCAACACAAGCCAGGAGGTGCACGGCCGCATTCATGGTATGTTCCGGTCCTCGCCGTCAGACTGACTGCTGTTGAAACGCGATGTGCCATCGTCATCCATTACCCGCAATCAGGAAAAAAATACTATCCCACTGTGTGAGATACTGGTAGGCCCGGAGTTTCACGGGGGTTTGGTTAAAATAGACGTTAAGTTTATATTTTGTTCTTTTTGGTTTTGTTTGCCTTCTTTTATTTTTTAATTCATGGAATGAGGATTTTGATTGAGCCTTGTTTCAGTTTTGGGGTGGTTCGGGGTGGTTTGTATCTCCTTCGAGGGGGAGAGGGAGTAGTTGAAGAGTTTTTAAACGGTGTGTGATAGTTTTGAAGGGTAAAAACACGTCACCGTGTCTTGTGCGAGTACCCTTTGATAATATGGAGAGTGCTTCCAAGATAAAAAAAAAAACAGTCCAATCTGACGAAACTATAAGGCAACTCCGTTTCACTCCGTGCCTAAAAAAAAGAACTGGAGAGAAATCAAACGGACATTGAGGCTAGGCCGTGCGGGCGGTGGCTGGCTGAGCTCGGCACGCCACGGCACGCCACGTTAGGGGCTCTGCGGAAGAGCCTCCTCAAAATGACTGTATTTCTGAAATTGATGACCTCGGCCACTGGCTTCTTAGCCCCTGGGAGGCTAATTTTTAAATCTTACTTTGAACCTACAATTGGAACTTTTCAGTGAACTTTAAATGTCTTTTAATGGGGTTTGAGTGGCGAAGGTTCCGGGCGATTCTGCCGCTAGAGGCGCTAGTGAGCAAGCTCGCTATGAGAAATCACGCGCAACGCAGTCTCCACGGAACGGTGTTGGTGTTTATCGCGGGGTTGTGTGGTGTGGCCATCCACATATTATTTATATTATTCATGACGTAAAATTACTGACAGTGAGATGTCTGAAGATTACTGGGGAAGTTTAAGTACGAAAGAGCTTACTGAAGAATGCCGGCGAAGGGGGGTGACCGCAAGTGGGAACAAGACGCAGCTAATAGAAAGGTAGGCATGATTTGAGCTGTTTTCTTTTTGGCTGTCATACCGTAATTGTACGATGTCAATCCTCACGAAGTGCAACGGGCGAAAAGGAGAGTTACATAGTTTTAGCTGACAACCGGGTCAGATTGTTTTCCATTGAAGTACATAATGAAAACCTATGGTACCTTCTTTGTTTCGCCCATCCCAACATTGTGTTAGTTATTCTGCAAGTGTCAGTATGTTGTCATGTTATTCGAACTGTTCCTGTCAGTTCCTCAGTGTTCTCAGATTTAAGACTGTGATTTGTATGTCTTTCAGACTGTGCCGTTTTGATGTAAACTCAAATATCGACCAGGGGGAAAAGGACCCATTTTCAGTCAACAGACTGCCATTTGATGAGCGCGAGGAAGCCTTACGAATGCAGTACAGCGGGCTTACCATTCCAGCGCTAAAAAATTTACTGAAGGCGAAGCCGCAGGCCTCTCTAAAAGGGAAAAAGTCTGATCTGGTGAACAGGTACGTTACCATTTACTGTTTTGAAGGGCCTGTGATTTTTTTTTTTTTTATGATTATCTCTAATATTGTTATGTGCTCTGTTTTCAGGCTTGTTTTTTATGATTTGAATTCTAATTTCAAAGTGACAGGAGAAGACAATGAGGAGTCACTGGCTGACCCATTGTCTGTCCCAGGTGCTCAGAAGTTCAAAGACATCCATGCCCAATCTCCCCTTCCCCCATTCACAAGGCAGGATATTGTTCTATATCTGTCGCAGTATAAGAAAAACATTGGGAAGGCAGATGGAATGTATGTGGAAGGGTTCTTGCAGTATGTCCGGTTTTGTAATGAAGGTGAGATGTCAAAACACTTTTTTTTCTAAAATAGGGAATGGCCAAAATTTATGTGAGTGCACGATTAAAGCTGATTTACATGTTTGATTTTTACAGGAATACATACCTATATTTCTGGGAAAGTGTACGCAGAGATGAGGAAGGCAGCTCAGTACAACGTTTACTGCAAGCTAGCTAGTGATGGTGAGGTAATAGGCTGCACCTGTGAGTGCACTCATGGGCGCAGTAGTGGAGAAGCACACTGCAAGCATGTGTCCGTGGTGCTGCTGGGGGTCGCCCATTGCAAGAAGGAAGGCATTATCACCACAGAGCAAACGTGCACCCAGCAGTTGCAAACCTTTCACCAACCCAAGAAAAGGTTCAGAGGTACCCCATTAAAAGCCCATGACCTGCAGCGTGCAAGGAGGACAAATAATGTGATTGACCCTGTTGCCGAAGATAGAGGTATGACTGATGAGCAGTATCGCACTTTTTTCCAGAATCTCCTTATAAACAGTACATTTAACATGAACATGCCTTTGAAGCACCTGCTGATTCCTGCCAATCCGTATGGTGTGCACTTTGACCACAACTACAGCAAGTACAGCACTGCTGACCTTGTTTTGCACTGCCTGAAACTGATACACATTTCAGGTGAAGAGATACTGGCTATTGCTCAAGCCACAGTGGAACAGAGCTGCTCACTCAGCTGGCACGAGTTCAGATTGCCCCGCCTTACTGCCAGTAAATTTTATGATGTGTTGCATGCTAAAGACCCATGGAAGAAAGCACGCAGCCTTATTACCTTTATCAGGTTCAGATCAAAAGCCACGAACCATGGCATTAAATTTGAACCAGTTGCGATTGCCAAATATAAAGAAGAAAACTGCAAAGCTGTTGTTACACAAACGGGTTTCTTAATTTTAGAATCACATCCCTTCATTGGCGCCACACCTGACTTTATGATTGATGATGATGGCATTGGGGAAGTGAAGTGCCCCTACACCACAAGAATGTATCCTGTTGGCCCTCAATATCAACCATACCTGAAGTATGCCAAGGATGGAACCACACTGAAACTGAAGAAAAACCACCCTTACTATTATCAAGTACAAGGCCAACTGCTGGTGACTGGGCGCCATTATTGTGATTTTGTTGTGTACACTTTGCAGGACATGAAAACCATTCGCATACAGAGAAAGGAAAATTTTATCAGTGTGATGCTGCTTGACTTGGTAAGCTTCTATGAAAAGCACTTCAAAGAGGCTATTTTGAACAAATACTTGTGGCGTGACTATGACAAGTTCTCATTCAGCAATGCAGAGGCAGCAGAGTAGGTGCCATAACCACCTAATTTTTATACTGTGTACCTCACCTTAGCATTGTTTGTAAAAGTGATTTCAAAAGTATTTTTAGAAGTGACTACCACTGCCTTAGTTAAGTGGAGTTTAAATTTTTAAAGGTCTCTATTTTATATTATGCCAAATGTACCATACATTAGACCACAGCTGTGGAATAACTGATGTATTTTCAAAGATCTCCCATTGTGTTATGCAAAATGTTAAGTTTAAGTTAAATGTATTCGGAAAGACCAGCCTACATTTACTGCTTCCAGTATTATCTTGAAAGCCACCAAAGACTTGGCAAGCATTACTGGTAAAGCGTCTCTTTTTTATTGTTTAAGTGTTTATCGTAATTACCAGATGTATATAAAAAAAAAAAATACTCATTTTGTTGCAAGACATAATGCACATTTATTGAACATTTTTTTGAAAATTCATTTATACTGCAACAGAGGATCTCACATAATAGCATTTACAAACATGATAAAAATACAGCCACTTACTGCCACATTTGCAAATAAATTTGAGGAGAAAAAGGTGGTGTCATTGGTGCTCAGGCATCACGGCTCACAATGTTCTCCTTAAAGTTAGTAAGCATCACACACACAAAAAAAATTTCTGATCCTATTGCAACATGGGAATGCTGCAGCCTGGTCTGCAAAATTTTGTAAGTCTTAGTGAGACCTATTAATCGCTCGATGTGCACCCTTTTGCTTGCCAGCTTCCTATCCTTCATAATGACAGTACCAGGAAGATGATCCTTACCTTTCAAGAAATCTGGCATATTTATGGCCACTCCTTTAGAAGCAAAAATGTCCTGTACATTAAAGCCCCTGTCAGCCATGATGGAGTCCTTTCTTTCACACAGGTGTTGCAGGGAGCTCCTTTCAGTTATCTGCCTGTCACTAACAGAACCACCGTAGCATTCACTTACATATGAAATCAAACCGGATGGACTGGCTCCCACCATTGCCTTCAGAGTGTTGGTATTTTTATAGGTACTAAAGGTTGCCTGCTGAGCCCTTGGGTTTTTCGGTTTCTGAATAGGGAATTCTGTGCCATCAACAATAACCCTTGTGCTAGGATACTGCTTTTTGAAACCAGCAGGCATGTAAAAGTCAACTAATTCCCTTGAAGGCCACAAATTAAGTTTACCCCACCGGTCTGCCATAAACTTCACAAAAGAATAAAAAATGTTCGATACAGCAGTATGATGAATACCAAAGTGTATTCCCAACTCAATATCAGTTGTAGCCTTTCGCAGTTTCCACAGACAGAGAAACATTTGATCGTGTAAGCTCACATTCAATACCTTACCATTTCTGTACTTAATATCATTCAGTTCAGGACATAATGATCTAAATATTAATATAAATAAGTCATAGGAACTAATACCAGTTAAGTCTTTTAGCTGTTCTGGCTTAAAGATAAAATCAGTTACTGTGTAAGGGGCCAGCCGGCCAGTAGTTTGAGTGTGAACATCATGAAACTGCACCTTATCTGGTCCACACCCTACATCAACACAATCCGCTGATACAACCCTAAGGTTTTCACTGACCACTTTGTTACATCTGTCACTCTCAGTAAATACCACAACACTTTCACTTTCAATGTCTGTTTCTACTGTAACTGAATTTTCAGATGATGCACAGACTGGCAGCTCTTCAACTCCAAGGTCGGATTCCTGACGCTGGATCACAGGTGGTTCTGGTGAAAGTGAACGGTCCAAGAGTGACTCATTGGGCACATCCTCTGAAAGCCGTGGCTTCTTTGAAGGAGTTTGGTATGCAGTTCCGTCATCGAGATCAAGTGATGGAACTGCCTCGGTTTTCAGCCTCAGCCGACTTAGAGAAACTCCTGCAAATAATTTATAAATTAATGATAATTCACATCACACAGGACCTTTGTTTACATACCACCCATGGGTTATGTTTAGGTTATGTAAGCCATTCGATAAGGGAAAGTAATCATGAACTTACCTGATTCCGCTCCCACAACTACAAAATCCTCCTTTTTGAAGTGTTTTGCACACAGACCGGCATAACCTTTAGGTTCGAAAGATGGGCGACTGATAGCGACCAACCATTCTTCTCTCACTTTAGGCTTCGAGGGAAACTTGAACCTCGCATTTTCATTGCAGTGACACACTGAGCACTTTCGAACCATCCCACTCTTATTCAAAAAATAAAGAGCTGCGTACTTGTAATAAAAAAAAAACAACACGAAACGCAACGCAGCCCACAATGTTTACCGACACCATACGGCCGTCACATGCAAACACAGGCGTAGTCTGCTAATAGGGAAAGTTGCGCGTGATTTCTCATACCGGCCGCGGAGCGCTCGCTCCCTAGCGAACCTAGCGGTGGAGCTTGGCGTGATCTCAAACCCCATTGTGCTGACTTCTGTTTTTAACTGCTGAATATTACATTTGATATTCAATCGTTGAATATGCCTAGGTAGATCTACCTATAGATATTCAATAAAAAAAAACTACATTTCCTTATAAATTTTGAATTTTCACCACATTTGAACCATTATTTAACTTTAATTTTGAGTTTTGCACCACGTTCCACCGTTTGCCCTCCTTAAGTATCATCACATTTATTTTAAAAAGCGTCACGGCTAGTTGATTGATACATTTGGTGTAAAATGGAGCTATTATAATATAGCCACTTTTATGGAAAAGTTAACGTTTATAGGGGGGGAGGGGGGTTGGCGTGAAAACTAACGCTTGTAAACTAGGGGGGGGGGGAGAGGGGAGTCCAAATTTCGGAAAACATGCAAACGTAAATTATGGACAGGACAGGGTGGTCCATATCCGCAAAGTGGGGTAAATTGTTATGTGCTGACTCGTCAAAAGTTTCATTTTGGCATTAAAAAAAAGTGTGCGAAACCGGAAATCTGTCGGACAATATTTAGGGGTCGCGCAGGGGTCACGAAGTGCCCTTATTAACAGGAAAAATCAATGTTTTTTGAAAATTCGAAAACAACTATCCAAGGTCAATCTGGCCAAAATAGGACCCTAAAGGGCTTGAATTTCAAAGAAAACACTGTATCTCTTACGGTTTTCGAGATATCGGCGTTTAAAGTGAGAAAATCAAGCAAAAATACGAAAAACGAGGGTTTGCTTGATTTTCTCACTTTAAACGCCGATATCTCGAAAACCGTAAGAGAACCCAGTGTCGCAGGGGGTGGAGAGTGTGGGCCGCAGAGGCCCCCCCACAATTAAACTATCATACGGGCGACAATGAGTGCGAGGGAAAGGTCGCGGACGTGATGGTGACGGGAACCGGCGGGCGAGGGGGGGGGGAGGGGAGGCACGGGCGGGGCGGGGCTGCCGGGCGACCGAACTTCTCGGAAGGGACGCCGGGTGAGTGACAAGGCAAGGTCGGCCCGGCCGGTCAGCTGAGCACCACAGTCTCGGCCACCTTCGGATTAGTCGGGACGTCATCGGCAGGGGGCTACCGTCCCGCCCCCCTATCCTCTCAATCACGCCGCGCCCATTGCACGCTATTAGGGCCAGCGAATCGGACCCCGTGCGAGTTGTCGCCCATTACCCCGTCTCTTCCAGCTTTCTACCCCCACAGCCTTCTCTCCCCACAGCGCTCTCTCCCCACAGCGCTCTCTCCCCACAGCTCTCTCCCCACAGCTTTCTCTCCCTACAGATGTCTCTCCCCACAGGCCCCCCCCCCCCCTAGTCTCATCATAGCGCACCGACAGCTACCATGGGCAACGACACCAGCGATGCCCAGCACCACCACGGGACACCCCGACAGTGCGCACACTGCAGCCTGCAGCCCGGACCTGACGCATGGACGTGCGGCGGCGAGGGTCAAAGGACAGGCCGAGCCAGGAGAGAGAAGAGGGCTGTCAATCTGCCGAGAGCTCCGGGCAGCGCGCAGCAGTGCGGCGGACCCGCACGGGTCCGGGAGCTGAAACACATGTGGGAGACGCACCGAGAGCACTGTTGCCAATACGAGATGGATAGGTGCAGCAAGGAACCCTGGGAAAAGAGGAAGAAGTTTAGGAAGAAGAAAGCAAGGGAAGGAGGCCCCGACAGGCCACAGGCCAGTCTGCCCGCGAACCTGAGACAGTGCACCAGGTCAGGCGACAAGTGCACCGCGCACATCACGAGCCCCGGGCCGCGCCGGGACATCGCGAGCACCCACGACGCGACGCGACACCACCACGCCACGCGCGGAGTACGGCGAGTACCGCGGAACGACACCGACGCGCGGAGGAAGGGCTGCCACCGGGCAAGCCCCCCCCCCCGGCCTGCCCCGAAGGGCACCCACGCGGTAAACGGTGACAGTGAAGCGCAGTGTTATCAGAGTGACCAAGTGGATACAGTGGAGGGACAAGTGAAGTGCCGGCCGGATCAACCACGGCGCCAATCATGAAGGGGTTAAGACCCAGGAACCGCAAAGGCAGCCGCGGCCCGGTCACCACCACCCGGACCCCACACGCGATCATCGAGCACGTGGAGATGAGTGATAATGGTGACTGCCTGTTCGATGCGATCGCGCACCAGCTGCTGGGCCTGCCGCGAGACGACGCCCGGCTCAAGTCAACCAGCGCGAAACTGCGCCGACTCGCGGCGGGCCGCCTGCGGGGGAAGATGGGCGACGTGCTCTGGCGGGAGACGGTCCTCGCCAACATCAACGAATGCCCGGTGCACTACGGGTACGTCGCGCTTCCGTTGGACACGGAGCGGATAGCAGCATTCTTAAACGACCTGGAAGACCTCACCAAGGGGCGATGGGGAGGGGCGGAGACGCTCCAAGTCCTGGCCGAGACGTTGGACTGCACCATCGTGGTCTACAACGAGGACGGAAGCCCGGTCAAACTAGGCCGGGTGGCTTCGGAGGCCCTGGACGCGGCGCGACTGATCCAACTAATCTACGAAGGGGGCAACCATTACAACAGTGTGACCAGCTACACACCGATGGAGGTAGTTGACGAGGTCGGCGAGGACGACGAGGGACGCACGGACGGAACAGCAGGGAGTACGAGTCCCGCACCGGAGCAGGCAGCCGCCGCAGCAGAGGCGCCATGGGGGCTGCCTACCCCGACGGCGCGCTGCACCCCGCCCACGGAGCAGCCCCAGGCGATGGACGCGCAGCAGGCGGACACAGCCCGACGGGTGCCCCCACCCCCTGACATGGTAGAAGCGGCGGAGGCGGCCCGGCGGCTGACGCGCCAGCTCTGCGAGGAGCTAGCCATGCGGCCCCCGGCGGAGCTAGGGATGCCCGGAGGGTGGCCTACCCCCCCGGCGCAGCGGGTGGAAACTCCTACGGCGGGGCTGGTTCCATGCTCCGAACGGGTTGGCTGGGCTCGCCACGGCCGGCTTCGACTGCGCGAGGGCGGGCACTGAGGCACTCGTCACTTTGAACAATTATTAAAAATATAAACGAGACCGATCTTGGAAGATGACACTTACTGTGGCATGACGGCATATTTCGAGAATGCAATTCTAACCTTGTTTTTGTCAAACACTCACGTATTTCGTAAATCCAAGCGAAATCCGTTGACGATGCAGACGGCGACAAGATGGCAGCGCGGGATGCCCTGCCGTGGCTTTGCAGACGTCCGGGCCTTTGCTTCGTTTGGGAAAACAACAACAGCCAGGAGAGTGCCGTGTGTCGCCAGCAAGACTTGAAACAGTGCTCCGTGCCATAGAATAGGTTATGTTTCACGAAACACAACAAAAACTACTTTATTTTCGTTTGGAACTTCCAGATCACTCTCACACGTTTGAACAGCTTCGGGGCGGTGCCAAGCAGCAGAGGTGTGACGTAAGTATGAGAAACCCAGCGTTCGGTACAACTTTGTTTACAAATCAAGCACACTATTCCAGCTGCTTCTTGCGTGTTTATGCGTGCGGACACAAAAAAATTTCAACAAATGTTTCGAATTCGGCAACTTTTCGCCCAAATAGTATCTCCGACTTCGCGTGTAAACAAACACCAGCAAGCCAATCCAAACGCAGAGTTTCTCATACTTACGTCACACCTCTGCTGCTTGGCACCGCCCCGAAGCTGTTCAAACGTGTGAGAGTGATCTGGAAGTTCCAAACGAAAATAAAGCAGTCTTTGTTGTGTTTCGTGAAACATAACCTATTCTATGGCACGGAGCACTGTTTCAAGTCTTGCTGGCGACACACGGCACTCTCCTGGCTGTTGTTGTTTTCCCAAACGAAGCAAAGGCCCGGACGTCTGCAAAGCCACGGCAGGGCATCCCGCGCTGCCATCTTGTCGCCGTCTGCATCGTCAACGGATTTCGCTTGGATTTACGAAATACGTGAGTGTTTGACAAAAACAAGGTTAGAATTGCATTCTCGAAATATGCCGTCATGCCACAGTAAGTGTCATCTTCCAAGATCGGTCTCGTTTATATTTTTAATAATTGTTCAAAGTGACGAGTGCCTCAGTGCCCGCCCTCGCGCAGTCGAAGCCGGCCGTGGCGAGCCCAGCCAACCCGTTCGGAGCATGGAACCAGCCCCGCCGTAGGAGTTTCCACCCGCTGGGGGCAGGACATGCCCGTCCTTCTCGGGGACTTCAATGCACAAGTCGGACGGTCGTCCCCGGCATGTGGGCGGCACAGCCTGCATAAAACCTGCAACGACAACGGCGAGAGGTTGGAGATCATGGCGGAGGCCACGGAGATGGCCATCGTGTCCACCATGTTCGACCGGCCGTTCTGGGAAAAGATAACATGGAGGTCACCGGACAAAGTCACCAGGACCCAAATCGATCATGTTCTCGTACCACACAGGTCCGGAGAAATATACTAAAGGTGAAGTCGGTGCCGGAAGCAGAGTGCAACTCAGACCACTCCCTAGTGAGGGCGGACATCTGCCTCCGGATGAAGACGAAGAAGGTCGACAAGGGGGTCAAGAGGGCGGCAGCGCGGCGTTTCGAATCAAGAGCACTGGAGGCCGCATACAACGAGGACTACGCAGATACCGTCACCGCGCTCCTAATGAGTACCGAGGAGCCGGATAAGGTAGATGACAAGTGGGACCGCATCGAGAAGGCAATAAACGTAGCAGCGGAGGAATGCGTCGGACTGGCAGGGAAGCCAAAGAAGACCACATGGAAGACACCGGAATGTGAGGCCGCCCTGCAATCACGGAAACAAAAATGGCTGGAGGCCCTGGCGGCAGAGAAGGCAGGCCCGCCCCCGGCCCAAACAGAACTACGCCCCCCGACAGGAGCCGGAACAGGAGCACAGGACGTGGCACAGACCCCCACGACTCGGACCCACGCGACGCAACTGCCGGGGAATAACCAACGTCCGGACCGAGTACCGTACCCCAGCAAACGCCAATGCATGGCCGCCCCCCCCACCACGCCGGCCCCTGGGCCAGACCACGCAACTAACGCAGCCGACAACGCAGCAGCCCGAGGAGCCACAGGACGCCCTGGACGCGTACCGGCAGGCGGCCAGGAGCCACTCACGGCTAAATCGCAAGGCCAAGCGCCTCTTCCTGCACAACGAACTGGACGCCCTGGAAGAGAGCAGGAGGAATGGCGCGGCGAAGGATTTCTACAGGCGGGTCCGGAACCAAAAGCCCTTTGCGGGCGGATACATCACGGCGCTGCGTGGGACAGACGGCAGCCTGAAGACGTCCCCGGAGGACCTCCTGGACTGCCTGCACCACCACTTCTTGGAATTAAATAGAGCTCCCGAGCCAGAAGACCCGGTGCCGGCGCCAGCCGAGGAGGAGGTAGTGCGGACGGAGGTCCCGCCCCCGACGCTGACGGACGTCCAGGAGGCCATGGCCAGCCTACGGCGCAACACAACCCCGGGCCCGGATGGCATCCCCAACGTCCTGATTAGGAGGGGCGGAGGCGGCCTGGCAGAGGCCCTACACAGCCTGTTCGGGCAAATATGGGCGGAAGAGGTTCTCCCGGAAAAATGGAACGAGTGCATCATTGTGCCCCTGCACAAGTCCGGTAGCAGGACCGACTGCAACAACTACAGGGGCATAACGCTGCTCAATACTACATACAAGCTGTTTACGGTCGTCATTCGGAGAAAACTCGACACCCACGCGGAGGCCGCCCTCGGCGACTACCAGTGTGGTTTCCGTAGGGGACGGTCCACGGTGGACCAGATATTTACGCTACAACAGATCAACGAGAAACGCAGGTGTAAAGGGCTGACCACCCACACCATCTTCGTGGATTTCAAGAAGGCATATGACTCCGTCCACAGGCCCGGTCTCTGGAACGCGATGAAGTCAATCGGGATCCCCGCCAAGCTGGTTGACCTCGCCAGGGTCTGCCAGGACAATGCGACTAGCCGGGTGCGCACGGCGCACGGGCTGTCAGCGCTAGGGTGTGCCATACTTCATTTTTTTTGAAATTCGGTGTACGCGTTACCTCAATCGTAGCCATTTTTCATGCTGATTCCGAGGAAAAAAGGTAAGAAAATTTGAAGGCCGTTTAGGGGTCCGACTCGCCTCGGATGGGGGCCTAAATGCCCCTCTACAGGGCGAAAAATTAACGTTGTCAAAAGATTTTGAAAAAAAAAAAATCCCTAACCCAAATCTACGAAAGTAGGGCCCTAAGGACTGAAATTTCAAGCAAAACGTCGTATCTCTTACGGTTTCGAAGATGTCGGCATTGAAAGTGCAATAATCGATTTTTTCAGTTTTAATGCCGATATCTTCGAAACCGTAAGAGATACGACGTTTTCCTTGAAATTTCAGCCCTTCAGAACCCTACTTTCGTCGATTTGAGTTAGGCAATTGTTTTTTAAATTTTTTGACAACATTAATTTTTCACCCTGTAGAGGGGCATTTAGGCCCCCATCCGAGGCGAGTCGGACCCCCTAAACGGCCTCCAAATTTTTATACCTTTTTTCCTCGGAATCAGCATGAAAAATGGCCTCGATTGAGGTAACGCGTACACCGAATTTCGAAAAAAATGAAGTATGGCACACCCTAGTCAGCGCCTATCAACATGGACGTCGGGCTGAAGCAGGGGGACATCCTGTCGCCCGGGCTTTTCAACCTTGCCCTGGAGAGCGCACTGCGGGGACTGTACCGGGACATCGTGGAAGAGAACGCCGCACTCCTCCCGGCGCTGCTCGCCTACGCAGACGACATCGCGGTAGTGGCGGAGACCGAGGAGGAGGTGAAGAGCATCACGGAAGAGCTGGCCCGCAGGGCGCGGCGACTAGGACTACACATCAACGCGGGGAAAACAAAATACATGCGGGCTCAGAGGAGGCCACACCGCTGCCCGCCACCACAGGCGCAACCCCCGCTCCAGGTGGCCGACATGACGTTCGAGAGTGTGAACCACTTCAAGTACCTGGGGGTCATGTTCACCGCCGACTACACGCACCGAACGGAAGTTATGACTCGTCGCAGGGCCGGCATCAGGTCGGCGGGGGCCCTCAATACCATTTTCAAGAGCAAGAAGATCTCCGCCGACACGAAGTCCAGGGTGTACAAAACCGTGGTCCGCCCCGCTGTCATGTACGCCACGGCGGTCCTGCCGCTGACCCAGACAAACAGCATGGCCTTCGCCGCTTTCGAGAACGGGGTGGTCAGGAAGATCGCGGGAGCCGTGTATAATGAAGAAAAACAGAAGTTCGTCTGGCGCAGCGTGGAGGAAGCTCGGGCGGTGACTCGTTTCGACAGCCACATTATCCCCCAGATCCGGCGGGCCGCGATGAAGTGGGCGGGGCACGTGGCGAGGGGCTCAGCTAGCAAGGGAGCCCAAGCGGCATTCCGAGCCACGCTACGGGGGCCCAATGCCCGGGGCCGCCCCCCGGTGGAGTGGCGACAGCAAGTGGACGACACGGCGGAGGCCCTGCTGATCGACAACTGGGAGGAGACAGCAGCGGACCGGGACGTCTTGAGGGACGTCTGCAACGCCACCGGGGGACTCACCGACCCATATCTGGAATGGCTTGCGGAGAGGAAGCGGAAGCAGGCGGCCAAGGAAGCGGCCAGAGAGCAACAAGAAGAGGGAGTGGATGCGCCGGACTCCCCCCGCGCATAGTCGGGTGAGCTTTTTACAAACCAACATCCACCCCCCCCCTCCCCTTCCCTCCCCCGGGCACGCACCTAGAGGCGCAGCGGCAGTGCGAAATGGCGACCTCCATTCACCCGCGCTTCGCTGCGCTGGGCACTTCCTATGGTACACTAGGTCGGGCCTGCCCCTGAACCGCACTGGCGTCGTGTGTGGCTTGCTGCGTCTACACGCCGCGCAGCATGGCAAAGGTGTCGGGGGGGTCCCTCTGGAGCGGGCAATCTCCACGCCTTTCATTGGAAGCTGGGGTTCTGTCGGCCTATCCCACGGGGTACCTCGGTTAGAGAGGGGCAAAAAAAAGCGAAGTCAAAAATGTCAGTGAGCGAGATCGAATTCGGATGCTATAACAGAATACAAGATCTTTGCGACTTTCGAATTTTTTTTTCGATCACCGGAAGGGGTCGCGCAGGGCACCCGAATGGGGCATAACTGCCCCTTACAGCAGTCAAAATCAATGTTGCAGAAAAATTTTGAAAATATTTTCTAAGGTCAATTTGACGAAAGTCGGGCCCGTAAGGGCTTAAATTTCAAGGCAAACACTGTAACTTTTACGGTTTTTGAGATACCAGTGTTTTAAGTGCGAAAATAAATCAAAATTAGATTTCTGCAAATTTAGGACTAAAAACGCCGATATCTCAAAAACCGTAAGAGTTGCAGCGTTTTCCTTGAAATTTAAGTCCTTTGGAACCCTACTTTGGTCAAATTGACCTTAGGAAATAATTTCAAAAATTTTCTGCAACATTGATTTTGACTGCTGTAAGGGGCAGTTATGCCCCATTCGGGTGCCCTGCGCGACCCCTTCCGGTGATCGAAAAAAAAATTCGAAAGTCGCAAAGATCTTGTATTTTGTTATAGCATCCGAATTCGATCTCGCTTACTGACATTTTTGACTTCGCTTTTTTTTGCCCCTCTCTAACCTCGGTGCACCGATGGCCGACGTCCTAGCCAGTCATAGCATGGTCATAGAGAGTGGCCAAAAGCTGTTAACCAACCAACCAAACGTTGCGAGCTACACGCGATGCGGAGTTAATCACCTGGTTTCGTACTCTCCAAATTGAAATAATTTTGCAGGTTTAATTTAGCCGTTATGAATGCCAAAGTTTTCTATATGTCTTTATCACGTAAAGATTGAAATCTTTAGATGATATATGAAAGCAACATATATTGCGCCAAATGTTTGAGCATATATGTGACCGATGAAACCCATTATCGGCCCATGGTAGATTCTCAGTTTAGGTGGCACTTTTGGCTCTCCAGCTCCCAGCTCACACTCATTGCATCGAAACAAACCTTGTTTATCACAAAATGATGAGCACGTGTTTCCTCTGCTTGGACACGTTGCCGAATTTAATATCTGGCGCTGTCGCGTGACCGGGATTCTGGAAAGGGGCAAAATGTAAACTCCATAGCCTACCAATCTTCTCAGTTCCTCTAATTTCTTTTGAATTTCGCGGGTATGGGTGAGGACAACCTAATGTCATTCGGTATCGTTTTGGAGACTTAAGTCCAAAGTATCACATGGAATCCAGAAAGTCATCCTAATGACATTCCTCTGCTAGTGAAGCATGGCCAAAGTCGAACTCACTAAATTTGACGAACTTTTACGGAGTTTACATTTTCCCTCTACTGTGGTCATTGGGGAATTCGTAACCCCAATCTTTTACCTGACCTACGTTAGCCAAGCAATGACGAACTCTGAATAAAGTCACAGAATACTTTGGGATACATGACAGCTAAATAAAGCATGTTGAATCATTTCAATCTGGAGAGTACGAAAATAGGACGTAAACTCCGTAACGCGTGTCTCCCTGCGTTTGCAAAAACAAAATAAAACGTCCCTGTAGACCCAGTTTTGATGTTGGCGCCAAAATTTCGATGCCAACCTTCAGTCGTGAACCCCCTCCTATGGAGATTCGAGAGCTCGACGACGCACGCGCCATTTTCAATCCTGCGGCTAGGTAAGTTGTGGTTGAAGCATCAAAACGACAAATGTTGTTGGGAACGCATGTGACGTTCATGTGCTAGCGTTGAAATGTCGAAATTCACTGTTGGAATAGGTTGTATCGACGATCGAAACCAGTGGTTGCCACTTGGCTACAGAGCCGGTCCGCAGTGTCATGATCGAAACGCATTTCGTTTCGGTCGATCTCGTTCTTTGAGTCATTCAGGGCATGACAGTTCATGATAAAAAGCAAATTTTTTATGTCGGACTGTGTAATTCACTGTTCGGGTCATACATTGTGCGGCATTGTCGTTTGGGCCTAACCGTCCTGCAGAGTAAAATCGCGAAGAGGCCCCTGGCCTCCCGGGCTGGCTGACCGGCCATGTAGCTACCCGGCTACAACTCAAACACGCTCCGATGGGCGCCAGTATTTCGGAAATGGTCGTTTTGGGTCACTTGTGACTAACACGGACAAGAAACTGGGAGAGAAAACTTATTTTCATAAAAAAGACGTGTGAAATACCTTCATTGTGATTTTAGGCATTTTGAGCGTTTTGTATTCCCTGTAAACACGGGTTCGCGTAATTAATTTTTTAGTTTTGTATTTCTTCAGGCAGAGAGATGTGCAGAGGGTACCAATACTGCCCGTCTGTCCACACCCAAAAGCTGCCCACCAGGGCCACCGGGATCCGGCCATGTAGCCACCTGGCTACAGCTCGAAAACCGGTTAACCAGTGGCGCCAAAATTTTGGGGTTAGTCGTTTCGGGTCTAAGGTGACCCAAAGAGACCAAAAATAGCAAAATAAAAATTCCCTGGCCGTTTAGGAAGGGGCGCCGGTTAAAGGGTTAATGCGACTACGTCACAATAATTACATATTTGCACCTCGTTCTTGCGCAACGGGGTCAAGTATGTGACCTCTGCAAATGACACCTGATGCCCCATGTGGGGCAGGTAGTGTTACGCATGAAAAAAAGCTGTCAGCGGATACTAAAATATCATACCGGCCTTCATATTGCTTCAATGACATCTGACAATCGTCCACCTTGCACCAAGATTTGCCTCTTTCATAAATTTCCAGCTGAAATAACGGCAAACGATGGGCCTATTTATGTACAAATAGAAGCATCGACTACTTCGCTTTAGTAGGATACCTCTATTAAAGCCTGGAAATTCGTAAAATACGCTATGCCCTGACTCCATTTAATAAACATCAGCAGTGCCAATGGTATTTACGTAAATTTTACCGATTTCTCGGCATTTTGGGGAGACAATACCAACCTCTTTCAAAATTGACACGAGGTTCCCCCGAAATAGTATAGTTTATTTATCGACTGTCCCTATGAGGGCTATAAGTCACTTGCCATATATGTCACTTTGTTGTTGTATGGTCTTGGTTAGGTGTCGTAGAGCACATGAAAATCCTCTTTGAGGTTAAAACTTTCGTTCCTGAAGAAACAATTTACAAACACCGAATTTAACATATCAAAAAGTTATTAAAATTCGACTGTCAATCCGTTGTATCGCGTGTAGCACCAAAACTCTGCATGGGAACTCGCTTAGCGTTTTGCAAACAGCTGGGTACGTAAAGAGGCCATTGAGCCAAATTTTTTGAAGTTTGTTCTGTTAGTATAGTTTTGATGGCGTTTTGACCAACCTTTTCCTGACACATGGTGCCCCACTATCCCTTACAACTATGGGAAAAGCGGGGTTAGTCACTACTTTCTACCAAAACTGTGGTGGGTAAGCATCTCACTCTCATCTCACTCAGTGCTGTTGACCAACCCCTCTATTCGTTCAGTAAGAATAATAGACCTAACTCTTGCGTTTGCAGGAAACCTTTTTAGAGAGGAAAACTTGTAGTCTGAATAATCTTTCAGTCAGAACGAGCTGCACTTTAGTTCAGCTTCGGCACGTTACGGGCCTCGGACACCCAACATACTTCAGATCGATTCTTCCCGGGAAAGCCCATCTGAAGCCTGAAGCGATACGTGCCGTAAGGTATGATGGGAAAGTGGGGGAAGTTCCACGATACCGGCTTGTCAAAAAAGGTGTACACGCCCTGCAGACAATCAAGGGTCAGTGTCAGTACGGGGTGAGAAACGTCCATCGATAACTCGCCAGTGTTAACCAACATGCGACGCACGTCGCTCAGTACAGCATTTCGGAGGTCCAAATAACCTGAAATAAAGTCAAGAAAAGTGGGAAAACGCGGGTATCTCGAGGGTTAACGTAGCAGAGTATCTCCCGCCTTCACCACGGCGTCAGCCACGAGCCAACGTCGAGATCTGGGGGCTTTAGCTTGCGCTGCTGAAATTTCCCGACTATATGGTTGTGTCAAGCACAGAACTACCACGCGCGGCCTAAGGAGTCTCTTCCGCGCTGTGACCATAAGAGAAGGGCCGCCCTGGAGTCGAAAGAGAGGGGGGTCACTGGGCCTGCCCGGGACGGTTAATTACATCTCCTGCCCAGGTTTTTGCGAGTTAAAGCCCGCAGCGCTGCATTTCGTACTCAAAAACGTCCTCTCTGTGCGACCATGAGCCATCTTTGTTCAGAAATGTTCCATGAAATCGCTGAGATCGACTGAAACGGGCTGCCGAACGCTTTCCGGAGGCTCCAACATGGTTTTTAAACGGCGGGGCTGCGCGCGTCGCCGCCATGACACCACCGTCATTCCGCTGCGCGATTGTTTTCCCCGCCGTTGTCCCTTTTCTCCCTCGGGACGCTCATGGGTGGACTCTGCTTCATTACAACTGCTCAAAATGTGGCTACGCTACGCTAAAAACACTTTTATGTCCAAATGTTTTGGACCGGCGTCACAGAGAACCTAACCCCTTGTCAGCACAGCAGCCTGAGTGGGACAAAAGGGACAACGGCGGGGAAAACAATCGCGCAGCGGAATGACGGTGGTGTCATGGCGACGACGCGCGCAGCCCCGCCGTTTAAAAACCATGTTGGAGCCTCCGGAAAGCGTTCGGCAGCCCGTTTAAGTCGATCTCAGCGATTTCATGGAACACTTTTGAACAAAGTTGGCTCATGCTCGCACAGAGGGGACGTTTCTGAGTACGAAATGCAGCGCTGCGGGCTGAAATTCGCTAAAACCTGGGCAGAAGATGTAATTAACCGGCTGGGGCAGGCCCGCTCTTTCGACTCCAGGGCCGCCCTTCTCTCATGCTGTGACACCCAATGGCCCAAGGGGCGATTCACTCTAAGACTCTGTGTACAGGGTACTACAGCTGTAGTAGTTTGAAGTAGGTACTACAAGGTCAATAGACCTAATATTTTCAAATATTTACGCATTTTTTGATGTCTTAGGACCAAAAACTTTGGATTTGTGGTATAACAGGAAGGCATTACAATAGTATTACAAAGTACTACAGGACACTTTGTACAGGGCACTACAGGAGTGAACTGCCCCTCGCAATGGCCGTAACATCGCCCAGCCTCCAATTTTGTCGACCTTGGCTCGGGGCCGACGACTTGGCGGAAACTCCCCGCTGCGGCACCAATCATGATACCAGCGTTTTGATTCCGCTGCTGTTCTTTACTTCTTCATTTCCGGTGAGGCTCTTTTCCGAAACACCTTGAGGGGAACAGTGGCTGCGCCAAGGAGACGTTGCTCCGCCAGCCCGTGGGTCGAGCTGTGAGTCAGACCTCGGTTCCACGTCCGGCCACCAGTAGCGCTACCTCTGCGCCCCCGCCACGCTCTGCCACGCCCGCTCGCCCACCGTACTCCCCCGCATCGCTCCCCCACCAGCCCCCGTCCCGCTCTGCACTCCGGACTTTGTCTCGCCTTAATATTTTCCGACAAGCTTTCTTCGGCATTCGGAGTAGGTCCTAAATAACCTGCGATACAAAAGCTTCGCATTGCACATCAACTGGGAACATGACACGCGACTTTAAGAGCCTAAATAAAAAAAACACAAACAAACTGCAAGATCCACTAGGTTACGAACGTCTGTATTTCTGGACCACTCTGCTCAGAGCAGACTAACTTTGGTTAGTCAGTCAAAAACTACACAGCTTCAAGATTAACGATATACAGCCAAAAAAAGACTCGACGATGCACAGATAACTTCAAATAAAACTAAGTAGTGGAAGCCAGCCGACGCCTGAGCTCGAAGTGAACCGTATCGGTGTTTGAGTTGAGAGGCGGCGCCGAATTGTGCCGTGCAGTGCTCCGGGTGGCGAGATGTTGAACTGAGATATGACTCACACCTCGACACACGGCCGACGGTGTGGTTTTCCATTTTGTACGTCGAATAGAAAATTTTTATTCCAAAAATGAATACGTTATCGTTGAAATTTGAACTTTTCTTCGTTCAAAGCACAGAATTATATAGCCCTTCTCGAACATTTGACCACGTACAGTGGCCCAGAAAAACACCCTGCATTTCAAGCAACGTCTCCTTGGCGCAGCCACTTTTCCTCTCAAGGAAACACCCTACCGCGGTGACGTTAAAGCGCACCGGGAAGTTTATTTATATTACCATCTCCAAGAAGAACTGTGTATATGTAAAGGTGGGGGATCTAAGAAAGGCATTACTTGAACAATATTTTGATTTGGGAGAGTGGTTAATCATAACAAGCTTCTAACATATTGCTTGAAAATCTTGCCACAGAAGAAATGGCTATCCTATTCGACTGGAGTTAGAATTACAATTGAAGGTTCGCCAGAGAAATCCAAAGTGTTCACTTCGGTTCGGGTGTCCCAAAATTCATGGATGTTGACAACGGATGTCTCATTGGGAAGTTTGTGGTGTAAAACGACGCTGTGCAAAATCCAGCAAAATCTGAACATGATCGGACACCGCGGAGTTGTGGCGCATGGGGCGTAAAGTTTGAGAGGTCCCCTATGCCATAGTGTGTTTGCTTTGCCTACTCCCGAGAAAGAGTGGTTTGGGCTGTGCACTGCAAGCTTGGAGAGCCCGAATACCAAACCTCCACCAGCCCCCGACGGCAGTGTTGGGTCGTATCTAGATAAAAGTATCTAAATACTGTATCTAGATACTCTTTGGGTACCTATTATCTGGATCTAGATACAGTTTCGGTCGGGTATCTAGTATCTGGATCTAGATAATTTTCTCAGTATCTATTATCTGCAGTTTCAGATACCCCTCGTAGATATTCGTGGCCTGAAGTACTGTAAAACTCGGTCATCTCGATCGCAGCTGAGAGCTGACGGTACGCTACGTGCACGATGTGGCAACAGCACTTTTCCCTCGCGTCAGCACTACCTGCGAGCTGGCTTCTCAAAATCAACAAATTTATTCAGATTTGTTTTAGTAAGACTATTTTCAAAGTGCTTACCTTGTTTGATATGTTGTATTCTACTAGTAATTATGTAATGTAGTGTTACATTACTAATGTATCTGAATTTGTATTTTATCTGTATTTGTATATTATCTGTATTTTATATACGGCAACTATGCTATAAACTATACATATATGTAATGACCTAAATTAAGTGTAAGTCAACACAAATATTTTACATTAAGAAATAAAATATTTCTACCTGCAGTTAGTCTCTTTTAAAAGAATTGTATTTCACTTCCTACATCCCTGTAACTGCGAGCAGACCTTTACCGGAAACTTTATACATATATTTAGAAAAAAGTATCTATACAAGTATCTGAGATACTTTTGCAGTATCTATTATCTATATCTAGATACAATTTGGAAACGGTATCTTGTATCTGGATCTAGATAAATTTTATGCCAGTATCTAGTATCTGGATCTAGATACGCAAGAAGAGTATCTGACCCAACACTGCCCGGCGGTGCACTGGCGGCTGGCGGTTCTTCCGCACCACACTCGCCACGCTCAGTACCGATCGGCGCAGTGGCGGTTTAAGGGGGGGGGGGGGGGGGCAGGGGGGCGATCGCCCCCCTGTGAGATCAGCAGCTGGCCGGCGCTCCGCCTGAAAGGTAGGCAAACACCTGAATTTTTTCAGGATCGCCCCCCCTGTGATGGAGCAGTTAAACCGCCACTGGATCGGCGCCAGCACGCGAGCTAACCGACAAAAGAGCGGAGACATGGCGAGAATGTGCCCACACGCAAAGCACGAACAGCCATGAGCCTCCAGCCCTACCGGCTGCGGGGTGGCGGCAAACCCGCTGTCATCACCTGGACCGTATAATGCTCTCCTCCCAACGGCTCCCAGAGATGCTGGCGGACGTATCCACGGAATATAACAAGACAGCTCCCATCCCACTCCTTAACCCTACCAAAACGGCTTGGGTTTCCTGCCTCCCACTGGTGTCGGTTTCCTCGGACCACCAGGAGAATGAGGGGGTTGGGGGTCTGCTGTTCGCCAATCCAGGTTGCCGCAAGGTTAGCAGTGCTCAGGAAAACTCGTCGGGAGTTCACAGCGCTCACTCCCGGGCTTTTCCTTCACAGGCCTACCCTGGCTCCATCTTTGATCGTAGCCAAATGGCCGAGAAGGTTTTAGAGGCCTACCACACTCCGACTGGCCGCCTGGCTCAGTGACCGCCCCTGTGCCGTCGCCATGCGTGCCGTTACTCATTACTGCAGTGCGAGCTTGACTACACCCAGATGTGAGAAAGACGCCGTACTAAGAAATAAGCAAATTTAGTTGTTTATTTTTTTTAATTAATTTTTTTAGTTTTGTGCTTGCACAAAGGAGCAGTTATTTGGTCAACTGCTCATAAATAAAAACATTGCATAAGCTCATTGGACTTCAAAGTATATTCCAGTTACACATAGTGCTTCTTTATTTGGCAAAAATTTTGGCTCATACCTAATGATGGGCAGTGTTTTCTTCTTGCTTCACAGGTCCTTCTTCGGGCAGTCGCTTGCTCGGTCGCTTGCAAATGTTAAAAGTAGAGGTGCCTTTGCGTGGGACAAAAACTCTAGATGCGTGAATGAAGTTGGCCAAGATTTTCCCACCCTTTTATTCAACATCCGGTCTGACAAAAACTCTAGACACTGTGAAGGTGCTGTTTCAAGCGTAACAAAAACTGCTGAGATGCCATTTAAGCGTAACAAAACCTCAAGACGCCGCCCGAGATGCCAGTTTATGCGTGACAAAAACTTGGGGCAACGACGAGTCAAAAGTTGGCCACGACTTTTGAAGAAGCGTTATCTTGTCAACAACGTGCGTAAAATATTTTGTGTGTGTGTGTGTGTGTGTGTGTGTGTGTATGTCGCTTGCCGCTGCCATGGTTCATACCTACTTCACATCGTTCACAATGTATGAGTAATATCTGATGAGATTATTTTGCATGTTGCATCACACGCAGCATCTTTATTTCAAAAAGAGTGTACACGTAACATCATGACCCATTAAAGGAATGAACCATGACGAGACCCCGGCAGGGTTGTTAACGTTACTGGCGTTAGTGACGTTAACGTTAATTAACGGCAACGTTAACGCGTTACATATCCTCGGACGCTGTAACGGCGTCGCGTCGAGTTACTTACCAGGAACGAAGAAACGGCGTTATCGTTTGTCAGGACACTGCCTAACTGTGGAAATTTTATTTAAAAAATATAATGTTACCTATGTAGGTTTGTTTGTCTCTGCAACACACTGTTGTTTATAATGACATGAACACAAATATATGTGGCATGTATCTAAGTATTTTATTTTTTTGGCCTTTTAAGCCATCTGACTGGGAGTTAACGTAAAAAAGTAAGTCACTAACGCTTATTGTGAGCGCTCATGTATTTTCTGTCATTCCTAAATTTTTGGAACGGCTCGTTAATAATAATAAAAAATGAACAGTAACGCCGTTAATCCGTAAGCAGTAACGATAAAGCGTTACTTTTTTAAACCACAGTAACGTTAACGACGTCAAGTTATCAAGGGAAGAAATAACGGTAAGTATGACGCGCTACTTTCTAAAGTTACGTTAACAACCGTGGACCCGGGCACAGTCACATGACGAATGAAGTACTCACCGCTCGGACCGTACAAGGCATTCTCTTAAAATCGACCTCGTTCCAGCTAAAAAACTTCCTAAAAACGTCGGGCGCGTTTTCACGACCTGCTGAGCAGGCACGTTGTGGGAACTTGGCTATGAAAGCGTTCTCCTTCCACTGGTTGTTGCTACGAATATCCACTTTAATGTGCGCCTGTGAGAAACAACAGTGAAGTTTGGGCCCCTTGGGGGTTATCTCCATTATGCAATCATAGTAACGAATTAGCAAAAGTAACTCATGGGCACTTCTGCTTTGCATGTTAGCCTCATTTTTGCTGTCCTCGGTTTCTCTGCCGTTTAACTTTTCACCAATTTCCCCGTTTCGGCTCAACAATATCGAAAGGGGCGCAGGGGCGCACTCCAGCCCTAACGCCAAATCCGCGCCAACTTAGCTCATACCACTTATTCTTTGGGCTTTTATACTCTGACAATTAATGGCACGACATCGCACTGGGTATTCCATTCCAAAACATACTTTACCCAGTGGTAGTCCAATAGATCATAAACAATTGATATGTTTCCGGTGATACGCTGCAGCTCATTGGGTTTGGCCGGGTTGAAGTGCGTGGCTCGGATATGCCAATGGGCGGTAGTCGGGTTTCCTGGGTCGCACATGTAGAACCTTGTCCCGTACGCGATGTACGGGCCCTGGGGGTGTCCACAGATGAAACAAGTGTTTGAAGGAATGCAGTGAATGATCCGTTGCAGTTTGGTCTCACTAACAGAACAAGCGTTGGGAGACATATATCAACAGTGAAGTTTGGGCCCCTTGGGGGTTATCTCCATTATGCATCAGATGAGACATGTGTTCCTTACAACACCTGTCAACATGTCATGTGTTCCACTGGGCACATATCGTGCGTGCGCCCGCAAACATAAAATGATACCGGAACCAAATGAGAACCAAATTATTTGCAGTGCATTCTCGTCGGTTACAGAAGACGCTTTACTGTCCAATCTGCGTACCGCCCGGGCGGAGGGTTCGTTAGTGTGAAGCCCACTAGGAAGAAACTTAAGCTTTGTACAGGGAACTGGAGGAAAAGCATCATTATTTGGGACAAACTATAGTTTTTCGCATTTCAACCGCAGTAAAACTACAGTTGAGGAAACTAAACTCTGAGCGCTACAGTTTGCGCTGTAGTATTCATTTCAGACCCATCCATCCGGACAACGGTGCCCGCAAATGACCAGTAGAGAAATTTGAGGACTTTTTTGGAACACGTATCGGTAGGACGAACCCCTCAATATGTGTTGTTGTCGAAAGAACGAGAGGTCATAAATGCACAGATTTTGTCTCCCGTGTTTGTTTTTCATTCATGCCACGATATCCCTCAAACACTGTAAATAAAAAGGTGATAAATGCCTCGCTCACATTTGGTGGGAGGAAGGCTTTCTCGGTCTGGAGCAGTTGCAAACTTACCTCCAACAAGCTGGCCCGTTCCTCCATCTAACCTCGGTGCCAGTTCGTTGCACTTCACCGGCACCTCGGTCTACCCAGAAAAACGTAGTCTTAGCCTTGAACCACTAAGGCTAATAAACTTCACTCAAGGCAATAGTCTGGCAGGAAGATTCAAATCAGCTTGGATCAAGGTCAGTGAAGTGACCTTGGTAAGTTCAAGTCCTACGGCTTATACAATCGCCGCGATACACAGCACCGGACCAGGCAGGGCTCCTGGGTGCCCATCGTGTCCCCTCCCCACCCCACCTCCCCCAGTGTACCCTGCCTCCGACCCCCATCCAGACAGGCCGGGTTGGGTGTAGACGGGCCCATTTGCCAAAAGTGTGGAAATGTGTTGGCGCGAGTTCGGTTTCGCCATTAAAACCCCTAAATTTTGACACCTCGGTGAACTTTGTGCGACCACCGGAAGGGGTCGCGCAACGCGCCGGAAGTTTCAATCTTACATCCTATCCGGAATTTAAAGAAACTCCGATCACACACAAACACCAATGTTCATTAGTAAAACACCTCATATCCGAAGAGCGCAAATTTCATCCGTTTTGCTCTATCTGGCACCGTTTCTGAGTTAAGAGCTCTGGAACGCTCAAAATGAATAAATTATTTGTACGTTCAGCTTCGTTATTTCTTTACCCGAACTCAGAAACGGTGCCAGATAGAGCAAAACGGACGAAATTTGCGTCCTACGTATGTAAATGTGGGGTGTTTTACTGAAGAAGATTTTACTTTGTATGTGATCGGAATTTTTTTTAAATCCCGGAAGGGACGTAACTTTGCAAGTAGAGGCGATTTCTATGAAAGATGTCGGGTAAATGGAGAAATTTTTAATGTTCCAACATATTCCCAAGTAAGCAAAAGAAACAACTGTGTTCTTCTGACAGAGTCAGACAAAGTATTCTTAATAGATTCTATTGTGGTTTTGTCTTCTGAATGTTTTATCACGGGGTACTATTATCAAGAATTAAAGCACAAAAAATTAAGTGATGTTAGCCTACCTCATTTCCGTATTCTCAAACATAATCCAGAAGGAGTTTTGCGGTGCATTCAGCCATCTCAGATTGCTTGTAAACTGATGAATTTTACTGTTCATACTTCTACCCACGAAGAAGCTCTCAATCTTGCTTGCATTAATGTTTTGTTATCAGAAATGTTATCATAAAGTACTATGATTTTAAAATACTTATGTAATACTTATGTAAAATGTCATTGTATTTAAAATTAGTTATATTTCTGCTGAGGCAGACCTGTAATGTGTCCGTTACTTTGAACTAAGCACTACAAATTTGTTGTATTCTAATGAGATATAGTAATACTGGTTGGAACTTTTACCAACACTCCGCCTGGAGGAACCAAAGTCCCCCACAGCATTTTGTGTTGGAGATATTGCACTTTAGTTTTGTAAACATTTATCCCCTTACAATACAGGAGTGACTATGTGATTTTTTTTTTTTTTGATTCATGGTTGTGCAGTTGCGGCAGCACTTGGGGTATTTTCTTTGTGTCCTTTTTCTCTTAGTGTTGCAGCGGGGGAAGTTGGGAAGTTGTTGACTGTGTGCTCGTGTTGTGTGTGTGTGTGTGTGTTTGTTTGTGTAAATAAATAGTTTTATCCAAGTCCATCTGTGTGATTTTAACCCTGCCTTCCAAACATTTCCAAGTTCTGTTCTAACCCTCCACCCTACCTGCCTGTGGGTGGCCTACCTCCGGGCGCCAAGCGGCGCTGTTGAGAGCGCTGTAGGAAATGGCATGCACACGGCCTGCATGCAGTGCAGACTGCAGCAGAAAATTGTTGATGTATTGTACTGAGAAACGCTGTGCTGGCTAAAGATTGAAGTGTTGTCGCACTCGTGATGTAATGCAATTTACGACTGCAGGAAAAAGCACACCTTGTGGCTGCACGTCATATGCACTTCCCCTTGCACTCGGTTTTGCTGTGCAAGCGCAAACGAATTGCAGTGGAACAGTATACTGGAAATGTACGCTTACGTCTTCAACGTGTATGTGGATACAACCGCAGTTAAAACTGTGTCAAGGTGTGCACCTGGCAAATTGCGGTGGCATTTGGCGACAAAGGGCAGTTTGATGGCAGTTTGTTTGCATTCCAATACACACATGAGACTACGGTCAACACTGCATTGTCTAATACCGTTTAACCGGTGTTTTAGTGTAAATCCGAACTACACACCTGAACTGCAGACTTGCCGCTGCAGTTTCAACTGCAGTTGGACTACTGATCCTTTCGCGCGGGTGAAACTTCCGGCGCGTTGCGCGACCCCTTCTGGTGGTCGCACATAGTTCACCGAGGTATCAAAATTTTGGGTTTTTAATGAATAAATGAATAAACCCGCCCCAACACATTTCCACACTTTTGGCAAATAGGCCCGTCTAGGTTGGGTCTGGGCTAGTGTCCCTTAGCGCACAAGAAAATAAAAGGAAAGAAGGATAGCAACTCACAAGCGAACTTCTTGAACGGATTTTCTGACACATCTGATCAGTGGTTCACTTTTCTTAGCTTTTGGAAACGAACGGAGCTGAAGTGGGTGTTTGGTTATACCTTATTCCGGTCGCTAGTGAGCAAAATTTGATGCATATTGTATGGTTAGCAAGAGCTTTCCCATTTCTGAACGGAGTGGGCTAGAAATTACTACTATCACTGTAAATGAAACAATGATGATCATCATAATTTAAACTATGATAAAGGTTTAATATTCGTTTAATATAATGATCATCACTTGTATCGATGTGTCGGTATATTAGCACAGGATGATTTTGCATTGAATGATCATTACTTTCATTTCAGTGTGGTTGATGCCAACGGAACTTTTTTTTTCCGTCGCCAGCGAAAAAAGTTGTTGTGGCGCAAAGTCGCGGTCGTTTTTAGCTGTGACAGCAGTTTATATATTTTTTTAGAACACACACCGATATCAGGATTAAACCCTTATCTGCTTGGTTTCGAAATTTCAATTCCATAGGGTTTGGCCGTGGCGATCGTTAGATGATGACTCAAAACACGCCCGCAGAGGCCGCTCAGACCCGAGGTCCTCTTACCTCTTGACAAATATGCAAAATATCAAGTGATAAATACGTCTTCTTGCGGGCATTTTCAAAGAGACATTAATGGCTACACCGCTTCTTATTTTCAAAACTTTCGAATTCATTTTAGTTTCATTACTTATTACAAGGTTTGTTATTACGGTTGCGGAGATATCGCCATTGAAAAAGCAAAAATCGCGTCGCGATACGTAAGAGATACGTTTTCCTTGAGATTTTAGTTCTTTTGAATGCTCCTTTAACGGAATTGACACTGTAAATTTTTTCCCATTTTTTTAGAGGATTAATTTTTTGCCCTGTAGAGGAGCATTCAGCTCCACCGCTACTAGACTTCGGGCCGTGGATCAGGACCACGAAAGGGTTGTTTTCAGACCAGGAACTACATTGAATTCGAAAGTTTTGAAAATAAGTAGCCTTAGTAAAGCAACTTGAAAAGGTTCACTTCTGCAGCAAAAGAAACCATGTCTCATCGTGCGCACGGTGCCTGAACTTAAAAGCTAGGATGCCTACCGCATAACTGTGAATAGCTTTCCCCGAAACAATGGCCAACATGGCAAGCTTAAAGCCAACACAAGCCAGGAGGTGCACGGCCGCATTCATGGTATGTTCCGGTCCTCGCCGTCAGACTGACTGCTGTTGAAACACAGGAGGATCTAGCAGCCTAGTCTGGTCGCGCGCTTGCTCGCCCCCACCCCTCCTCGCGCGCTTGCTTCCCTGCCTTGGCCCCGAGGGAGGGCGAGCAGTGGTGGGGCGGCGAGAACGAGCGAGGGGGCTAGATCGTCCTGTGTTGAAACGCGATGTGCCATCGTCATCCATTGCCCGCAATAAGGAAAAAAATACTATCCCACTGTGTGAGATACTGGTAGGCCCGGAGTTTCACGGGGGTTTGGTTAAAATAGACGTTAAGTTTATATTTTGTTCCTTTTGGTTTTGTTTGCCTTCTTTTATTTTTTAATTCATGGAATGAGGATTTTGCTTGAGCCTTTTTTCAGTTTTGGGGTGGTTTGGGGGTGGTTATAGAAGTTAAGTTTATATGTTGTTCTGGTTTTGTTTGCTTTCTTTTTTTGCAATTCATGGAATGAGGATTTTGGTTGAGCCTTGTTTCAGTTTTGGGGTGGTTCGGGGTGGTTTGTATCTCCTTCGAGAGGGAGAGGGAGTAGTTAAAGAGCTAGGGCGTCTAGGTAGCGGTCAGTGTAACGCTTGCATTCTCATACGCGGGTCGCCTACCGCTAGCCTCCTGCAAGGCTCTCGCACTGTTGTCCCCACCACCGGTCCCAAACGGTCCTGACTCTTGAGTCGCCTCCCTTTTAGCGGGGCCTCGGCTTGCCTCGGCTCGGCTCGCCACATCGACAATGGGTACCCGGCAAAGGCTACGCAACAAAAAAGGACGTCCGATTTGGCTGTGCTCTGGAGAGGGACAGAATGATACTGAGTCAGGCAGAGGTTGCTGATGCAGCCTGCTGACGAGTCGAGCATAGCTCGTCTAGAGGCGTTGTAACAGTAGCTCTGTCTCTTGCTATCACCATTGGATGGAGAGAGCAAGCTGAAGTTTGAAGTGGTTTTTCTGATCACTATGATATTTTTTGAATGTAACAACACGCTAGACTATTTAATACGGCTATTGTCCGTAATTCTTTTCGACAGATTTTTGATTTTTTAGATCGTTTTGATTTTGGACTAGTGGTACCTGTTGACGAGGTGCACTGTCTCTTACTGTCCCGATTGAAAGGAGTGAGAAAGCCGACTTCAAAACTCGTTTTTAAACGGTGTGTGATATTTTTGAAGTGTAAAAACACGTCACCGTGTCTTGTGCGAGTACCTTTCGATAATATAGAGAGTGCTTCCAAGACAAAAAAACAGTCCAATCTGACGAAACTATAAGGCAACTCCGTTTCACTCCGTGCCTAAAAAAAAGAACTGGAGAGAAATCAAACGGGCATTGAGGCTGTCCTGTCCATAATTTACGTTTGCATGTTTTCCGAAATTTGGACTCCCCCCCCCCCCCCCCCCCCTAGTTTACAAGCGTTAGTTTTCACGCCAACCCCCCCCCCCCCCCCTATAAACGTTAACTTTTCCATAAAAGTGGCTATATTATAATAGCTCCATTTTACACCACAAGTATCAATGAACTAGCCGTGACGCTTTTTAAAATAAATGTGATGATACTTAAGGAGGGCAAACGGTGGGACGTGGTGCAAAACTCAAAATTTAAGATAAATAATGGTTCAAATGTGGTGAAAATTCAAAATTTATAAGGAAATGTAGTCTTTTTTTTTTTAAATATCTATAGGTAGATCTACCTAGGCATATTCAACGATTGAATATCAAAAGTAATATTCAGCAGTTAAAAACAGAAGTCAGCACAATTAAAAGACATTTAAAGTTCAATGAAAAGTTCCAATTGTAGGTTCAAAGTAAGATTTAAAAATTAGCCTCCTAGGGGCTAAGAAGCCAGTGGCCGAGGTCATCAATTTCAGAAATACAGTCATTTTGAGGAGGCTCTTCCGCAGAGCCCCCAACGTTGCGTGCCGTGGCGTGCCGAGCTCAGCCAGCCACCGCCCGCACGGCCTGCGGGTGCACGCGCCTTGCACACCTCTGGTGTAACCGTTGATATGCAGTTGACCCCCCCCCCCTACCCCCCTCGTAAACAATCGTTAGTTTTTGCTCCCCCCGCCCCATCCCCTCTCTCGTGTAAACGTAAATTATGGACAGCCCCATCCTAAACCATGATAACGACAATAATAAAAAAAAATCTAAAATACGAAACACTTTCAAAATCACGAACAACACAAATGGAAGTGGGTACGAACAAAGGCATCAGCGCTATGGAATATTAGTAGATTCTCAGATTAAAGCGGCACATTTGAGCCAACTTTACTTTTGAAATGTACGGTTTGTCTTCCAGCACGAAACGTCGAGAAAACGCATTTTGAAACCTTTACGCGCACCCTTTTCGTCTGGACACTGGAGAATCCGATTTCCTCACTAATTTGGACAAAAGGCGATGGAGTTTACAATTTTGAACCCCTTCCCTGATTAAAATTACCATGGATGTCATGGTAAAATTCTGGCCATGGAAACTGTATTCCCATGGTTATTTAGCCGTCGTCCATGGTAACTAGACTTTCAACCATAGCTGGACCATGGCCTCCACCCCATAGTCCATACTGCATGGGTCATTTGCCATGGTCCATATTGAACCTTGGGTCATTTGCCATGGCCTGAACATAACCATGGTCACCTTTGCGATGGCACACCGAGGGCCATGGCAAGGGAACCATGGTCCAACGAATGCCATGAGGCCTTCGCATGGTAAAACGGAGACCATGGAGAGTAGACCATGGTTATAATATGAGCCACACTTTGCAGACCTATACCAAAAATGTCTTGGTAGACGAATGGCTTAGGTGGCAAGCTTTGGGGCGAAAGGTTGATGGTTCGAACACCACGCGAGACAAAAAAGGCACTTTAACATGGTTATTGTTTTACCATGGTCATTGTTTTACCATGGTCATTGTTTTACCATGGTCACTGTTTTACCATGGCCTTTATTTACCATGGTCTCGAAATAACCATGACGATAATACCATGGACGGATTACCATGGCCACTGCTCTAACCATGGGCGGCCATGGTGGCCATGGGCAAGGATGGACCATGGCCAGTTCCATGGCATTTTTAGTCTGTGTTCAATCTGGGTGGTCCGGTCGAGCCATGCCATGAATTGTAGTCACGACCAATGCTGCAGGCGCTTTAGGTCCTCTAAGCCAATTTTTTTACGGTTATCTTTTATTTTCATTTTTGCAAACGTTGCGAGCTACACGCGATGCGGAGTTAATCACCTGGTTTCGTACTCTCCAAATTGAAATAATTTTGCAGGTTTAATTTAGCCGTTATGAATGCCAAAGTTTTCTATATGTCTTTATCACGTAAAGGTTGAAATCTTTAGATGATATATGAAAGCAACATATATTGCGCCAAATGTTTGAGCATATATGTGACCGATGAAACCCAATATTCGGCCCATGGTAGATTCTCAGTTTAGGTGGCACTTTTGGCTCTCCAGCTCCCAGCTCACACTCATTGCATCGAAACAAACATATTTTTTCACAAAATGATGAGCACGTGTTTCCTCTGCTTGGATACGTTGCCAAATTTAATATCTGGCGCTGTCGCTTGACCGGGATTCTGGAAAGGGGCAAAATGTAAACTCCATAGCCTACCAATCTTCTCAGTTCCTCTAATTTCTTTTGAATTTCGCGGGTATGGGTGAGGACAACCTAATGTCATTCGGTATCGTTTTGGAGACTTAAGTCCAAAGTATCACATGGAATCCAGAAAGTCATCCTAATGACATTCCTCTGCTAGTGAAGCATGGCCAAAGTCGAACTCACTAAATTTGACGAACTTTTACGGAGTTTACATTTTCCCTCTACTGTGGTCATTGGGGAATTCGTAACCCCAATCTTTTATACCTGACCTACGTTAGCCAAGCAATGACGAACTCTGAATAAAGTCACAGAATACTTTGGGATACATGACAGCTAAATAAAGCATGTTGAATCATTTCAATCTGGAGAGTACGAAAATAGGACGTAAACTCCGTAACGCGTGTCTCCCTGCGTTTGCAAAAACAAAGTAAAACGTCCCTGTAGACCCAGTTTTGATGTTGGCGCCAAAATTTCGATGCCAACCTTCAGTCGTGATCCTCCCCTATGGAGATTCGAGAGCTCGACGACGCACGCGCCATTTTCAATCCTGCAGCTAGGTAAGTTGTGGTTGAAGCATCAAAACGACAAATGTTGTTGGGAACGCATGTGACGTCCATGTGCTAGCGTTGAAATGTCGAAATTCACTGTTGGAATAGGTTATATCGACGATCGAAACCAGTGGTTGCCACTTGGCTACAGAGCCGGTCCGCAGTGTCATGATCGAAACGCATTTCGTTTCGGTCGATCTCGTTCTTTGAGTCATTCAGGGCATAACAGTTCATGATAAAAAGCAAATTTTTTATGTCGGACTGTGTAATTCACTGTTCGGGTCATACATTGTGCGGCATTGTCCTTTGGGCCTAACCGTCCTGCAGAGTAAAATCGCGAAGAGGCCCCTGGCCTCCCGGGCTGGCTGACCGGCCATGTAGCCACCCGGCTACAACTCAAACACGCTCCGATGGGCGCCAGTATTTCGGAAATGGTCGTTTTGGGTCACTTGTGACTAACACGGACAAGAAACTGGGAGAGAAAACTTATTTTCATAAAAAAGACGTGTGAAATACCTTCATTGTGATTTTAGGCATTTTGAGCGTTTTGTATTCCCTGTAAACACGGGTTCGCGTAATTAATTTTTTAGTTTTGTATTTCTTCAGGCAGAGAGATGTGCAGAGGGTACCAATACTGCCCGTCTGTCCACACCCAAAAGCTGCCCACCAGGGCCACCGGGATCCGGCCATGTAGCCACCTGGCTACAGCTCGAAAACCGGTTAACCAGTGGCGCCAAAATTTTGGGGTTAGTCGTTTCGGGTCTAAGGTGACCCAAAGAGACCAAAAATAGCAAAATAAAAATTCCCTGGCCGTTTTGGAAGGGGCGCCGGTTAAAGGGTTAATGCGACTACGTCACAATAATTACATATTTGCACCTCGTTCTTGCGCAACGGGGTCAAGTATGTGACCTCTGCAAATGACACCTGATGCCCCATGTGGGGCAGGTAGTGTTACGCATGAAAAAATGCTGTCAGCGGATACTAAAATATCATACCGGCCTACATATTGCTTCAATGACATCTGACAATCGTCCACCTTGCACCAAGATTTGCCTCTTTCATAAATTTCCAGCTGAAATAACGGCAAACGATGGGCCTATTTATGTACAAATAGAAGCATCGACTACTTCGCTTTAGTAGGATACCTCTATTAAAGCCTGGAAATTCGTAAAATACGCTATGCCCTGACTCCATTTAATAAACATCAGCAGTGCCAATGGTATTTACGTAAATTTTGCCGATTTCTCGGCATTTTGGGGAGACAATACCAACCTCTTTCAAAATTGACACGAGGTTCCCCCGAAATAGTATAGTTTATTTATCGACTGTCCCTATGAAGGCTAGTCACTTGCCATATATGTCACTTTGTTGTTGTATGGTCTTGGTTAGGTGTCGTAGAGCACATGAAAATCCTCTTTGAGGTTAAAACTTTCGTTCCTGAAGAAACAATTTACAAACACCGAATGTAAAATATCAAAAAGTTATTAAAATTCGACTGTCAATCCGTTGTATCGCGTGTAGCACCAAAACTCTGCGTGGGAACTCGCTTAGCGTTTTGCAAACAGCTGGGTACGTAAAGAGGCTATTGAGCCAAATTTTTTGAAGTTTGTGCTGTTAGTATAGTTTTGATGGCGTTTTGACCTACCTTCTCCTGACACATGGTGCCCCACTATCCCTTACAACCATGGGAAAAGCGGGGTTAGTCACTACTCTCTACCAAAACTGTGATCGGTAAGCATCTCTCTCTCATCTCACTCAGTGCTGTTGACCAACCCCTCTATTCTTTCAGTAAGAATAACAAACCTAACTCTTGCGTTTGTAGGAAACCTTTTGAGAGGAAAACTTGTAGTCTGAATAATCTTTCAGTCAGAACGAGCTGCACTTTAATTCAGCTTCGGCACGGTACGGGCCTCGGCCACCCAACATACTTCAGATCGGTTCTTCCCGGGAAAGCCCACCTGAAGCCTGAAGCGATACGTGCCGTAAGGTATGATGGGAAAGTTGGGGAAGTTCCACGATACCGGCTTGTCAAAAAAGGTGTACACGCCCTGCAGACAATCAAGGGTCAGTGTCAGTACGGGGTGAGAAACGTCCATCGATAACTCGCCAGTGTTAACCAACGAGCGACGCACGTCGGACGTTCGCACGTTCGGAGGTCCAAATAACCTGAAATAAAGTCAAGAAAAGTGGGAAAACACGGGTATCTCGAGGGTCAACGTAGCAGAGTATTTCCCGCCTTCACCACGGCGTCAGCCACGAGCCAACGTCGAGATCTGGGGGCTTTAGCTTGCGCTGCTGAAATTTCCCGACTATATGGTTGGGTCAAGCACAGAACTACCACGCGCGGCCTAAGGAGTCTCTTCCGCGCTGTGACCATGAGAGAAGGGCGGCCCTGGAGTCGCAAGAGCGGGCCTGCCCGGGACGGTTAATTACATCTCCTGCCCAGGTTTTTGTGAGTTAAAGCCCGCAGCGCTGCATTTCGTACTCAAAAACGTCCCCTCTGTGCGACCATGAGCCAACTTTGTTCAAAAAAGTTCCACGAAATCGCTGAGATCGACTTTAACGGGCTACCGAACGCTTTCCGGAGGCTCCAACATGGTTTTTAAACGGCGGGGCTGCGCGCGTCGCCGCCATGACACCACCGTCATTCCGCTGCGCGATTGTTTTCCCCGCCGTTGTCCCTTTTCTCCCTCTCGGGACGCTCATGGGTGGACTCTGCTTCATTACAACTGCTCAAAATGTGGCTACGCTACGCTGAAAACACTTTCATGTCCAAATGTTTTGGACCGGCGTCACAGAGAACTTAACCCCTTGTCAGCACAGCAGCCTGAGTGGGACAAAAGGGACAACGGCGGGGAAAACAATCGCGCAGCGGAATGACGGTGGTGTCATGGCGGCGACGCGCGCAGCCCCGCCGTTTAAAAACCATGTTGGAGCCTCCGGACAGCGTTCGGCAGCCCGTTTAAGTCGATCTCAGCGATTTCGTGGAACATTTTTGAACGAAGTTGGCTCATGGTCGCACAGAGGGGACGTTTTTGAGTACGAAATGCAGCGCTGCGGGCTTTAACTCACAAAAACCTGGGCAGGAGATGTAATTAACCGTCCCGGGCAGGCCCGCTCTTGCGACTCCAGGGCCGCCCTTCTCTCATGCTGTGACACCCACTGGCCCAAGGGGCGATTCACTCTAATAAGACTCTGTGTACAGGGTACTACAGCTGTGTAGTTTGAAGTAGGTACTACAAAGTCAAAAGACCTAATATTTTCGAATATTTACGCATTTTTTGATGTCTTAGGACCAAAAACTTTGGATTTGTGGTATAACAGGAAGGCATTACAATAGTATTACAAAGTACTACAGGACACTTTGTACAGGGCACTACAGGAGTGAACTGCCCCTCGCAATGGCCGTAACATCGCCCAGCCTCCAATTTTTGGCTCGTGGCCGACGACTTGGTGGAAACTCCCCGCTGCGGCACCAATCATGATACCAGCGTTTTGATTCCGCTGCTGTTCTTTACTTCATCATTTCCGGTGAGGCTCGTTTCCGAAACACCTTGAGGGGAACAGTGGCTGCGCCAAGGAGACGTTGCTCCGCCAGCCCATGAAACCAAAGCGAACTTGGACCAGACACGCGAGCCAGCTCCGGGATGCAGGCCTTTGGGAAAAAACGAACTAAATTTTATTTCTGCTTCTTTCGGAAATGAGACGGGAATGACTCAGAGGAAAACAAATCGAATTTGTGCTTCGGTAGCTCACTTTCTAGAATTGAAATTGAAGAAGTCTGCAATAAATTGGCAAAAATGCGTTTTCATTCTGTCACCGTCCGTTACTGTGAGACAGGGTCAGGGGGTGAGGTGGTAGTGGGTGAGGGAGAGAACTCTGCGCATGCGCACACGGGCGGCCGACGGACGACGCGCAGACGACACTCACTGCAACACCAGTGACAGTATTATCTTTCTGTGATATTGAAGTTTAATTTTTCGTTGTTAGTCTGGCGATTTGCTTTTATGCAAATCGCCAGAAATTTATGTATATTACGGTACCTGAAAACCTGTTCGTGGGGCATTAGTTACGGAACTTTTCGTCTTTTCGTTGTGCTGTACCGGTTGGTACTGTCTGCAGCTGAAGTTGAAGTTACGAATTATAACTAAGTGCCGAGTTTACTATCGTAATAGTACATCAAAACACACCGAAAAATGCCAAAGACATTGTGGAAATCCGGGCGACAACGTATCACTCGCCGCAGAGTTTTAAGTGCACCGAAATACATGTGCCATTTAACCTCACTTGTCAACATGTTATGTTTCATGCGCGCCGCCGCCGCCGCAGTGAACCCCCGCAAGCCCCCCCCCCCCCTCCCACACCTCCTCAGCTCGCTCGGAACAGTTCTGGGTGCAGATCGGCAGCGCACATCGACAGTAACGAACGGCGACAGCACTGCCCGCGTGTCTGGTCCAAGCCGCTTTGGTTTCATGGCCAGCCCGTGGGTCGAGCTGTGAGTCAGACCTCGGTTCCACGTCCGGCCACCAGTAGCGCTACCTCTGCGCCCCCGCCACGCTCGGCCACGCCCGCTCGCCCACCGTACTCCCCCGCATCGCTCCCCCACCGTACTCCCCCGCATCGCTCCCCCACCAGCCCCCGTCCCGCTCCGCACTCCGGACTTTGTCTCGCCTTAATATTTTCCGACAAGCTTTCTTCGGCATTCGGAGTAGGTCCTAAATAACCTGCGATACAAAAGCTACGCACTGCACATCAACTGGGAACATGACACGCGACTTTAAGAGCCTAAATAAAAAAACACAAACAAACTGCAAGATCAACTAGGTTACGAACGTCTGTATTTCTGGACCGCTCTGCTCAGAGCAGACTAACTTTGGTTAGTCAGTCAAAAACTACACAGCTTCAAGATTAACGATATACAGCCAAAAAAAGACACGACGATGCACAGATAACTTCAAATAAAACTAAGTAGTGGAAGCCAGCCGACGCCTGAGCTCGAAGTGAACCGTATCGGTGTTTGAGTTGAGAGGCGGCGCCGAATTCTGCCGTGCAGTGCTCCGGGTGGCGAGATGTGGAACTGAGGTTAGGGTGGTCCATATCCGCAAAGTGGGGTAAATTGTTATGGGCTGACTCGTCAAAAGTTTCATTTTGGCATTAAAAAAATGTGTGCAAAACCGGAAATCTGTCGGACAATATTTAGGGGTCGCGCAGGGGTCACGAAGTGCCCTTATGAACAGGAAAAATCAATGTTTTTTGAAATTTCGAAAATAAACTATCCAAGGTCAATCTGTCCAAAATAGGACCCTATAGGGCTTAAATTTCAAAGAAAACACTGTATCTCTTACGGTTTTCGAGATATCGGCGTTTAAAGTGAGAAAATCAAGCAAAAATACGAAAAACGAGGGTTTGCTTGATTTTCTCACTTTAAACGCCGATATCTCGAAAACCGTAAGAGATACAGTGTTGTCTTTGAAATTTTAGGCCTTTAGGTTCCTATTTCGGCCAGATTGACCTTGGATAGTTTTTTTCGAATTTTCAAAAAACATTGATTTTTCCTGTTCATAAGGGCACTTCGTGACCCCTGCGCGACCCCTAAATATTGTCCGACAGATTTCCGATTTTGCACACATTTTTTTAATGCCAAAATGAAACTTTTGACGAGTCAGCCCATAACAATTTACCCCACTTTGCGGATATGGACCACCCTGAGGTATGACCCACACCTCGACACACGGCCGACGGTGTGGTTTTCCATTTTGTACGTCGAATAGAAAATTTTTATTCCAAAAATGAATACGTTATCGTTAAAATTTGAACTTTTCTTCGTTCAAAGCACACAATTATATAGCCCTTCTCGAACATTTGACCGCGTACTGTGGCCCAGAAAAACACCCTGCATTTCAAGCAACGTCTCCTTGGCGCAGCCACTTTTCCTCTCAAGGAAACACCCTACCGCGGTGACGTTAAAGCGCACCGGGAAATTTATTTATATTACCATCTCCAAGAAGAACTGTGTATATGTAAAGGTAGGCGATCTAAGAAAGGCATTACTTGAACAATATTTTGATTTGGGAGAGTGGTTAATCATAACAAGCTTCTAACATATTGCTTGAAAATCTTGCCAAAGAAGAAATGGCTATCCTATTCGACTGGAGTTAGAATTACAATTGAAGGTTCGCCAGAGAAATCCAAAGTGTTCACTTCGGTTCGGGTGTCCCAAAATTCTAGGATGTTGACAACGGATGTCTCGTTGGGAAGTTTGTGGTGTAAAACGACGCTGTGCAAAATCTGAACATGATCGGACACCGCGGAGTTGTGGCGCATGGGGCGTAAAGTTTGAGAGGTCTCCTATGCCATAGTGTGTTTGCTTTGCCTACTCCCGATACAGAGTGGTTTGGGCTGTGCACTGCAAGCTTGGAGGGCCCGAATACCAAACCTCCACCAGCCCCCGGCGGTGCACTGGCGGCGGGCGGCTCACTGAGAAAACAAATGTATTGATCAACGCATCAATTGATGCGTTCCCATTTGGTTGCGATTTTAATGCATGTGTCATGCGTTCCCCCATGAAAATCACATATGCGTTCCCTTTGATCAATGCATGTTACATGTGTTGTTCCTCGGGAACACATGCCACATGCGTTGTTCCACACATTTGTTCTCTCAGTGCTCTTCCGCACCACAATCGCCACGCTCAGTACCGATCGGCGCCAGCACGCGAGCTAACCGACAAAACAGCGGGGACATGGCGATAATGTGCCCACTCGCAAAGCACGAACAGCCATGAGCCTCCAGCCCTACCGGCGGCGGGGGTGGCGGCAAACCCGGTGTCATCACCTGGACCGTATAATGCTCTCCTCCCAACGGCTCCCTGAGATGCTGGCGGACGTATCCACGGAATATAACAAGACAGCTCCCATCCCACTCCTTAACCCTACCAAAACGGCTTGGGTTTCCTGCCTCCCACTGGTGTCGGTTTCCTCGGACCACCAGGAGAATGAGGGGGTTGGGGGTCTGCTGTTTGCCAATCCAGGTTGCCGCAAGGTTAGCAGTGCTCAGGAAAACTCGTCGGGAGTTCACAGCGCTCACTCCCGGGCTTTTCCTTCACAGGCCTACCCTGGCTCCATCTTTGATCGTAGCCAAATGGCCGAGAAGGTTTTAGAGGCGTACCACTGGCCGCCTGGCTCAGTGACCGCCCCTGCGCCGTCGCTATGCGTGTCTTTACTCATTACTGCAGTGCGAGCTTGACTACGCCCAGATGTGAGAAAGACGCCGTACTAACAAATAAGCAAATTTAGTTGTTTATTTTTTTTTTAAATTAATTTTTTTAGTTTTGTGCTTGCACAAAGGAGCAGTTATTTGGTCAACTGCTCATAAATAAAAACATTGCATAAGCTCATTGGACTTCAAAGTATATTCCAGTTACACATAGTGCTTCTTTATTTCGCAAAAATTTTGGCTCATACCTAATGATAGGCAGTGTTTTCTTCTTGCTTCACAGGTCCTTCTTCGGGCAGTCGCTTGCTCGGTCGCTTGCAAATGTTAAAGTAGAGGTGCATTTGCGTGGGACAAAAACTCTAGATGCGTGAATGAAGTTGGCCAAGATTTTCCCACCCTTTTATTCAACATCCGGTCTGACAAAAACTCTAGACACTGTGAAGGTGCTGTTTCAAGCGTAACAAAAACTGTTGAGATGCCATTTAAGCGTAACAAAACCTCAAGACGCCGCCCGAGATGCCAGTTTATGCGTGACAAAAACTTGGGGCAACGACGAGTCAAAAGTTGGCAACGACAGCCATTTTAAGCAGCAGCTATCCGACATGGTTAAATATTTTTTGAAGAAGCGTTATCTTGTCAACAACGTGCGTAAAATATTGTGTGTGTGTGTGTGTGTGTGTGTGTATGTCGCTTGCCGCTGCCATGGTTCATACCTACTTCACATCGTTCACAATGTATGAGTATTATCTGATGAGATTATTTTGCATGTTGCATCACACGCAGCATCTTTATTTCAAAAAGATTGTACACGTAACATCATGACCCATTGAAGGAATGAACCATGACGAGACCCCGGCCGGGTTGTTAACGTTACTGGCGTTAGTGACGTTAACGTTAATTAACGGCAACGTTAACGCGTTACATATCCTCGGACGCTGTAACGGCGTCGCGTCGAGTTACTTTTACCAGGAACGAAGAAACGGCGTTATCGTTTGTCAGGACACTGCCTAACTGTGGAAATTTTATTTAAAAAATATAATGTTGCCTATGTAGGTTTGTTTGTCTCTGCAACACACTGTGGTTTATAATGACAAAAACTCAAATAAATATATGTGGCATGTATCTAAGTCATTTTTTTTTTTTTTTTTTTTTTTGCCTTTTAAGCCATCTGACTGGGAGTTAACGTAAAATAGTAAGTCACTAACGCTTATTGTGAGCGCTCATGTATTTTCTGTCATTCCTAAATTTTTGGAACGGCTCGTTAATAATAATAAAAAATGAACAGTAACGCCGTTAATCCGTTAGCAGTAACGATAACGCGTTACTTTTTTAAACCACAGTAACGTTAACGACGTCAAGTTAACAAGGGCGGAAATAACGGTAAGTACAACGCGCTACTTTTTAAAGTAACGTTAACAACCGTGGACCCGGGCACAGTCACATGACGAATTAAGTACTCACCGCTCGGACCGTACAAGGCATTCTCTTAAAATCGACCTCGTTCCAGCTATAAAACTTCCTAAAAACGTCGGGCATGTTTTCACGTCCTGCTGAGCAGGCACGTTGTGGGAACTTGATTATGAAAGCGTTCTCCTTCCACTGGTTGTTGCTACGAATATCCACTATAACGTGCCCCTGTAAGAAACAACAGTGAAGTTTGGGCCCCTTGTGGGTTATCTCCATTATGCAATCATAGTAACGAATCAGCAAAAGTATAAATCATGGGCACTTCTGCTTTGCATGTTAGCCTCATTTTTGCTGTCCTCGGTTCCTTTGCCGTTTAACTTTTCACCAATTTCCCCGTTTCGGCTCCACAATATCGAAAGGGGCGCAGGGGCGCACTCCAGCCCTAACCCCAAATCCGCGCCAATTTAGCTCATACCACTTATTCTTTAGGCTTTTATACTTTGACAATTAATGGCACGACATCGCACTGGGTATTCCATTCCAAAACATACTTTACCCAGTGGGAGTCCACTACATCATAAATAATTGATATGTTTCCGGTGACACGCTGCAGCTCATTGGGTTTGGCCGGGTTGAAGTGCGTGGCTCGGATATGCCAGTGGGCGGTAGTCGGGTTTCCTGGGTCGCACGTGTAGAACCTTGTCCCGTACGCGATGTACGGGCCCTGGGGGTGTCCACAGATGAAACAAGTGTTTGAAGGAATGCAGTGAATGATACGTTGCAGTTTGGTCTCACTAACAGAACAAGCGTTGGGAGACATATATCATGCATTGCAGAAGGAAACAGATGCGACATGTGTTCCTTACAACACCTGTCAACCAACGAAGGGGTTTAGAGCTCTGGAACGCTCAAAATGAATAAATTATTTGTACGTTCAACTTCGTTATTTCTTTACCCGAACTCAGAAACGGTGCCAGATAGAGCAAAACGGAGGAAAATTTGCGTCCTACGGATGTATATGTGGGGTGTTTTACTAAAGAAGATTTTAGTTTGTATGTGATCGGAATTTTTTTAAATCCCGGAAGGGGCGTAACTTTGAAACTTCCGGCGCGTTGCGCGACCCATTCCGGTGGTCGCACAAAGTTCACCGAGGTATCAAAATTTTGGGTTTTTAATGAAGAAACCGAAACCGAACCCGCCCCAACACACTTCCACACTTTTGGCAAATAGGCCCGTCTAGGTTGGGTCTGGGCTAGTGTCCCTTAGCGCACAAGAAAATAAAAGGAAAGAAGGATAGCAACTGACAAGCGAACTTCTTGAACGGATTTTCTGACACATCTGATCAGTGGTTCACTTTTCTTAGCTTTTGGAAACGAACGGAGCTGAAGTGGGTGGTTGGTTATACCTTATTCCGGTCGCTAGTGAGCAAAATTTGATTCATATTGTATGGTTAGCAAGAGCTTTCCCATTTCTGAACGGAGTGGGCTAGAAATTACTACCACCACTGTAAATGAAACAATGATGATCATCATAATTTAAACTATGATAAAGGTTTAATATTCGTTTAATATAATGATCATCACTTGTATCGATGTGTCGGTATATTAGCACAGGATGATTTTGCATTGAATGATCATTACTTTCATTTCAGTGTGGTTGATGCCAACGGAACTTTTTTTTTTTCCGTCGCCAGCGAAAAAAGTTGTTGTGGCGCAAAGTCACAATCGTTTTTAGCTGTGACAGCAGTTTATATATTTTTTAAGAACACACACCGATATCAGGATTAAACCCTTATCTGTTTGGTTTCCAAATTTCAATTCCATAGGGTTTGGCCGTGGCGATCGTTAGATGATGACTCAAAACACGCCCGCAGAGGCCGCTCAGACCCGAGGTCCTCTTACCTCTTGACAAATATGCACAATGTCACGTGATAAATACGTCTTGTTGCGGGCACTTTCAGAGAGACATTGAAGGCTATACCGCTTCTTATTTTCAAAACTTTCGAATTCATTTTAGTTTCATTACTTATTACAAGGTTTGTTATTACGGTTGCGGAGATATCGCCATTGAAAAAGCAAAAATCGCGTCGCGATACGTAAGAGATACGTTTTCCTTGAGATTTTAGTTCTTTTGAATGCTCCTTTAACGGAATTGACACTGTTAATTTTTTCCCATTTTATTAGAGGATTAATTTTTTGCCTTGTAGAGGAGCATTCAGGTCTACTAGACTTCGGGCCGTGGATTAGGACCCCGAAAGGGTTGTTTTCAGACCAGGAACTACATTGAATTCGAAAGTTTTGAAAATAAGTAGCCTTAGTAAAGCAACTTGAAAACGTTCACTTCTACGGCAAAAGAAACCATGTCTCATCGTGCGCACGGTGAACTTAAAAGCTAGGATGCCTACCGCATAACTGTGAATAGCTTTCCCCGAAACAATGGCCAACATGGCAAGCTTAAAGCCAACACAAGCCAGGAGGTGCACGGCCTCATTCATGGTATGTTCCGGTCCTCGCCGTCAGACTGACTGCTGTTGAAACGCGATGTGCCATCGTCATCCATTACCCGCAATCAGGAAAAAAATACTATCCCACTGTGTGAGATACTGGTAGGCCCGGAGTTTCACGGGGGTTTGGTTAAAATAGACGTTAAGTTTATATTTTGTCCTTTTTGGTTTTGTTTGCCTTCTTTTATTTTCTAATTCATGGAATAAGGGTTTTTCTTGAGCCTTTTTTCAGTTTTGGGGTGGTTTGGGGGTGGTTATAGAAGTTAAGTTTATATTTTGTTCTGGTTTTGTTTGCTTTCTTTTTTTACAATTCATGTAATGAGGATTTTGGTTGAGCCTTGTTTCAGTTTTGGGGTGGTTCGGGGTGGTTTGTATCTCCTTCGAGGGGGAGAGGGAGTAGTTGAAGAGCTAGGGCGTCTAGGTAGCGGTCAGTATAACGCTTGAATTCTCATACGCGGGCCGCCTAGCGCTAGCCTCCTACAAGGCTCTCGCACTGTTGTCCCCACCACCGGTCCCAAACGGTCCTGACTCTTGAGTCGCCTCCCTTTTAGCGGGGCCACGGCTCGGCTCGCCACATCGACCACATCGACATGGGTACCCGGCAAAGGCTACGCAGCAAAAAAGAAGGACGTCCGATTTGGCTGTGCTCTGGAGAAGGACAGAATGATACTGAGTCAGGCAGAGGTTGCTGATGCAGCCTGCTGACGAGTCGAGCATAGCTCGTCTAGAGGCGTTGTAACAGTTGCTCTGTCTCTTGCTATCACCATTGGATGGAGAGAGCAAGCTGAAGTTTGAAGTGGTTTTTCTTTTTTGAATGTAACAACACGCTAGACTTTTTAATACGACTATTGTCCGTAATTCTGTTAGACAGATTTTTGATTTTTTAGATCGTTTTGATTTTGGACTAGTGGTACCTGTTGACGAGGTGCTCTGTCTCTTACTTTCCCCATTGAAAGGAGTGAGAAAGCCGACTTTAAAACTCGTTTTTAAACGGTGTGTGATATTTTTGAAGTGTAAAAACACGTCACCGTGTCTTGTGCGAGTACCCTTCGATAATATGGAGAGTGCTTCCAAGATAAAAAAAACAGTCCAATCTGACGAAACAATAAGGCAACTCCGTTTCACTCCGTGCCTAAAAAAAAGAACTGGAGAGAAATCAAACGGACATTGAGGCTGTCCTGTCCATAATTTACGTTTGCATGTTTTCCGAAATTTGGACTCCCCCCCCCCCTAGTTTACAAGCGTTAGTTTTCACGCCAACCCCCCTCCCCCCCCTATAAACGTTAACTTTTCCATAAAAGTGGCTATTATAATAGCTCCATTTTACACCAAAAGTATCAATAAACTAGCCGTGACGCTTTTTAAGAGGGCGCTATACAGACGATGTGGACCCCGCTTGCAGGGTTCTCCAATTTCCAATCTGTAGGCCGCATTTTTGAAGATATCGCGACCGGGTTTACTTTTTAGTGCAGGGAAAGGTTTGCATTTGTTCGCTATAGAGAAAAAAACTTAAATTTTCACCTCAAAACATTAAATTTGGATGCATGAAAACCCTCATTTTTGCCCTCTTTTAACTGTCTATAACAGGCCGCATAGATCACTAACCTGAAATAACCTTCTATAGCGAACAAATTTGAACCTTTGTCTACAACATCCATTTATCGCGGATCTGATATCTTGAAAATTGTGGCCTACAGATTGGAAATCAGAGGACTATTTCACCAAATCTCCTCGAGGCCCGTCCGGGCATGGTCCGGGCCTCGAATGAGTTGCGTGGATGTGTGTGGGCCTCCGAAGATTCCGGCGCACTCCCTCGCCCGGCTACAGATGTCTATTGGGGTCTATTGTCCCAGGTCCGGAGCTCGGCGCACGGATGACAGGGGTCGCCTAATTTATGGCCTTCCTTTTCGGCGTGCAAATTAAAATTCGAGTATCTCCTAACGATTGCGCTTATTTTATTCGCGCTGAAATTCCGAGTTCAGTGATCTAAGAACGGAGTCTGTGCGACAATTCTGTGCCCGGATACAGGCGTTTCTTGGTTTTCCCGTTTTGTTGAGCGATGTAGCCGACGTACTTTTACCGGTCGAAATTGGGCTAGAGACGCCTTTCAAAGTTCTTTTCCGCCTTTCTGAAAACAACCGTGCTCATGGACAGACTCTAATATTCGTCAATCTTCAACACCACGTTGTCTTGACCATGTCAACAGTCCTTGCTCCTCCCATCCCACTCGCCGTCATCTGGTCCCTCGAAGCACTGCGGGAGGCAAAGACACACCCGCCTGCCGGTGATGCATAGACAATAAACGACCCTTCGGAATGGGCGGTGTTTGAAGGTGTCTGGTAGGAGTACACCAAAAACTCAAATTGAAATTTAGTAAATTTGAGATGTTGTCCATTGTCCTAGTCGTTTTCTTGGACATGGAAAAAAATTTCGAACTGAGTCTCTAGCCCAATTTTGACCGGTAAAAATGTGTCGGTTTGGGCCGGAGTGGCCGGAATCTCGCAGAGGAGACACAGGCGTCCTGCCTCCGGACGGCAGCCGCAGCAGCCACGGCAAACAAGGCAATGACCTCCCATTCATTTACTAACGCAGCGTGCAGTGCGACTTGCACTGCTCGTCGCCCCCATACACCCTCCAGACCCAGGCCTCCAAAACCTCCCGAACGTATGTCTTCTCCGTGCCGATCCGGGCTGGATGGAGCTGGTGGAACTTTTCGTCTGTATAGCGCCCTCTTAAAATAAATGTGATGATACTTAAGGAGGGCAAACGGTGGGACGTGGTGCAAAACTCAAAATTAAAGTTAAATAATGGTTCAAATGTGGTGAAAATTCAAAATTTATAAGGAAATATAGTCTTTTTTATTGAGTATCTATAGGTAGATCTACCTAGGCATATTCAACGATTGAATATCAAAAGTAATATTCAGCAGTTAAAAACAGAAGTCAGCACAATTAAAAGACATTTAAAGTTCAATGAAAAGTTCCAATTGTAGGTTCAAAGTAAGATTTAAAAATTAGCCTCCTAGGGGCTAAGAAGCCAGTGGCCGAGGTCATCAATTTCAGAAATACAGTCATTTTGAGGAGGCTCTTCCGCAGAGCCCCCAACGTTGCGTGCCGTGGCGTGCCGAGCTCAGCCAGCCACCGCCCGCACGGCCTGCGGGTGCACGCGCCTTGCACACCTCTGGTGTAACCGTTGATATGCAGTTGACCCCCCCCCCCCCCCCCCCCTCGTAAACAATCGTTAGTTTTTGCTCCCCCCGCCCCATCCCCTCTCTCGTGTAAACGTAAATTATGGACAGCCCCATCCTAAACCATGATAACGACAATAATAATAAAAATCTAAAATACGAAACACTTTCAAAATCACGAACAACACAAATGGAAGTGGGTACGAACAAAGGCATCAGCGCTATGGAATATTACTAGATTCTCAGATTAAAGCGGCACATTTGAGCCAACTTTACTTTTGAAATGTACGGTTTGTCTTCCAGCAAGAAACGTCGAGAAAACGCATTTTGAAACCTTTACGCGCACCCTTTTCGTCTGGACACTGGAGAATCCGATTTCCTCACTAATTTGGACAAAAGGCGATGGAGTTTACAATTTTGAACCCCTTCCCTGATTAAAATTACCATGGATGTCATGGTAAAATTCTGGCCATGGAAACTGTATTCCCATGGTTATTTAGCCGTCGTCCATGGTAACTAGACTTTCAACCATAGCTGGACCATGGCCTCCACCCCATAGTCCATACTGAACCATGGGTCATTTGCCATGGTCCATATTGAACCTTGGGTCATTTGCCATGGCCTGAACATAACCATGGTCACCTTTGCGATGGCACACCGAGGGCCATAGCAAGGGAACCATGGTCCAACGAAGGCCATGAGGCCTTCGCATGGTAAAACGTAGGCCATGGAGAGTAGACCATGGTTATAATATGAGCCACACTTTGCAGACCTATACCAAAAATGTCTTGGTAGACGAATGGCTTAGGTGGCAAGCTTTGGGGCGAAAGGTTGATGGTTCGAACACCACGCGAGACAAAAAAGGCACTTTAACATGGTCATTGTTTTACCATAGTCATTGTTTTACCATGGTCACTGTTTTACCATGGCCTTTATTTACCATGGTCTCGAAATAACCATGACGATAATACCATGGACGGATTACCATGGCCACTGCTCTAACCATGGGCGGCCATGGTGGCCATGGGCAAGGATGGACCATGGCCAGTTCCATGGCATTTTTAGTCTGGGTTCAATCTGGGTGGTCCGGTCGAGCCATGCCATGAATTGTAGTCACGACCAATGCTGCAGGCGTTTTAGGTCCTTTAAGCCAATTTTTTTACGGTTATCTTTTATTTTCATTTTTGCAAACGTTGCGAGCTACACGCGATGCGGAGTTAATCACCTGGTTTCGTACTCTCCAAATTGAAATAATTTTGCAGGTTTAATTTAGCCGTTATGAATGCCAAAGTTTTCTATATGTCTTTATCACGTAAAGATTGAAATCTTTAGATGATATATGAAAGCAACATATATTGCGCCAAATGTTTGAGCATATATGTGACCGATGAAACCCAATATTCGGCCCATGGTAGATTCTCAGTTTAGGTGGCACTTTTGGCTCTCCAGCTCCCAGCTCACACTCATTGCATCGAAAAAAACATATTTTTTCACAAAATGATGAACACGTGTTTCCTCTGCTTGGACACGTTGCCGAATTTAATATCTGGCGCTGTCGCGTGACCGGGATTCTGGAAAGGGGCAAAATGTAAACTCCATAGCCTACCAATCTTCTCAGTTCCTCTAATTTCTTTTGAATTTCGCGGGTATGGGTGAGGACAACCTAATGTCATTCGGTATCGTTTTGGAGACTTAAGTCCAAAGTATCACATGGAATCCAGAAAGTCATCCTAATGACATTCCTCTGCTAGTGAAGCATGGCCAAAGTCGAACTCACTAAATTTGACGAACTTTTACGGAGTTTACATTTTCCCTCTACTGTGGTCATTGGGGAATTCGTAACCCCAATCTTTTACCTGACCTACGTTAGCCAAGCAATGACGAACTCTGAATAAAGTCACAGAATACTTTGGGATACATGACAGCTAAATAAAGCATGTTGAATCATTTCAATCTGGAGAGTACGAAAATAGGACGTAAACTCCGTAACGCGTGTCTCCCTGCGTTTGCAAAAACAAAATAAAACGTCACCGTCAAAAAATTGGCTCAGAGGACCTTTAACATCAGTAGTATTGGTCATGACCATAATTCATCGCATGGTTGATCCAGACCAAGTTGAAGAGATTCAAATTTGTAAACTCCACCGCCTTTTTGTCCAAATTAGTGAGGAAATCGGATTTTTGAGTGTCCAGACGAATTGGGTGCTCGAAAATAGCTCAAAATACGTTTTCTCGACGTTTCGTGCAACAAGACAACTTAAGTTTTTCAAAAGTATAGTTGGGTCAAAAGTGCCCCCTAATCTGAGAATCTACCGCATGTTTGCCATATATGTGACCGATGATTGTCCTATATGTGCGCCAGCTGCTAAAAACGTCGGTGGGATGCTTCAAACATCAGCAAACCATTAGATGTACATACAGGCAAGCTGTGCATTGGAATGAAAATTAAAGTAAGGTCTTCCTGGCTGATTTGCTACGTCCTCATATGAACAGCTGTTCCTCAATGCCTTGTGAGGATTGGCTGTCAAAGAGCTGGTTTGGATGAATACATGTGAACATATCTGGACCAATTTATGTACACATATAAGTGTAAATATGTGGACACGTAGGTTCTTAGGAGTATCACGTTCCGAAATATAGGCACCCTGCAACGCCTGGTAGGCAACTCGAAATCCGATGGGCCCGCGTGCTCTGCCGGACTGCCTATCAAGGCCCCGCAGGCGCTCTACTACGGTCAAGCTCTACTCCGGAATATCCTATTCGCTGAGCATGTCAGCTAGAGCCTTGATCACAAACATTTGTTATGTGTTAAGCCGAAATTTCCGTTATTGCAGGCATTTTGGATATTTCTGGGGTTTCCTTGTTCCAGATCGAATTTGGCAAATCTCATTGTCAGCAATGGTTCATGCAGTAAAAGGACCAAACTAACATATCGAACCATTAAAAGGTTGTCTTTGCGCTTTCCACGGGGTAGAAACGCGAAAACTCCGCAACAGTGAGAGACGCCTGTCCCAGCCCGTGGAAGGTGCACCCACGTCAGTGCTGTCCGTTAACAGGGAGTTCGAGTTCGACTTTACTATTCCCCATCGTTAAGGCGCCGATAACGTTGTTCCAGACGCATTAAGTCGTATGTATGAGGACGTAGCTGTAGATTTGATAAAAAAAAAGGCTCCCTTACTTGTGACCCGTGGTATGATTCTCTTAACGCAGCTGTACAATCTAAACCTGGTTTTGTACAGGGTTGTACACGTTACTGTAACGGTTTAACGACGTTACCGTGACGCGTTACGATTTTGTGTAACGGTAACAGTAACGCGTTACTTTTTGACTAGGGACGCAACGATAACGAAATACGTTACTTTTGGCGTGTAACGGCGTAACGGCGTTATCGTTACTTGCCACTGGAATTTTATCCCGCGGTTACCATCCGTGGCCTCGCTAGCCCTGGTTCGGGTTCAACTTCTCTGCCGCCGAAGAGTCCTCCGAGCAGGAGTCCGCTGCCGAGTAGGTGGAAAGGTACTTAGCCCACCAAGTGCGCTTCGTGGAGCAGGGGGTGAAAGCCTGTTTTGCCATTAGGGGGCGGATGGGAAAAGAAAATTTCCACGGCTCGGTTTACTGTTCCTACTTCCTACGCTACAATACCCGCCTCTTCTCAAGTGAAGAGACTTTTTTCAAAGGCTGGTATTCGGTTCAGTCATTTAAGGAACAGGGTAGGTGATGAAAACTTGGAAACAGAGCTTCTCCTAGCGCTTAATCACTTATTTTGGCGCTAAGTGATTTCTGAATTAAAGGAGGAGAAATTGTTTCAAAATCAGTCTTATTTTTACTACCCCCACCCCTCCCTCTTGTGCTCGTGTAACCTTTTTTTGTCATGGGACGGTAACGGCGTTACATCGTTACATTAACGGCGTTACGATACATTTTTTCCAGGGGAGTAACGGTAACGCGTTATACTTTTCAGAAGTATCGGTAACGGTAACGCGTTACATAAAGAATGTAACTTGTACGTACAACCCTGTACGGGGGGTGACTGACCTCGCCCGTGCGGGCGGGTTCGTCCGTCCCTCCTCTCTCATTCATTCATCCAGGGAGTGGGTCAGCCCTTTTTTTGCCCTCGCGGGGCTCGGTGCGCGGTATTTATTCCCCCGTTCATTCAGATGTGACTGACCTCGCCCGGACGGGCGGACTCGTCGCTCCTCTGTCATATTCATTCCGATCTCATTCATTCAGAGTCAACCCTTCATTGCGCTGGTAGTGGTGCGCTGCACTTGTCCCTTCAATTGGGTTCATTGATCTCTCCGTTTCCCCGAAGAAATGCCGGTGTGCTCTGAAGTACGTATCGAGTGCACCCTTTTGTCACTGCTGAGTAACGGGTTAAGACGCTGCTCTCTCTCGTTTTTGCCCGTAGTGCGGGGCCGTGTTATCGGTCGTGCAGCTCTCTTGTGCTCGTTCGTTCGGGTGTCTGGGGTGTGGGGTGCGGATGTTATGAATAAAAGGTGCACGTGTTTCGAGTATTTTCTCTTTTATTGAAGCAGAAGAATTCGGTCGGTACAATCAGGTAAGAAGAAACAAGTGCATGCATGTTGTACAGTCAGGTAGGAAAGAACAAGAAAATACATGAAATTATCTTCCGAATTTTTGGCGCAGCTTGTGGATGATGTCGGGCTGCGAGCTCACAAGAAGTCTCCGGAACGGGGTCTCGGTCAGCAGATCTCTGTCTGGGTATGCGATCTCCATGAGCGTCTGTATGATGAGCGCCTGGTTATCGCAAATTTTTGTCCACGCTGTTCTGCCCATGTGGAGCTCTTCAAACTGGGGCACTCCGTAATCATTCAGGTCAAACTCTCTGCGTTCGTAATGTAAGAAAGGCTTTCCCTTAGACAGGAGGCGTTGAAGGCGGTGGTGCGGGAGCTCGATATTTGCGTTTCTCCTCTTCTGGAGTCTGCCTCGCAGATGTGCTGCTGATACGTTATTGATTTCACGTTTTTTACCTACCAAAAAATATTCAATTTCGTGATAGGTGTAATGTGCGATTTGATGTCCTCTTTGCCATATTTTGACAACTGGCGGGATAATTTCACGCCTCTCGATAGTCAGTTGTTTTTGCGTTCTGGGGTTCAGAGTAATTCTTAAACACTCCATGGTCAGTGTGTGCGATGTGTGCTGGTCAACGGTTGGAAGACGTATGTGCTCTGCCTCGCCGTCTGCCGGTCCGCTGGGAGGCGCACGCCTCGTCCGCCCCGAGCCTGGCACGATCGCCACTCAGCCGCTGCGCTACCGCTACGCAGAGTCGGGCAGGGGCGGTCGCAGGCGGGGGAGTTGCAGGCGGGAGAGTCGCGGGCGGCTCCGTTGCGTACGCTGTGTGGGTGGGGGGAGGCGTGCCTACATAATGAGGTGCCGAAGGGGGAAGGAGCACAGTCGTCTTCGCAGCTCTCTGGTGTGCGGACCTTGCTTGCTCTCTCACTATCTTACGCAGTGTTCAAAAATTTTCTTTTCGAAAAATTACTTTTGAAAACAAAGCAATAGCTCGTGGAAACCAGCGCGGTGCTAATAAGAAAGTATGCAAAAAGGATATCGAGAAAATGGCGTCTCAAACAAATACGACCAATGACATTTTGAAAGATTTGTGTGCTGATTTAAGTATCGGTGATTCCTTAGCGGGGTCGGATATGAATTTCGGTTCCGCGGCTGACTTTTCATTCAGTCAGTTGCTAAACGATGCAGCGGAGCTGCATGGTGGACCGTCGCCGGTTCCGGCGACTCAGGCCCCGGCGCTAGCGCAGGGGTCAGACCAGACTGACAGAGCCCGGGGGCCTCTGATTTACACCCCTTACGGGGACTTTGATTTTATGAGTCTCCTGGACTCCATGCCTGCGCAAGTTGGGGGTGGTAATGTGGTCACCCCCGTGGCTGCCCCCGTGGCTGCCCCCGTGGCTGCCCCCGTTGCTACCCCTGTGGCTCCCGCTGTCTCGGCGCCCGCCACCGTGCCGCCCCCCGCGCCCGCGCCGGGGGGTGTGCCTGCGTCCTCAGTGGGGCCGATCGGCCAGGATGAGACAGGACGGTTTGTCGAGAGGCGTGGCGTAAAAAGGCTGAGCAGTGAGCTAGACGACACCGAAGATGATTTCGACCTGGCCAAGGTAGTCGATCCAGAAGAGGGACTTAAAGTGTTTCCTAAGGGCGTGATGGCCCGTCAAACGGACTTTACGCCGTTCGGCAAGAGATACTCCCGGATCAGGGTTGATATTACGGATTACCGTGTTTTTGTTTTACTGCGTGGAGATTCCACATTTCTTCGGGTTTCTGTGGCTGAGCTCCGCTTTTTGTTAAAAGAAGACATTTTCAAAATCATTTCGAAGGGGCTCAGCATGGAAACGAAGGAGGAGCCAAAGGGGTTTTCCGTGGCAGGTGTTGATATCCAGTTCAGCACAAAGAACGGGCGCGATGGTAGATACCGCGTGGTCACTCTGACGCGGCTGGATGACAGATGGCCAGTTATACTACTCTCAACGATTATAACTGGCGGCGAGTTAAAAGGGCCGAAAGAGAGCTAGAACTGGATATCAACACCGCGCGCCAGCATGGAAATGTGGCGCGTTATTATGTGAATCAAATGATTAAGTGTTGGTGTGAGCACCTCGTGGGTAAGGGGCTTAATTACGGCGAGCTTATGAAATTAAGCTTTTATAAAATCGGGGTTGAAATTTAGGAGGGTTTGCAATTGACTCCGGATAGGCTGATGGATATAGGTAGCCAATACCCGTTTTTTGATGAGGGGACGGAGATCCCTAAACTAAAAGAGCAGCTTATAAATATTCACGGGGCGGCTATGCGAGAAAAAGTGACAGAGGAGTTAAAAGTGAGGGCTGCTACTTAATATTTTTTTCTTTCTTTCAGTGTACTTTTGTATCAATTATTTGTATTTTTTTTTCGAGTACTCTCGCTCTCTCAGTATAAACTGTATGACTGCTTGATGAAAAATAAAATATATATTCATATATAAATAAAACTGTGTTTGTTGTTGTTGTTCTTCCTTTCATAATAACTCCCTAATTTCTCCAGATGAAATTTTCTTTTTTCATTCATTCATACACAGAGTCAGAAAATCAAGGATAAAAAATAGAACACTGGTATTGAGATCTGTACAAAACTATTTATTCTTATAAAAAATTTCAAAATACATATGTATACATCTTAACACTATTGACAAACACATTTTCTCTGACCGCAATCGCAGTGCACCGCAAAATATGACCCCTGTACGTATTCTACGTTTGGGTTATTGAGCATTCGCCATGCCCACTCCCCCCACCCCCACCCCGCGGCGTTGTTGCGCGAGGGTTTCCTCTGCGGGGCCGGCGCCGGCACCCGTGCTGGCGAGTAGCTCGGCGACTCTTCTTCCTCTGGACTGCAGAACCATTCCGCCGGTCTGCAATCAGGCATCGGGGCGTAGACATGCCTCCGGGATGTCGGCGGCGGTGCCGGCCTCCAACGCCAGACAAAGACGTCCTAAAACACACGCACCACAAGGAAATAAATATACGAGCACTGAAAGGCATACACTCACTCACTCACACGGCCACGCACAGACTCGCACGCACGCACGCATGCACACACGCACACACAAACACACACACACACAAACTCGCACGCACGCCTGCGCGCGCGCACACACACACACACGCACTCACGCACGCACTCGCACACACAAGCATAATCAGAGTACTGACCTCTGGGGGGTCACAGGACGCAGCGTCTGGACGAGCTATGCGCCGCCTCTTTGGCGGCGGCGGTTGATCACAGGCTCCTGTAAAAATATTTACAGGGAGAATAAACACTGATTCTAGTCACTAGCTCGCGGATTAATCGAATAATTGCGAGCATAATTACGTCGCGGTGGTGACGGCGACCACCGGTGTCGTCTCAAATCGACCGATGGTGTCTGCCGTCCTCTTGGGGCAAGCGCTTCCCGCGCTGGCGCTTCGCGCCGCTCCGGCGCCGCATGTCTCCTCGCTTGACCGAGGAATGCCCCTAGGTTCCTCAAAATTCCCTCTTCCGGGGAGAGGGACGGTAGGGACGGCGGAGGCGGCGGTTTTGCCGGAGAATAATCCGGTAGAGGCGGTGCTGCCATCCCCCACATCGGGCCCGGTGACGCGGGGGTGGGGGTGGGCGTCAGCACCCACGTTTCCGGCGTAGATGGGGGCTGAGCCCCAACACCTCGTAATCGTTGTCGCACGGGGACAGATCGATGCAAGCCATCTTCACGGCACCGTAGTGTAGCAGAGACTGACTGACTGCTGGTCACCGTGGCGACTCTGTGCTCCGTCGGTTTCCGTCGGTTTCACCCCAAAAAAGGGGTTCGGCTTGCTTCGGGGTTTATGACTCCAGCTCGGGTGCATGCTACACCGAGTGACGCCTTGCCGGCAGAGCGCGCTCGCTCGGGAGAAGACAGAGTACGATTTCCCGGAGACAAGTAAGAAAAATTGTCGTGACGATCAGATATGAGAACACGTATGCGAGTGACGCTAGGGGCGGACCGCCACCCGCGCAGTCGGTGTTCTCGTCAGTCGCATTTTCCAGCCGCGCGTACTGCGCGAGCAGGAGCACCATCAACAAGGGCACGTGCATAGCGTAGCGTGGCTGCATTCAGACTGTCAGCTCGGCCTCGCGCGGACCCGTGAGAAAATGTCCACGCATGTCCACGCAGAACCTGCGTGGACTATGTGGACTGTCCACGCATGCTGCGTGTCCTACGTGGACTGTCCACGCAGGGCACTGCGTGTCCACAGAGCGCCTGCGAACTGAGGGATAGGCAAGCCCGCCGCACACTGTGGCTCGCGTGGTCTGTCCACGGTGGCCACGTAGGGGTGCTGTGCGCCCGCTCGACATGTGGCAGGCGCTTTGCATCAACTACGAGAATCAGGGAGTGCAGCGTCGCCTAACGCTCCTCTACAAGTTCATGGACACCCGACGTGCTCAATTTGATACTCTTGCTGACTTTCTGGACAGTGTTCAGGAGACGTTTGACTCCTTGTCTGCTGGCGGCTCCAACTCGCTTAGCGACGAGGTGGCCGCGGCTATCGTCCTCAGGAACCTTCGGCCCGAGGACGAATTAATCAAGCGTTTCGTGGAACAGTCCTGCACGGCACCAGACCAGACCGAAGGATCAAGTTTAAGTTTTAACCTCGTTTTGCAGAGACTTCGCAGCGAGGCCCAGAATGAGGCGGCTCAGGCAGCCACCAGCGGCATCGCGCTCAAGGCCTTCAAGGGGCACGGAGGCCGAGGCTCACACCGAAGACGTGGACGAGGCGGCCGTGGCGGTGGAGGTTATGGTGGCAGGGGTGCCCAGCACAACTCCAACCAAAACCAAAAGGGTAACAGTAGCCACCACCATGATGAGGACAACAACTTAGCAAAGACTTTCCCTCCTTGCAGGTACTGCTCCAGGACCAACCACCGGACGGAGAACTGCTGGTACAAGGATGGAAGAAAACGCAAGGAGGACCAAGCCCAGGAGCATTCAAAGAGGGGACGCCAAGGGCCCAACCACTGGGCTCTTGTGACCAGGCCAGACGACTCCAAGGAGCAGAGGACTGATGCAGCAAAAATGGCCAAAAGGTCAACGGCAGAGGCCTTATTGGCAGGTGCTGATTCGGTATGTAAGATGTCCCTAGAGACTCGCCTAGTGCAATTTTACATAGACAGTGGCGCCTCAGATCACATGTGTGGTAATATCTCGTGTCTTTATGACTACAGTCCTGTCTCCGCAAAGCACCGGATTGAGTGTGCTGGTGATCAGGTTCTGTACATTAATGGTCATGGTAAATTAATTGTCAATGCTGCCAGACATAACGGTTTGGTTGAGATAAACAACGTTCAGTATGTGCCAGACTTGAGCTCTAACTTACTGTCAGTCAGTCAGATGACAAAGTGTGGTTTTGTTGTTGTGTTTTCCGGAGACAAATGTGGTGTTTTTAGGAGTGAAAATCTTATCACTCAGGGCGAGCTCTTGCTTGAAACCACTGGAAGTCTTGGCACCTATAAGGTTGCAAGCGAACGCGTTTAAAACTGCACAACAACATAACCTAGTCTACATGCAACGCATAACCTTTTAATTTTTCTCCCTTACCTTGACACAGCGTTGTTTCTAGTTAGCGTGCAGTTCTTCTCGGCCGGAATTTTACACTACGTCGTACAAACCCAGAGTAATTGACTGTTTCTGAGGGCAAACCCATCAGACATTATGAAATACCAAGTTTTGTTTACTTCTCAGCCTTTGCCATTGCCAATGACGCAGGGACTAAAAGGGTTGGATTGCAGCTGGCAGTGAGAGTTAGTGGGACGCACGGCCAGGGCCGTGTATTCATTAACGAAAATATCTCTACAACAAGAAAATTGACTATGCGCGATGTAATTAACGACAGGAAAAACAAATAAACACAAGACGTTTTTGTTGTAAATTTTACGAAAATTGGATGATTGGAGGTTTTCTTTTGGGGTTGAGAACAGTTGAGAAGAACAGTAAGCAGAAGACAGCGCTCTGGGTGCTACTTCCGTTTCCATTGTCGGCATTACCGGCCATTTTGTCCTCGTTGTTGCTTCTCGTGTTTGTCGTGTTGTTTGGGTGTGCAAGTCGTGTATTTCGTTGTTTGGATCTTGAATTTTTCTTGAAGTTTTGTGTATTACGATGGCTCCTAAACGGAATACCCGTGTACTGCGACCTTAAAGATGAGTACATTGTGAGGCCGGCCGACGATGTGCGTGACTGGACGCCTCCAGAATTTGAGAAGAGAAAGAAATACGACGTCTTCTGGAGCCCGGTCGAGGGAGAAACTCTCCAGGACTACCGAAAAAAAGTAAAGGATGTCCCTATCTTGAATGAGAATGATTCTGCAAAGGTGGCTGAATTTTATCCAGCTATCATGCGTCGACGCTTTGCAAAACAGCAGGCGCACATTAGGTACAACGGTAAAAGAGAGCAGACCCACACAAAGTCCCAGAAATACAATGCGCTCATGTCGATGTCCATTTCTGCTTTCCTTGGAGTATCGCTGTGATACTAAATGTTTTGTTGTTTTTCTCCGCCGTGCAAACGCCGCAGCCCGAATGTCTCTGTTTAACACCACCACCCCTGCCGCCCCCGCCTCCCCCTGCAGGTGTTTGTGTGGATGCACCTTAGGGGCGTAAGGGTAGAGCCGGACCGCGCCGTAGGGCCGCGCCGTGGGGCCGCGCCGGGGCGAGCCTGGGCCGAGCCGGAGCCGAGCCGGGGCCGACGCCGGAGCCGAGCCGGGGGGCCGCGCGCCGGAGCCGCCGCGCTTTCCGGGGGCGGGCGGCGACCCGTGCCGAGCCGAGCCGGGGGGCCGCGTCGAGCCGAGCCGGACCCGCCGCGCCGTCCAGGGTGTGCCCGGGGTGTCTCGGTAGCGGTGCTGACCACGCCGGGGGTGCCCCAGAGCACCACAGCCGCACGCCAGTCGGTCAGTCGTTCTCTCGTCTCCGGGGTCGCTAGTCGCGCCCCGCTGTATCATTACGATGCAGTACAGAGATATCCTGGACGAATGGGAGGGCGGCGCCTACGTGCACCCCTGGCATCTCGCCGAGGCCTTCTACCATCTCATGTCCTTGATCCCAAATATCACGGCCCCTGTCGATGCACGGCTTCGGGCTTTTTTGAAAGAGGCATACCCTGCATACCTGGAGTTTATGCGAGTCACGGGGAGGCATGATATACCACGACTCCTTTACTTGTTGAGCTTGCAAAATAGATGTTTGGCGAGGGAGTGCTCACGCGACGCGGGGTCGAGCCGTCACCTGAGAGCCCCCAGAGGTGTGAAGTGTCGCCATCACCGGCCACTGCGGCGCCGGAGCCATTGCAGTGCTGCACCGGGGCTGTGCCAGTGGCTGTCGCGGCGCCCGCGCCGGCAGCCGGGTCATCTTGTGCTCCGTGCACACCGCGCTCCCCGCTCCCCCTCCCCAAAACCTGGACCGTCCTCTGCACCAGGAGGTACCCCACCACCGTCGCCCGCACAGGGCAGGCGGAGAGAGAGAGAGAGAGAGGAGGCGGAGGAGGGGGAGGATGGTACCGGAGGCTCTGCAGAAAAAAGGGGGCGGCTGGACGAGGACAGTCAGCCCACCATTCATGTGTTGAGCACGACAGAGCGCCATTTGACGCGCTTTAGAACTACTTTTCGCGAGGAAGTCTTCGCGATACGTAATTTGGGCAGAGGGTCTAAGGATTTTGACAGCCAGGTCACGTCGCTGTTTGACACAGTGCAGGCCAGACAAATTGAAAGTGTGAATGCCCGGCCTCCTGACAAGTGTATCGTTGAAATCCGCAGTTGCGGGAATTACGGTACACCGCTGTGGTACTCTCTAAGACAGTGTGACCAAATTAATGGCACAGTTATTTTAGATAAATTAATAAATGTTTTAAATTCGAATGAATCTTTCCTAGCGGATGGTACACTGTATTTTTCGTACATCCATGTACCTGCGCTGGGAGCTGGGGGGCACAGAAGTGGTACTAACGAGGACATGGACGCCTGGGTTCACAGGCTGTCCAGTCGGGGTTATTCTATCTTTGACCCCGAAAATGGCGACCAAATGTGTCTCGCCAGGTGTCTAGTCGTGCTGACCAACAAGACAGGCAAGGACGATAGGCACGCAAGGTATCGCTTAAAGAAGAAGGGGTCTGTCTCATAGCGCATGTTGGCGCTGAGCTTGTGTCGGAAGACCGGGGTCGACCCCAATAGACCTGCGGGTATCGATGAACTGAAGAAATTTCAAGCTGCCATGCCCGACCACCGGCTGATTCTATGTACTTCCAATAATGTTCATAATCCTCCCGTCTTCACCGGCCCTGCGTCTACGCCCACGGCGAGACGTACTAACATATCATTACTTCTCCACAAAAATCATTTTTATGGTTTAACTTCCGAGACTGGGGCATTTAATTGGTCGTATCGGTGTGATAAGTGCCTTAAGTTTTACAAGAATAAAAATGGACACCGCTGCACTGCAATGATTGTTGCTGGAGGTGTGATGGAGAAATTGAGCATGATGGAGTTGATTACATCACTTGCATCCGGTGCAACAAAACTTGCGTGAGCGCCGCGTGCTTTGACAGCCACAGGGAGACCCACCAGGCTGCGCGGAGCAACTGCGACCGTAAATAGCGTTGCGCGGGGTGTGAGGTGATTTATGACCCTGAAGGTCGATATAAGCACCAGTGCAATATGAAAAAATGCCAGTATTGCAAAGAGATGGTGTTTCAGAATCATCAGTGCTACATGACCGAATGGGAAGCAAAACCGCTCAGTGAAAAGACGCGTTACATCCGTCTGTATTTCGATATTGAGTCTGACCAGTCATTTGAGTCTGTGGAAAAACCCGGACATTTTGAACACAAACCAAACCTTCTAATTTCGCACCATGTATGTCAGAGCTGCGAAGGTGAAAAGGATATCACGGTGTACTGCGAGAACTGCGGACGCCGTGAAAATATTTTTGGAGGGTTTAACACAAAGCTCTAACGTTGTCTCGCAGTTTCTCGACTTTCTGGTCAGACTCACTACCGAAAAGAGAACGCACATCATCGCTCTTGCTCATAACTTGAAGGGGTATGACGGCCATTTCCTGCTGGCTGAAATGGTAAGGAAGAATATTAAAGTGTTAAAGTGTTAAAGTGTTTCTCCCTCAGAAGCTGAGTGCTTTACCAAAAGCATTTGGCCTCGAGGACTTGAAACAGGGGTATTTTTGCCACCTTGCAAATTGAAAGGAGTATTTTAATTACTCAGGCCGGATGCTCCCCGAATATCTGTACTGCACTTCGATGATGAGTAATAAAGACCTCTCTGAATTTAGGAAATGGTACACGGAGCAGGTGAACCAAAACTATGATTTTAATTTCAAGAGAGAAATCATTGCTTATTGTCAGTCGGACGTACAGATTCTCCGGGAAGCACTCGAGAGTTTTCGGTCTCTATTTTCTGAAATTGCGGGGTTCGACCCCCTGCATAACTGTCTGACGCTCAGCAGTGCCCGTATGGCGATGTACCGCCGAAACCATTTGCCAGCGGGCACTATTGCCATGGCCCCCCGCGGCGGTTACAGGTGCGCGGACAGGGGGTCATTTGAAGCCTTGCAGTGGCTGGATTATTGCCAGTATAAATTAGGGAATGCTGCAAAGATTGTAACAGCAGAAAATGGCCGAGAAATCAAAATTCTAAAGTACCTGGTTGACGGGTATGCTGAAATACCAACTGAAAACGGTGTCATTTAGAAGACTATTTATCAGTATCATGGTTGCTACTGGCACCATTGTATAAAATGCTATCCAAATCCGCCTGTGAGATCCCAGCTTCGGGGGCCAAACAGAGAAGAAAAGTATCTCAAAACATGCAGAACAACGGAGCTATTCCGCAAAAGCGGGTATGTTGTAAAAGAAATGTGGGGGTGTGATTTCAAACGGGAGAAGGAGTCTGGCGACATGGAAAATTACTTTGCTAATCACTCCACTGAAAGAATAGCTCCAATGAATTTGAGAGACGGCATTTGCGGTGGCCGCACATCGGCGATATATGCGTATAAAAAAGCAGACCTCGAAAAAGGAGAAAAAAATAAATTTTTTGATATATGTTCTGAGTACCCTGCTTGCAACTACAAGGCGCAGTATCCTTGCAAGTTTCCAAAAGTTTATTTGGAGAATGACCCGAGCATGCCACCCGTAGACACATGGAACGGGATGGCAAAACTCACAGTGCTGCCTCCAGAAAATCTGTTTTTACCTGTGCTCCCCTACAAATGCCATTCTAAGCTTATGTTTATCCTCTGCCGCACCTGTGTAAAGAGCAAGAGCCAGGCCCCCGAGTGTCGCCATACTGACAGGGAAAGAATGCTGGAGGGCACCTGGTGTTGGCCGGAGATTGAGCTGGCGCTCCGGAAGGGGTATCGAATTGTGAGGATTCATGAAGTACATCAGTTCCCCGAGACCAGGCAATATGACCCCACGACGAAGAAGGACGGCCTGTTCTCATAGTATGTACGTGCTAACATGGCCATGAAAATTGATGCTTCGGGGTACCCCCCAGATGTCACCACAGAGGACCAAGAAGATCAGTACATTAAGAGCCATTTTGAAAAAGATGGGATCGTAATAAACAAAGCAAACATTTCCAAAAACCCAGGGAAAAGGACCTTGGCTAAGCTGATCTTGAATTCGTTTTGTAAGTATTTTTTCCTTTTCGTATCGAGTAGTTTTTCTATCGGTGTATAGTGAGCTGATGTTGTTTTTTGTTTTGTTTTTTCCAGGGGGAAAACTTGGAGAAAGAACTCTGCGTTCTCGGGCGGTTTTTGTGTCATCTTTTGAAGAGCTGATGCACATCACAGAAGACACCACGCTTGTGGTGAATTCGATTGTGCCGCTCAGCGAAACTATGCTACAGGTGAACTACACGCCTATCAAGGAGACTGAAGACACGCTGCCGACGACGAGCTTGGTACACGCAGCGTTCACAACAGCGCACGGGCGAGTGCTGCTTTACCATTACCCTGATATCGTTGACCAGCGAGCGCTGTATCACGACACAGGTGAGGCCCATAACACACACACAGACGCTTGTGTACGACTGACCTGAATCTTTTATTATTATTTTTTCAGATTCGATCTGCTTCCTCTCCAAGCCGGGGCTTCCCGACCCCCCCACTTGGCTCCTACCTTCGCAAGCTAACGGACCAGTTAGCGGATGATTTCGGGCCCGGGAGTTTTTGCACTGAATTTTTGTCGGCAGGGCCTAAAAATTACGCTTACAAGGTGGCTCAGGGTGGGGATTTGAATAACATAAAAACTGTGATAAAAGAAAGGGGCATTAATATTAACTCTTCCTGTGACGATATTGTCACATTTGAAAGGCTGAAGGAGATGGTAATGAACGGAGCCCCGCCTACTGTTGTCCCAATGCCCGCTCAAATCTCAAGGTATCCCGTATGGCGGATTGTGACGAGTCCGGGCCACATCACTTGGGGCGTGCATCACAAAGGTGTGCGTATAGGTGATAGGTTAGTGCCGCATGGCTACAGGGATGTTTTATTAGATGCAGACGACTTTGAAACAGCCGTCGCGCTTCTCGATTGTATGGATGGTGATGAGTGAGGAAAAAAAATGTGATAATTTACACATGTGAAATGTACCTGTGGTTCTGCTTGTCCAAAGTTTGCAAACTCTATGAGAGCAAGAGTGTGCACAGGCGGCTTACTCTGGTGCACCGCATGTTTGAATTAAAACAGTCGGGGTGCAGCTCACTGCGGGACTACGAAATGCAGTTCTGCGATCGAGTCTCCACTATCAAGTCCACCAGGAAGCCGGCATCAGACGAGATGGCCGCCATTCTTCTGCTCCGGAATCTGAATCAAGACGTGGCGACCCGAAACTTGAGAAAACTCATCGAGAGGACTTGTGCCGTTACCCTCCTTGGGGAGACGGAGCCAACCCTGCAGTTCGAAACCCTGGTGGAGTTCCTGAAGGAGGCGGAAATATACGAGGAGGGGAAGAAATCAGCATCTGGCGGGAAGGCATTCAAATTCACCGCCAGCCCCAACGCTGCCGCCTCCAGCCAGCCTCCGACCGAGCGCCACCAGGGTGCAGCACGGTGGCAAGAAGTAGAGGGCGGTGGACCAGCAGGAGCGCAGTGGCCAATCCTCGCAGCCGCGCAATCCAAATGTAAACAAGCAGACGAAATCGGGGACGCACAGTACCGTCTGTGAGAGGACCAACCACCCTGCTAGCAAGTGCTATCGTGGCCCTTTCCCAAAGTGCCGATTCTGTGCGAGAACCAACCACAAGGAGGACTGCAAGTTCAAAAACTCGGCGAAGAGGCCGGCTCCTGGGGATGGAGCAGGGCCAAACCAGAAGCAGATCAAGTTTTCCAATCCTGAGGGTCCTGCAAAGGGGCCAACAAAGTGGGTAGCCAACATGGCCCAAGGTAATGTGTGTGTTGGTAATATATTGATAGCGCTGCTTCCGAAACAATCAAAAAATCGATCATTTCGATGTAAAGACTGCATTTCTCTATGGTGATTTATCTGAAAGTGTTTATATGTGTCAACCTGAGGGTTTTTCAGCCAGTGGGTCGGAGGACAAAGTGTGTAAATTGGGGAAAGCTATGTACCGTTTAAAGCAGGCTGCTCGCAGCTGGTGCCTCAAAGCTGACATGGTGTTGAAACGCTTAAATTTCTGTAACTATCCTGATGAACCTTAAGTTTATTCCAAAAATACTAAAAATTTAGAAATAATGCTGGCATTATATGTGGATATTTCTTTGTGATTTATAGTTCTGTAGATGATAAAATTGAATTAATCAATGCTTTGCAACTAGAATTTGAGATTAAAGACTTAGGGGAAGCCATAAATTGTCTGGGAATGAAAATAGTTTGAGACTAGGATAAAGGCACTCTTGTGCTTCACCAAGAGGATTATAGTATTAAATCAATTCTATCGAAATTCAACATGCTGGACTGCAATGGAGTCCGAACTCCCATGGAAAAGGGGCCACACTTTGTAACAGAAGGAAATTGTTTTTTCTGCGGTAAAGAAAAGGGTCATTCGGGGCCAATCCAGGAGACCAAAAATAAGAAGCACAGACTTAGAACTGAAAGTCACGCACGAGGATGAGGAATCCCCTCAATCTCAAGTAAAGAGACAGAGAAAAGACTTTGTAAATATTAAGGACAACTGTTCCTCTGTATCCTGGCACTGACATCACTGTCGATGACATTGTGTTTATGACTATCATTAGCCTTGAGGCATAATTAGACACATGTTGCTCAAGTTGACATACTTAAAATGTTTGCTGTAGTATTCGAGGAAGCTGACATCCCAATCACAAAACATATGTATCTGAAGCAATTAAATGTTCAGGCTGAAGACATAAATTTTCACATATATTGCAGAGACTTATTTCTTATTTGGGAGAAAGAGCAAAAGCCAATGAAAAACCTGTGATATTTGTAGGAAAAATATTGATGCTAAAGGTTCTGTTCACTATTTTGTACCACTATCAATTAAATCTCAGCTTTGGAATTACTTTAAGGATGAAAAGTTTGTGAACAGTGTTTTAACTCAGATTTGAAAACCGACCGTTCTGATGTGATTGCAGATATTTATGATGGTAATGTATATAAGAAACTAAGTGAAAATGGAGGAATACTGTCCTCTCCTTACAACTTCTCTTACACATTTTTCACCGATGGTGTTGCTTTTGCTAAATCTTCTAACAAAACAGTGTGGCCTGTATATTTGTCGCTTGATTACTTCAGTGTCTCAACTGGTTTTGTTGTGGACTATATGCATGCCATTCTTCTAGGAGTTGCCAAGACTCATTCAGTTCTTATTTTACAATCTATTCGTAAGAAAATGTATGTGAAAGAGATATCTGAGACCCGGTTAGGAATGGATCATGTAATTGATTCTTTAGTTGAAAAAATATTAGCAATCCAATCAAATAGTTCAGTCACCCGTGAACTGAGAGATCACAAGCTGTGGCGGGCTAGTGAGTGGCGAGCTTGGCTAATTTTCTATTGAATACCATGTCTGACAGGAACGTTGAGAGAAAAGGTCCTTTTACATCTAGGTTTACTAAGTTATGCAGCATCTATCCTTCCTCAGAAATCATTAACCCACGAAAAAATCAAATTGGCTCATCAGCTCCTCATATCGTACACTTTTTATTTTCAGAAGTATTTTGGGGAGAGTTGTATGGTTTATAACACACACCTTCTTTCTCACATAGCAAAGGGAGTTTTGGACTTCGGTCCCATTGTTGGACATAATAGCTTTATTTACGAATCATAAAATAGAAGTCTCCTTGGATTCTGTAAAAGCCCATTTGCTGTTGCGCATCAAGTTGGTAAAAAATTCATTACATTCAAAAATCTTCCAAATCTTGCTGCCGAGATGGCTCACTCCATGAAGACCGTAAACTTTTCCGAAAATGTCTTAGATTATAGAAGACTGGTCAGATGTACCCGCACTGCTGACAATACTTGTTAACTTTTAGGGAAAGCAGTGGTCTGTTCACTTTCTGTTACTGTTCAATAAAAAAATATCTGTATTTATCTATCCTTACCATTGCAGCGAATGTTTGTCTTGTCAAAGAATAATTTTAAGGAAAAAGAGGTACACAACTGATAGTTTCTCAGAGAAACTGAGAACAAATGATTCTTGTGCATTATTGTTTGATGGAACATACGTCATCATCAAACATTAGACCCCTGCATTGATGCACTAATTGAACGCTGATATTTAATTCCAGGTTCGCAGAAGCTCTGGGGCGACATAATGAATGCTGCTGCTGCGCACACATTTGGACAGCACACCAAATGCGATGCTTATTTTTGCAAAGCAGTGCAAAAGGAGCAGGCGACAAGCAGGAAACGACAAAACGATGGCGCCGAAGTGGCCCCGGACGCTAAACGGCAGAAGGTGGAGGAAAATCCCAAGAAGAAAATTTTGTTCCCCAGATGATGAAGGCGGAGGTGTGGCCCAAAATCATGGCGATCATGGAGCGGGCCGCCAACAACGCCCCCAGTCTTGTGCACAACGTGAACAATAACATGTGCGAGGTGGCGAACAGCGCTGCTGCAAAGTTCACGGCGGGGGGAACGAATTTTCTATTCCAAAGGGACCTCCCACAAGCTGCGTGTGACAGCGGCTGCCCTGTCACCTCAACACGGGGGCATGCACACGTAGCGAGGGCACTAGCCGGAGCCAGTCCAGGTTAGTAAAGCATTTGACGTTATCTAGGGTTATCTAGGGTACAGCTAGCGTGTTGTCCTATTCATGTCTAATGACACCCCTTACAGGCGGCTTTGCCACGAGGATGGTGGCTATGAAGCAGCGGCGGCTGAAATACAAATACACCCGGGCTCGACGGGCGAAGCTGCGCAGTGAGGAAAAGTGTCCGTACCCCTCCAAGACCGTGGCGCAGGGGCCCGACGAACATTACGACAAAGTACAGGCAGAGCCCCCAGCAGCAGACCAAGAAGAACACGACAGAAAGAAGGACTCACTGCTGGAGCACATCATGAACTCTGTAAAGGACCGGGAGACTATTGCTGGCCACCAACAGGGCTCCGTTGAGTGGAGACAGGAGCGCCGACTCAGGCTCACTGCATGTGTGTTCGGTGAGGTTTGCAAGCACCGCCCGTACACTTCATGCAAGAACCTGGTTGGGCGGCTCCTGTACGGAGACCCGACGAGGACGAAGACCAAGGACATGACGGATGGACACAGACTGGAAACAGTGGCAACGGACTTGTTACGAGAACACGGGACAATAATTAAAGACTGCGGCCTTTACATAGACGAACAGATCCCCTATTTAGGTGCTAGCCCAGGTTCGAATCTCGTCTTGAAAATCACCGCTCATGTGAAAAGTTCAATTTCCAAGTAAGTTTTATCTTTCTCGCACCATTCTGGAAGTGAAATGTCCGGGAGAGAAGGTGCGGGGATAGGGTACTCCGCTGAATCTCAGAACGGAAGTAAGAAGAAGGCAAGAAGTACTAAAAGATGGGCGAGGGGGGAGGTGGACTGTTTCCGTTTCCATCAACCACCTCTCCCCTTGCCTATCTGTTAGTACTTCTTGCCTTCTTCTTACTTTCGTTCTGAGTTTCAGCGGAGTACCCTATTCCCTACCGTTCAGGCCGCGAACACCAACAACACGGGGAAACTCTTACGATGGACGCAATGAAATGCCCAGGCCTGCGGGTGCAAAGGATTTCCATGCCGATTTTAACGGCACTTCGTCAAATGCAAACATTGGCTTTAAGGAGCGACTCCCACGAAATCTGGACGACGGACCCTATCGCCAAGACGTTGAAAAATCTCTATAATGCCTACGTGGACTTCGTGTCCTGCTGGGCACATGCAGAAAAAATGTAACAGACTGTGGAATTCTTCAAAAATTCATTTGGGTTCCTACGCTTGCACAACGACTCACATGTGTTAAGGATCACTAACCGTTTTCTATCTGTTAACAGGTGACAGAACCAAACCAGAAGGAGAAACAAGACAAGAGGAAAAGGAGCAACCAAAGAAAAGGATCAGGAAAGAGTTAGACCAAGAGGTTTTGACATTACTTTTGAAAGTTGATGACCCGTATTGCGCACGCGGTGCTCTGGTTCATGTCATCCACAAAGATACTGTTTCAGATTTTTTCGATGATGGGAAAAGGTCGCGCAGGGCACCCGAATGGGGCCTAACTGCCCCTTGCGGCAGTAAAAATCAACGGTGCAGAAATTATTTTCAAAATATTTCCCAATGTCAATTTGGCCGAGTACGGCCCCACAGAACTTAAATTTCAGGGAAAACGCTCTAACTTTTACGATTTTTGAGATATCGGCGTTTTAAGTGCGGAAATAAATCACCATGAGATTGACGCGAATTTAGGACTGAAAACGCCAAAATGTCGCAAAACCTTAAAGTTACAGCGTTTTCTTTGAACTTTAAGTCCTTTAGAACCCCATTATAGCCAAATTGACCTTAAACAATATTTTTAAAATGTTTCTGCAACATTGCACTGCAAAGCCGAGTGTGGATCAAGTCCACACAAGGTAGCGTGGACCACTTTGGTCCACACTAGGAAGCGTGGACCCCTCCTGGTCTACACAAGGAAGTGTGGACCACTCTTACCCCACCGCGCCTTACTTTCCCTATCTGATACTATTGGCGGTCCACGTTTCCTAGTGTGGACCATCCATGGTCCACGCTTCCTAGTGTGGACCGAAGTGGTCCACGCTACCTTGTGTGGACTTGGTCCACACTGGCTTTGCAGTGTGACTTTTACTGCCGCAAGGGGCCGTTAGGCCTCATTCGGGTGCCCTGCGCGACCCCATTCGGTGATCTCACAGGTATTATGAAAGTCGCACAGATGTAGCGCGACACGTGGTGTAGTGTGGAATCTACGACCCGGTGGCTAGCTCAGGACCACGTGTGCGTTACTCCTCATGAAAATTACTACTTATTCTGGACGGAAAATGATTGTGCTGGGACTGGGACACTGGCTCACACCGAAAATACAAAAAATGACAGACTGCAAAGTGTGGGCCGCTAAATAAGATCATGTGTGTATAAGTCTGAATCACAGAAAATTAATTCGACTTACTCTTGCTAAAGGGGTTTGACAGAGCCAATGTGATTCATGCAATTGAACCCTTCATGATAATTTTAACACTAGCACAAAACTACAAGACATTGTCACAGCCTTCATTAAGAGCACGAAGTAAGAATACAAATAATTCAACAGGTGGAGTTTAGGAACACACATGTATTTTGACACACACATGTAATTTAAGAGACAACAAGCAGTAAAATTCAATACTTTTTCAAAAGAAACAGATACTCTAAACCTTTTCGTGCGTTTGCAACTATGTACTCAAAGATAATCTTCAAAATGAAGATCTCACGAAGATTTTGGAACGCTAGATTCCCAATTTTTCCTGCATGCGTCAAAACATTGGAGAACAATTTACCATGACTTCATGAACACCCATATTGTCAATGGTGCCAGTGCTTTCTTCCACACTGTCATAGAACAGGGTGACATTAATACTACACGTTCATTAAGTAGGCATGTCCTTAGAAATGTTACAGCTTAAAGGTTGTGTGAAACTCAGCTCAACTACACAGGGAGTCTCATTTAACGGTCCACTTTTTGCAGAGCCTGTCCTTTTGTTTTAAGTTGACCTGTAGGGTTCAAATTTTGAGGAGACATTTCCCAAGGGTCCTTCTCGAAGGCCAAAAAACCGCGACTTTGTTGATTCATTGTAAGGGGTTGAACCACCCCCTCACATGGGACATTGTCGAAAATCGCCGTGAACGGGATCATTATGAATCAACAAAGTTGTGGTTTGGGGGCCTTTGAGAAGGACCCTTGGGACATGCCTCTCCCAAATTTAAACGCTCTAGGTCTACTTGGAACGAAATGACAGGCTCTGCAAAAAGTGGACCAATAAATGAGACTCCCAGTGTATAAGAAACATTTACAAATAATTATAAAAGTAGGGAACACAACTCCTTTGTTAACACGTTGTGAGAATGTAAGCCTATTCTGTTAAACAGTTACAGAGAAAACATTGACACGATTCAGAAAATTGGTGATCGAAAAGTCATAGGTAATAGGGCATTCCGGAGGAGAGCTTGACCGGAAACAAGTTGAAGATCAGAATCACAAGAACGGATACGGAAGTTTACGGCATGGAAAGTTACGCAGCACGTGCCGCGCCGTCAGCCGCGAGCCGACTCAAAAAGTTGGAAGCTTAGCTCTCGCTGACGATATGTCACGACCATTTGGTAGGGCCACACAACGCTGACTTCCACCGCGCGGCCCGGGGAAGTGCATTCTCCCTCAGGTCACGCCGAGTGGTTCCGGCGCTGAGTGACCCTGCCAAAAGGTCGTGACGAATCGTCAGACTTTAAATTTTTGATTTGGCTCGTGGCTGACTGCACGGCAGGTGCTGCGTAACTTTCCATGCCGTAAACTTCCGTATCCGCTCTTGTGATTCTGGGCTTCAACTTGCTTCCGGTCAAGCTCTACTCTTGAATACCCTATTGGGCTTTAGTGCGTTTGAGGCCTTCCAAACACCAAGATTGGCCACCATTGGAGACCACCTTTCAGAAAAGGCTGGAAACCTGGCATTCAAAACCTTCGCCTACATTCTGAGAAATTTGGGAAAATTCCATAAGGAATGTTCGTAAAACCAAAATCAAGTCCAGAATGTCTGAGAAGTTCTTTTTAAAAAGAATGAAATTGGGACTCCTGTGTGTCCCAATATGGCCTGGAATGGAAATAAAAGTATACATACCTGTTTCTGAAAAATTTAACTTCTGTCCTTCGATACAGTGCCATCCCTCCTGTTGACAGGTGCTGCCATTCCTACAACAAAAATAATTCTTACAAAACACAATAAACACATCCACGTTGCACACAGTAATGAAGAAACGCCACACAAAATCATAACTGTGTACTTATGTTAATCTAAGCTTTGAACGTGCTACATGGCATTGAATCCTTAGTAAAACTAGAAAAATTGATACTGCGCAACACACACAAGTCCAGAATGTCTCAGACGTTCTTTTTAAAAAGAATGAAATTGGAACTCATGTGTGTCCTAATAAGGCCTGGAATGGAAATAAAAGCATACACACCTGTTGCTGAAAAATTAAACTGCTGTTCTTCGATACAGTGCCATCCCTCCTGTTGACAGGTGCTTCCATTCCTACAACAAAAATTAATCTTATAAAACACAATGAACATATCCACGTTGCACACAGTAATGAAGAAACGCTACACAAAATCATACCCGTGTACTTATGTTAATCTAAGCTTTGAATGTGCTACATGGCATTGGATCCTTAATAAAAACTAGACAAATTAATACTGCACAGCACAAACAACCCAAGAAACATATATCCTTACTATGACTAGCTTCTGCAATTTCAGCACTCAAACAAAGAGTGATCAGAGCATGCCATCGTGTCAGCACAAGGCCAAGACTGGCGCACTCCACTCAGTATTAGAACAAAAATCCAGATAACCCTTCATAAAGATGCACATCTTGCTATTAAACACAGCACTGATTAACAGAAACTAACCACCCAGTAAGAGATGGTTGACTGGAATACTAACTCGCTCATGAGTGAGGTTACGTCTTCTACACCTTGCAACATAATACACGAACGCAACCAGAGAATCAGACAAGGAGACGAACACACTACATCTAATCACATTCAGAGACACAAACATAAAGAAGTTGCCTTTCAATTACCAGATAATGGAATGCACATTCGGAACCTATGCCATTAGGCCTTCACAGTCAAATTCGGGAAGGGCAAAGGTTAGGCCAACAAAGCTCAAAAAATAAAACGGGAAGACGTTGCATTAAATCAAGAAAGATAATGGGCAAACAGTATTATGAGACAGAAAACATCCTCGTTTCACGCTCCTCGCGCCTAACTCCCGCCAGAACGCGTAACTTGCGACATACACGAAGTCGACACATTCTTAACAAACTAGCACGAAGCGAACGCTTGCAGGGGTAGAAACAAATGCGTGCTTTGGAAAAATCGCCACTTAAGTCCAAAAATAATCTTTGAAATACATGAAAACCAATAAATTGTTTTAGGGTGGAGCAGCTGAAGGAGCAGTCTGCCTCATGGTCGGAAAAGAAAGAACAGAGGAGACGGTAGACAGCACGGTAGGGCACACCAGACAGATTGCGGTTCACCAGCGCCTGTTCGTCTGGTTCGTGGCCTGAACTACCGGTCTCCGGCGGCCATCTGTGAACAGATCAACATCAAATATTTGATTTAAAGGAAGAATCGCATGTTACAAGCAGTTAAAAAGCATCCGTTTTTCCCGTGTTGCCTCCAAAACTCAAATAAACACAGTGCGAAAGCGTTTTATCTAGTTTGAGACAAACGACCTGTTCACAAAGATGGCCACCGTTTCGATAGCTATCGCCAAGTCTATTGTTCTGGCGTCATCCCGATACCACCTATACCATCTAAGTTCGGGGAGGCTTTTTGCACTCGGCGCTCCCTTGAGAGGAATCCGAAGCTGTCCGAACGTTTGTTTTCGATATCTAGCGTCGGTGTCATGGCGGAAGACGTGAAACGTAAACTTATGTTATCCGCCTTTTCTCTTATTTTACGCGAATTAGATGGAGATAACGTGTCATCAAGTAGCGACGAAGAGGAGAAAGTGCTGGAGAAAGCCTTTCCAACTCTAAGGCGACACGTCAACAAAATCAGGAAGAGGAAGGTACCGAGGATAGAGAATTATGTCGAAGAGGTTATACCTATATACAACCTTGATGAGTTTCGGTCCCATTTTAGGTAATGTCGTATTACTAAGTACTGGTTTTACTTTTGTGTCCATTATATTATAGTTATCTTTCGTGCACCAGGATGAGACGTGACACTTTCGAGTATGTTCTTGAAATAATTGCCCCTCGTCTGAGGAGGACTGCCCCAGGGTTGGGCATGACCAGTCCTGAAAAGCAATTTCTCTTTGCCCTCTGGCGGATGGCAACTCAAGATTCATACAGGTAAATACTGCCGATCGCCCTTGTTCAAAATTTTGATGTCCAAACAGATCTATGTTTTTCCTATTTAACGCTTGACTTTGCAGATCGATTTGTGATAGGTTCAATGTCAGCCCATCAACTGCTGTGCAGATTCTTAAAAGAGTGGTTAATGCTTTGGTAGCGCTTGCACCAGGCGTGATTAGATGGCCTCCAAGGGCTAGTGCCCAAAGAATATGGGAAGGGTTTGAAGGAATCAGTGCCTTTCCCAAAGTGCTTGGTGCAATCGATGGCACTCATATCCACATTCCTGCTCCCCGTGTAAATCCGGAATCTTACATCAATCACAAGAGCTGCCACTCTATTCAATTGCAGGTAAGAGAAGAAGTCAGTAAATGCAGGAGACTGTTTTACTATGTTTGTTACTCCCTTTTCTGTTTTTCTGTGAAGGCTGTATGTGATCATAAGGCACGGTTCATCCATTGCTATGTGGGACATGTGGGCTCAGCCCATGATCAGCGTGTACTACGATTGTCAGATCTTCAAGAGTTCTTAGGAGATGAGGAGAAGTTCCCTGATGACTGCCATCTTGTCGGAGATCCTGCGTATAAGCTGCATCAAAACCTAATGGTTCCCTATCGTGATGATGGACACCTGACAGATCGCCAGAGGAATTATAACTTTTGTCTCTCTTCTGCAAGGATGGCTATTGAAAGGGCATTTGGATTGCTGAAAGGAAGATTTAGGTGCCTTTTGGACCGCCTGCCTATTAATAATACCGAAAATGTAGCGGGGTTTGTGCTAGCTTGCTGTGTTCTCCACAACCTGTGTATGTTTAAGCAGGACGAAGTTGACGAAGTTCTCTGTGATACAACTAACAGTGTAGTAGACAGTGGTGAATTTGTTAATCAAGGAAATGGAGCTGCTGCCCATGTTAAACGTGATTTGATTTGTGCAAGATTAATGATAAAAAGTGTGTGACTCATAAATAACATAAATGACGATTTTCGACAATGTCCCTTATAAGAGCGTGGTTCAACCCCATAGAATGAATCAACAAAGTTGCGGTTTTGAGGTCTTCGTTTTGGGACATGCCTTCTCAAAATTTGAACGCTCTAGGTCTACTTGGAATGAAATGACAGGCTCTGCAAAAAGTGGACCGCTAAATAAGACTCCCAGTGTATATTTGTTTTCTATATTTAATCCTTGATCTGTGTTCTTGATTTCTTGTTGTGACTCCAGCTTGGACCAATAAACACTCACTTGGATTCCAGCAGCTATTTTGTGTGGTTGTTTCTCACCTTGCCCCTCACATAAGTTGTTTGAATAATAGAATCTGATACCATCCACCTTGATAATTCACACACACTGAATTATTACAACAGTCACCATCATCAGTCTTAAATAAATCACAATGAATTACGTTGAAATTAAGATATCTTAAATTGGAAACTACATCACTGCAAAATATAACACATTACATAAAGAAGACATTGAAAGTACAACTATATCAACAAATATCAGGTTGAGAAAACAATATAAATTTGGGAACCAAATGTCATCGCTACACGGGCAGCAACATGCAAACTGAATAAAGCCAAGGTAACATCACCATCATCAGTCATTGATAAATCACAGACGATTACATTGGAATTAAGAAACATTAAAAATTAATATGAAATATATAACAGTCCACTTAATTTACAGTTTATCAATTATTATATAGTCTGTCCAGTTTATAAAAAGAAAGGATTACGGATAGAGCATGGTTATAGACCAATATCACTGCTCTTTGTTTCATCAAAAGTATTCAAACAACCAATGAGTGACCAACAAAAACAGTTTTTTTGAAAAAGGGAAAAAAATATTTTCACCCCTCAGCACCATGGTTTCACACCAAATAAATCTGTAACCATATTGCATCGACTAATTTTGAGAGTAAAGTTAGTAACAATCTTTATAATACATACTTTGCACACAGTCGCAACATTCAATGATTTCACTAAAGCATTTTACCAGGTCAACTGTGACATTCTACTTTTTAAATTAGAAAGGTATGGAGTAAGGGGTGTGACCCTGGACTGGGTACAATCCTATCTGCCTGGACACAAGCAAGACATAAGAATAAGATTTCTTGATGAGAGCACTTATATGGTAATATCAGACATTTCTGACTGACTTGAATTCCTGCTTTGAGTAAATCAAGGCTCAATATTAGGCTATTACTGTTATTGGTCTTCATTAATGACCTTCCTATATCTATTGACATAGGAGATGTCTCTTTACATGCAGATGACACAGTAATGAAGGTGGAAGCAGGGAATAAACTGAGTTTTGAGCAGGAAACTAATGAAACTGTCAAACAAATGGAAGCATGATGCGATGAATAGGGTGCCAATTAATTATGAACATAGAGGATACATACGTATAAATTCAGATGTAAAATTGATCATCCTTATCATTATGTATGCGATCCTAGAAATTTTTTGTGGCTGGTGGTGACTAGATAAATTTTTTTTTGCTTTTCGTGTGGGAATTGGCAAAAGTACCGACATTTTTGCATCAATCGACAAATGTGTATTAGGGTGTTTCAAAAAAATTAAATTTCACTGACTCGACCGCATTCGGACGCCTGCTGGTCTGCAAAATTCAGTCTCATAGTCTTCCTTGCAGTTTTAGCCCTTTGCCGAATGCCGAATAGAGTGTTCCGGAGAAGCCCGAAACGGAACGAAGAAGTCGTGACAAAGAAGAAAAATCCCGGAGAAAATATGAGAAATCGCATGAGTTTTGAAGGACAGTGGGGTTCCGAATACTTGATTTCTCATACTTCCTCTGCATTCTTCTTCTTCGTTACGACTTCTCACTTCCGTTCTGAGCTTCTCCGGAGTACTCTATTGACCTTAGAACGTGTTATGAGATGTTTACTGGAACATTGATTTTTACACCGTGACCAATTAGGCAATCTGAAAAAACTATTTGTGGATACTAGTTTGGCCTGGAGGCTGGAGCACCGCCTGAGACGTAAGGAACAAAAGTCGTGTCAAAACGGCCCGGTCTACCGGATCTGCCTACCTTCCAGGGGCAAACGCCACTTTTTCTGTGCACAAAATGCTGCTTTCCAATTAGATTCCACTTCTAAAATTTAAAATCACAAAATTCCCTCCCAAATCCCAACCCGAGCCAGTCCGTGTCTGGACATGTCGTCGCGTCCCTATGAAACACGCGTAACAGAATGGTCACCCTGATAAACAGTCGTAAGTCTCAAGCACACTTCGAAACACACGTAAGAGCAAATGCTGGTTTCAAGTGTTCGTAACTGTGGCCGGGCCTCCAGAACTCAAGCAAGTCTACCAACCGCGTTGAACCTACGTAACTCTCTCGGGACCACCCAGACCTACTTATCTTTCACGCTGTACTTTGAACCTTAGTACAGGGGAGGTAAAGGCTTACGCACGGGGAGAAGTGATTCAGCGCTGCGTCTTCCCCATGATCGTAACAAATTTCCCACCGCCTGCGAAAGCCACAACGTTATCGGGGAAGCCTTGCAGTTGGCTTGGCTCGTCACGGACCGGACAGACCGGGCAGATTCAAACACGAGACGCGACAGACATTGAGCGCCGCGCGGTCCCCCTTTCCTACCTGTAGCTCATGAACCGTCGAACTTAGATGGGGAGTGTAAGCGAGGCGTTTTTAGGATAAAGTCTGGGCTATCCGTTGATGTGCGTATCTTTCCGATCCGACCATTTTAGATCGATCTAGAGCGCCCAATAGGCGCCCGACCGGCCAGGCGGCACCGGGCTCGATCTACAGACGGTCTGTTTATGCCAGTTACACGGAGGATCACACTTACGTAGATGATCGAACTTTAACAAATGTATATTTTTCCGGTCAAGGAGATCTTACTTTAATGACGAGGTACCACTTCGTCACTATGCAAATATCGCTTCTGCTAACTTTTCAATATTTTGAGCCCGGGGCCGTCGTCACGTACCGAGGACTCTGCGTCACGTACCGAAGCATCAGCGTTATGGCTGAGCCAGCCGGGTTTCCCCCTCTCCCCACCACAACCCCCACCAGCTCGGCCGACCCGTGCGGGGCTGCCTTTTCTTTCGGTCATGGTACCAAAGTGAGGCTCGCCGAAGTGATGACTTTTCGTGTCGATAACTAAAAAACCAGGAAAGGTTGAGGGAAATCAAGTTTACTTGTCAGTTATATCAAGCATACTGAGTTCGCACGCTAAGTTTGGTCGATATATTTCATTCCGTTTCGCTGCCAAGTCTAGAGACAGAAGGGTCTGCAAATCGGCCTCTGTCGAATAACGTCTCCCAGTAGCCTGTACCTTCCCTGCTTAGTAAGTCACTTTTTTGTGGAGGTTGAGGTAAAATTTGATTTCGATAGCTACTTTTTCACTCTATCGAAATCATGTTTTACCTCAACCTCCACAAAAAAGTGACTTACTAAGGTTCAAAGTACAGCGTGAAAGATAAGTAGGTCTGGGTGGTCCCGAGAGAGTTACGTAGGTTCAACGCGGTTGGTAGACTTGCTTGAGTTCTGGAGGCCCGGCCACAGTTACGAACATTTGAAACCAGCATTTGCTCTTACGTGTGTTTCGAAGTGTGCTTGAGACTTACGACTGTTTATCAGAGTGACCATTCTGTTACGCGTGTTTCATAGGGACGCGACGATGTGGGACAGTCACTTGCCGGTGACCGTCGACGGCTTCTTCCTGATAGCCCACAAGCAACGCACCAACCTCAAGTCGCCGAGAAGAAAGCGCCTCAACATCGCCATGAAGATGGCGATCATCCTTTCCGCCACGTCATTGGAGGCCGTTGGAGGCGGTGGGAGGCCGGGTGCCATATGGAGGCGTGTGCAGCAACCTCACACCGTTTCGGCGCTGGAATTCGGCTGTCTCTGCCGACACGAAACTGCGGCCGTTGTCGGTCACCAGCTCCTCCAGGCAACCGGGGTTCGCAAAATAGCGTACCTGAGGACCGTGATCAGCGCTTCAGAGGACATGCTCGACACCATCCTACTGACAGACCACTTTAAAAATACGTATCAAGGGCCCGTTCAAATATTACGTAAGGATCTGACGTCACGAATACCCTGCTAGGCGTCCAGATCTGAGCATGCGAGCCGAAATAGTTGCCGCCGCGTAGGCAAGGTTATTCGTGGCGTCTGACCCAGGCGTATCATTAGCCCCGGGCAGTTTTGGTTTTAGGCAGTCCCGCAACACACTATCTCCGTCTCTTTCTGGCCAGACGCGTGAGACAGCAAAAGACGGAGATAGTGTGTTGCGGGACTGCCTAAAACCAAAACTGCCCGGGGCTAATGATACACCTGGTATTTGAACGACCCCAATTGCAGTAAGAAAAGTGTCCTGAGACTGGTCGTACGTAAGCTAAGTCAACGCATTGCCAAGGACGCGTTGCGGCTGGCCAAGGACTAAACTTCTGCCATGGTGGCAGCTTCGCTGCGCGCATGAGCTGCACGCGTCGTACAGCTTGACCTAGAGAGTATTAGGTTACCAGGAGAAGCAACAAGATTTGGGGAGTCTTTTTGTTCGACACTACTCTCCGCTCCTGGTGACCGCACGATAGAAATGCCGTGTGCCCCCGGACTCGGAAAGGAATGAAGTTTCAAACGATAACAATTTTACCACGATACCGAGACAGTAATGTTTTAGAAATAAATTGGAAATAGAACCAATACCGTATGTCGAGGTGTGTCAGGACATGTGTTGCGGATTCTCGCCACCCGCAGCGCTGTCGGTAGCGTCTCGACCGAGGCGTCTGCTGGCTGGCCAGGGCCAGGATCGGGAAATATGGAGACGCACCGGACGGTAGGGTGGTCCAAAATTCCCACTTTCTTCGGAGAGGCCACGTCACGTTTTAGGTTTCTGTAGTTGGTCATAAAACCTCGCAAAAAAAAAAATTAACCTCCTCCGATCAAATCCGGCCATGCTCCGCCATTTTCAGTTTTCCCATAAATACATTATGGGCGAAAAGTAGGCAATTTCGCGACGGCCCCATGCGCCGCCCCAAGGAGGCCTACCCAAATTTTTGCTTCTGAATCTGGTCTTCATCATGTCAGGAACGAGATTAACTTGTCCCTGTGTCGATATTGTTAGGATGCAGAGGCGTAGGGGAAGAGACTAGCGACACAGATTACGGACTGGTGTATATTCCCAGCAGAGCAGGGCACAAGGGCAGAGCCACCGCGGTACAAACAGAGGTGGGGGGGGGGGGGGGTGCCAAGGGGACCGTGGGGGCGGCGCGTACGATGGTACCGGTCAGGACAGGAGCAGGTGTTGGACACACGGAGTAGTCGCGGGTAGTCATCGGCACGGGGTACCGCCGTTTCCTTTACACTATCCCCTCTCCCATGAAGAGTCCGAAGGTGCACCGTGGCGATGACACCTCCATCAGGTGCCTCGCGATGATTGGGCCAGGTCGACGGCAGGGGAGAGCCGTCGGGTGACGACGTCAACGTCAGTGCTGCTCTGAAACGGGCTGGAGTCCACCGAGGTCTGGGAGGTAGAGGTGGCCTCGCGCAAGGCCTCGACAGCAGCCGGGACGTGGAGGTCCGGGTGGGATTGAAGGCCTCATCGACGAACACCGTTGTAACGGAGTTGAGAGACGCGGGGTGCACGGTGGTTGCCTCGGAAGTTCCGACGTGCCCGAAAATTACAAGGGCGAGTGCATTTGTCTCACTCGAGGGGTCAACCACTCATTTAAAATGTGTACACAGATTTCAGGATTTCGTCGGATTACACTCCCTGGTTGTCGTTAGTTTTAAAATTTTATTGCTTTTCTGGCTATTTTAGCCTAGGCAGAAGCTATTTTTCGGCATGAAGTCCAAGTCCAACTTTAAATTCACAATTTTTATCAATTTATTTTTAAAAATTTATAGAATTTTGAACACATGATTACGCGAGTGATTCGCCCCTCGGTCTCACTGCCCGGACGGCGGAGGAATTCGTTCTCCCCCCCCCCTCTCTCTTTCTCTCTCTCTCTGAAGCAGGCCGTCAGCAAGAAGGGGTCACCCGGTCTGCAGGTCAGCCCCCGAAGTCCGATACCGTGCGCCAGCATGATGGGGGCCTCGGCGTCCGGCAGGAGAGCATCGGACAGGATCAGTCGCTCGGCCATCTCGAGGCACCGCCGGCCTCGGTGCAGCCGCCCATGGTCGCCGATGTCCTCGGGTCATGTCTCTTATCGGCGGGAGGGCCGCGTCCCGTCCTAGCCCGCGCCGTCGGTGGCCTAGGTGGCCTCCGCGCCAACAGTGGCGGTGGTGGACGCGAGGTGGCCGGCTGGGGGTCACGACGAGAAGGCCGGCCGCGGTGACGGCGGCGGCCGTGCTGCGACAGCGGTGTCACCTGCTCCGATGTTGTGCCGGAAGGGTGCAACCCGGGTGGTACAGGACGGCATGTTTTTCTCATATTTTTATCGTCCGAACAGGTTAAAACGATAAGCCCCAATTTTCAAATAGTTGTCCATTTAGTTTGTCATTCTTTCACCTTCTAAACGGCACTTTTTATGCCAACCTCATTGCAAAATGATGACAACAGCAGGACAAAAATATGACAAACGCTCTCTCTTTCTCCTGTTGTTCGTTGTCACTCAACTGCTTCATCCACAGTTATAACTTCATATATGATTCTTCGTGGCTCATTCGGTAGCGCAGAAGATTGCGGGACGAGAAAGCGGGGGTTATAATCCCACTCCAACGGTATTTTTTTATGACTCCCCATTTCAGTTTGTCATATTTTTGTCATGCTGTTGTCATCATTTTGCAATGTGTTTGAAATAAGAAGTGCCGTTTTCAAGGTAAAAGAATGACAAACTAAATGGATACCTATGTTGGGCTTGCCCATTTCTCATATTTTTGTCATTGCTATGACATATAATTTGTCTTGATTTTAGAATCGGATTGCAATTATTATTCCGTGAGTTGGATGACAAAACTATGAGAAAATCATGCCGTCCTGTACCAGCCGGGAGTTGCCGATGCAGCGCCCGCGTCTGATGGCTCTGCTCCGGTGTGTGGGTGACGTCGCCGGTGCAAGAGGCGAGCGGGGCCTTCAGCAGGGGCTCGGGGAGGATGTCGGCCGAGGGGTTGGTGCCGGAGCGACAACCGCAGGTCTGGTCCTGGAGTTCGTCTGCACGACCACGGCGCCGGGGCCGGCCTCTCCGCACCAGCATCCCGTCGACAACTTCTAGACCTGGGGACAGGGCAACTGGAAGGGCAACACATGACGCTCGGCTCACCCGCTTTAGCGTCTCGGAGTCCCGGTGCTCGTCTGGTGGTGGCGGCAGCACGCCCGTGCCGCACCCGAAGGAGGTCGGCTGGGTCGGCTCCTGCTCGCCGCGCTGAAGTCCAGGCTGCTCTCCAGGTCCCGGGTCCCCCGCCACACAGGCTCTTCGACACAGTCTCCGTCGTCTCTTCTGTCTCACAGACTCTCTGCCACGCAGGTCCCGGGTCTCCTGCTACACAGACCCTTTGCCACACAGGACTTTGTGATGGGGCGAGGGTGGAGGTTGCGACCATCACCTCGACGGATTGTGGAGGAACGCTTACGCAGTCAGCGTACGCCCGTCCTTCCTCGCCCTGGGGTGTGGCCAGTGCACCAGGGAGAGGAGTACGGCGCGTTTGCTGGTGGGCAACGGCCTCCTCATCAACCGGCGGGTTCCGAACGTCACAGCCACGCACCCTTACCATGATGACTGGGTCTCCTTTGGCTGGGATGACGGCGCGGTGTCCGCACTCGACGTGCATGGCCGCCACCATCTGTGTCGGCAAGGAGACAGCCCGGGTCACCCGGCTCATTGTGATCCGGCAGTCACACTTGTCGGTGCGCAGGAGCAGCTCGTCGCGGGCCGGATCGAGGACGGCCACGCGCGCAGCCACGAAGTCGGCCCCCAGCAGACAGTCCTCGTGCGTGTCGCTCTCAAAGAAGTACCACGGGGCGCTGGCGCCACCGATGGTGAGGACGGCCCTTCGCGGGCCGGAGAGGTAGCACCCTGGACTGGCATGCGGAAGTCAGGCAAGAATGTCCGCTTACGATCGGACCTCTTCAGATCACGACCGGACTGTCCCGATTACGATCGGAAATCCACCGAAAACGTCCAGTTACGATCGCCCCTCTTCAGATTACGACCGTACTCTCCTGATCACGATCGGAATCCTCTCAGTTACGATCGGATTTGTTCCGGTGGATTCCGGTCCGATTTCTCATAGCTGTAAAATCTACAGTATTGGGAATTTCGAGCTGAAAATTGGTATGCGTTGTCTGCATGAGAAATAAGTAGGCCAGTTTCAATATGAACTTGATCAGAATTTTTTTTTTGGCATCTCGAGAACTGCTGGTGATATCGACAAACTGACAACAGATTTGGATAGAGCGCGATTTACACGTACCATGGACGAAATTACAATGGTTTTATCATTCTAACCACGTGGGTAAAAGTCAATGCAGACGAATGCGTTAGTGATGCATATGCTACCTGTCATGTTGACATTAACATAACACAAAGGACCTTGTTTGCCTAAATTGTCTTTTTATTGCAACCACCGTGATTAATCTGTCTACAATACAAGAGACTTGCACAGAAATAAAGAAAATCATGATTCACAAACGTTTACATAAATGTGTTGAGTTTATTTAAACTATCCTTAATTACACAACAACACACTATATCATTTGCTAGCTTACAAAGTGGAACAGTATGACACACTAACACAGAAATTTATAATCATGCGACTATTTGCAGTAGCTAATACTAAATGCTCAAGTTTCCTAAATCAGTTTTTTTTTTACAGGTTCTACAGGTTTTTAAAACAACGTCTTACCTGTAGCATCCAAATTTCTTAATCACTTCCCTACGTGAACAGTCGTTTTATGCCTATCAAGAACATAACGGGTGCTAAATGCTTTCATACACACGTCGCAGCGGAAGTTCCTCTCGCCAGTGAGCACCATCCTGCGTCGGCTTTTAGCTCGGAATGACGAGCCGTAGACGTCACATGAATAGGGCTTCTCGCCCGTAGGACTCCTTTGGTGAACTCGGAGTGCGGAAAGTCCGGCGAACTTCTTATCAAACTGACCACATTCGTGCGGCTTCTCTCCTGTGTGAGTACAGAAATGGCACTGTAAGTCCCCCTTTGTGCGTAAATGCCTCCCACACTGTGTGCAGGCGAATATATTGCAGTCCTTGGTCTCCCCATCCCTATTAGACGTACCTTTAAGTTTAGAATCTACATTTGCAAAAGCCTTGGCTCCAAACTTAACCTCTGAAGCACCCAGGACTACTTCTGTGGTGTCCAAGCCATCAGAGGGTATATCAGTGGGAGCGGAACTTGGAGATTCTGAACCTGTAGAGTCGGAGTCCTCGGAGTCACCGACTGCACTGCTAGAGTTACCAGATGAGCTCGAGCTTTCGGAATCTGCGTCCTCTGAGGTGCCGTACGCAGAGGTATTGTGGTCCACACCACCACCACGGTACGCCCTGCAGAGTTCCCACAGGTAGTAGAGTGGCCCGGCCGGGAAGGGGTTCGCAGAGCGGGACGTCTCCATGTCACAGAGCCAGCTGCAACACACAAGTCCAAAGTATTATCGCGACTATTTAAATCTATTAAACAATGCCCTACGAGGGCGGATTACAAGTTGGATCGCCACTCAAAATCCTTTTTGTCATAATCAGTTTCATTCGCACATACTATCAAAACTAAATGCTTTGATTTAAGTATATTTTTGTCATTCTTGTCGACTTTCTTGACTCAAGCATCTGTTCTCAGGCCATAAGCTTAGTTCTAGCGTAGGGCCCGACCCCGGAGCCCGAGCACGGACATGATTTAAGAAAGTCGGCAAACACGTCCGCCCGAACTCGCAGTCGGCATCAGACTATAAGCCCGGCTCCTGCCGTTTCTAAAGAAACGCGTCGGGACGAGCTAAAAAGCGTTCCACGCTCCAAAGGTGGTGACATTAAATTAGAGCCGATTCGAAGCACTTTCGTAGCTAAGAGGTAATCGTGCAATATTGCACCCTTCTCTAACAAACCGTTAGGAACCATTAATCATTAAACTATCCAAGTATCCGTAACCATCTTACAAGATCTTTTCTGCTAAACTACAAGTGTGACTCGACAATGGCGCGAGTCACACCCCTCGCAAAGTCGCATCGCACCCTCCGTGCTATCCGCGAACCGCCAGCGGGCAGGGGCTGGGAGCGTTCTACAAATTAATAGTGTATTCCGGAGAAGAGCCAAACCGGAAATAAGAAGTTACGAAGAATCACAAAAGCGGATCCAGTATGAGGGGAACCGCAGCAAAGAGTATCTCCGCCACGGCGTCAGCCACGAGCCGACGTCACAAATTTGGAGGCTTAGTTAGCTCTCGCTGACGATATGTCACGACCATTTAGTAGGGTCACGCCTTCCGCGGGACCCTCGGAAGAAGTTGCTATCGCCGCGCGGTTGGCATGCTGCGCTGTGTGAGTGTGACCCTACCAAATGATCATGACATATCGTCAGCGAGAGCTAACTAAGCCTCCAAATTAGTGACGTCGGCTCGTGGCTGACGCCGTGGCGGAGATACTCTTTGCTGCGGTTCCCCTCATACTGGATCCGCTTTTGTGATTCTTCGTAACTTCTTATTTCCGGTTCGGCTCTTCTCCGGAATACACTATTGACGAACTTGGCTCATGCCTCAGGTGACCCGAAACCACCGATCACACCAGAGCTCCTCTTCCTGGCCTAGCGTCCCACGAGCCCCTCACCACAGCTGAAGCCACCAGAGAGACGACCTCACCTACGATTTGTACTAACAGCAACTGTCGCTACTGTGAGCCAATGATTGCCATGTATTATTCCACAACAAATCCTACCCTACGAATCCAGAACTCGTGGCCTAAGTCTCGAATATCAAGCCAGACTTACAATAAGAGCTTAATCTACAATCTCGTTAAAATATTAAGATCATGACTAAGCCGAGCAAAGGGGCTCATCTGAGTCGCAGCGGTCATTATCGTCACCCCAGACACCAGCGCTACCGCTGGCGATCACTTTTCGAACCGTTCCAACCCCGAACCCAGATATACTACCTACCATGACATTCGTGAGATTCCTAAAAGACTAATGGTATCGGAAATTCATAGTCACCATCTATTCAAACCCGACATAAGACTACGTGTGCACAAGCCAATTTGTACGAAAACGGTATGGTACTATTTTCAGTTAACATTGGCTCTTGTGGAGAACGAAGTGTTTGAACTATCCTTAAACAGCGGCGTCACACGGAGAGCACCGTGAGCGGCGCACATGCGTAACTTCAGCTCGTACGCAGCAGTGTACAGAAAAGCTGGAAAAAAAACTAGGACGATACCAAATGTCTCATTTTGCCCCAAAACGCCTCAAAAACGCATAGTTCGCAAGAAATATTTTATTCATACGGGGGAGGAACCATTTTTTTCAGTCAGTTTCCTATATCCGGAAAATTACCGACTCTAGGCTAGTGACGAAGTGCACAGTGCGCACACGAACCATAAATCGACATCAAACCCCTAACATCTCACAATAGACGTTTCCGACGGTATTCAAAACGGAACCAGCTCGGACAGCGTCTGAGACCCGAACTTGTCGTGTCTGCCCGATGGCGTGCTATTGGCGGTCTGTATTTAGTATCAACCATTGGCACCATAGTGTTCTCCTATAAAAAATGACAACCTCAATAAACCAGTCTTGAACAAGCAACGGCCGAGTGACTTCTCACCTGAACTCCGACTCAGAACCATACACCACATTGGCGACGAGGTGTTCTTGACGAGTGCCATCGAGTTTGGAACTTCAGTGATTGAAAAGTAAGCGAGTGAAGGACTTGTTGGTGTTACGGTCACAGGTCGACACCACGTGTTTCGAACATTCAGTAAAAATCTGTGAAAGTTCGCGATTTAATGGTGCCCGTCGTGTCGTCTGCTTCCGCCCCGGCCGGCTGTCGTCTGCCGCGAGTAATCCACAGACATGGAGAACATTCCTGTGCTACAGCCATTGTATGCCGGTTTGCGTCGTTACGACCCAAACGAAGTCTCTCTTGAGTCTTGGCCGCAGTTGTTTGCAGATTCTGCATGGCAAACGACATTGCCGCCGAGCCAGGTCAGGCCGCCGCACAACCAAAGAAGGGTGTTGTTCCTGTCTTGTCTCCTGTTGGTCCGCGAAGTTATGAAGCCCTACGTTGTGCGTCTGCCGGGCCAACCCAATGAGGAGAAATCCATCGGGACTCTCACGAATTACCTCAGGGAGCGGTTTGGGGCCGAAGGTTTAGAAGCGGCCAACCTATTTGAGTTCGACAGACCTTACCAGAAGCTTAATGAGTCAGCTGCGGAGTTTCTCGCTGATCTTCAAGCTCTAGGAGCCAGATGCAATAGCGTATTCCGGAGAACAGCCGAAACGGAAATAAGAAGTTATGAAGAATCACTAAAGCGGATCCAGTGTGAGGGGAACCACAGCAGAAAGTATCTCCGGACGCGGCGTCGGCCACGAGCCAACGTCAATGGATCTTGAAGAATAATTGTTCGACACCTAAAACTGAAGCCTTCATGGAGTTCATTAAGTCAAACCAAATAGAATGACTAAGGAGATTTAACTCAAAGAGTGTGAGTCATTGGCTCAGGTGATGATGTCCTCCCAAATGACGAAGAAAATTATCTAATTACAAATTCAAGTCATGCAATCATTGTGATAACTGTTGTGTTTATTCTAAGATTATTTTAGCTAGATGTGTTGTTCAACAGAATCAAGTTGTGCTGGTATAAAAATTGACAATTCTGTCGCCCTCACTAAATTTAAATGATGTTGTGAATGTGTAGAAATTTATTGTATGCAATACAAGTGGAAGAGTGTATGATGTATAGTGGAAGAGTGGATAATCTATTTCCGAATTTGTTTTGTTATCAAGTAAGAGGGATATTGCAGCTACTCTGCACACCTCCACTAGTAGTGTAGGGAGGATTTTAAAATCTGTTGGCATGCACCCTTACAAGGTGTCGCTCAATCAAGAGCTACATGGCACCGACTTCCAGCACCAAGTCGAATAGTGTGAGTGGCTGCTGAACCACCTGCAGGCGCCGCGGCGTCAGCGGCCGATCATTTTGTACACCGACGAGACTACGTTCTACGTCAACTGCAAAATAAACCGGCATAGTAGCCATTATTATGCTACTGAGAACCCTCACTGGATGATTGAGGCAAACATAGGTAAGACATTTCTTTTCACTGTTTTGATCCCCCCCCCTTCTCCTCCCTCGCCCGCCCCTGCATTGTTGATGTCATTTTTCGTCACGATCACAGTCGTCGTTACGACGTTACGAGCCGAGGCGGCCGGGAAGAGGCAACTGGTTGGGCGGCCCGTGGCGCTGGGTTCGGCTGAGCGGACCACTTTGACACCCCCGCTGCCGTTGCTGGGTCCGAGCCGCCGGCAGTTCCGACTCTGCGTGACCGACCACGGTGCCTTCAATTTTATAGCGACTGGCCCTCTACCCTTCCCCCAACTCCTCTCCCCTCCCCACACACCCTTCCCCCTGTCCTCGTTGAATGTAAATGAGATCAGTAAATTTGTTAAGTTCTGATCGTTTTTTTAGGGGGGGGGATCTGATCGTAATGGGGATTTTCTGATGGTAGTTCCAAACATCGAATGGTAAAACAGAGACGCTGATTTTTTTTTTTTTTGTCTGGGTGTCGTAGGTACCAGTGTGACCGGCCCCTTCGTCTTCGATGGAGAGGCCCTCAATGGGCAACGGTATTTAAGATTTTTGCGCGACGACTTGGCGCCGCTATTATACGACGTGCGGGTGCGGCAGAGCATTGGTTAATGCATAGAGTAACCAGCGCTAGTTACTCTATGGGTTAATGCGGGACGAGGCGCCACCGCACTACGCACTTACAGTGCGCCATCACCTGAACGGGGTAAGTGAAAGTGAAGGGAAACGTATGTAAAGGTAAACGTATGTATATTGTTAAACATGCCCCGGTTTAAACTTTCGAATGTATCCCAGGTGTGCCCCGCAAGATGGATCGGGACGAGGAGGACCTGTGGCATGGCCAGCTCGGTCGGCGAACCTGACCCCGTGTTCCTTTTTTTTTATAGGGATATGGTCAGTCTTAAAGTCTTCACCACCCACCCTCAGAACCCAGAGGAAATGAAGGAGAGGATCGGGGCTGCCTTCTCTGCCGTCACTCTGACCATTCTCCGGAATGTGCCGCGCAGTGTGGTCGGCCGGGCACGGGCACGCCACTGCCTTCAGCGCCACGGTCGGACCTTCGAACATGAAGCGTATGAATAGGTTCGTATCGTAACAGCACGTTCCTTATTGATTTCTTCTTAAATTGCAACAGTCCCCAGGTGCAAATTCCAGCTGCAAAATGTTTTCCTGCTGTTCCTGTTTCCTAGGTGTAATGTGGAAATCGTAAGAAATCCAGGTGTGATGCCAATCGGCATTATCGAAACCCAGCTGGGTCACTAATCTTTTTTTTGTTGTTGTTGTTGGTTTGTTTTACAGTCCCTGACTTATGCGTGTGTATGAAGAAACCGACATTCCAATGAAAAGTCTGCTTAATTTTTTTTTTTTCAAAAACATTTCTCTAACACATTTTAATGTTCATCAGATTTTGAATCAAAAATTGTGTTTTACTTTATCCAATTCATCACCTCTCTGAGGGGGAAAATCCCCGATCCATATTCTGCACAATTTTAGTGTCAAGATAACATGACATTTCTTCAGAAATATATCATTGAACATTTTCATTTACACTTTGTTAACCACTGCCCCCTCCCCTCACACAGACACAGTTAGCTTGGCCCCTTTCTACACTTCCTCTACACAGACACACACCTTCCCTTTCCCTATTACTCCTTTCCACACACGCCGGCTAGGGCTGCGAAGGAGATGACTAGGGCGTATAAAAATTAAACATAAGCTACAGATAAAACTTATGTTGTATTCGTATCTTATATATAATTTGATATCCATAAGCTTACGCTTTTTTAAAAACAGGCAGCCATATTTCCTAATTAAATAAATTATACATAACCTACAGTCTTTTTCGTATCTTGTTAGTAATTTATTATTCATGAGCTTACGAATTAGAATTTGGCTTCAAATCTTTTCTGAAACTCAGGCATAAAGTATTTCTGTTGACACCACAGAACAGTATCTTAAGGATGAAAATTATTGATAAGGCAGATGACTGGGATCACTTTTAGTTCTACGTTCCCATAAAAATTGTGAAGAATGTAAAGGTATTTCATAAGGCCAATTTAATTTAAAAGGAAAGGAATACCAACTTTCACACAATACATGATCATTTGTATGAAACGCCACATGTTGGGCAAGATGAGATTACCACAGTCCTACCTTTGCAGCATTTTTCATCACATGACTGCTATACAAGTGGTACTTTCCGCAGGTTAACGGCAATGAGAACACAAATTTAGCCATACGAACAAAGGACATATTACACGGACAACTGAATTTTAACGACGCCTTGAAGTTTAAACAAAAATTTTGTGAACCGGGGAAAGTTAACCTAGACTAGTATGTTTAGTTGAGGTATCAAAGCAGCTGATAACAATTTTATTCGATTAACATCAGAGAGTTTAAGTGTGCCGTCACGCGATTGTTCCACAATCCAAAGACCGAAAAAATAATTGAGATGGGAAACATTTATTTCAGTAGGAAATTCATGGTAGAGAATCGTTTTGATTGCTATTGGTACCCGCTTTGGTGTTCAATACCTCTAAGTCTTAGTCCGACACAGACTAAAAGTTGGCGATAAGTTTCAAACCAAGCTCAACGGTCGGTTAGCTGCAATGCAGAGCGCCCATTGGAAGAGTCAGTCGCACACCCAGAAAATTGTGTTCTTGATCCCGGCAAAATGCAAATGCTCTTGCATTTTGCCGAGATTAAGAACACAATTTTCTGGGTGCAGTTGCTCGCAGTGCCCAACGCCAACGCTAGTTACAAATTAAACATGGACCATCTTTCTCTCGGAGCCCTACTACGAAAAAGGAATGGGGAGGACTCGATAATCGATCGTCTTAACGGGAAGTAAACCGGAATTCTGTCCCAGCCATGGCTGGTTGGTCGCAGGTTCGATCATCCAGCCCTGGGCCCGGTTTGGTTTGCATGCCAGTAGGTTGGTGCCCTCGGCCCGTGATTGAGTTAACGGTTTAGTTGGCTTTGTTTTTTCTTCCAAAATTCATACATTGGGCCAATTAAAATGTACAGCCACCACGGACCTTTACGCTAGAGGACGAGCGGAAAGGGGTCAGTTGGTTGGGCTGGATATCCCTTTGAGCTGAAACATGGCTCTCGCGCCACGGCTCTCAGCACTCCTTGGGGAACAGTTTATGTCGTTAAATTTCGTATTATGTCCGAGCAAAGAGTTATTTTTAGATTTACACACATCCGTTTCATGGTCTATGGTTTTTAATTCATAAGTGTGTGTTGTAAATCGTCGTAACCCTCCTTTAATACCGACTATAACAGTTTTGAATACCGGCGTCATCTTGTGGCAATAACGATTTCTCACAGTGTTAAGTTTCTCATTGTGTATATTTCCTGTACGAAGAAGAACTAGAGAATAAGAACACTTCCGGTATAACCATGCAACGGTACAGACGTAATCATTTCGCTCTCCTTACAAATCCACTGCAATCCACAAACTCTGGAGATATACACCAACAGGTTATGGGCCCAGTGCACGCATCCATCGCGCCTTGTTAGTGGACTTTATTAATTCAGTGGTTTTCGTGAGAACTATACGGTTTTTCGGACTCCATAATACGTAGGTTAGGAAGCACGCGAACACGTTGTTTCGGACCGGTCGTCATACAGTGGAATCGCCACGTTTCCTTGTGTGTGCGAAGAGCTACTAAGGGAGGCCCTAAGGGAGGCCCTAAAGGAGGCCAACGAGGGGACGTCGTTGGGAAGCGCACTCCGCGCTACCAACAGCAGCCAAAACCACCCCCACAGAGGAAAGGGTGGGAGCAGCCAGGCCAGACAACAGCAGCAACAGCACATTATGCACTCAGTTTCATTTCACTATCGCTTTTGCGGTGCACGAATTCGAGAAATATATATGGCGCAATACCCAGGCAGTACAGCCGAGCCGAGTATACTGCTTTATGATCTGAAGAAGGTCCTTGGTTGCCTGTAGTTGGTTCTTGAGCGTTAGTTAAACTTATTCTGTGCCGAGAGATCGTCTGGACGCTTATTTTTGGCTGTACGTACCTTGTTTTGTCGATTTATAACGTTTTGGAGTGAAACATAGTCGATCCGGGAAAAGCTGAGTTCTGGCCAGAGATTTATGTGGGTACAGTCCCTGAAATGGTTGCCGAGTTCAAGGGCGATGTCGTCGCGGAGCAGTGGGAGACAGTTTGAAATCTGGGACGTTGTACAATGTTTCTGGGTTGCGGAGGTAATCAGAGTGTGCCATGGCTGGTGAAATCCCACGTACATTGAGTTCCAGATGACCGCGAAGCCTTGGAAGCTATAATGAAAGAATTGGGTATAACGGCTAAGAAGACGCAGGCGGCGGCGTCTGTGGTCGTCGGCAAGGGAAGAATCACCATCACCTGGAACCACATGACGATGATCCACCTGTCGTCCGTCTCATGAAGCAGCATCTCATCATGGACGTAAGTGGAGATCAAGTCCTGCAAAGAGCTTGTCAACTACCTGAAGACCTCGAATCTAGGGCAGCTTCTTGGCAAGAGGCTTCTCCAGAAAGTGGAAAAAGAGGTGGAATAGTCCATGTGACATGCTGGAGTCCTTGCTGAATCAGCATGAGAAAGTAAATGCTATTATTTGTTTTTCGATTTTTCGTTTTAGCACGGACGCGGTACCGTGCGTTCCGATCAGCTGGCGCAATAGAGTACTCTGTAGAACCCAACACGGAAGTCATAAGTTGTAACTGTTGTAGGTTGGCACCACTGTGGGCTGGGTCGCCATTGGTCAAAGGGACCAGTCACGTGATAAGGTTGTGAGCCAATGAGAGTAGTCATGTGACCTGACGTAACTTCCGTCTTCTTGATGAAATATCATTCTGATGTCAACCTTCACCCCGTGTGTTAGTACTTATTTAATCCAATAACATCCTAGTAACTCTTGCACCAATCGAACTAGAACATGGCGCAGTCGTAAGGACGAAGATTCGACTACAGATTCTATGCAAGAAAAGGGAGAAAAGTGACGACAGAAGTTCAGTGCAGTGAACTGTGTGTGGGTGTGCAAGTGTCGCTGTGACTGGGTGACTAGCTGTGAAAATGGGTGACCACGTTTTGGCAGCCCAACGTCCGGGTCCCGTCAAATTGAAAACGGGCACGGGTAACATCCAAGCGGCATGGGACCTCTTTAAACAGAAGTTTGATTTTTTTATAGTGGCTATCGGCCAAAAATATGCTGCATCGGACGTGAAATGTGCTTTGCTCATGGGAGCGGCCGGATCAGAGGCATTAGATGGCTATAACTCCTTTAAGGACAAGCTGATTAAGTACAAAACTGATGATGAGGGAAACCAGGTCGTTGACAAAGATGAAACAAAAGATTTTGATGCCGTAGTGGCTTGCTTTGACAGCTACGCAAAAGAAAAGAAGTGTGTGACTGGTTTTTGGGAACTGTTTAAAATGATGAGAAGTTTTGTTTTCGCCACCGCAGTCGGGTAAGTTAGGTAGTGAGGTTAATAGGGGCCAAGCCAACTCAATTTCTGACTTGAAATTTCGCGCTGCCCTTTGCAGGCATGCGTTCGCAACGCTGGGAGGATCGGTGCCCGGTGCCCTTGGTCTATTTCTTCGCCTTCATAACAATACTGTTTTCTGAAGAAATGTTGGCAATAACCCGCGTATCTGCCGTGTTTCGCTCGGGCCAACCACCAGCCCTCCGGAATGCGCATTCCAGTCGCCCCTTCCCCTCCAACTCCCCATTGCAAAAGATGGCGCCAAACGATTCGAAATTGAATGTGCAGTGCAACAGTTCAGGCGGCGTAACAATAGATCCCAAACCTAGCTCCAAACCAATTTTTTCCGACTCAAAAAAATTGTCGGAAATATTGCGGAAATGTAGCGGAAATATTTCCAATGTTACTGGAAATATTTCCGGGCCTTCAATGACTATCGGTCCGTATTTCTCCAGGTTTTCCAGAAAGTCCGAGAGGTCTCGCGACCGCGTCGTCCCTGACTGCCAACCCCTCCTCCCCCTATGCCGATGGGCCGCGATGTGCCTCCGCAGCCAGCACCAGCTAAGCAGAGAAGAGTCGACGACGGGCGACGGGTACGACGAGTGGCGGAGTCGGTGGAACCCGAGGAGGAGATGAACGAGGTCATGTCGTACCTCAAGTGTGCTCCAACGTACACATTTTGAAAGCCACAGTTATTGGTTAACATTTTTTCAACGTTCCATGTAGTCACTTAAAATGTACCACTTACTTGATTTTCTCTCTCCTATTTTCAGGCTGATCCGAAATTAACGCCATTCACTTTCCCCCACGTCCCCAAGCTCGCTCACCGTGAGATGGGGAAACCTGCAACCAGCGCTGCCAGCAGACGCGTGTGTACAGCCTAGCGGGTTTTGTTATCGAGGCGAGAAGAAACAGACTGCCTCTCAAGGCAGTCGATAATATTCTTTTCTTGCAGGGTTTTTTAAAAAATATAATCAAAATGGGTCTTTAGTAAAAAAAAAAAAAATTGTTGTAGTTTTGCCAACCCTTTCTATGACACTAAAATACTCCTGATCCAAATAGTGAGCGTCCGACAATTTTCTTTCATACGGAAAGCCCCCCCCCCCCCCCCCCCCAATCTCTATGTAATGCTAAGGGACTGGGAAAATGGCTCGGATCTGATAACGTATCTGTAGGCCGCACGCCTTACAGGTAGGCAACACCTTGTTCTTGGATTGACATCAGGGGCGTAGCCATGGGGGTCCCCCCCCCCCCGAGAAAAACAAATAATTAAATTCCTATTTAAATAGGATGCAGATGATACCAACTCTAAATGTTTTCCAGTAAGGGTTTAAGAAGTTATGAAAATAAAGTCTTGTGTGTGTCTGTGAGAGCAGGACTTATCTTTTTTTTGCGCTTTTAGTTTTTTTGTTTGCATCACTAGCTGACTTAGCTGCGTTACAGAAGGTGCCCGGGATTGAAAAGGCTATAAGGGGAGTGCGGCAACGTGCTATGGAGGAATTAAGGCAAGGCCTAGTTGACGATCCCAGGATGCATATGTTGATGCTGGATATCGAAAATTTCAATATCCATCACACCCCGCGTGCCATTGCGACACTTTTCACCTCCTTCGCAGCAGTGGCCAAGAAGATGCATTGCCACCCTGACTTCGTGAGTGCAAACCAATGGGTTGCAAGATCAATCTACCGATCTTACATCAATTTCAGTGGCTTGGGCGCGAAGGACCTCCCGCACGAACTGGCCTTGCAAGGCATGTTCTCGGGAACCCGAGCACAGACTTGATCAACTCATTATTGAATTTGTTCTATTTCAAGTTGGCCCGAGAGCTTGTGAGGATGAAATACGGTCTTGACCTGCTTGATCTGTACCATGTTCATCAAGGTGATGACTCGTATTTGGCTAGCACGTCCGTTGTGGCTTGTGCTCGCACTCCAGCGCATGGGCTGCCGTCTGCAACCAACAAAACAAATGGCCGGGAGAGCCGAAGATATTTGAAAGGGAAGAACATTGGAGACCCTTAAAACGTGTGGTTTTTCGCTTTTTGGGTTAGAAGAGTCTAGGTTCTCGCCGTTTCCAGAATTCATTCCAACACTTTCAAAACCAATGTCTGCAATAGTAGCCCTTTCGCTTATTTATACTACTGCAATATTTTTGCGACACATTAAGATTTTAGTGAAAGCGTCATAGCTGCGTATTAGGGATACTTCTCTGATGTTGCGTGCAATAACTAAGAATTCCAAAATTCCTGCTACTGTGTCTTGCAGTGTGGAAAACACGACACAGTGCAGTGGCGACCAGCTTGGCTCGCTGTCGAGGGATCTGCAGTTCGCACTGGCACAGCTGGGCTAGAGAGGGGCAAAAAAAAGCGAAGTCAAAAATGTCAGTGAGCGAGATCGAATTCGAATGCTATAACAAAATACAAGATCTTTGCGACTTTCGAATTTTTTTTTCGATCACTGGAAGGGGTCGCGCAGGGCACCCGAATGGGGCATAACTGCCCCTTACAGCAGTCAAAATCAATGTTGCAGAAAAATTTTGAAAATAATTTCTAAGGTCAATTTGACCAAAGTAGGGCCCTGAGTAGGGCCCTGAGCTTAAATTTCAAGGAAAACGCTGTAACTCTTACGGTTTTTGAGATATCGACGTTTTTAGTCCTAAATTTGCAGAAATCTAATTTTGATTTATTTTCGCTCTTAAAACACTGGTATCTCAAAAACCGTAAAAGTTACAGCGTTTTCCTTGAAATTTAAGCCCTTTTGGGTCCTACTTTGATCAAATTGACCTTAGAAAATATTTTCAAAATTTTTCTGCAACATTGATTTTGACTGTTGTAAGGGGCAGTTATGCCCCATTCGGATGCCCTGCGCGACCCCTTCCGGTGATCGAATTTTTTTTTCGAAAGTCGCAAAGATCTTGTATTTTGTTATAGCATCCGATTCGATCTCGCTCACTGACATTTTTGACTTCGCTTTTTTTTGCCCCTCTCTACAGCTGGGCATTGCCTTGCAGGATATCCTCCGTCATACACTGCTTCCACGGACCTGCCCAGTTGACGATTTCGTGCTTGTTTCTCTCGTTCCAGTTACGAGACCATCGCGGAGCGCAGCGTGTACCGCCTAGCCTCACTGTGTGCGCGGAGGACGAGAAGAACGTCCTCTGAGTGATCGACGACCACGGCTCCATCAGGCTGCACGAGCTCGAGCTGTGCATCGCATCCAACGCGAGCTACGGCTGCAGCTTCTTCGCACTGAGAGAAGCGTTTGACCGAGGGAGCTATGTGTCACGTAGTCATCGGATAATAGTCAACCGACCTAATCCGGATAGTACATATCACGAAGCTAAAGAGCCGTTGGAGCTAAGTGCTGTGCCGCCAGGCCAATATGTTTTTGGTCGGCCATGACCATGACCACCATGACCACTGCGTCAACACGAGTGGTCGTGGAGTCAATTTCTGTCGATTGTGAGACGTTTAGCCGAAGTCACGACACCGAGTTGTGGGGGGATTCTCCGATTTAGGTGTTCTGCAACAAAACCGTCCATTTGTACGAGGCGGTGGGCGGTCGACTCGGAGACCGCCAACGTGAGATTCAGATGTGAAATTTCGAGGACTGGCACAATGATCTCCGATCTCTTGCTGATGAGGGGCTGGGAAGAGCTACAATTGTCATTTGATGGTGAGTAAACCAGTACTAATGAAACAGTATTGGCCTTTTATCCGCTTTTCGTTTTCGTTAACTTAGTGAGGTTAGGCGCGCCGGAGAGAAACCGCTCTTGACTTAAATAGTTACATGGTTGCTGTTCTTTTAAAAGTTGCCAATGACGGTGAAGCTAGACAGTATCTAGATAATTTCTTATTATATTATCGCGATTTTATTTTCCGTGCTTTGCACTTTTACTTCGCCTTTGACGCTTTGTGAGGTTATGGAGTAGGCCAGTGTTATGAAGTTTTAGTGCACTTGCCGTTGTGATTCGATACTTTCTTAGTGACGTGCTTAACCTAATCATTTAATTTTGTTCGTTCTAGCTGCCAATCTGAATGTAGAGCAGTTCTGTGCTCTTTTTTTCTGTGAGACAGAGATTTTTCTGTGATACATTTCTATGATTTTTGAAGACAGATATTGCCTATATTTTTGACAAAATAAATAAATTTTATGTAATACCCATGCCTGTATTTATTCCTCATCCCTTGACCATGTCTAAAAAGAGCAAAGAATCGGGGGGAACGCAAACAGTTTTCACCGAACACTTAAATTTGAGGCCGTCTAAACATAATTGATCTCTTGACAACAAACGGTTAACAAAACCAATTGACAATATTTTCCTGAACCCCAGCAGCAAAAGCTGCTTGTTTGCCTCATTATTATAACAGCACCTACATTTGTAGGTGCTGCTGTAAAAAGCATGTGGCCCCCGGCTCTATGTGGTCTAATAATTTGAATATAGCTCCACCGACAATAACTACAGCCGTCGGAAATGCGAACCCACAATATTGCCGTGGTGGCTAAAATTTTAGATCCAGAAGTGAATTCCCTCAGTGCGTGGAGGACCTCGGCGAGAAGCTTGGATCCCTCCGGCTGGTGCTGTCGAGGGTCGTGCCCGCGGTGCGCAGCCTTTCGCGCACCGGTAATTATCTACTTTAGCGGCTCCACCGAGTTTAGACACATGTCTGGTATAGTTACACGCGGGATTGCACCACCCGCTCTGTGATCCATCCTAGGTGCTCAGTACTCGTTTCTGACCAATTTTCCTGAAAGCTATGCACTATTTTGCGTCGCGGAACTATTTACGCGGCAACTTCAGTTCTCCAGGCGGGACACATACTTCACCTTCAGTGCTCCAGAGGGGGTACTGTTACACATCTTACCACCGTACTCGTACTGTTATCCAATTTTTGTGGTCATCACTCGTTTACCACATTTAATTTAAAGGAATGTAATGAAAGCCCTGCCTGCGGAAGAATTTTGCTCGCCCGCGGAACTATTTACGTGAGGCGCCCAACCGCGTAAGGATTTAGTTCGCTGAGCAAGGCAACAATGCGCGGCGATATTTGGTACTACGTCACGATGACCGGGCTCGGCGGCTCAGTCGGTGTTGGATGGGGCCGGGGCCTGCTCCGTTCCCCTTCTTCGAATGTGAACTCTCGTTGAATGTTTCGTATGACACAATGTATGTTCCTTTGACACTGTGGTGAAAGGCCCTCTGTGTTCCCCTTGTTTGAATGTGATCTCTCGTTGAATAATGTGTGAACGAATTTGTGAAGAAGTAAGAGTTCACATTAGGACAATCAGGCGGAATTGCGCGGCGGAACACGGGATGGGCCGCAGTGCGCAACCGACAGAGCCGCCGAGGCCGGTCATCTCGACGTAGTTCCAAAAACCGACACCCATGGATGAGCGCTGGGTGAAGTGTAGCGTAAATAGTTCCGCCAGTGAGCGAAATAGTACACGGCTTTTCATTAGATTTGTTCAGAAACGAGCACTGAGCACCTAAAATGGATCACAGTGCGGGTATGGTGCTGCAATCCCGCGTGTAACTATACCTGACATGTGTCTGAACCCAGTGGAGCCGCTAAAGTAGATAATTACCCTCGCACCAACGCCACGTGCAAGCGGCATCGGGCCCTCGGCATCTCAAGCACCTCGTCGACGCCCCTCGCCACAACATAACCGTCAGGGATCTTGGCGATCATCTGCACCTCCTGCGCGCGCGACAGACGCCGTGTCAAGCAGGGACCCTCTTTTTTTGTTTCTTGTTGAATTGGGAGTGCGTGTTTCCTCGATCCATGTGGGGGGAATAGTTCAATGTGGGGCTTAGAATCTGGGCCACTGTGATTGTAGCTTCGTCGAGGACGTTTTCATTAGTGCCTGGAAATGGTGGTATATAGGGGACCGCTGAACTTAGTGAAGAACACATGTTCTTAATATATCTCATTTAGGCGCTACGAATTGTAAAATGTTGTCAAGGTTGTTTGGATCAAGTGAGTGCTGGTTTTTTCCTTACGGGAGTACATATAGGTGCGACGTGGTTTTACGTTCTGTACTGTATGATTTTTCTCTAGCTCCCATAGACTGTGGTAGAAGCAAAGTTTTATATACGTATTTGTATTTTGCAGTTCATGTATCCTGTGAGTTTAGGGCCTTGACGTGTCCCTGAACACGCCATATAAGTGGTTATGCATCCCAAAGTTTTATAAACTGCAATGATCTCCTCTCAGACACAATCATCAGTTTCGACCGTTCATCAAGCAAATACGCTATGTAATTGGAGAATTGGACCCGATCGGACCATTTTTAACGGTCGTTCAACGGCCTCAAAGTTACGATTTTGCATGCCCCTGAACGGACCCATGTTGCGACCGTCGTCTGGCTGAAGTTCTAACGTGAAGATGACCCCCAGACAAGACTGAGTATAAAAAATGAACCAAATAGGACAATTTTTAGCGGTCTCTCAAGTGCAATATTCAAACGGGTATCATTACTCCAAAGGAGTGCTCAAAACCCATACCATAAAAAACCAAATATGTTAATATCTTTGGAACTGTTTCAGCTACGGAGTTCCTTGTTGCTTGAATTATTTGCATTGCTGTGTTTTGTCGAACGGACTTAACAGATTTTCAAAATCACCTCTGGTTCCCGAGATGATGTTTTATACAACCAGAGAAACAGATTCATAGGCTAAGAGCATTCAAGAATATTTCCTTGAATCTCAGAGGTAAATAAAGAAATTTGTTGGAGCAAGAATTATTTTCTTGAATGCTTTCAGAATACGCTGCTCTAGGCTTGAATCTAAAATTCGTTTTTAGGGGGTAGTTTTTCGAAATTTTGCTGATTTTGTCGTTCGTGCAAATTTATCATTGATGCTCTTTGGGGAGGAAACCGTTAAAATTGTAATTCAAGTAAGTTTTTGCATAAGAACATGTTGATTTGCGCCCCCCCCCCCTCCTCTTTTTTACATCCCGCAGATCAGTGCTGACTTAACTACAGCTCTGTTTGTAATCAATGTCAAATGACTCTTGTCTTATGGGCTTAAGGTTTATTAATACTTTGCTCTATAATAGCTGTAGCAGTTTATTTGTAGAACACAATCTTGGAAATAAATAATGGTCTGGAGTCAACTTTTCATTGCATCACTCACCCAATGTGAGAGTAAATTATAAATAAAGATACACTCTGAAATATCCCTGGGAACGCAATGTGAACAAAACGCACTCAGTGCTCCTTCCATTGTGAGGATTGCATTGCACCTCCTCACTCCATAGTAATGTCCTGGTACCAGAATTCAGGTAGAAAAACCACCAAAAAAAAGTACACATGTCGGGCCGCCCAGTAGATGTTGGTGGCGGCGGTAGTTGGCGTCCAACGCGGCCATCACCTCCCTCAGGGCCGCCTGACTGGGCTCTCCCTGCATGGTGGCCGCGTGCCGCCGCAGCTCCCGGAGGAACGCCTTGTCCTCGCCAATCACGGTCTGGATGCTGCGGCAGAGCTGAGGACAAGCAGAAAAAGGCACTTGGTAACGTATTCACCCGGAGGTAATCCAGTGGGGTGTTCGGGAGGAGCTCGAAACGGACAACGTCAAGAAGAAGCATCTGTCCCTTCGTCTGGAGGCCTAAAGGCGATTCAAAGCAAGAAACAAAATTATAATAATAGGGTGCCCCAACTAAGGATTATAATCCGCGAAAAGCTTAGGAGGTGGGAGGTGCGGAGAACAACATTATTTACGGGGAGTCATTTTTGGCAATCTGACAGCGCACGAGGCCTCCATGAACGCAGAATGTGCTCATTTTTTTTGAAAATAGTGCGAATAGTGAGAAATTCAATGAAATAGAATAGTGAGGCTACATTGAAAATAGTGAGTAATAGTGAGAATAGTGAGTCACTGGAAGCCCTGGCGACTCGGTATCGTACACTACTATGTGAATAAACCTTGTGCTATACCACCTTCATGTGTCTCAATCCGACATCCCACTGGTCCCATTACACGGGCATAACATAAAGTACACAAGACGCTGAAAGAAGTCAAATTTAAAGAGCGAAGAGTGGGGGAAGGCAGGCAGGCACCCTGTGGCTGCGTCGCCGACTGCCGCAACGCGGGGCAGCCAGAAGGGAACCGGGAGGGCGCGCGTCTCCGGACGAGTGTGTTCTTTTACATGGACGTTCGTTGTATGCTCTCTTGGCATCATGGAAGCGAGCGACGCGAGCTTCAAGCCATCGCTGGCGTAAATTAACTGTTCTTAAACTCAGCGAGTCCGTCCACGAGCGTTACTTTGTTGGTTTTTCCCAGACCATTTTCGAATTTCCCTGACTTTTCCATGACTTCCAGTCCCCCCTTTTTCCCTCCTGCCATTTCCCTGACTTCCCTGACCGGTATGAACCCTGTCTAGGCATTAAAAACACTATATGTAATTATGCATGACATTAGGGATAATTATGACCCAGTTATTCACAAGTTAGTATGTAGGCACAGAATCGTCCATAACTATGCACAATAATTCTGATTTTATGACTGATATTCTTACGATTTGGAACACACAGGGAAAGTGAACTACGGCGCCAGTTTTGTCAGTACCTCTACTATTTGCGTGCCTGCCTTGTTGCTCTGGCCGTATAAATCAGTCTGGCAGAGGGCGAACTGTGTGAGGATGGTCGGGTCCTCTGGGAACCTCATGGCGCCCTCCATGAACAGGTCCACAGTTTCCCGCACTGATCCGGGAGACTTCGAGTTGCACACAGACCTCATGAGACGCGCCAGGGAACCTGATGGGACAAAGACAAGAAGCGTCGCCCTGTTAAAAAAAATACCCTTCTACGTTTTTTTTTTTTTTTGTGTGTGTGGGGGGGGGGGGGGGCAGGGAGGGCGGCACTGCTGAATGACAATGACATGTTTATGCACTGTAAGTCTGAAGAAAGCAGCGTCGTGGCATCCACTTTAATGTAGTTTGATAATACTTATTGTCAAATAAAGAACGACGTAAATTTACGTCTTGTATACACGTTGAGATATAACAAATAAAGTCGGAATCGTAGATTAAAATTTTCCACCGCGAATATACAATTACGTTTTAACAGCGCATTGTCAAAATAAACCTCGACAAATGACAGAATGTTTATTGTTAGCGTTCAGGAATAACGGAACGGAACTCGACGCATGCAGCTATGTCGGGGGTCCGATTTGAGCGGTAAAACGACCCACGAAGAACGCAAAATCTCTAAACCGTTAGTGTGACGTCAAAAAGATCTAACAATTCCAGAGCGTCACATTTTGTGCCATTTTGACATCAAACATACTCCATTTCGACAAGCCAATAACTTGATGTTCTCGGCGGCCGCTGCTCAATTTCAGTATTGTGTTGCTTTACAGGCACTGCCATTTATTTGCTCTTCCTCGTCCGATTTTCACTTACGTTCACCGACGTGTGTAAAATGACACGCCCGGACGCGTGAGAATAAAATTTCGCACACACTACATTAAAAGCGTGTAAATCAACACTTGCGTTTGAAGAGTAAATTGAACTCCAACCGTAAATAATTCTCATCAATTCAGAATAATTTCCGGTATGAGTTTAATTCCACTTGCCACTGTGAATTCCACCCACCTGGATGCGGGCGCAGGCGGTACGCGTCTCGCAGCAGCGCTGTCTCCTCGGCGGAGGGCGGGCTCCCTGCGCTCCCTGCCTCGGCCTCCCGACGCTCCTGCATCATGACGCCCAGCTGGTAGCGCCACTCGCCCTCCGAGGGGCACAGCTTGATGGCGTGTCGTACCAGGGACTCCCGGCCTGCCGCGGGGGTTACATCATTGCTATCACTTTCGACGAATACGGCAACGCATTCACGACCGAACACACTATGAAACGATTTGCAAACACAACTGGAGCTCTAATTACAAACTTCCGTAGGAATCGTTTTGATAGTAATGTGAAGGTAATGGCGAGGGAGTATCCACTCCTAAAAATCGCGGCCCGACTACTCCCTAATACCGTAATAGATTTCTATTACGCGTATTACGTCCATTATGTTTTATTACGACTATTACGCACCTACAGCTTACACGTCTATTACGTAAATATTACTGCTATTACGGGCTATTACGCGACTATTACGGTCTATTACGCGACTATTATGCGACTATTACAAGTGTATTACGCGCCTAACAGGCGCATTACGTGTAAAACGCGAGAAAATCCATATCCGGTACGATATGGGTAAAAGTTTATCGAATATCGAAGTCGCGCGGTGACAACGCCAAGCAGATAAGCAGCCCATCAAGCGTATTACGCGTATTACGTCCATTATGTTTTTATTACTATTACGCACCCATTACAGCTATAACGCGTCTATTACGATAGTATTACTGCTATTACGCGACTATTACAAGCGTATTACGCGGCTACTACGGCTACTACGCGACTATTACGTCGATTACGTACGAGGCTATAACTCAGTAACACACGGTATTACATGTACTACAACTATTACGCGCCTATTACACAACCATTACTAGGCAAGTGGCCCGACTATTACGCGAGTGGATACCCCCTCGGGTAATGGTACCAGAGACCGAAAGAGAAAAGACGTCCTCCAGCAATGCACCTTTTTGAACAAGGATTACTGTACTGTAAGGTTTAAACGAAAAACACGAAGGCTCCGTAGGACTCCTTGTAGGGTACAAATTAATCACAGGCTACGAAGGACTTCGTAAATTTTTGACTATGTCGACAAGTGTGTCAGGGGCTGGTCTGCTCAGCTTGGCTTTCCAGTTTTCCAGCCTGGCGGCGCACTCACTGATAGGGTTGGGGCCGCCTTTGCCTTGCAAGCCCATGATGGCGAACATGGCCGCGTGCTGCTTCTCGTCCAGCTGGCCGACGTCCGTGATGCTGGCCAGGAGCTCGGTCACGATCCTGTGGTTAGCGGCGTCCATCTGGCCGCGGTCTGTCATGAACTGTGCGGCGACCAGCACGGACCACAGCGAGTCCAGGACATGCCGCAGGGCGGGCCTGGTCACAGGAAAGATTCACAGAAGCAAGCCGAACAGACACTCCAAAAGATAGGGTGATCTCCCCGCGGGGTACCAACCAATACAAGGTATACGCATTTCCAACGAGGCTCCAGAGCGGAAGTTCAAGAACAGGAATACCACAACGGAAACTCTCGAGCGCCGATATGATAAATAGTGATGCACAAGAGCCAGGCCAAATGGGAAGTAACCACTAAATTCACTCAAAACGCCATCTACGTTTGTCTGTCATGCCTGTCCTCGAGAGTTTCCGGTCTGGAAGTGTTTTCATTCGTCCACTTCCGCTTCCAAGTCTCATTGAAAACCTATATTCCAGCGACACATTCCAACTGTAGGTAGTACATAAAGAATAACTTGCACCGGAAAAACTAAGGCGCAACCTTACGCCCGTCTTGTTGCGTAACGTTCAGCTTCAAGCGTGTGGCGGGATTTCCCCAAACTCCTGTATGCATATGAATGCTGCGCTTCGAGACGGCTGTAGATAATTAAACACCTAAACGGGCGTAACGTTACGGCTTAGTTTTTCCACTGTGGCTCCTAGCCATAGAGTTAGTAGGCTATTCTAATGACTCTATGCTTCAACTTTTACGACGAAAGGAGTGCGGAAGTCCCTCCTCTAAGGCGAGGGGCCCGAAGCCGTGACATACAATTCTTTTTTGGATTCCCTATTTCGTAGCCGGAGTAACAATTCTGGTGCTTCCGAGTGGTCAACAACTCGAAGCAATCAGTGAACACATCCTGAGACAATCAGACAAAATCATCCATTAAAACTCTTCAAAACTGCCCTGGGATTAGGTTGGAGCTAAATTGTCCTACACTATGAGGTACATCCCAGAAAAGAGCCGTAAACGTCTTATGCTGAAATTTCGAATTTTCTGCAAATTAGTTGCAGCAATCCACACAATCAGTATACATCTTAGGGCAGAGTTGTGGACCCCTCGGTACCTCGGGCGCATCTGTGTCTGATTTCATTCTAGTGAGTCTTCCTTCAGCCCCCGCTTTATTCGTAGTTGCCATGAGTTGTTGTCGTGAGTAGTTAGTTGCACGCGAAGACCACCCGAGCAGGCCACCAGCGTGGCATTCAAAAATCTTAACTACTATGCAAATTCAACAGTCACTATACTGTACGTTTGCGGGCCACTAAATTGTCCTTAACGCCAAAAAATGTATGACCCTCTCGTCTTGAGATTTGCGACCTGAGTTTCACTCGGATCGACGCCAGGATTACAAAATATGAGGTCACACGAAAGTAATTTTAAAACGCCTAAAGACTAGTGATGATTGGCAATCCTGAATTGTTTTACGCAATTTCGAAATGGTTTTAGCTTGTTTCTTTTTTTTCCGTAAGTTTGGGCGACTTTGAATCGGGTTTTACCATCGATAGATGACGAAGATATCAAGTTTTGAAATTGCTTAGTCAATTTGATAGATTACTAAAGTTTTCATGTAGCCCCCCCCCCCCATAGCAACGGGTTGTGGGGGTCATAATAGACCTTTAGGACTGCCATTTCCAACCAGTAAGGGTCATCTGACCCCATTTTTGAAATCCTGGCGTCAGGATGGTCTCATGCCTTAATCAGATGTGAGTTACTGTACTCAATTTTAACAGCATAGTGGCCTACCATGCAATAACTACAGCAAAGCTACTGCAATGTGGACTTTGCAAAGGAATGATAGGATATTTATGTAACACAGACAGTCAAATAAATTGACATCACTACGCACTTCTGCCGTACGAAATTACACGGTAGATATGGAGGGATTAGCTGCAAAGTACTAAAAGCTTTTTAAACCATTCCTTTCAATTTCTTGCAACAGCAGAAAAGGAAATATTCGCAACGGGAAGTGGGATGCTTCACAAAGTAGAACAGTGTTCGGAATAGGACGGGCATAGGTCCTGCCCGGACATCTTCCGTCAAGACCGACTTGAGTGCATCGCTGACAGAAGATGCTCGGACAAGAGCTTTGCCCGCCCGAATCGGAACACTGGAGTAGTGTTCCGTACGAGCATACCTGTACGCGTCAATAATGCTGCACTGGTAGTCGTCTGCGAGGAGTTCCTTCGGCAGCAGATATATGTAACAGGACGTTAATAACGTCCTAACTTTACCAAGATCTTGGGACTCAGGACAGTCTAACCGGCTCAGTTGATAGGTCAGCACAACCCTGTTCAGAAACAGGTGCCACGGCGTTGGCGCGAAGCACATCTTGTCCTGAAACAGTACCGAATAAATGTTTTATTCCTTCTCCTAGGAACAAGCTAGCCCGTCCCTCCGTCAAACCTCCAGTTCCGCTGCGTTCCACCGGCACCTCGGCATCCCGACAGAGGGACCTGGCCAGCTTGGCCTGCCGGCGGCGTTTGCGGGGGCCTCAAGTCTCCCAAGAAGTTCCCGACAGCAGATGTATTCGTTACGATTAAAATAGTTAACCTGAGCCCGTCGCGTGTTACCGTACGGCCTCTCCCTCTGCGGCGGCGGCCAACCCTAACCTCACAAGACAAAAACAGAAATATTCTCATTACTCAAAAATGCGACACAAATCGAAAATTGTTGCCACCGCACGTGATTCTACGTTAAAAAAGGAGTTGATCCTCAAAATTTGAAGTTTTTTCTATGAACGATAAGTCGGCGTACACACGTCCGAACGAACGAACAGGACGCATTAGACTACAAGCCCGGCCTCTGCCGTTTCTAAAGAAACGTGTCGGGACGGGCTAAAAACGTAGGGACTCGTGGCTTGCGTTTTTTTAATAGTGCATTGAGTCCACTAACTGCATGTCTCTGATAATTTATTGGCCCACATAATTTGTTGCGCAAATTTCAAATATAATAAAATTGGAAACGTACGTTTTTTATCCATTTACATTTAGTTAAATTTTACCCTGCTGTGTGGAACCACGGTTACGTAAGATCTCGGTCCACTTAGCAAACTTAAGCGACTAGGTCCGTTCAACTTCAAGACTGATTCTATCTTTCTACTTTAACAGATTTAGCATTCCAGTTTCGTCATACTATACCATGAAGTTTAGAATTGCATCCGAGGAAAAAATCGGCCAATTCCACTTGTAGGGGTTTTGATGGCCTATCATCTGCCAAGTGTTGCTGCTAGGCGTCATCTCCTCTTCGTGTGAAAATCCTGAGAGACCAGAGACCACTGCATAAGGTGAAGAGAAGGTACACCGGTGTTACAGACAAAGCAAGACAGCACTATTTACAGACGGAGCGATGCATAATAGCGAGAGTGCCATTTTAAAGAAAATACGCGAAAACACTAAGCACCGGAGAATTCTTTAATCTATCAGGTGTAATAAGTTTCGTCCTTGTCAACATCCTACTGATGCGGTTGAGACAAGTAAAGTGTTGAAGTCCCCTTCCCAGCCGCGGCGAGTTGTGACTTCAACACTTTACTTTTCTCACCCCGCATCAGTGGGATGTTGACGTGAACGAAACTTACTAACTCGTGGTAAAGAATTCTCTAGCGCTTAGTGTTTTCTGTTTATCGATTAGTGGCCAAATAGGCGAATTTTCTATCGAATCCCGGGCGCGGTGGGGCAGTGGGGTTAGTGGCGGCTGCAGCGCGGCGTTGCCGCTTCGCACCACAGCCGGGGCTCGGGCGGAAAGCTCTATTTTCGCTTAGATTGTTTGTATCCCAGGGGCGTACGTCGTCAGCGTCGCACTGGACCAACCTTCATATTCACGCCACATCTTCGGAAATGTACGCTAAATTCACAACCTGTCTCAAAGAACTTGATAGTAGACCCAATGAAGCTGTTTTCGTGGGCTATGCACCGCACGGTTACAGACTCTGGGATCCAAAAACCAGAAAAATATTTGTATCAAGAGATAAAGTCTTCACTGATATGCTGAACGATCAAATTAATCCATCGCCGAAAAATACAATTGATCTCAGGATCAACACTACAACAGCAACAGAGTAAACAAAAATCAACCACAAACTCAAAATGATCATCAAATGGGTCCCCATGAGGATGAAATGTGCGATGAAAACTTCATGGATCACGACCATGAGGAAGAATCAGAAAAATGAAACCCAGTCTGGACACTCTGAAGTAACAACAGAAGAACCTCGCAGACATAATCTAAGAAAAAGTCAGATGATATTATCACCAAGTTCTAATGAATACGAGATGTACCTATGCTAGAGGGGCCCATTTGCCAAAAGTGTGGAAATGTGTTGGGGCGAGTTTGGTTTCGGTTTCGTCATTCCAAACCCTAAATTTTGACACATCGGGGAAATTTGTGCGACCACCCGAAGGGGTCGCGCAACGAGCAGGACGTTTCAATGTTACGCCCTATCCGGCTCGTTGCGCGACCCCTTCGGGTGGTCGCACAAATTTCCCCGATGTGTCAAAATTTAGGGTTTTGAATGACGAAACCGAAACCGAACTCGCTCCAACACATTTCCACGCTTCATGGCAAATGGGACCCTCTAGTACCTATGCACTGAGGGACCACAGCTAAAATTTGAGGACTGCGCAAAGGGCAAAAAATTGACACAAGCCATCCAGGATAAAATAGACTCCCTGAATGACAAGCTGGCTCGTCCCTCCGTCAGACCTCAGTGCCAGTTCCGTTGCGCTCCACCGGCACGTTGGTTCGAGAGTGGGACTTGGCCAGTTTGGCCTGCCGTCAGCGTTTGCGGGGGCCTTCGGTCCTCCGCCTTTATAGGTTTCTCCAGAAGTGCCCGACAGCAGACATATTTGTTACGATTAAAATCGTTAACCTGAGCCCGTCCCATGTTATGGGGCGCGCAGCGGTCACGACTGTCACGACTCTGCGGCGGTGGCCAACCCTAACCTAAAAAAACTAATGCAGAAATATTTTGATTACTCAATAATGCGATAAAAATCGAAAATTGTTGCCACCTTTCGTGATTCTGCGTTAAGAAGCTGGCCCGTCCCTTCCGTCAACCTCGGTGCCAGTTCCGCTGCGCTCCACCGGCACCTCGGTTTGACAGGGGGACTTGGCCTGCCGGCGGCGTTAGCGGGGGCCTTCGGCCCCCGCCTCAAGTCTCCCTAGAAGTGCCCGATAGCAGATGTATTTGTTACGATTAAAATCGTTAACTTGAGCCCGTCCCTGTGCGCGCCGCGATGGTAATGGTGTGCGCGCGGCGGCCAACCCTAACCTCGAAAAAACAAAAACTTACAAATTTTCATAAATCAAAAGTGCGATACAAATCGAAAATTGTTGGCACCGCACGTGGTTCTACGTTAAAAAAGTAGTTGATCCTCAAAATTTAAAGTTTTTCTATGCACGATAAGTCGGCGTACACACGACCGAACGAACGAACATTCGGCATAAGACTATAAGCCCGGCTCCTGCCGTTTCTAAAGAAACGTGTCGGGACGGGCTAAAAAGGAGTTCATCTTCCGATTTCGAAGTATTTCGGAGAACGATAAGTCAGGGTACAAACGTCCGCCCGAACGAACAAACAGTCGGCATCAGACTATAAGCCCGGCTCCTACCGTTTCTAACGAAACGTGTCGGGAAACCAAGTATGGCAATGTGTTGATAAGAGCAATGCTGCTGGTGAACGAACCCCTCTCCACCAGATAGATGGATTTTCAAAGAAAAGAGGATGGAACGTACGAAGCGAGAATGGTGGCAAGGGGATGTGGACAAAATGCGAACTCCATTGACTACAAGGAAATCTACAGTCCAGTAATAGATGCGTCCGCGTCCAACCTTCGCCAGCTGCTAGCTGCAGCTGCCAAAGTCAACAAGTCAATAGTGTATTCCGGACAAGGGCCGAACCGGAAATAAGAAGTTACGAAGAATCACTAAAGCGGATCCAGTATGAGGGGAACCGCAGCAAAGAGTATCTCCGCCATGGCGTCAGCCACGAGCCGACGTCGAAAATTTGAATGCTTGGCTCTCGCTGACGATATGTCCCGACTATTTAGTAGGGCCACACAGCGCAGAACGCCTCCTACGCGACCCTCCGAAGTCGTTCCGAAGACCGCGCGGTTGGTTTGCTGCGCTATGTGTGCCCATGCCAACTGGTCGTGACACATCGTCAGCGAGAGCTAAGCCTCCAAATTTTTGACGTCGGCTCGTGGCTGACGCCGTGGCGGAGATACTCTTTGCTGCGGTTCCCCTCATGCTGGATCCGCTTTTGTGATTCTTCGTAATTTCATATTTCAGGTTCGGCCCTTCTGCGGAATACACTATTAAGACTTTGATATAAAAACAGCTTTTCTAAATGGAAACCTAGATCATGAAATCTTCATGTACCTGAACACAATGTACGTGGCAGTTATGTAGATGACGGAATTCTACTACGAACTGACATTCCAAACATAATCAGTCTTCTTAACAAACCAAGATCCGAATTGGAGATAAAAATAGAACATAACCCCACTTCCTAGGCATAGAGCCAACTTAGGATGGACTGATGCTAGGTCCTCTGCCTTGAAGGTGCTGGAGAAGTACAACATGCAATATTGCAAACCAGCTTCGCTTTTCCCCTACCTAGGCACGAGCATCCTAACCTAACGAATGTATGCCGCGATTAAACCGTTCCAGTTAGTGCTTTAAACGAGAAGGTTGGGCATTTGTATATTCAATTCTATTAATCTTACACCACGTGGACGACAATATCTAACAATGCGTAAAGTTGAAGCCTTATGCCTATCGGATACTGACGTTTCCAATAGTGTATTCCGGAGAAGGGCCGAACCGGAAATAAGAAGTTACCAAGAATCACAAAAGCGGATCCAGTGTGAGGGGAACCGCAGCAACGAGTGAGTATCTCCGCCACGGCGTCAGCCACGAGCCGACGTCAAAAATTTGGAGGCTTAGCTCTCGCTGACGATATGTCACGACCATTTGGTAGGGTCACACAGCGCAGAACGCCTTCCGCGCGGCCCTCAGAAGCAGTTACGAAGGCCGCGCGGTTGGTTTGCTGCGCTGTTTCTTCGTAACTTTTACTTCCGGTTCGGCCCTTCTCCGGAATACATTTTTCGATTTTATCGACAAAATCGTAAGAAGCTATGTCGAACAGGTTACATAACATACTGACGGACTACATCTCCCCTCAAACGTTGAACTGGAAGATTTACCTGGTCCGGCTTGGTCGAAAATGTGGTTGCAGAGTTGCTTTGCAGAGCAGAGGATGATGGTAAAGGCCTAGTAGCAACCCCTCGCAACTGCCTGCTAAAGGCCGTGACGCTTAGCAGCTCAACAACAGCAAAAACAACAACACCTATTCCGCATACCGGCTACCTGTGAAAGATTAATGAAAAAAATAAAACTATACAAAACGGTCATATCTCATATATTTTCGGACATTCTTTTCTTAAATTAATTGTATTTCAAAATATCTCGGCATAAAATACCGAAATTAAGAATTTTATTTCATGTCTCAATTATGGGGGGTTGGCACAGTGCACCTGTAACCTTAGAGGGGCCCATTTGCCAAAAGTGTGGAAATGTGTTGGAGCGAGTTCGGTTTCTGAGTTTAGAGCTCTGAAACACTAATGAATAAATTATTTTTAAAACGTTCAACTTCGTTATTTCTTTACCAGAACTCAGAAACGGTGCCAGATAGAGCAAAACGGACGAAATTTTCGCCCCGACGAATGTTAATATAGGGTGTTGTACTAAAGAAAATTTTTGTTTGTGTGTGACCGGAATTTTTTAAAATTCCGATAGGGCGTAATATTGAAACTTCCGGCGCGTTGCGCGACCCCTTCCGGTGGTCGCACAAAGTTCACCGAGGTATCAAAATTTAGGGTTTTGAATGACGAAACCGAACTCGCCCCAACACATTTCCACACTTCATGGCAAATGGGCCCCTCTACTGTAACCTACGCGCGCGGTCGCTGCGGATTTAAAATTGCGAGCTGTTCATTGCTTTCGAAATGTAATATTAGTCGCTCAGTAATGTTCTTATATTTATCATATCAACTTCCTTCAGTATCCAGTACTGTGTAAAATGTCATATGGGTGTTATCAAAATTATAATACACTGGGCGTCAAAATTAGCGTCCCACTTGTGGTCAGCGCTACCATTTCTAAGTTTTCCAAGTTAGAACCTTGAAATTTGGTACAGACCTGCCCCCAACATTGGTCTCGAGCCTTCCGAAGCGTTACGTTCATGGGCCACCCCCTCCGGCTCCAGCCACCCCTTAAGTGTGGCAAGGTCAAAAATCGCCGTGAAGGGGATCATTAAAACCCGTTTGTAGGGCGAAAATTGAAAAAATTACAGTCAGTGTGGCATTATGGGTGCCTAAAACTGTCAAATCTCGCATTTCAACCCCCTCCGACCATCCCTTAATTTTGGAAAGGGTGAGGGGTAGTTTTTGAGTTAGGGGTGGAACGGTTCCAAAATTGATCGGCAGCAGTAGCGATGGACTCTGGGGTTCCGATAATGAACGCCGCGACTCAGATCAACCCCTTAAAAGTCCCAAAAATCCGAAAAAACTGAAAAATTTGACACTTTTTAACGATATCTTCTTACCGTTGAGTGGTTTCTCCTGATAGGTGTAGGAAGGCGCGGAAGCCGATTTTGTAAGGTAGCAACCTTAAAGAAAAAGATGTCAGACTGGGAAGTCGGTATCTCAACGACTTCAACCCTTAAAATGCTACGGCGTGTACCCCTGCAAGCCATTGTTAAGAAGTGAGACTCAAACAAAGGACCTTTCAGTTTCAAAAACGCCTGAAAACGATGGCGTGTCGCTTTTTTTCGATGATTCTAGCGCCTGCGCTCAGCATCAAACCATTTTTGGTCAAAAAAACAATCCGATTTTAAAATTCACTGTTTTCAAAAATGGCTTGCAGGGGTACACGCCGTAGCATTTTAAGGGTTGAAGTCGTTGAGAGGGTCTTGATTTAGCCTTCTCAGTCTCAGCTCGGTAAAACCATTTTTCTGCACCGTCTGCCAGATGCGCTCAAGTGACCTCAGGTTCTGTATGTATCCGGACAGACTAGGTGGCACGTGCCGCTCACCAGTCCCCTTCCTGATGAACACCCATTTTTCCATTTTTGGGATCATCTCCCTCCAATAATGTCTGTGAAAGGACTCATCAGTGACATTTATTCTGGTTTCTTTAGGTGCATCTCCGTTCCCATGTCCATTCACGGAATCGAACAACTTGTCCAGGACTCTGAATTGTGAGGCGCTTTGCATCCAGTGGGCATATTTACTAGATGAAAGGACATTAAAAGTTTCCATCCCGGCTTCCACACTCTCACTGGGAACTTGTGCTGCCAGGTCCACCCGCATTTTAATGCTTCCCAGTGGACACAGGTGTGAGTATGTTAGTTTGGAGGTCTTACAGATGCCCTCATCCACTTTGTAATATTCTATCACGTGCAGCCATCTAGTTACTGTCCCATTTTCATTTTGTTAATCACTGGTTAGTAAATTATTCCTGATGCCTTTCTCCACATGATGTACATCCCATAGATGTGGAATCACCTACCCATCGACCTTGTACACATTTTCATACTTTCCCTCATTACACTTTTCATGGAGAATTGTTATGGCCCCCCTGTTGGTGGGACCTTGGTCACAGACAGATGCTACTACTACTGCTTTTACACTGGATACCTCACGGATGACCTCAGGTATTAAAATAGCCAGCGTTTCCTTGGGGCAGGTCCCGTTTACAGGATAGTACCCAACAGGGAATTTAAAATCTTCATATAGCCCCTGTATCATAAAACCCATTACATGGTTTGCACGCTTGTGTGTCCTACCCCTCACTCCCAAGTCTTCCATACCTTCAATTTTATCTGAATCAAAGTTATAATAAATGCCTTCGTCAACAAACATTACATCGAACATCAGAGTCACAAGTTGAGTCTTTAGCATCCCACTTTCTATCTTCCTCTCCAGAACATCCCGTAGGAAGGGAGACACACCTGGTTCCAACTTTACTCTTCCTAGCACTGTGGTTATTGTTCTTTCAGAGGGAAGTGTTTTGCTAGATCTCATGTAGCGGTAGACCCGTGGACCTCTCTTGAACAAGGCCAGAGCCCAACATTTCTCCTTCAGTGTCCAGTACCTTGCATTCGGATGTCTGTTAAAATTTCTCATTTCTCCACCCAAAATTAGCCGGGCGCCTGCAGAAATAGCCATGTTGCTGATAACTGTCTTTTGGAGCTTGCTCTTTGTTCGCATGGCTGATTCCTGCAACATAGCTCTTCTTCTCACATATTTTAGCCTTCTCCTTACATGCCCACTTCTTAGATGGTTCTTGTGGACCAAGTTCAAAAGTTCCACTTTTCTGGGGGTCATTTCATCCTTTTCAAGTCCAGCTTCCCTTCGCCATGCAGCCATTGTCTTTCTCTTATTTTTATCAGGAGTATCTGTAAAGGGAAAGTATTTTATTCAGTATTCCATGGTTCACCCAAATTTTTGGTTGTTTTAGTATGTAATGTCTGTAGGTATGTAATATCTTTACATAACACACTAACCAATCTATTTATAATTCTGTACTAAAAAAAACACTTGTATTATAAACCCAAATGTATTGTACAAGCTTTCCTTTGTAGTGTAGTTCATGTCATTAAATAATTTGGCTGTTACTGGCAAAGACAGTTGATCGTATTGTGCTCTTTCATTCTTGATTCTAGTTAAGTTTTACTGCTTATAGTTGAGTGATGAAAATGTCCATGTTGGTCTTGTGATTATACTTACTTGGCATATCTTGAGGGACCTGCCAAGATGATAGTGGAGAAATATGTTGTGCTGGACTACTGACATCTGCAGTAGCACCGGTATTGGTGCTAGTACGTTCCTCAAGCTTAGCTATTTTTCTGGGACCTGCACAGATTTTTAAGTAAGTTCTTGTTTTGAAGATGTGTGTTCAAAGTTTTGAGATATTATTACCTGTACTGGGTGCCTCAGCATGAATCTTCCTTTTTAGAGGAGCTATTACACTAGGCAGTGTTGAATCTGTTACATAATAATTGTATGAAGCAGAGAGATGTGTAATAAAATTATGCAAATGTTGGTCTTTGTATTTTGTCAATGAATTTACCTGCACACTGGAGTTGTTTGGCTGGGAATTTTGACATTTCAGCTTCTTCAAGAGGGGAAGTGTTGGAAATGCATGGGATCTCTGTATCTCTGGCAAGCCTATTTTTTTTATTGTTATAGAACTGACGGTTCTCAAAATGCAATGAACATATGTATCTGTTAGTTGTCAGAGTTGGGAAGGGGACCTCAAGAAGGTCGGGATTTCCTGATGATTTCACCCATTGTCTACAGCTGTTCAGACACAAAATTTCATGTTATTTAAAATGGGTTAATTTAAGGGAACGACTTCCATAAAAAATCAATAACCTTCTCATATTTATATTTACCGGTCCAAATTTGTTGGAAATTTAAACATGCGCGGTTGATCCGGGTCGGAAGTGTCAGAAACGGTGGTGCAGCCTCTTGCAGCACACCTTTTTTTTCGTGATATTTTTCACAATTCACAATTTCAATAAAAATAAAAATTACTGAACAGGCATGGGCCAAGCGACCATGTGTGATCTTCTGCTTGTAGTCTGCTAAAATTTACGCGCGCATAGGGTTTCCCTTTACCAATGTGAAACGTTAATGATGTTTTTGTGTCAGGTATTTCTGGTGATTTCGTGCTCATTTGGGAATTATCTTTATTTATTATTGTGTATTTTACGGTGTACTTCCACTTAGGTGGTCTAAACTTCCGATTTAGCTTGAAAAGAGGGTGTCAAATTTTCGCTCAGTTGTAGTGCCGGTTTGCGGAATGTACCCCCCGTTTGAGCTCGGCGCCTTGTACAGGCAACCGGAACCAGTCTATTCAGTTGCGACGGGTTGCCTAATAGTGCCAGTGAGGGTAGATTTAGACTGAAGCTGGCGGTGATGCTGACGGCAGTGGTTGGTAACTCTCGGTGGTGGGGGATTGGAGGTGGGGAAGCCAACACTGGAGGATAAAACAAATTAATTACTGCCAACTTCGATACCTAACTTTCAGAAGCCAGAATTTTAAACAAGGTAGGCGTACGCCAGACCGCGTCGTGGCGTAACAGGCTTCGCTCACCGCGAACCACTGTTCCGCCCCTCCACGCCTGGCGTACACCTACCTTGGCCTGCCGGCGGCTGTCACCGGGCGTGTGGGACCCTGCGGGGCTAATTAGTCAGTACGGCGCCCTGCGGGCGCCGGTCTTGAGGCGCGAGGGACGCTACGCTTCTAACCTAACCCCTGGACGTACCTACTCCCACAGTATTGTGAACTTCTCTACCGTACTTAATCGTGCTTAACTCTAACTTAACTTACCCTAGCCTACTCCAACCTTACCTACCCTTCCCTACTCTAACCTAGCCTACCCTACTCTAAACTAACGTACACTACTCTGACCTAGCCTACTCCAACTTCCCCTACTCATTGTGGACTTCCTAACCTACCTTTTCCTACTCTAACCTAGCCTACCCTACTCTAAACTAACCTACCCTACTCTGACCTAGCCTACTCCAACTTCAGCTACTCATTGTGGACTTCTCTACCGTACTCAATGCTGCTCAAACCTAACCTACCCTAGCCTAACCGGTTCCGGTCCAAGGAGGCCCGGCTTTGACAACTGGCACCATCAGCAGCACCCGGGGTCTTCTTCAGGATTGTGATTGAGGTCCTGAGTGTATTTTAAGCGTTATCGGTTCCCATCTTTAAGTTCAAAATACTGTTTTTTTTAGCAGTTTTTCCTTTTGTTCCTGCTCCTGCTCAAGAATGCCCTGATTTTCCCCCCAGCCCCTGCAGAAGTACCTAAAGGTCAAATTTGGCATTTTGAATGGGGTCTTAGGGTGATTTAAGACAGGGTCGGTCGCCATGTTTAAGTTTGATATTCTGCACGATTTAGAATTTGGCACCCCGTTCCAGTTCCTGCCCAAGAAGGCCCTGTTTTGACCCCTAGCACCTGCAGCATCACCTGGGGTTGATTTCGGCATGTTGAATGGAGTCTTGGGGTGATTTTAGAGGAGGTCATTCGCCATGTTTAAGTTTGATATTCTGCACGATTTAGAATTTGGCCCCCGTTCCAGTTCCTGCCTAAGAAGGTCCTGTTTTGACCCCTAGCACCTGCAGCATCACCTGGGGTTAATTTCGGCATGTTGAATGGAGTCTTAGGGTGACTTTAGATGGAGGCGGTGGCCATGTTGAAGTTTAAAATTCTGCACGACGATTTAAAAGTTTGCCCACATCTTCCAGTTTGAGCTCAAGAAGGCCCTGTTTTGCCAACCGGCACCTGCAGCAGCACCTGGGGTCCTTTTCGGCATTGTATTTGAAGTTCTAAGTGTATTTTAAGCGGGGTCGGTTCCGATCTTTAAGCTCAAAATACAGCTTGTTTAGCAGTTTTTCTATTTGTTCCTGCTCCTGCCCAAGAAGGCCTTGTTTTGACCACTAGCACCTGCAGCAGCACCTGGGGTTGATTTCGCCATCATGACTTGGGTCTTTGGGTGATTTAAGAAGGGGTCGGTCGCCATGTTCATGTTTGAAAATCGGCACGATTTAGAAGTTAGCCCTCCCGTTCCAGTTCTTGCACAAGAAGGCCCTGGTTTGTCAACCGGCACCTGCAGCAGCACCTGAGGTAGGATGCCCCCGAGGTGAGGTTGACCCCGGTATGATGCTAGGATATTGTGGTCCAAATTTGAGCCCTCTACGTTGAACCGTTCTCGAGAAATCGCGCGGACAGACACACAGACAGACAGACAGACAAACAGACAAAACATTTTTGGGCCAGTAGGGTAAGGGCTTCGCTATCGCTCAGCCAAAAAAAGAATGAAAAGCAGTTGTGATATGGATACATCGGAATTTTCCAAACGTGTCCTGAAAGTTTTGAAAAAATTGACCGCAATATGTGTCAACTTTTTGTTTCATGGTGTTAAGTTGGTAATACCTTCCCTGATCCTCCAGTTTGCGTTTTTCGCGAATCGCTAAAACCGGGGGAGTTTCCTAGCAGTGGCCGAGGGCGTTGATCAATAGGCTATTTCAGTACACCCAAACCGGAATCATAAAGAAGATAGTGACTGCTAAAACTGTATCCGGTATGACAAATCGTAGCTTGTCAAGGGCCGTCATGCAGCCCCGCTCACTAAAATGTTTGAAATTTCAGCAAATTTTAAGGTGTTTTTTGGACCTTTTTCGGTCGAAATTTCCACCCCATCGCAGTCGAACAGCCACCCCCTCCGAAGGGATGGCTCCCGGATCTGGCACTTTGGGACCTCCAATTACAAGCATGGGGGCAACTCCATGTAAAACGGTAACTTCCTAGCTTCAAAAACGTGGAAATGGCGAGCTTAGGAAAAAGTGGGGCGCTAATTTTGATGCGCAGTGTAGAATCATTGTCTATCAGTGTTCAGTAGCCAAAAATGTAGTCCACCTAAAATGGAGACAGAAAAAGCAACGTAGAGGATGGTTCATGAACCATCACCAACAGTGATGCAGATAATTGACATCAAGCATTTTTTAAAGAACCACTACCTAAGCGTTAAGAAGGAAAACCCACTACAAAAAGGCTCACCTATTCCATTTGTGACACCTGCACTGAACTAAGACATTGTGCGTGCATTTCTAAGATCTTGTATCGACAAACCATGTGAAGAGACTTAACGTGCTAAGTACTTTATAACAGTGCTTGCATGGTCTTTGCACGAACAAGGAAGACATTGAGCACATATTTCTGATGCTTACAAGAGCAATAGGGTATTCCGGAGAGAAGCTGTGCCGGAAGTGAGAATAAGGTATGAATCTAATAGAGCGGAATCAGAACCTGGAAGTATGAAAAACTGCGCGCGTGGAGGTGCTTGTTTCCGGCTGCCACCATTACGTGTTTGGGTCCGTTGAGACTCGCCGTCGGACAAGTGCCTCTAATGTTTTCAGATGGATACAAATATATGACTCAAATTTAAGGTTATTTGTTCCTCGACGCCACTGAAGTTCGGTACGCCCTATGGGTGGGTTTAGACTGTGAAGCTGACGGTGACGCTGACGGCGTTGATCAGTTGTTTTGGGTGCGTTCGTGACGCTGACACTACATGGGCCACCTAGATTTTTGTATTTACGGCGCGAATATGGTCAAAAATCGGAAGAATCCTCGGGGCATTTCCAACGTCAGTGGTAAGAACGCACCCAAAACAACTGATAGACGCCGTCACCGTCAGCTTCACACTCTAAATCCATCCTATCTCTGTTAACGTTAACGCTTTGTATTAGAGAACCTTTTCAAGTTGTTCGTAAACAAATATGATACGCTTCTGCTAGCCTCTTCCGACCACCGCTCCAGCTTATTTGGATATTCTGGGAGAGGCCGTATCTTTCTTTCATGACAACATGCAGAGATACGATTAGCAACAGCCTCTGAAATAAGGTGGATTTAGTTTCTGAGGCTGATCGTGAAGCTGATCGCGTTGTGTTTTTGTATCGGGTACGTTCTTACCACTGACGTTGGAAATGCCCCGAGGATTCTTCCGATTTTTGACCATATTCGCGCCGTAAATACAAAAATCTAGGTGGCCCATGTAGTGTCAGCGTCACGAACGCACCCAAAACAACTGATCAACGCCGTCAGCGTCACCGTCAGCTTCACAGTCTAAACCCACCCATAGGGCGTACCGAACTTCAGTGGCGTCGAGGAACAAATAACCTTAAATTTGAGTCATATATTTGTATCCATCTGAAAACATTAGAGGCACTTGTCCGACGGCGAGTCTCAACGGACCCAAACACGTAATGGTGGCAGCCGGAAACAAGCACCTCCACGCGCGCAGTTTTTCATACTTCCAGGTTCTGATTCCGCTCTATTAGATTCATACCTTATTCTCACTTCCGGCACAGCTTCTCTCCGGAATACCCTATTGCTCTTGTAAGCATCAGAAATATGTGCTCAATGTCTTCCTTGTTCGTGCAAAGACCATGCAAGCACTGTTATAAAGTACTTAGCACGTTAAGTCTCTTCACATGGTTTGTCGATACAAGATCTTAGAAATGCACGCACAATGTCTTAGTTCAGTGCAGGTGTCACAAATGGAATAGGTGAGCCTTTTTGTAGTGGGTTTTCCTTCTTAACGCTTAGGTAGTGGTTCTTTAAAAAATGCTTGATGTCAATTATCTGCATCACTGTTGGTGATGGTTCATGAACCATCCTCTACGTTGCTTTTTCTGTCTCCATTTTAGGTGGACTACATTTTTGGCTACTGAACACTGATAGACAATGATTCTACACTGCGCATCAAAATTAGCGCCCCACTTTTTCCTAAGCTCGCCATTTCCACGTTTTTGAAGCTAGGAAGTTACCGTTTTACATGGAGTTGCCCCCATGCTTGTAATTGGAGGTCCCAAAGTGCCAGATCCGGGAGCCATCCCTTCGGAGGGGGTGGCTGTTCGACTGCGATGGGGTGGAAATTTCGACCGAAAAAGGTCCAAAAAACACCTTAAAATTTGCTGAAATTTCAAACATTTTAGTGAGCGGGGCTGCATGACGGCCCTTGACAAGCTACGATTTGTCATACCGGATACAGTTTTAGCAGTCACTATCTTCTTTATGATTACGGTTTGGGTGTACTGAAATAGCCTATTGATCAACGCCCTCGGCCACTGCTAGGAAACTCCCCGGTTTTAGCGATTCGCGAAAAACGCAAACTGGAGGATCAGGGAAGGTATTACCAACTTAACACCATGAAACAAAAAGTTGACACATATTGCGGTCAATTTTTTCAAAACTTTCAGGACACGTTTGGAAAATTCCGATGTATCCATATCACAACTGCTTTTCATTCTTTTTTTGGCTGAGCGATAGCGAAGCCCTTACCCTACTGGCCCAAAAATGTTTTGTCTGTTTGTCTGTCTGTCTGTCTGTGTGTCTGTCCGCGCGATTTCTCGAGAACGGTTCAACGTAGAGGGCTCAAATTTGGACCACAATATCCTAGCATCATACCGGGGTCAACCTCACCTCGGGGGCATCCTACCTCAGGTGCTGCTGCAGGTGCCGGTTGACAAACCAGGGCCTTCTTGTGCAAGAACTGGAACGGGAGGGCTAACTTCTAAATCGTGCCGATTTTCAAACATGAACATGGCGACCGACCCCTTCTTAAATCACCCAAAGACCCAAGTCATGATGGCGAAATCAACCCCAGGTGCTGCTGCAGGTGCTAGTGGTCAAAACAAGGCCTTCTTGGGCAGGAGCAGGAACAAATAGAAAAACTGCTAAACAAGCTGTATTTTGAGCTTAAAGATCGGAACCGACCCCGCTTAAAATACACTTAGAACTTCAAATACAATGCCGAAAAGGACCCCAGGTGCTGCTGCAGGTGCCGGTTGGCAAAACAGGGCCTTCTTGAGCTCAAACTGGAAGATGTGGGCAAACTTTTAAATCGTCGTGCAGAATTTTAAACTTCAACATGGCCACCGCCTCCATCTAAAGTCACCCTAAGACTCCATTCAACATGCCGAAATTAACCCCAGGTGATGCTGCAGGTGCTAGGGGTCAAAACAGGACCTTCTTAGGCAGGAACTGGAACGGGGGCCAAATTCTAAATCGTGCAGAATATCAAACTTAAACATGGCGAATGACCTCCTCTAAAATCACCCCAAGACTCCATTCAACATGCCGAAATCAACCCCAGGTGATGCTGCAGGTGCTAGGGGTCAAAACAGGGCCTTCTTGGGCAGGAACTGGAACGGGGTGCCAAATTCTAAATCGTGCAGAATATCAAACTTAAACATGGCGACCGACCCTGTCTTAAATCACCCTAAGACCCCATTCAAATGCCAAATTTGACCTTTAGGTACTTCTGCAGGGGCTGGGGGGAAAATCAGAGCATTCTTGAGCAGGAGCAGGAACAAAAGGAAAAACTGCTAAAAAAAACAGTATTTTGAACTTAAAGATGGGAACCGATAACGCTTAAAATACACTCAGGACCTCAATCACAATCCTGAAGAAGACCCCAGGTGCTGCTGATGGTGCCAGTTGTCAAAGCCGGGCCTCCTTGGACCGGAACCGGTTAGGCTAGGGTAGGTTAGGTTTGAGCAGCATTGAGTACGGTAGAGAAGTCCACAATGAGTAGCTGAAGTTGGAGTAGGCTAGGTCAGAGTAGGGTAGGTTAGTTTAGAGTAGGGTAGGCTAGGTTAGAGTAGGAAAAGGTAGGTTAGGAAGTCCACAATGAGTAGGGGAAGTTGGAGTAGGCTAGGTCAGAGTAGTGTACGTTAGTTTAGAGTAGGGTAGGCTAGGTTAGAGTAGGGAAGGGTAGGTAAGGTTGGAGTAGGCTAGGGTAAGTTAAGTTAGAGTTAAGCACGATTAAGTACGGTAGAGAAGTTCACAATACTGTGGGAGTAGGTACGTCCAGGGGTTAGGTTAGAAGCGTAGCGTCCCTCGCGCCTCAAGACCGGCGCCCGCAGGGCGCCGTACTGACTAATTAGCCCCGCAGGGTCCCACACGCCCGGTGACAGCCGCCGGCAGGCCAAGGTAGGTGTACGCCAGGCGTGGAGGGGCGGAACAGTGGTTCGCGGTGAGCGAAGCCTGTTACGCCACGACGCGGTCTGGCGTACGCCTACCTTGTTTTAAATTCTGGCTTCTGAAAGTTAGGTATCGAAGTTGGCAGTAATTAATTTGTTTTATCCTCCAGTGTTGGCTTCCCCACCTCCAATCCCCCACCACCGAGAGTTACCAACCACTGCCGTCAGCATCACCGCCAGCTTCAGTCTAAATCTACCCTCACTGGCACTATTAGGCAACCCGTCGCAACTGAATAGACTGGTTCCGGTTGCCTGTACAAGGCGCCGAGCTCAAACGGGGGGGTACATTCCGCAAACCGGCACTACAACTGAGCGAAAATTTGACACCCTCTTTTCAAGCTAAATCGGAAGGTTAGACCACCTAAGTGGAAGTACACCGTAAAATACACAATAATAAATAAAGATAATTCCCAAATGAGCACGAAATCACCAGAAATACCTGACACAAAAACATCATTAACGTTTCACATTGGTAAAGGGAAACCCAATGCGCGCGTAAATTTTTTGCAGACTACAAGCAGAAGATCACACATGGTCGCTTGGCCCATGCCTGTTCAGCAATTTTTATTTTTATTGAAATTGTGAATTGTGAAAAATGTCACCAAAAAAAAGGTGTGCTGCAAGAGGCTGCACCACCGTTTCTGACACTTCCGACCCGGATCAACCGCGCATGTTTAAATTTCCAACAAATTTGGACCGGTAAATATAAATATGAGAAGGTTATTGATTTTGTATGGGTTCCTTCCGGAGGACCGGGGCCGGTCCCGCAGCCCGGACCCAGGCACCCGCTACCTGCTGCTGCCGGCCGCGCCACTCCACTCCGCTCCTGTCCTCTCCACGCCGCGCCACACCGCAACGCACCACACTACTGGATGGTCCCCAAGGCCTGGCACGGGTCGTCCCTCGCCCCGCTGGGGAGACTGCACTGAGGTTGGCTTCACTTTAATTGCACCCACTGGTGCTCCAGTCGGTAGACTATTCCTTACTCCAGTGCCTATCCCGATGCATGGGCCGCAGCCGCCAGCGCGGCGGTCCCCTACAACCGGAAGGCAGCCTCCCCCGCCCGTCCCCTCCACTCCCCGCAGCAAGGCGCGCACGGCGCGCATATTCAAACTAGCGACCAAATTCGCACACTAATTACGCTCGCGTTGGCGCTGGAATTGCCGGATCGGTGTGGTAGACATATCGTTTGAAAGCCCAGACTTTGCTCTACAATCGCCTCGCTTACTCCACCCACCTTAGATTAACCGATCACGAGCTGGAAGCAGAAGACGGCCGGCGGGTGGCCGTTCGTACACCTATTTGACGTTGTAGTTCGCTCTAGCATAGTCAGATCGGCTCGGTACGAATGTCATTTCAAAGCTAAGACTTTGAGCTAAAATCGGCTCGCTTACACCCCCCATCTAAAGTCAACCGTTCACAAGTCAGGAGCTGAGAAAGGCTGCCATGCGCTGCCGCGGCTGGCCGGCTCCTGCAGGCGGCGGCGGCCGAGCCTTCCGGTCGTGGGGGACCTTCTCAGATAGGAGCTGGGAGGCCTGGCTTCCAGTCCCCCCGAGGGAGGGCGAGCAGTGGTGGGGCGGCGAGAACGAGCGAGGGGGCTAGATCGTCCTGTCCCCGCGCCTCACCGCCGCCTTCTCCCGTCCTCCCTCTACCTCCCTCCCGCTCGCTTACGCTGCGCTCCGCTGCGCCGCGCCTGGTGGCTGTTATTTGCAGTGTAATTTTGAAAGTTTACGAGATATTATCAGACGCTCTTCATTAAAATACTAATACTGAATACTGAATGTGATTTTTGACGACTTTTGTGTTGTTCTTAGTGTAATAAACGACCAAAGAATACTAATTGTTTTACATCTCGATTATAAAATACAATATTCAAATGCTGTCAGCTGTTTCACGCTAATAGAGACTGGCATTTGCTGCCAATATCCCGCTCACCAAAATACGGCAAATTCATTCGATATTCTTACGATATATCGAAATATCGATATTTTAGAGGCGATATATCGATTTTTGATATATCGTTCTGGAATGATATCGATATTTTCGATATCGGTATTTTGCTATACGATGCCCACCTCTAACGACAACTTTTTCATGCGGGTAGGTGCCCTTGTAATGGCTACATTGCCGCCTCCCCCGCGTACACCTGCAACACGACCGCACCCTTTGCGGTCATTCCCAAAACACTGAACCCATTCGACAAGTCAACGTTCGACATTGAGGTCGACATGGACGATGTGGTGGTTGACTCGTCGGAAGTGCAGTTGATAAAACTGGTAGAATGTAGGCGTGCCCTTTGGGATCCAAGTTTGTAAGGGCACAAAAATGCAAGGATGCTCGAGCAGTTGTGGGCGGAAGTGGGGACCATATGGGCGGAGGATCATAAGTATTAGAGCATCTTTTGTGTATGTGAAGCGTTCTCTGTGTGTAGCTAGGCCATCATTACCGATCCTGGTTTTAAGCTTTTCAGCCCAAGAATGTCGCCGCATATGGAAGCGGATCAGGACCGGGTACGCCCAGAATCTGCGGCGCAGGAGAAGAAGGAGCGGGAGGAGGGTCGACGAGCTGCCGCAGCGGCACAAATACGCCGACCACCTCGCCTTCCTCGACGCGGACCTCGGCGAGGAGAACCTCGAGCCCTCCTTGGCTGTGGAGGACGACGACGGTTCGTCCACGATTTCGGCAGGGGTGAGTACATAAACCTAGGGCACGTCCATAAATTACATGACTCCGTCGGCTGCGAGACGTCTTGCAAACAGCATCGGGCCCCTTGGGTCCATGTCAACACGGCCCCATCACACTCCGGGCAGCCAGCGGGCAGCCACATCCACCGCCGCTCTAGGCCGCACCTACTTGTGGTGTGTGTGTGGGGGGGGGGGGGGGCTGCGTTCACATAAGAATTTTGGCCTGCTGTATTGGGTCGTGTTGGTTTTTAGCCCGTCCCGACACGTTTCTTTGGGAACGGCAGGAGCTGGGCTTATAGTCTGATGCCCACTGTTTGTTCGTTCGGGCGGACGTGTGTACGCCGACTTATCGTTCACAGAAAAACTTCAAATTTGGAGGATAAACTCCTTTCTTAACGTAGAACCACGTGCGGTGGCAACAATTTTCGATTTATATCGCATTTTTGGTTAATGTCAATATGTCTGTTTTTGTTTTTTGAGGTTGGGGTTGGTCGCTGCGCGCACACCATTACCATCGCGGCGCGCAAAGGGACGGGCTCAGGTTAACGATTTTAATCGTAACAAATACATCTGCTATCGGGCACTTCGAGGGAGACTTGAGGCGGGGGGGGGGGGCGAAGGCCGCCGCAAACGCCGCCGGCAGGCCAAGCTGGCCAAGTCCCCCTGTCGAACCGAGGTGCCGGTGGAGCGCAGCGGAACTGGCCCTGAGGTTGACGTAAGGGACGGGCCAGCTTGTTGAAAGAAACGTCATTGTTACCAGGTTGAAGCGCGAGACTTCGCTGCAGCCATGGAGCTGTCAGTCCTTCTCCAGGACGGGACGCAGGGGCCTGCGGGACAAGCCGCCACCGTGGGTCTGGACGAGGGTGGCATCGTCCCCGTGCAGCCTCGGCCACGCACTGACGTTATCGCGTTCGTGGGTGCTGCGGGCTGCAGCAGCACCGCCGACAAGCGCCCCGGCCCGGGTCCTCGCCAGCAGCAGCAGCAGCCTGCAGCGGGTCCCCGTCAGCAGCAGCCTGCGCCGGGTCCCCGCCACCAGCAGCAGCAGTCTCCGCGTGCACCTGCAGCCGCGGTGGGGGCTCCTGGGCCTGAAGCGGCGGAGAGCGACCAGCGGCGGTTCCGGGACTACATGCTGCAGCTGCGATACCAGGAGCGGAACCGCCAGCGGGCTTTGCGCCGCGGGGACGCCGACGCGGAGGGCAGCGACTCGACGGAGGACGGGTTCGAGATGAACGACGACGTGCCGTTGCACGACGGCCATGTCCAGGAGGACCCCGTCGGTGCTGCTGGACGTGGTGAAGGAGTCGCCGAGACTCATCGTCCGCCTGTGGCCCCCGCTGCTGCTGGCCGTGGGCGAGGCGTCCGGGCCCAGCCCCCACCTGTAGGCGCCGGCCCTGTTCGTGGCATGGCCAGGGCCATACAGGGCATACCGCGCCTGCCCGGGGTGGCACCTGGACCCAGGGGTGCTCGTGCCGTGGCTAGACGAGGCAATGCCCATATGGAGGCCGCCGTGGAGGAAACTATCCTCGCGGAGCTTCACCGGCGCCCCTTCGATCCGCAAGACCACAATGTGGCTTGGTGCCTCAACCTAGCTAAGCGTCTGAGCAAATACCCGGACCACATTGCCTTCCAGCTGCAAGATGAGCTGGGGGACTTCCTGCGGCAGCGTGGCCCAGAACTTTTAGCCATGGACCAGCAGCAGGATGGTTAAAGTGCTCCACCAATTTTTTTTGGTGTTTCATTTTCTTTTGTAATGGGGGCGTGGGCGTTGTTTTGTTTCCCCTGTCATTCTTGTGACACTTTTGTATTTTTTGTACATTTTTTTTGGTAATAGTGCTGTGTAATAAATTTTTTACTAGTGCGTATCTACTTATTGCATTTTATTGTACAAAGTCAACGCTCCGAGACTTATGAACCAAATATCATTACTGGACATGGAAAAAAGTTGGAGAAAGAGATAAACTTCAAATACCCTATGCTACGCAGATATGAGGGTAGATCTATAGAGTAAGCTCCTTTCCAAAAATTTACAAACTGAAAATCACTATTGGACAAACAAAAAGAACAAAGAAAAGAAAACTAGTTGGGAGAGACAGACCAAGAACAAAAGAAAAAACGAACATAAATGAAAAAAAGTTCTTAGGGATGCAAAAGGTGCTCCCATTGCCAGCTGACGCTGCCAGGCCCCAGGAAAAAGTCCACTAGGTGCTGGCGGACCGATTCCCCATCCGTGGCCTCTGCCTCTTCCCAGTCAGAAAATAGACATCTATTAGATTTTTTAGACCATCTAATGTATATCTACAATGTCTATGTCGATCTATATCTACACTTAGACACACATAGACATCTTTTTATTATCTTTGCATCCTCTATTACGTCTAAGTCTACTGGTAGATTTAAGTTAGACATTAAAAGATCTGCTGGTATCCGTGCTAGATCTGTAGATATCTATTAGACATCTAATTGACTTAGATTCCATTAGACCAAAATTGGTTCAAAAGTCATGCGTTCAAAATGTGTTTTGAAAGCCAGGCATAAACATATCAAAAGATGACGGTGACCAAATTTTGACTCCCACATACTTAGTCCCTGCGGAACTTAGAGAAACTTGCGACGCTTGGTTGGGACGCTTCCATCGTAGAAAGTGGAGGCCACGACGGCCCTCCGTTCCCCAGAGAAGCGCATAGCGTAACGGATAAGGAGCCAAGATAGCAGGCTGAAGATTACTGGTTCTAATACACATTCTTCAACTTTTAAAATTTCCTTTTCTTCATTATATCATGACATAGATTGTCCGGCTACATGAGGAATTGCATTTTGAGGTCAAAATTTGGTCAAATTTGGAATCTAAATTAAGTCTTTTCACCTTAGATTATTATTCTTCTATCTTTCATGCAAATGGTCGCCACTTAGACGTCTACTAGACATAGATCTAAACCCAATCCTAGACGTCTTTTGGTCGAACAATAGACATCTAATAGATGTCTATTAGATGTCTTTTTCCGACTGGGTTCATCTGGGAGACGGGGCAGCACTTCTTCCTCCTCTCCTTGGTTCCCCGGATCATACCACCGCTGATGCGGGGGGATGTTCTCGCTGTTGAGGATAAGCAGATTGTGGAGGCACGCCACCGCCCAGATGATGGCCCCGGCCGATCTCTCGGACGCAAGGAACGTCCTTCGCAGCACCCACCACCGCGCCGTCATGATCGCAAATACATTTTCAATCACTCTCCTAGCTCTGGACAGCCTGTACGGACAGATATAAAAAAAACAATTACTTGACAGCTCTGGTCCCTTTTCCTCAACCCCCCCCCTTCTCCCCAACACTTAAGAACTCATTCCGACAATTCCTTACCTGTAGTTGAAAATGATTTCATCATCGGGCAGAAATTGTCCCGGAAACTGCTTCATAGGATGCGGACCCAGCGAGAAAGCCGCATCTCCCACGATGACGGCGGGGGTCGCTACCGGCCAGCCAAGCAGCGTCCTGGGCGGGGGCAGGGGCAGCGTGCCGTTCTCAATGCGGGCTTTAAGGGGCGACATGTCCCACAGCCCACCGTCACTGCGCCGTCCCCGTCCACCGATGTCCACGTGCAGCAGGCGGTACTTGGCATCGCACACAGCCGTCATGACCATACTGTGGGTGCCTTTGTAGTTGAACCAATTACTGCCGCCGTTGGGGAAGTTCTGGAAAAAGAAAAAAGAAACGGATTAGAAAAAGGTTATTGTCATGGTGCAACCAAATGCGAAGCGAGTGGGGGAGGGGGATTTTGATTTTTTATTTGTGGCTGGATGGTGTGGGCAAAGGTAGCTTCATGGACCTGGTTTAGCATGTCTCGCGAATTACTACTGAAGTTGTGCTTGGAGGCACGCAAAACATGCCACCAGCAAATTTCATTAACATAAACGCCAGATAACTGGAAAGATGACAAGAAAAAAATTAGTGATTATCGGGTCAGGCACACGATGATGCCTCATCCGCGGCGTAACTTACTGAATTGTCAGGGCCAGTCGTTCTCCGGGTAGGAGGTACCCGAACCTTGGCGACCTCTGCAGGCGTGGCCGCAACCGGGCAAGGAGTTCCTCGAAAAACTCCGGCGTCATCCGGAAGCAGGCGAAAAATACTTCCGGATCCCCTGTCAGCATGGTGCGGATGACTGTCCGCCACGCGCCGTGCCGCTCGCGGTTTTGCCAGGTGGGGCGGCGAAACCATCTACGGGGGCGACGACGCCCAGCACGCCGTCGATTGCGGGCCTGGACCGCTCTGATCAAGAGCAGCCGTCGCAGCCGCATGTCTTCCGCTACCACAAAAACAGAGATTAGCCACCGTCATGCTTCCGTACACGGTGCTCGCAAATACAAGTGAAGTGCAGGTGAGTACTTACTTCCAGATCAGGCACTTCGGAATAGCCATCTTCTCTAAAATACTTCCTTCTGAGAAGACATCTCAACAGTGCCAGGCGCACAAGCCGCCGCTTGTTGGTCACCATCGTGCACGCACAACTGATCCATTCGACTGCGTTGATACCCGGAGGAACGAGGGGAGGCCCGGGCGGGGGAAGGGAAGGGGGCGGGGTCACCTGACCTGACCTCGAAGGTGGCTGCCCCCCCCCCCTTTTCCTCGCACGTGCGATATCGAATCGAAATCGATGCTAATAAAACGCGGAGAACACTGAAAAAAACTGCAAATTTGAGCGAAAACGTGGATGGCTCTCTAATCATCGTCGGTAATAGGCTAATCGAAATATTGTAGAACACTCAGTGTATCGATAACGATGACACCTATGATCGATGTCGATTCGACATCGAACCAATGTTCAATTTCTCACTGGGCACCTGATTGGCTACAGGGAATTCTGACGGTATAATCTCGTGCGTTGCAACTTAGTTGCCTCTAATTGCATAGAAATCATCGAGGCAATAAGGTATTTCCCTAGTGTTTGAATCTCTGGACTTCTCGCGCTCAACGTTCCAGGAAACAAGCGCCAAAGACGGGACTGGTCTCGTTGGCGGGCAGATTTTGCAGACCCTTTTTCTCGACCACTCGATTACTGCCTGCCGTTATTCTCTTACAACACAAATGTGACAGCAAGAAATAGGATGAATTAAATATTTAGGAGGGATCAATTTTTATGCGCAAAAAAAAAAAAATTAATGTGTTCCAATAAGATGCGTAAAAATGAGTACGCTGCTGAAAACAAGCGTGGACCGGCAGCCCCTGTGGAATGTACGGGGCGCGGGTGGGAGGGGAAGGAGAATCGAAGATGGCGTACTAGCAGATGGCTGCCGACTTCTGCTGAAAGCTGTCACCGGTTAATGATTATTTCGTAATTGTGGCGTTATATAAGCACATTTGGTGCAAATCTTGTGCTCGCCTATTGCTGTGGGGTGCGAGGTATCTGATTCTCAGACTGTCGAAGGCGAGATAACTTCTTAAGTTCAACTTGAATGGTGAAGAATATTTGGATTGCCCAGTGCGCCCGTTGCACGGATCTGTCAATTTTATTTAGAAGCCGTACACACGTACATATGTCGGAAAAGCAATGCCTAATAGGAAAATTGGACTCACACGAAAGTTCACCTGTATGAAAACACACCAATGGGCTCAATCGACACAAGTACATCGCTATTGTGAATTCTAACCTAACGGGTCGACTGAACCCAACCAGGTCCAACGGCGGCTCCTTGGTGTTTAAGAACAAGACTTCGTTTAAATTTGCAACAACAGTTCATCCCCAACCCCGAAAATATTCGCAACACCTTTAAAATATCTCAACACGATCGAACCCAATTTAAAAAATGCCGCGGTTTATGCCACTCGCCTCGTAGGCGGCGGTGGCGCTCGGGGTCCGCGCTTGTTCTCAGCCAGCCTACCGAGACTAGTCCCCCTCCGCGTTTGTTTCCTGAGCGTTCACGCACTACACCCAGCGCCCTCTAACGGTCTGGATGGAACTATTACTGCCCACATCTGCCCGTTTTCGAGGTGTCCGAACGATGAACGTACCCAAAACAACACGCGATGAGCTTCACGATCAGCGTCAGAAACTAAATCTACCTTTAGTCTCGCTGTCCTGCTCAACAAATATTTGTCGAAATGTGATTATTATTTTATAATTTTCAGTAGTCTGCACTAGTTAACATGGCACGAATCTAAACACGCGCCGACCGGAAACTAGCTCATCCGCGCGCGCGATTACTCACACCGCCTGGTTCCGTTTCCGCTCTTTTTGATTCGTACCTTCTCTTCACTTCCGGCACAGCTCCCTTGTTGCTATTCACAAAGACATATATTGCTTGGCTAAACTTCTTCAAGCTATTGCCACCGGTACTACTCATGACTTCTGTTTTGAACAAGTTTTCAGAGCTTCTGACACGGCCTTTGACAACCATGTCTGCGGGTTCTCTAGCAGTGCCCCTTCTGAAATCCTGGAGTACATTAATCATATAATTCCCGCATATGTGCACAACTTAAACAAGAGCACGCTTTCTTTTTAGCCGTAGACTTACAGGAAGTTTGGTTCCATCCATTAGTTCTAGAATGGGATCTAATTGATCCTCCACTTCATTTCATGGAAAAATCCCTGCCATTATATGGCACTTGTGATGGTACTCCTGCCCTCCAAGGCTCATCTATGGCAAAACACAAGTCAGTATAAGGTTAAATAAAACCACATTCATGAAACAATACTCATATTAATTCAATATTACCAAGACATAAGATTTCATGACTACAAGCTCCAATATTGCTGGCATCCAAGGTAGTATCTGCAAACTCCAATCTTAATGACTTCTTGGTAGCCTGGTGGGAAAATTAAAGATCTGTTATCCATATTCTATCCAGAGGCTTGAAATCGATCCCAAAAAGGTGACTGACTCACCAAATAATTAGAATCACCCTTCTCATACAGATCCAGTTTAAACTTAACTCCGCGTCCATGATCGGGGTCTTTCGAGTACAATGGGCGTGATGTGCATAGGTTATGTTTAGTACAGGTAGTACCGCAGCGACGTGTCGGTCAGTTTACAGAATTCAGTAATATTCCGTGCACCAACAAACCGAAGCTACGTGGGCGCGGCGCCCGGCGTTTGCCATGGCAGAACCAGTGGTAAGTGTAATTCTTAATATGAAATAGTTGATTAGAACATCTCTTATGGAAACTTATTCTGTCTGGGGAAACAGTTTCCATCCCGCAAAGAACAGGCAACAGGCCTTTTAAATTATCTCTTTTAATTTACATCCATTTTTTCATCCATAGGTGTCTCATCCTCATCAACGTCCATTGTCTCTGTTTAATCAATGAAAAGAGGTGCCTTTAAGCAATGATTAAGTTGTTGAATGTAATGTTGCGGACTGAAATAATCGTACCGTCTTCAAAATTAAGAGACAGCATCGCATCGACATCCATTGCTTCATATTGATTAGGTGTCTTATCCTCATCAACATCCATTGTCTCTGTGAAATCAATGAAAATAGGTTACTTTAAGCAATGACTAATTTGTTGAATGTAATGTTACGGACTGAAATAATCGTACCATCTCCAAACTAAACGCAGCTACGCAGCAGCCCCTCTACCCGCTGAAGTAGGCTTTTCAGCACGTTTAGAATGCATCTGGAGGACACACAACAAAAAGTATGTATGACTAATAGAGTCGAAGGAATGATGAAGCTCCGAGTCAAACGGTTGGCTTCTTCTCAATGAGACAGATTCTCTTTTGCTAAATATAATGGACACAGCCTTCTTGATGTAATGTAATTGATCCTGATTTAGAAATGCTTCCTACATCAATGCATAGACAATCTGTTCTATTGCAATAAACTTTTTTATGATTCAGTTTCAGGCGACTTATGAATCTTATGTCAATCGTACCTAGCAAAGTGTAATGTTTCATTGACTCATTCCATACAAACCAGACCACTTTATCCGGTGACCATCTCAGAAATGTTCATGTACTTAAAGTTACGTTTGTCTCATTAAAGAAACCTATTCTGAAACCTCCCTAGACGTTGGTCAATTTTTGTGGATTTGAGCTTTGACGGAAGTCCTCGAACATTTCTGAGATGGGCACTGGAAAATCGTGAACATCAACACTGCCAAATGCCTGCAAAGAAACTTCTTTGCAAGCTTGCAAAGAATTGGGGTTGTTTGTACTGCGAAGAATTTGTTTGTAATACGAAGAATTTCTTTGCAAGCTCAAAGATCTTTGAGACCACAAAGATGGTATGATTGGCAGAAAATAGTTTAAAAAGATATCACATTTAGCATTTATGAAAGTCCTCTAAATTATAAAATTCCCTATCAATCAACCATTTCTTCAATTCACGCTTAAAACTATCTATATCTAGAATATCACATAGTTCTTTGGGTCTTCTATTATACAGGGCCTTAGCATTTTTGAAAGGGGTAAGTTGGCTGTCCTGAGTAGTTTTTTCTTATACCTCGTATTATAAGTATGCACAGATTTATGTGTTTGAGATATCAAATACTTTCTAGCAAAATTCAATATTTGATACAAGTATAAGGATGTTAACGTTAAAATACTCAGCCTCCTAAATTCACCTCTACGGCTTTCTTTCCTACTTATTTTGTTTGTAATTATTCTGATGGCATATTTTTGCTTTCTAATTACATCTTGACATAAGCCTTTATTTTGCCTTTCATTTCCTCCAAAAATTGTACTATAGAAATAAGTGAATGACAATTCACATTTAAACAGTCAGTAAGTTGCCTCAATACATAATCAGCACTAGCTAGTCCGTCCAACAGCTTTTCAACATGATGGTGCTAAGACAAATTATAACTCATAATAATACCAAAGAAATTTGTTTCAGTTACTCTTTCGAGTTGTACTCCATTGACTTCTACACTAAATCAAGATCGGTCATCAAAAAATAGCATATACACTGTCTTTGACCAGTTTAGATCCAAATAAGAGCAGCAAATAAATTCCGAATCTTAGTAAGAATTATAAAAACCTTTTCTCTCAGCGCCCTAAGATTCTTGGCCTTAAGTATAATATTAGTATCATCTGCGTACATTACTGCCTGTCCTCCAAATTTTTGAATAAGATACTTGATACAATTAATATACACAATAAATAGAAAAGGGTAAATCGGAGGCCGCTTTGGCTTGGGCCTATCAGACACGCGAACCGGCATAGATAAAATGATAATGTCGTAACCGATAAGAGATATTGATATTAGCAAATAGCAACAAAGCTGTATGGACTTACGAATATATACGATCATTGGCAGGCTGAGGGGTCCGAGATGGTTGGGTAGGTCGAGGTTCACACGATCGACCAGAGCATGCCGTGACTCAACCTCATCGCACTTGTCGATATACTGCAATACGTCTGGCAAATATGCTCCTTGCATAGGTTTTACTTACTCCAACGTATCCATCGTAATCAAATCTTAAGAATGTATATTTAGAAGCAACAAAAGGACAGAAGAACACACACGGAACAACACAACGCAAACTACCATTGGGAGCTGGCTGGCTGCCGCGGGAAACTGGGGACTTGTGCTAACTTGTCAACTCGACGAAATGGTTCCCACGCTATTTGCACTCAGGACCTCGGAGTCTCGGTACCAGGCGCGTAAGGGGTGTTCAAGGGGTCGTGACCCTCCCCTTAAGCCCTCGGCGCCCCAAGGGCGCCGCCCGGAAGGTAGGCAGTCCACACGGCATTTAGCCTGTAAGTTGGCAAAAAGCGTGACCACCCTTAAACTGAAGTCCTGCGTACTCGCCTGCTCGGAACGAGATTTATTTCTCACTGCCTTCTATTTTACAGGGCTTCGAGGACTTCGCCAAGGATTCACTGACGAAACACCCACGACCCAAGTGTCATGTATAGAGAGCCAAGGCAGGAGGGGAAGGGGGGGGGGGGGTCTTCTTTTAGTTGTCACATGAGATGCAGTTCAGACGCGAAGGGGCTTGGGGGGGGGGGGGATTCGGTTGGTGGCAACAACACCGACAAAGTCTACTTCTCACTTACTCTCTCCCTCCCCCTCCCCACGCCCCGTCTCCCATGAGGGTTCTCACTCACCCCCCCCCTCCCCCTCATCTTCCCGCTTGTCACTCTCCGAAAAGTCTGAGAAGCCTGCAGTCCCAAGTACCCTGTATTGCCGTTAATCCGTCTTCTTTTCGTCTCCTGGCGCTGAGCGATTTTAGGCGATTTTAAGAGCTGCTAGTGACATCATTGAGACCGCTCCACCTGCTCTTAAAATCGTCTAAAATCGCTCAGTGCTAGAAGACGAAAATAAGACGAATTAACGGCAATCCAGGTAACTCGGGGTATCACAAAGACACGCTGAAAATTGCTGATATTCGTTCTCTTTGAAGAGTAAATAAATGAAGACACAAGATAATTGCAAACTTTTTGTTGTCTCATTATTTATTATTACTGTACTATTGTCACCGCTGTGAAGCATTTGGGATATAACAATTAAGTGAGAAACTGTTGTAACTAGTAACTCAAAAAATTGATCAGTCTGAACACGAGTCTAAAGTCACTAACGGTCGAATCCAATAAAAGAGTAACTAGAATTTTCAACATGCTGAATTCCATAAGCAGATTGTAAAATACGGATGACATATATAATAATCCCACATAACAAATTGCTGAGCATATTGCAGTTCCATTGGCTCATATGCTATAAATTCCTCCTTCTAAACTGGAAAATTCCCAGATATGTTCAAGAAAAGTAAAGTAATTACCCTCTATAAAAAAGGGGGAGGATGCAGCAAAGATTGTGAATTATAGACCACTAACAAGAACTTCAAGCCACACACCTGCAAACAAATAAAGATAAGAATTGTTTTGTTTTTTTTAATCAATAAGATCTATAAAAATTACATTCATAATAACACATAGGGCACAAACTTCTTGGCGGTGTTGGCAAGAGCACCAACTCTGGAGGAATGTCCTTGGAGTTGTCCATTCTGCTGACAGTTGTGTCCCAAATTTGTTCACAACCAAGGCATATCCCAACTGCTACATCATTGGCCTACAAAAAATATATCCACAACTAATATGCCAACTCCTGTGGACTGTACAGTTAAATCCATACCTTTGTAAACAGAATATAATAACCTTGTGGTTAAACAGAGGCTGCAGTGTTTCCACACCAAAAATAAAAATAAAGATAACAGTTGGTGCTGAAATTAAAATCATGCACAATAGCATTTACAAATTCCAAAACATACCTGAATGTTTGAGAGATCTTGTACAAGTGATGGTAGATACATTGACAGCTTCATCATCATGTTCGTACTGTATCAGAGAAAAAAATCGGAATTCTAAAGATTGCAAGAGGCTACTTCGTGCCCAAAAATATTAATTGCAATTAGAGAGTGGTGCATACCTGTATGGGAAGTGAAATGTTAATCTGATAACATCCTACATTCAATGAATGAGCTTCAGCTGTGGAAGCATTAAGAATATCCTGCACTGTGAAACATTGGGAAGATCAAAGGGAAGGGCTACATTACTGTCTGAATTCTTCTCATAAATTAATCCATAGCCTGCATCAGAGCACAGATGTCTGGTAGCACTGCCTCTTACTTTGGTGTCATCAAAGCAGTACAACCTAGTACAGCAAAGAAACACAACAAACACACACGCACCAAGACACTTAACTAGGGTTTCTAATTTTTCGAAAAAAAAAATAACTTTTGCAAATTTCAATGGAAACTTTCGGAACAGTTGTGAAATTTTCGGAAAAAATTGGAAAATGCAGAAATTACTCACAAATAATTCCCTTGCACCCATGTGTCAACATGTTGTCTTAAAACCAAATCCACGTAGCATAATATTTGACTTCCCGAATATTTGATATCCGTGAAATACTACGACACAACGCTCTTTTCGCGTGACAATAATAGTTTCACGTTCGCGGAAATTCTAATTTCAATTTCGTGCCCGCGCCCTAGTTGGCCAGCAGTTGAGTTCAGAATCGTGTTGCGAAAGGCGCGGGAGCGAAAGAAGGGGGAGGGAAGGCCCAGCGAAACCGTAAATTGTTGAAAGCTGAAAACTGCGTTGCAAGGCAAGATAAGCATATTTATATGTATATAATCTTATATAATCTTAATCTTATATCTTAAACTGACGTTTCAGTTTGTTTCTCCTTTACATGAAATTGACAGCAAATACAAGCAGCAGCAGAAAACTGAAAATTTCAATTATGAATTGTGCTTGTAAGTAGTAAAACAGTTTAATGTACTCCACACAAACATGGCTAGGCATTAGGGCTGGGCTGAGCCGGCTGGGCTGATACAGAGCAGAAATGAGATAGGGCTTACAAAGCTAAACTGAATAGAAAACTTATACTACCCACTTCCTTCACATATGAGTAGTGAAGATTGAGGTTTAATGTTCCCTCTACTGTCTTAAATGACACATAGATATGCAAATCTACCGGGGAAATGGCACTATATAACTTATGTTTAAGCCACCTGTTCAAGTGTGGCCTAATGATTTTAAAGGTTTTGTGTGAGTTCTGTGTTTAGACATCACTTTTTTTTTTTACTTTTCCAATTTTTTCCAAGTTTTCCAACCTTTGTGAAAATTTCTTTGAAAATTTCGGGACTAGAAACCCTACACTTAACATTCCCTAAGTTAATATCTGCAGATGGACACAAATTTCCTCACTGTTTTCATTTTCAATATGAAAAGCAAGTATTATGAACAGTGCTCTTACTTAAAGGAAGCACTGTCATGGAGTAACTGAGTACTATAAGTTAAGGGTAAAATAAGTGCCCATCTGTTATGGCTTTTCAATAACTTGATAATTAGTTTCAAACTGTTACCGGTCTCCTTTATTGCCCATTGCTTCATAATGACCACTTTGTGGGGATCAACCAATGTGGTTGATCACTCCTTTCAGTTTGTATTCACTGTTGCTATGTAGCCCTTCCACGCAATGTTCAGTCATGTCCAAGTCAACACCAAAAATTTTTTTTGTCACCCTATGAGGGGAACCGCCAAAGTGTTTTTCGAACCTTATGCAGGCATGTTAGTCTCAGAGATGACAGCGAACAGGACAAAACAAATACTTAAATACAGTATTCACTAAGGAGCCCATGCAAAGTGTACAACATAAAATGCGTTACCTTTTAAAGATGGATGACAAGAATGGGAGGTAGTCGTTCCAGGATGAGGCAGTGCTTAATCCCTTCCTGTTGGCAACCACTGCACTTCCCATCTTCCACAAATTCCTCATGGAAATAACATAGTAACAACTAACTTGTATGTGGAACAAATGGGACACTGCTGACGGTGCCTGTACATAATCTTCCACCACATCTTCACTCAGACAAATTTTGCCAGCGGTATCTCATCTAAATACAAAATAAAATAAAATCATTTCCACTTGAGACAAGTGTAAAATACAGCATTTAATTCTGGTTCCCCCCCAAAAAATCCTCTGTCAGGTCATTGTGTAGTGCACCCAATAGGAAGGTCAAGAATTTGACGCCCGCGTTCAAACTTACCTATTTTCACTGAAAATGTTTATAAATGATAAGCGGTGAACGAGCCGGCTTTATCAGCCCACGGAAGACCCGAAATAATGTGAAAAACGGATTGCCACGGAAAAAGTGGCCCACGCATGGTTCTTGGCGCTTGTTCCTGGATTTTGGATCGAGGGACCACTATGAAAATTTACGCGATGGCCTTCACCTCCTCTCTGAGACGAGCAGAAACGAGCTCTTGTGCAGAGCAAATTTAATAATCTGACATCGAAATAAGAGATTGTCGTACAGCTTCGCGGATGACAAATAACGATTCCCCAAACATGTTACTTGTGTTTTGACGTAGGTTTTGAGTGACACCGTAAACATTTCTAGTATATTTTGAGATTTGCAAATCGGGCACGGCTGATTTCTTTCGCACGAACGAACGAACGCGCGTCGTTTACTCTACAGACCTACGGCCGGCCCTCATCTCGCCACTCGGCTCGTCAATGGACGGGCGCGAATCACGTGAAGCGCGACTTTGGAGGCCTATGCATTTCCAGGCGAAAAGGAAATGACGGGAATCGCGCACACCGCTGAATTCACCGTCAATGATTCTCGTGATTTCTCGCGGTGGTGCTGCTGTTCCAACGTGAGAGCAGACTGGGTTGGCTGACCAGATACCAAGGAACTGCATCCATATCGCAAAACCATTTCTTAGGTATCACTACAGAATATAAATGGAAAATAAATACATATTTAATCAACCTCAGCTATATTCAAGAAGGAAAATACTAACTTCGTGCTGGCGAAATACCCACACAGGACCCATGGAACCATTCCTGGCAATTGTCACATTGAATCATGAACCTAAAACGAGTTTAAATGTTAGGCGCTTAGGCAAGTTCATCAAGTCCGGCCTCCTACCAATGTATTTGCTTACCTGTTATGTCCTGCCCTTTTTCGGCAGATACAATATATTTTGCCATAGCCCGAAATAGCTCAGATAGCGGAACAAGAAGTCGAAGAATGCCAAAACAGCGAGCTAGGCGCTGGCTAGGCGTCTGTCAGACGATGCAAAGTACGCCTTCCTGCTAGTCGGCTCAGATAGCGACGCATCGCGCGCCCAAAGCAAGCTAGTTTGCGAAGCTGCCTCGGGAGGCGCTGAATAGGGCGATCTGGCAACGTGCGTGTAATATGTGATCGTCTAGGCGGTGCATTGCACGGGGTGTGGCGCGCGACTCTGGGTGGGTTTTCTTGGAAGAATAATGCACAGTGGGATATTTTCTCTTTAATTTTATTTGTCATAGTACATTGGTCAATATCGTTTACATTCAATCAGGCTAGAATACATGATCATTTAGCAGCGTTAGTACACAGTTAATCAGCTTTAGAACCCCGGTTAGCAGCTTTTGGCATAATATTTAGCAACTTTGGCAATGAGTTTACCAGTGTGAGGGTGCGGTACCTGTTGTGTTACAGTTTTGAAAGCAATCGGAGCAGAGGTAGTAAGTGTAGCGGCTTTGGCATCCAGTTTTGAAGCTAAGCATCCAGTTTAGAAGCTTTAGCACCCAGATTAGCAGTGTTAGCACCCAGTTTAGAGGCTTTAGCACCCAGTTTAGCAGCTTTAGCATCCAGTTTAGCAGTTTTAGCACCCAGTTTAGAGGCTTTAGCACCCAGATTAGCAGTTTTAGCACCCAGTTTAGAGGCTTTAGCACCCAGTTTAGAATCTTTGGCACCCAGTTTAGCAGTGTTCGCACCCAGTTTAGAGGCTTAAGCAGCAAGTTTAGCAGCTATACCACCCAGGTTAGCAATTTTAGCACCAATTATTGGCAGTGTCGGAAGCATATGTGGTGCACCCGAGCCCGAGCGCGCCGAAACGCGCCGGTCGCCCGCCCGCCCCGCGCCGAGCACGCTCCCGCCCGAGCCGGACCGCGTCCGCCACAAAGTACAGAAGAACCAGAGGGTCGGGTCCCATGCTTCGGCTCTCGACCTTCGGGGCTCTCCGGCCGGCGGACGGCAAAGTGACCGCAAACAGCGCCTCAAACTTTGTCAAGGCGTTCACTATCTACGGATCGCACCATTTGGCTGAAATGTTTCCAGAAGGTAAGATCATCATATTCCTATCCTAAGAGGGAGTCACTGGGTCGCGCGGCCGAGAAGGGATCGCCTATGTGAAGGGCACAATTCTGAGTGACGTGCGCGAGGCTAGCTGCTGGAGGGCAGGGGAGGAAGCGGGGGAGGGGAGGAAGGGGGGGGGGGGCACGGTGGCGGCATGGGCCGCCGCCACGGCCGCCGTGGAGTACGACGTGCTCGTGGCTGAACCAGGCGCGGATCCAGGGGCGGTTCTAGGGGGGGCGATGTACCGCTTTCTTCCTACTTTCAGGCGGATTTTAACGCGAATTGCCTACCGTTCGGGCGCCCTAGGGGGGGGGGGGCGATCGCCCCGTCGCCCCCCCCCCCCCCCCTTCCCCCGGATCCGCGCCTGGGCTGAACGATCATGAAGGCAGACGCCGCGGGCACTGTGGCCGTCCGGGCCGCCGCCGTCGCCGCCACCAGGGTGGGGTGTGGGCGGCGGTGCTAGAGGAAAGACTTTAGTGTGAAATTAAATTTACAATCAACGGTGTAATTTTTCATATCATTAGAAGCTGGTGAGGAAACCGACCACGAGGATGAAGATGTCATCGTCGAAGGTGCTGAGGATGCAGCCGTACCTGTACTCCTGGACGGCATCGAGCTCCCTCCCCACCATAGGTGCGCGTCGCACCTGGTGAAACTAATGACCGTAAAAGACGCTAAGCAGGCAGCCGAGGTTATTGCCACCTACAAGAGGCTGTCCGAATCCACAGAAGCCAAGTTAAAGAAATGGCGGAACAAGCAAAGCCGGTCCAATGGCATTGCTGGTGATACCCGGTGAAATTCTTCTTTTGATGCTAAGAAGCAGGTAAACTAGAAGTAATAATAGTCAATAGTAAGTCTGGAATGCTGATTTTAAAATTTTAATCGATTTGATTTCCCCTTTTTACAGATAGTTACCCATACAGATCGAGATGCTGAAAAATTTGACAGCACGATACTAGGGATGTCCGATCGAAACTCGAATATCGAATATATTCGAATACTACCTATCGAATGTTCGGAAAAGTCGATTCGAAAAGGAGCTATCGAATTATTCGATGAATTCGAATATTTGCGTCGAATATTCTAATTTTTAAATATTTTGCTGCACAAAGTAAAACCGTCTAGTTTCGGCTGAGGACTAATCAAGACTGCGGCGTGCAGCACGGCTACACAGCCAGCAGCGGCAGCGGTGCGGCCAGGGCAACAGGGGGAAGGGGGCGGGGGAGGTCACTCCTAGCACGGCAGCGTTCCCTCCCCTGCCCCTCCTGCTCTGCCGGCTGCTCGACTCTCGAGACCGAGTCTTGATCTCTGCCTGACGGTCAGGCAAGCCGCTGCTCAACGTACATAAAAATTACACCCCATGCCTTTTCTTAGTCATAAATGAGTGGACATGCATAAAAGTCGGTCCCTTTCGTAGAAAAAAAAAAATATTTTAGAAAACAAGAAGTTTTTTTTAAAAAAATACAAACCATGTTTTGATATGTCATGCATTCCCACTGTATGGCGTTTCCGCCCTCGAAAAATACTAATGTGGTCATTTTTCGAATTTATTCGAATAGTTCGAATACCAGTTTCGAAAATCGATCACAATTCGAACATCTCTTTTGATCTGTGTTCGAAGTTCGATATTCAAATAATCGTTTCGATCGGACATCTCTACACGATACGGGAAGCTATCCTGACTGTTCTGACCAGCACCGAAGTCAAACTTTTGAAGGAGTATGTCCATGTCATGTCCCCGGTGGCGCTGGCGCTTGATATCCTTCAACGTGATAAGTATATGTATATCGGGTACCTTCTCCCGACAATTATCGCCATGGAGAAGAGACCGGCCGAGAGAAGACAATTGGATGGCAGGGCTTTGCGCTACTGCGACGTTCTGGCTAGAACGCTGGCAGAAGCAATTTCAAAGCCGCGGCGCTTCCTGCGTTACAAGGACGACCCAGAACTTGAAATTGCTGCAACACTCATTCCAATTTTCAAGCTGAACTGGACTGATAATCCTGAGAAGCGGGAGAGGGTGAAAGGGGCCCTTTTAGAACTGATTAAGAGCTTGGATCAAAAGAAACAGGTAACATATACATTTCCAGCGAAACGAATTTTGATTCATGCTTGTATTTTTTTTTTAACATATAAAACGCGCTTTTTTTTCTGTGAACTTAAGCAAGCCAATGGCGGTGATGGTGATCCTCATCCTCCAACCACGTCCCCTCGTGGCAGAGAGCGACGATGAACCTGACGACGATCTCGAGCCGGAGCAGGACATGACCGCCGGAGGGGCGGCGGAGTGCACTGCGGAGGAGGAGTTCTTCGGGATAGATCGGGATAGAGACGGCCATTTCATCCCTGCCGCCCCCAGAGGAGGAAGCGGAGACGGCCGAGGACGAGCTGGACCGCTACCTCCGCTGCAAATCGAAGTCAGTACAGGGCTGCTATGCTGTAGGCCCGGATGGAAAAATAAAATTTCCCCGTCTGGCCCAGCTGTTTTTAAAGTACAATACCACCTTGCCCTCCAATGCCATGGTGGAGAGGTTCTTCTCTCGAGTGGGTTTATCCTTTACGCATCTCCGCCATGTATTGGGGGATGCTACACTCGAACTTGAGGTGCTCTTAGCTCTTAAGAAGAGATTTTGGTGTTAATTCTGTTGCTTTTTGTGATTGTGCTATGTCAAGTTATTAGCAAAGACTCTACATATAAAGTAAAGAATAGTACTTTTGTTCCTGGTATTTTATTTGTATTTTATACTTTTTGACTGCTGTGTTCCTTCCTATGTTCTGGTCATAAAATAAATTAAGTATAAATAATGACTTATGTATGTGCCATAATTTTTATGTATAACTATCTAACTAGTAAAGAATGAAAAATCTGAAAATAGGATATATATCTTTAAAACAACCTTTCTGTCCTTTTCGCAAAGCTATATTGTCAATTATAGGTATGGCATCGAAAAAACCATTGAAAATACTATGTTAACGTTAACGACTTGCATTAATGGGTCTGCATTAACGTACTAACGTTAACGCGTTAACATTTCAAATTAGCGTTAACAACCCTGGTTGGCGAAAACCGCATGATCCCAGGACGCTGCGTTGGCGAGTTGTCGAGCAAGATCCACTTCCAGCCCAAGCAGAACCTGTTTTGCCCACCGACACCCCTGCAGCAGCACCTTGGGAGCATTTAAACTATTGCCCTGGACCTCTCGACTCATTTAAGTCCGGGTCAGTTCCCGGAGAAAATTTCGTATGTCCGTCCGAAATCGAGATTTACCTCATCCCTGGCGATCCCTGGGCTCACTGCAGGGATCTCCATAAGGCAAAAAAACGTCCTTGGTTTTCCTAGCCTAGAATCCATACAAGGCGTCGTAGCGAGATGCGGAAAAAAATTCTGAATGGGGGGACATTTGCGCATCGAATGGTACCCCGCTGGTGTCTGTACGACTAAAACAGGCTGAATGGCAGCCAAAATCGATCAGGCGTGATTTATGGGACACCCTGCATGGAAGCTGGGAGGACGGGACAAGCGACGCGATTGGTCAAATCCAACTACCCCCACCACCTCCTCCAACGGCGCGCGGTTTAAACCGCGCTAAGCGTGCTCACCCTGAGGCAGAGCGAGAGGTAAAACGGATCTTTATAAAACTGTATAAATTTTTCATAAATATTTATACAAGCCTTAATACAAATTTTATATATATTTATAAAGACAGGCATATACGCATTTATATGATTGTATATAAACTGTATAAATATTTATAAGAGCCTATACAGAAATAAGGTTGTTATATAAAATCATATATAGACTTGTATACAATGTGTTGATCTTATATACATAATTATAAAGATTTATACAACTGCATAAGACCATACACAACTATATACAGGCCTTTATAAGACCGTATACAGCCACATGTATACAATTACATACAGGCGTTTACACAATTGTATACAGGCATTTATACAAGAATATATGCGTGTTTAAACCAATATAAAGCTACCTGTATACAAACATATAAAACTTTTATAAAAGGTTATAAAGAGCGTTATAAACCTTTATAAAACTTTTATACAACTTTATACAAATCCGTTTTACCTGGGAAGAGAGCCTTTTAATTGTAAAACACGTAATGATAGATTAGCGTATTATTTCCGTGTGAGATATGAAACGGGGAAACCAGAGAGTACATTTTGTAAGATGTAATGAGGGGCAAGGGCGTTTCTTGGGTAGTGTAAACAGCTGAAGTCGCGTCGTTGCTGTCGCCTGAGCATCCCGGTACCGCGCATCTTACTATTTTGTATCTTTACTTGTTCCGCTTGTTGGACAGGTAAAATGAAAATAAAGTTGAAGAAGAGAAGCAGACCTAACTAGTTTCGAGGCGGCCTTTTCTCCACTCCGTCCCTCGGCGTCGTCTGCTGTCTGCCCTGCCAGCGTGTCAACAACCACGCGCTGGACGCCCGTCGGCTCGGCTCGGCCAGTTTACCTCTGACTCGGCTCGGCTTGGTTCGGCTCGTAGATCGAAGCCTGCCTCGGTTCGGCCGGGCCAGGTTACCCATGCCAGGCGCGACTCGGTCTCCGCTCGTACGATCGGAACCCCACCACCCCTAGGCCACTAGTCCCGTCCTCCCAATGTCCTTAATGAGGAGGAGGGGGAAGGGGGGGGGGGGGAAGCCACCGCGCCGCAGTAGCCCCGCTATGTCTGACTACTGAGACGACCCCATCAGGCCGACGGAGTGTGCGTGCACAAGTGCCGCTTGGCTATTAACTCGACGCAGTACTTGCAAATGTAGCACGAACGTAGGTTCAATAATTGACGCTGCCTACACCGCCGGACGGCAGCCTCATCCTCATGCATAACCCACAATATCAGCCGGAGGCACACGCGCGATAGAGGGCGGGAAGGGGATCACTGAGTCCGTCAGGTTAGCGGGCGCACTCGTGAAGCGAGGTTGGAGTGGAAGTCTGATGACCGGCTGCGTAAGGAACTTGTTGGCAAAGGTGAGGTTGGTCTCTGGGGTGATTCCTAGAATACGGGGGTCACTTTCGGGTCTACCGGCTCGCAACGCGATACCTATATGACTTGCGGTCCCCCAAAAAACTCTTAATAGACAGTTGTTATTCCAATTGCATGGTCACACTGAAATTTTTTTACTGGCTCGCCCCATTGCACTTGTAGAGTGTCCGAAAGGGTCGAAATGTGAACAACGTACCCTTCTTATCTTCGAAGTTCATTGAAATCACCGCCGACTTCGCGGGTATAGGGTGACCAACTCAACCAAGTGATGTGTCGTTTGATACCTACAAGTCATTGGTACGATTTGGCACACCCGACGACCAACTCGGATTATATCACAGTCGTGTGGCACGCATTCGAAGTCGGCATCACTACTGTTTGAGATTATCTACGGACTTTACTATCGGTCCTTATCCCACCCAGAAATGAATTCTCGATTCGACGTCGATATCGTCGAAATCCTGTCGATGTCGATTTACAAGCCGACCACCAAAGATTTTCGACTGCCTGTTCGACTGCTTTGTCAAATCGACGTTGAATCGACTTGACGCTTTAGTTTTTGCAAATCAGGACATTTAAGCCGATGAGCGTTATGGCCGGTGCTGGTTTCTGCCTGACAGATCCTAATGTATAACAGTAATGTATAACCCGCCCCGTTGCTGCGCTGATAACGCAATTTTTTCGATTAAGATTTCAATTATGGCGGGTTTGGTCGACGGTAGAGGCCCCCCTCCTTCCTATTCTCGTGAGGATTGTTATTTGCGTTAAGATCATGTCTCCTCGAGGTAAACCGTAGCGCTCGTTTGGTGCAGGCGCATGTGTCACTTCTTTTAACCTACTCATCTGCATTTCTCCGTGGGAATGTAATGAAGTGTGCGTAAGTACTGAGTTTCTGATGGAAAACGTCAGTTTGCGGTCATTTTTTGGGGTAAGAGAGACTAAAAGTGTTAGTATAACCTACGCAAGTCGCTGATCTCCACAGCTCGCCGCGAAGTCTAGATACAAAGAATTTTAAGCTGAGTGATATTCGTGGAGCGTTTCATCCGTTCGATTGATGCTTCTCGCCTGCTTTGAAAACCCTATTAGCGCGAGGGCCGCGTGCCAGAGCCGAGAAACGGGCGGGCAGCGAATACCCGGACGCATCCGAGTCAGTCAAAAATTGTCTTCTGTCTCTGTCGTTCCGTCGTCAGGAAGGGACAGGAGACGTATTCGGACGCGTCCGGGTATCTGGTGCCCGCCCGTTTCTCGGCTCTGCCGCGTGCATTGTCGAATTGGTCGGTTCTCTCGACATCGACTCGACTATAAATATCGACGTCGAATCGACATCCCTATGGAGGACAGAACGACGTCGACACGACATGGAAATTCGACGTTCCGTTTCGACGTCGATTCGACAATTCATTTCTGGCTGGGATGTTGCAAGGGAATGGCTGCGTATAGAAAATTTGAGTTGAGCCTATTTTTACGACCCATGAGTATGTAAATGTTGGCAATGCAAACATGATTTAGAATCTATATCATAGGGTCACACAATACCATTTATAGTGAAAAACTGGAGAGTACGAAAATTGCTTGTGAACACCGTATCGCGCCTGCACTGTTAGCAGTGATTAAAAGAAAAAGGTCGCTGCTACCGCAAAAGTTGTCTTACGATGCCCGACTGTCGCCCAAGAGAAAGTATCACCCACACTCTCAAAAAAGTATGCCTGAATCGTGCATAATATGCCTGTTTCATAGCAGATTGGATGCCTGCAACCTCAAAATCTTACCCGAGTATAATATGCTCGAAACAAGAATTTCGTAGTGGCTATGCAGCTATGCCTGAATCAAGGCATGCCACTAAATTAGAGATGTCCGATCGAAACGATTATTTGAATATCGAACTTCGAACACAGATCAAAAGAGATGTTCGAATTGAGATCGATATTCGAAACTGGTATTCGAACTATTCGAATAAATTCGAAAAATGACCACATTAGTATTTTTCGAGGGCGGAAACGCCATACAGTGGGAATGCATAACATATCAAAACATGGTTTGTATTTTTTTTTAAACTTCTTGTTTCCTAAGATATATATTTTTTTTTCTACGAAAGGGACCGACTTTTATGCATGTCCACTCATTTATGACTAAGAAAAGGCATGGGGTGTAATTTTTATGTACGTTGAGCAGCGGCTTGCCTGACCGTCAGGCAGAGATCAAGACTCGGTCTCGAGAGTCGAGCAGCCGGCAGAGCAGGAGGGGCAGGGGAGGGAACGCTGCCGTGCTAGGAGTGACCTCCCCCGCCCCCTTCCCCCTGTTGCCCTGGCCGCACCGCTGCCGCTGCTGGCTGTGTAGCCGTGCCGCACGCCGCAGTCTTGATTAGTCCTCAGCCGAAACTAGACGGTTTTACTGTTGTGCAACAAAATATTTAAAAATTGGAATATTCGACGCAGATATTCGAATTCATCGAATAATTCGATAGCTCCTCTTCGAATCGACTTTTTCGAACATTCGATAGGTAGTAATCGAATGTATTCGATATTCGAGTTTCGATCGGACATCCCTACTCGGTGCCTAGAGGCTGGAATGGTAAGCCGGGTTCGGACGTAGGTTCGATTCCCGGCCGGGGCGTAACCTGTTTTCCCTTGCACGGTATCTTTCGACACTGTATATGACGATATGTAAGAGCAGGGAATGGATGGTTAAAGTCTTTGCAAAAGGGGAAAAAATGAATTACGTTTTACATATCGGATCCTTCGAATAACCTTTAACTCGAGTTGGGATTTGAACTTGAAACACTCGAGTAGAGAGGCCAGCACTCAACAGATGCCCCGCAACGCCTTCGACAAAAAGGTTGGTAGTTTGCCAAAAGTCGCTCTGGCGGGAGGTATGAGAAGCTCGGCTGGTGAACAGGCACGTGACTGCTTCGTGACTGCAAGCAGCTCTTGTTTAGTATAATTGACACGCCTAGCCGGTAGTCGAATGGTCGAAAACTAATAGCAAACGTCACAAAACGCAAATTTGGTTGAGTCGCGGTTTGTGACGTCACTGTAGCCGACCAAATGCCGTCGACTGTGCCAATAGTGTATTCCGGAGAAGAGCCGAACCGGAAATAAGAAGTTACGAAGAATCACAAAAGCGGATCCAGTATGAGGGGAACCGCAGCAAAGAGTATCTCCGCCACGGCGTCAGCCACGAGCCGACTTCAAAGATTTGGAGGCTTAGCTCTCGCTTACTATATGTCACGATCATTTGGTAGGGTCACACAGCGCAGCATAACAACCGCGCGGCGTCAGGAACTTCTTCCGAGGGTCCCGCAAAAGGCGTTCTGCGCTGTGTGACCCTACTAAATGGTCGTGACATATCGTCAGCGAGAGCTAAGCCTCCAAATTTGTGACGTCGGCTCGTGGCTGACGCCGTGGCGGAAATACTCTATGCTGCGGTTCCCCTCATACTGTATCCGCTTTCGTGATTCTTCGGAACTTCTTATTTCCGGTTTGGCTCTTCTCCGGATTACACTATTCCTGCAAATCCTTAGTCGAATCAAGCAAGTTAGCGTCAAAATGATTGTTGACGGTTTGCGGTTTGCGTTTGCAAGTTTTAGGCGCGCCTAAGAATGTTAGTCATTTTCACTAAATGTTGGTCGATTTGACTTTATTTCTGGGACACTGAGTGTAAAGAAAGACGGTGAACGTTAAGTTTCTGCCGCGATCAGAGCTAACTCGCTTAGTGTTGAGAAATTAAGGGGACTCGCTTAGCGTAGTGGTGGTGATCGTGAATCCCGCTCGCTTCAAATGCCGAAACGAGCCGGAAGTTCATACGTGTGGGGTATAAGTAAATTTACAGCCACACAAAAACAGAAATTGTCTTCAGTAAATCATTCCATCTTAACAATCGGCGGGCAAAAATTTCGTCCGTTTTGCTCTATCTGGCACCGTTTTTTAGTTAAGGCAAAAAACTAATGCATTTGGATAATATTTAAACATTTTGATTCTTTCGGGCATCTCAGAGCTCATAACTGAAAACGGTGTCAGAGCGGGCGAAATTTTTGCATTTTGAGTTAATATGGGATTTACGAAAGAAAAGTTATGTTTGTGTATGGTTGGAAATTTTTTTAATACCCCGGAAGAATCAACTTCCGGCTCGCTGCGCTACCCCTTCCGGTGGTCCGATCAACTCAACCAAGGTACGAAAGTTCGTGGTTAACAAAGAAACGGAAACTATGCCCCATGACATTTTTACACTCTTAGCGAATGAACCCCTCTAGACCTCGGTGTCCGCTACAGCTAATTGCACCGAGTCAGGGCTGTTAACGTTAATTAACGATTAACGTCGTTAACTGACGTTAATGAAACGGTTAAACGGTTTTAAACGGTTAACGTAAACGCGTTACATTTTTGGTTTCCATTAACGGCAACGAAGTTAACGTTAACAAGGTCACTAACGCGTCAAGGGCGATAACGTTAATTCTCTTTCAAATGCCGCTACAATGTGATGCTGCAATTGGGAAGCTCTCATACAGTGAGCAAGAGACTTTGGGCGACGTAATTTTTCGAAGAACGGCGAGTCCTAGACCTGTCTATGTTTCTGGTACAGTCATCGATCCTAGAACTAGATCCTAGTCCTGGATCCTATGCCTGGCTTTTTTTAGAGATCATAATTACCAGCGATATAGGAATAAGCCAGATCACTTTGAGGCGTAACCGTAACAGGTATCGCCCATCAGAAGGCGCTGTCCCGCCCCTCCGCGCCTGCCATACTACTACTGCTAGCGGCAGTCTTAGGGCTCTGTGAGGCCATGCAGGGCAAACATCACTTGTCTCTAATTGGTATTGGACACGAACTGAAACTTTTTTCTCAGCCCCACCCCACGTGAGGGCTTCGCGATGGGCAGTTTAGTTAATAAACTTACATTCATGTATCAAATTATTTGAGTGATTGAGTAAATCTTAGGGGCCTTAAAACGGAAAATAACGTTAACGGCGTCAACACGTTAATTAACGTCATCGCGTTACTTTCACGCCGATGTGTAACGTGAACGACGTTCACGTTAAGAACCTCTGCAGTAACGTCAACGTAAACGCGTTTGTTTGAAAAATTAACGTTAACAGCCCTGCACCGAGTGCAATTCTTTGGCTGGGTTTAAGTATAGAGGGTAATGCGGGGGACGGAACAGTACGTGGCGCGCAAAGACCGAGTAACCGTAAACACGTAAACATTTTCTGAGGGGCTTCAGGCAGCCGTCAGGGTTTTGACGTTTAGACTAGTGACTTTTCTTTGACTGCTGTGGAGTCAACCGACTTTTCAGTGATTTTTTTTTCCTTTTTGTGACTTTCGATGACTTTTTGACTTTTGACGACTTTTTGACATTTGATGACTTTTTGGCTAAATCATTGACTTTTGTCGGGGTGTACAGTGACTTTTCGAAGTAAGTGCCCCCTCGCTTTCGATCGTGAACTGATCCCCATGAATGTCAGGTACACATGTACCTCCACCCGTCTTCTGTAAAAGTAGCAAGAACATCACTGTCTGCAAATCTAGGAGATATCAAAATCGGAACAGTGTAAGTTTGTCCTCACAAAAACCATCTCTGAGCACAAAATCTGTGTTGAAAAAGAGGTTTCAAGTAGTGGGAACCAACTTATATTTTGGTGTCGGTGTTCGAGACGCCGACTTGCAGCAACCGGTGACTTGGCACCACTGAAAAAGGGATGTGCCAGTAAAATTTGGAATATATCCATTGGCATGTCATTAAGATACTGTAACTAAGCCTTCCCAACAATTTTTAGCAAAATTTTGCAATTGGGGGCAATTTGGGTTCAGTGTTTGTCAATTGCACATTAAATAGATAAGGTCCTCTTTGACTCATCGGGGAGGAGGGGCGAGGACCCTTCCACCCAACCTGTATGTAGATAAAACACGGTATCGGCCCTGTAGGCTACAAACAGACTTTTACTTACGTCGGGAAGTAGCCAATTGTTTCGAAATGCCTAGACCAATGCGTCGCCGGCGTGCACTATATGAGGAATATCTTGCGAGCAACGGCGACGTGGTTGTCATAAAAGACATACTTTATTATTTCGGAGCTTGTAGATCCGAATATTATTTTATTCCTAATATTTTTTTAGAGGTGGGTTCATTTGGTCTGCGCACGTATGTCCGAAAACTAATATATTTTCATTTAAAAAGATTTTCGATCAAGTGTGCACATCTGATTAATTGCCAGTTTGGCACACAATTTAATGATCTTGTCACTCACCGCCGTCTCAAACGATTGCGTAGATTACTACAGAGAAGCCCGGATAACCAGAAAAAGAACACTGCGGACGTATGAAATATCGCGTGTTATTCCGAACCTCGATCTATAGAGGTTCCATAAGTCACTCTCATACGTCCCATGCGTTCTTCTTTGCATCTTCCGGCTTGTCTGGAGTACCCTACACCCAAAAAATCCCGTTCTCGGAACAGGAACAATGTTTTCCACGGTAGCACATTTTGCTCTCAAATGCGCCAAGTACCTTTTGATCCTGATGCGAGATCCATATTCTTGAATCGAATCGATTTCTCTCGGTTTGAGCACAAAATGTACTCGGGTGTGACAGCTCCGCCGAGAGCAAAAAACCGAGACCATGTTCTCAACGCATTTGAAATCATAATTTACTTGAAAGTTTGAGTGCATTAAACTCTTATCGAGTGCTACATACATGGGTTCGACAACGATACATGTCACCTTCCGAAGAAAAATTTTGCCGCCCTGAGCGAGATTTGAACCTGGAACCTTGGAGTTCTGAGTGTAACAGTAACACTCTGACCACTACGCCACGTGTTCGACTCTCCAGAGAGCAGAACATGGCAACGCCACATAATGCGGTTGTGAGTGGATCGAGAACATAGGCCGAGAACACGAAATCGAGATTGTTCTGTACTTGGATCGAGAACGACTTTTTTTTGTGTGTAAGTTATCGTTTGAGAAGGCAGTGAGTGACGAGATCTAGAAATTTGCATACGACTCGAGAGAGTAAAGAAGTCCTATGACGTCATTTCCTGGCACCCTAGCCCTCCTATTCAAACAATGCTCACGCGTGAACTTGTGTAACTAAGATAATTTATTAAGATTACAAATTGAGTTAAATTGACGGTGCCAAAACGGGGATTTTTCAGAGTGTTTTCGCACACTTCTCCGAAAATTCGAACACGTGTGCCAGACTACCAATTTATTTATTCAGATGTGCGCGTTTGATTGGAAATCTTTTCAAAATAAAGTTTTAATTTTCGGACCAACGTGTGTATAAGACCAAATGAGCCATTCCCCAAATGAGCCATTCCCCAAATGAGCCATTCCAATTTTTTATTCGGAATATTTTAATTCAGAATAGACGCTTGTTTACTTTTGTTTTTCAAGTCACACCACAAAAGTAACACTACATAAGGCACTAATCAGAGAATGCGTGCACTAAAACACTAATAACATTAACATAATAATAACGTAAATTATAATATTTCACAGCACTGTCAGATCACACTGGATATTGTTAAAGGGAAGCCTCGAAGATGTGGAGTTCAGTACGCAGCAGTTTATTAGCAGACAGCACAGCAAGAATGCACAACAGCGGAGCCAGGGGCAACCGCGGACCAGGCGCGGATCCAGGGGGGGGGGGGGGGGGCGACGGGGCGACCGCCCCCCCCCCCCCCCCCTAGGCGCCCGTAGGGCGCCCGAAAGGTAGGCAATTCGCGTTACAATCCGCCTGAAAGTAGGCAGAAAGCGGTACATCGCCCCCCCCCCCCCCCCCCCCCCCCCCCCCCCCTAGAGCCGCCCCTGGATCCGCGCCTGCCGCGGACCGACAATGGCCACCCGAAGCGCGGCCGCTCGGGGGCGAGTATAGCCGAAGAGCGCAGCGCCACGGTCTCGTAGTGACCGTCCCACCAGCGGAGCAGCTTAGAGCTCTGGCCGACGCGCCGCCGTTCTGGCCCACGTGGCGCGCACGTCGTAGCGCTCCTTCTGCTGGAAAGCACACCCAAAAAAAGTCGTTCTCGATCCAAGTACAGAACAATACTCGATTTCGTGTTCTCGGCCACTCACAACCGCATTATGTGGCGTTGCCATGTTCTGCTCTCTGGAGAGTCAAAGACGTGGTGTAGTGGTCAGAGTGTTACACTCAGAACTCCCAGGTTCAAGGTTCAAGGTTCAAATCTCGCTCAGGGCGGCAATATTTTTCTTCGGAAGGTGACCTGTATCGTTGTCAAACCCATATGTGTAGCACTCGATAAGAGTTCAATGCACTCAAACTTTCAAGCAAATTATGATTTCAAATGCGTTGAGAACATGGTCTCGGTTTTTTGCTCTCAGCGGAGCTGCCACACCCGAGTACATTTTGTGCTGAAACCGAGAGAAATCGATTCGATTCAAGAATATGGATCTCGCATCAAGATCAAGATGTAATTGGCGCATTTGAGAGCAAAATGTGCTCCCGTGGAAAACATTGTTCCTGTTCCGAGAACGGGAATTTTTGGGTGCACTGGCGGCGCCACGCCAAGGGGTGGCCGACTCGTATACTACTCCGGACACGCTCAAATAATACCAGGTATAATACCCCAAATTTGGCCAGTTTTCCAAATTTTTTTCAAAAATAAGCATATAATACTTTAACTCCTCCGTACACAACCCGTCCTAGTCAGACACCCCTCGCGCCACGCCTGGCTCCCGGCACACTGGCGTTGCCACGCTGGGCTGTCCCTCCTCGTCCCAGGCGACCACGTCGCAGCCGCAGACAGTCACCAGCACGGCCAGCTCATCTCCCGGAAGAAGGACGGTATGACGAGCCGCCTCCACCGGCAAACAGGCGGGATCCACAGCGTGCGCCGTGGTGATACGGATCAAACTCCACCGAGGGGGAAACGACGGCGGTAATCCGGCTGACATCGATTTTTCATCCGGGGTAATCCGGGGTAATCCGGGGTAATCCAGGGTAATCCGGGGTAATCCGAGGTAATCCGGGGTAATCTGAGGTAATCCGAGGTAATCCGGGCAAATGTTTACGCTTTTGTGTACCCCTAATTAATTTTATTAAGTGTAATCCGGGAGTAATCCTGGAGTAATCCAGGGTAATCCGAGGTAATCCGGGGTTATCTGGGGTAATCCAGGGTAATCCGAGGTAATCCGAGGTAATCCGAGGTAATCCGGGGTAATCGAGGTAATTCGAGGTAATCCGGGGTAATCCGAGGTAATCCGGGGTAATCCGGGCCAATGTTTACGTTTTTTGTGTACCCCTTATTAATTTTATTGAGTGTAGTCCGGGAGTAATCCTGGAGTAATCCGGGGTAATCTGGGGTAATCCGAGGTAATCCGGGGTAATCCCCATCCGGCTGACACAGAATTCGTCCGTCGTTTCCCCCTCGAACTCCACCCGATGGAAGCCTGCTCGTCCTCGATGGTGACGGTGTCGTTGGCGACATCGAAGTGCTGCACATGTGTGGCCTCAAAGTTTCCCCCCAGCAGGCATGGGTCGTTTGTGTCCGCTACGTGCACGTACACCGGGACCGTGCCCATGGTGGTGGACGTCATCCTCGGCCCGTACAGCGGCTGCGAGCCGCCATCGCCATCACGCCCGGCATTCTACATGCGGAAAAGGCGGACGCCGGCGACCGGCCGGGAAGAAATCCGCGCTGCGCAATCGTTAGAGATGTCAACTTTATGCGAGCGCATAATTGAATAATTTTTCAAAAGTGGTGCTTGTGCTTTCAAAATAATATTTTAGCATGTTACCCCTCCCGACCCTATTTTGAAACCGCATAAAATCGTAGAATCCAGGCCGAATCGCAGCATAACGCCTTTTTGGCATAATGCGCATACAACGCGCATAATTTAGGCGTTGCCGCACATACAACGGCTGATGTCCGGACTTCGAATCAAAAATCGCGCGTTTTCAGTCAATACTCGCACCTCTTAGCAGTCAGCGCCTTTGCGAAACGTTTCGATACACGCTGGAACAAGCGCTGGAACGTGAGAGGCGTTGAAGGGGGAGGAAGGGGAATATTTCCAAAATTTCGGAAATATTGAAAATATTGGTTTTAGAGGGCAACGCATACATTTCCGTGCTGGAAACTTCAAGGGGTAGGTTAGCGCGACGTTTCTTGCAGGATTTCACGATAAATGCACATGCACCACATGCACTCGATTCATGTTTTGTTTTTTAAATTTAATCGAGGAAGATACGGTGAAACTCTGGTTATGGTAAGCTTCCCACAAAGTGCTAACCTACACTGTTTGAAGTGTAGTGCATTGCATATTCGCGACCGAATGGTTTCTTTCAAGGTACTCCGAGGACCGCAAAATATGTTTTTTCCGGAGCATTTGCACTTTCTTTTTGTCAACACTGCCTTCTCTACAAACCCAAGATCCGGGATGAATGATTTACGTGTTATCACAGTCGGGCAACGACACTCACGCTGTAAAATCAGGGTGTCTCTGGCGACTTCCAGGGGTTCCCTTCCATGCAAAATAGCGAACGGAAGAGTAAAAGGTGTTCAGCAGCGGGACAAACCCTCCACAGTGATGTTCCACTGCTGGACACCTTTACTCTCCCGGTCGATGATTCGGATGGAAAAGGGTATCCCTGATAGTGCCCAGAAACCAAAGCGGCAAAGGCGCCTTACCACCAGACAAATCGACCACTTTTTGGAAACCCTGATATTAAAGTGACCTCTCAATGTACGAGGATCTTCGAATGGTAGAAAAAATGTATGGTTCTTATCTGAAGTAATGGCACAACAACACTCTAGGAGAGTAGGGTATACCGTCACACTCTTGCAAGTGAGAGGTAGGTATGTCCATTTATGATTTTCCATGTGTTAATACCACTGCTCAGGAAAACGTGGAATTGAACTCTGGCAGTGTCACTTCTTATGAACACATTCACACCGAAAATAGTTGCCTTCAAATTCCAATTCAGTGCTGTTTCTCACTGAATATATATACATAGTCATATGCAATGGTCAATACGTCTTTTCCAAATAAAAAAACTTTCAAAAGTTCCTGTTTTTGAAACAGAATCTTTTGGTTTCCTTGACTTAAGGGGCGAAAATGACGTCACACTGTTTGGCCCGATTTTGGACCCCCCCCCCCCATGTCACGGCCCCGTCACAAATACCAAAGTACCCAGCCCCCCCCCCCCGTGTGACGTCACATTTCCATGGCAGAGAGGCCCGAAATCCCGGCCCCCTAAATAAGCCAAGTCTAAAGGTAAAGTGAGCATTAAAGAACCAAAATCAAGCAAGGCCTTCTCCGACCAAACTTTTCGCGCTGAACACGATGGTGGTGTCGCCGGCCGGCTCTCTAAACTCAGCCGTTCTCAAGATCCTCTTAATGGGTGTGTTGCGGGTTTGCCTACCTAATTTATCCACATTTTGCCTACTTTCTAGGATGGGTCACGACGTTTGGGGACGGCCCTCTAATCTTCGGGCCGGCCCCCTAGATTTCGGGCCGGCCACATTTCACATGAGGCCGGCCTCTTACAGTCTGGGCCGATGATGTTGCATTAAACAAGGCCAGAGATCGTTATACTTCGGGAAACTGCAGATTGATGTTGTGACGTCTTTTTCAAGTTGAAAATTTGTCTAAACTTACCTCATATTAAAACTCACAATATAAATATTACAATTGTAAAGCCGTTAATTACATTTCACGAATTAACCTGACCCAGTTAAATATAAGGAAACAATATTCTCAAACCTGAATATTTGAATATTTCAATAATTTCGATTGAATTTCATGAATTTTGAAAGCTGTGTAAACGATTTGCATTTAGCGGTTCTCTAAGGCAGGTTCACACCTTTGAGGCCGCCCTGTACCTTTCAGGCCAGCCCACACTCTTTTGAGGCCGGCCCATTGATCGATAGTGCCGGCCCCCAGCTCTCCGGGGCCAGGCCATAAATGTTACAGGGCGGCCCCTTGATTTTCCGGGCCGGCCCTCAATTTTTTCGGGCGGGCCCCTTTTTTAAACGGCCGGGCCCCTTAATTGGGCCGGCCCCCAAAAAATAAGGGGCCTGTCTGCCATGGGTTTACCCATATGCGCCCCGAAAAACCAATTTGCTATGCCTTTTTGCATATTAGCGTTTATATTTGTCCTGGGCGTGTATTTTCAGCAATGATATGTTTCGAGACCGTATGAATTCATATCAATTGGGTGAAATATGTTCTAAGGTCACTAAAAGCAATGAAAAATACATGTCGCAATTTTTGTTTTCGACAATCGCTGATACTTTATTAAAGTAAAAGTAAAACCGAAGCGCTGTCGTCCGAAAATTTGATTCCCGGTTGGAAAGCGGTCGAATAGAAGAGTGTGACGTCACAGACCCCCCCCCCCCGTCACAGCTGGTCACACTTTTGCGAACCACCCACCCCCCTAACCGTGTGACGTCAGAAATCGAAAAAAAACAACAAAGAACGGCGTTTATGCGGCAAAAAACATGCAGCATCCAATTTGGGCCTTACGGTCGTTCTAGGTATGCACCCTTATAAGGAAAAAATAGCAGAATGACGAAACTTTGCAGATATATTCAGGACGTAAATTTAAGAAAAGTAAAAAAGCGGCGGTACCCCGGCGAGGGGGGGGGGGGTAAATGCGAAGACCCAAATTGGAGACATCGGGCCTTCTTGTGTTGAAGATAGTAAATCGATGCATGTTTTAAAAAGGTTAAATTTAATACAATTCGGGTGCCATATAGAAAGAAGCTATACTATGGGCATCGGCTGGGAAGTGTACTTAGTTTTGATTGGTAAAGCAAGGAATGCAAAGGGTTTGAATTTAAAAGACCTTTTTTGCTTTTGATTTTGCACATAGTCTCTGTGAAAAAATAAGTTGACGTTGTACCTCACAAGCGTTTGTGTTCGAGCAGGTGCTAGTCTGGCTCCCACGGGAAACTTGTGTTCGAGCAGGTGCTAGTCTGGCTCCTACAGGAAAGTTAAGTTCGCATTCTTTTTTTCTTCAAAAACAATACAACAAAGTACATCTTACATGGTTTCTGTGTACCGAGGATCAGTAAAAACGCTCCAAACGCAGCAGGGAGTTGTGTAGATAAGGTGAAGATTTAGTTTAATGATTCCAGCTGGAAAATGGTTCCAAGTCACAGGTGGGAAACATTTTCCACCGGGAAATTTTGGTGCTGGGATTTGCAGCTAGGCTTGGATTTCCACTTTACAGACGGCATAAAATGTTTCAATTTTAAGATCAAATTTTCCAATTTCGGAATCCCAAATTCCTTGGAACAATTCTCCAGATTATTTCGCACATGGTATTATATCCTGGCATTCCAGGCGTGAGACTACTGTACTGTAAAATGAACTTTTAGTCTTTGCGTCTGAAACCCGAATTTTCGGGAAATATTTTGGCTTGGACGAAAAACCACCGGCAAAATATTTAACAAAACACAGAAACACGCACGCACCACCCTCTAGGTCGACGTTTTTCTAAAGTGTGTCTTTCAGTTCAACAGCTGGGAAATGCGGACTTACTTTGTGAGCTGTGAAAGCCAACAACACACATTGTCTACGTATTTAACCCATCTGCTGAGACGTCCAACGCCATCTCACACAAAACTAGTTTCTTATGGTAAGACGAATTGTATTGTGATAAGTCAAAAATATACTTGATATACGGACAACGGGACAACCCGTTTATTGGTTATAGTAAGTATAAAATGTGCTGAAGTCAAGTATTCTTAAAACAAGTATTTTTTGTCTTATCAGAAAACAAAATTTTTAAGTTTCAAGTATGTTAATGTTCTGAAGACAAGTTTGCTTGTTTTATATAAAGAATCCTGTTGATTTCTGAAAGGCATGCTCATTTTTACACTAAAAAAAATTATCACTCTCATAACAATTCGCTTCCTGACCGCTCAGTAAGAGACATTTGCTGAACATCCGAAACATGCCTAACTGGTGCCCTCAGATCAACCTCACTAGGCACGTACGGAGGGGACTCACCTGGAGACTAGAGTAACTGCTGTATGTATATCAGCAGCGCGAGCCAGAAATCGCCGTTGACCACTAGCGCCATCTCTCGGAGAAACAATCGTTCTCTCACATTCCAGCTGTTTTCTTGCTATTAGTATTGTGCGCATGAGGGCGGTGAGGCGGGGATGGCATGTGACGTTGATGTTCGCAAACGTTCTCTAGTACGTAGGGGAATACTCTTATTCTAAGTATCTAATTTCTTACGCATAGCATTTCATGTTAAGAATAATTCCGCGACTTATCGGTACACAACATAATGTTATGGGAAGAAAAACTTAATGTTACGTGAAGAAAGTTATGCTTGTCATAAGAAAATATAGCTCAAGTATATTTGTATGCTTATCACAAGAAACTAGTTTTGTGTGAGTGGGAGAGACATGCGGGCTACCTGCAGGCGTTAAGAGCGTTCCCCCGAGAAAGCAAGGTAGTTATGGCAGTTAAGTGCAGGTGCAAACGGGTGCAACATACAACTGCTCACTTGAAAGTTCCACTCGATATGGTGCAGTTAGCAGCGCAAGCAACCAACTTGAAGTAGCACTTCAGCGTGCAAGAACAGATCGAAACGGTAGGCGCTTAAGGGGATCGTAAGTATTTGCATTTCACATTCTGGTAAATGTCGTCCTCTCAGAAGTGGAAAGTTTGGAATGACGAACCAGGACCGAAATCTTTAGAAGTCACTGACATTGGCCGCTGACAGAAATTCAACATGGTGAAGTTGAATTTTTAAAGACGTTTCCAAATACACTGCATGACATGTCGGCAATGTGACAAAGTGTGACATATGACAATGAGAAATAGTATATTATCACATATTAGCAGACTAGAAGACGTACTATTTTCAAGTGGTCTGGGTGACGACTTATTCGTTTTTCAGATCTAACCAGAGGATTGTCGTGAAGTGTCGATCAATATTTTAAAAATGTACGTGTACTTCAGTTTTAGGCTTCCCAATGTGTGCGGCCGAGATTGGGCAACATGTACTTTATTACTTGTTCTTTTCGCATTCAAGATTCAATCCTCAGAAATGTATTTAAAGAAGGTAGAAGTACGCCAGACCACGTAGAGCCCTACGCATTTCGCTCATCACTGTCCCGACCCTCCGCGCTTGGCGTGCCCCTACATTCCTAGCGCGAACTTGGCCCAAAACGACATCAAGTTCTGGCCAAAACCCTCAGGAACCGTCCTTTAACGACATAACGTTCAGAAGTCAATAAAACAAGGAAAAAAGGCTACTATGGACGGTGTCTCCTACTAAAACCTCTACGAATGCAACGATATACTGAGCACACGCCAGCTGCGACAAAAGTTGTCCCTAGGGTTTTAACTCTTCCCACTTCAATTTTGGTCAGAGTCAAAACCTCTCCCAAGATGCCAGAAAGTACACGGAACACCCGCGCCGCGATCAAAGGTATCACTGGTGTATTAACTATACAGACTTCAATGTTGGCCTCAGTTAAAACCTCCCCGACGATGCCAAAATATATTGAGCACACCCCAGCTGCGACAGGGACATGTCCCTACGGTTTAACTATACCCAGTTTAATTTTGGCCCGAGTCAAAAACAAAAACCTCTCTGAAGATGCCAGAAAGTACGCCTAATAGGCTTCAAAATGTCGCTGGAACTCCACCTCAAATTCAGGTCTAGGTCGAGTGAATAGCGTGGAAAGAACTGAAATCGTTCCTCATGTAGGCAGGGTAGGTTAGTCCCTTAGCTCCATCGAGACACGCGAAATCCGCCGAATCACCTCAAATCCATCGAATCACCCGAAATCCGCCCAAATCATTCGAAATCCACCGAAATCCTCAGAATTGTGCAGAAATCCACATGAAATCCAACACCATTCAGCGAAATCCGTCGAAATCCTGACCAGAACCTGCTGACCGTAATGTGACCGTCATACTTTGGCAGCATGTGTGTTGCGCTATTTCTCATACAGTGCACAAGCAGGTAAAACGAAGCGTTCAGAGGCGACGACTTTCTCGAGAGGGAAAGTAAATAAACAATAGTTTCTTGTTTGAGTAAGTCATAATTGACGCTAACTTTCGGTTTTGAATTGCGGTTCGGGTTCACTTCGGCTCCAGGCCCCTCCAGGCCCCTCCCCGTGCGTCCCTCCCTGCAGGAGTCCGAGCCCAGGCGGCGTTCTGGCCTATAGATACGTGCTGCGGATTAAAATCCGGTATAATCCAACGTATTCTGTGCGAAATCCAGCAAAATCTGACGAAATCCGGTGAAATCCAGAGAGATCCGGCAAAATCCGCCAAGATCCGGCGAAATCCACTGCCGCCACATGAAATCCACGAAATATGATGAAATCATGTGAAATCCGATTTCATGTGTACAATCAAAGGGGGAGTGATCGCCCCCTCGTGGAATACGGATAGAAGGACGTGAAATACCCTAATTAAGTCTTGTCTTGTCCAGCTGGCCGTGTTCTCCCAAGCGCTCTTCTCGATGATGGCCGCGGTCGAGTTCGTCTACTTCGCATCATCTAAAGCAGAGAAGCAATTAACCCTTCCGCACATAGTGGGCCCCTGCAGCTGCATCGGGCTGCAGCTGTTTTTCAGGCGGCACACGCAAGCCGCGCTCAGATGCTTACGGAACCTCATTCGTATCACCGCCAGCGTAGAACAAAGTGCCGACGAGCGTGCTCTGGTATGCCTTCTCTTCAACTGAACTATAAAACATGTCGGGATTTTACGGCGATAGCTCGAAACGAAGAATTGTGAAATCACAACAATCATTGTCATACAGTTCAGGAAGCCTCTGGATTCTGTGACAAATGTCAATTATCGACGAGAAAAAGTTGTAAGGTATCTGACGATTTAAAATCCCAGCAACTATTCGCAGATCGCTTTACCTTATCATTCAGGGCACCGTGAAGTTTAAGAACATTGTTACGAAGTCCTCCTTGATTTCATTAAGAGCTGCGGCAACAAATTCACGACATTTTTTGAGCAGTGTAGTGTCGTAATTTTTCTGGACTTCATAGTACAAATTTGCTTGTTTTCCAAGGATATGTATCGTTTTCTAGAGGCAGCACTTATACAACGTCTAGCAGAAAACAGAGGTGGATTACATAGTTATTTCTTGTAGAGGAATTGCGGTTAGTAAAACAACGCTGGTTTGGAAGCTTGAAAATCGTTCGCAAGCTTTTCGGAGCTCTTGTATTGGCTAACGAAGGATTCCTATTGTGAGCTCACAAAGCACTTGCGTGAAGCTACTCCACAAAGCAATTCGTTGCAAGATACACACGTGAACTACAGGTTGTCTCCAAAATGACAGCTGATTTATTTTGGTTGCACTTAGGCCAATTTTGGCCGTACGATTTCCACCGTTGCACTACCCGATACATAACAATCTTTAGATTCATGAGTTTGTATCCTGCCCGAGCCGAAATGTAAGCCATTCTAAAAGATGCCCAATAATAATTGCTTAGCATTGTGAGCCGCGCTATACCTGGCCGTGTCCCATAAGCAATGCTAAACCCGGTGTCTGACCGAAAGGCACTTTTAGAATGGCTTAAAAGCACGCATATGCATTGCTTGGCATTGCTTGTATGAGGTATTACCTAGCATCGCTTAGCATTGCTTGGGCGAGGTATTGCTATGTATTGCTTGTGCGGGCGAGCAGCGCCCCCCCCCTCCCTTCCCCCTCCCCCATTCCCCCTCTTTTCCTCTTCTCCTGCCCCGTCGGTGCGTCGTTACCCTCTCCTTTGCTCCCACTTTTGGCTTTGCACCACACATTTCAAAATAGACATGGAGATAGGTGAACAATGACAAGTCTGATGATTAGATAGTCAAATGTTTATTGCGCAAAATGAAAATTATACAAGTTAAAAATAAATGGTATCGGTTGTCCTCCACTTTCACCCGCAAACCTACAAATAAAAACAGGGCAAAATCAGCAGAAAACATTGACATGTCTCCAGAAATATGAATCAGGATCAAGTAAGGCAAAACAACGTACCCTCGGTATAAATGCTGGTCAAGCCGTGATGAGCCGAAGTGTACTGAATGGTGGGGCTGATAGGAGCTAGCAAGACAGCGTATGACGCAAACCCTGGAACGTAAACAGACAGGAATAAGGAAACACGCACGGGCCCGTTTACAGACAGCCCCCCCCCCTGCTCGTGGATTTACCCGCCAATCCGGCCGGCCGGAGACTGGTGCACGATGCGGCCAGCATTCGTTCCCTACGTCAGCGTCACCAACAAAATCCCAACTTTTTTCAAAGTAAATATATGAAATAATATCCGATCTTGGCACTTAACGTATCAAATTAATCAGCGTAACAGCGCAGAAAATGCGAAGGTATTTTCTGCTGCCATCGATATTGAAGTCAGGAACTAGCAACGCACGTGTTTTAGCGCTCTAACCTCACTTGCTGCAGTTCTGCAGCTTCAGTTTAGCATGTTGAAACTTTGTTGCCTTCACTTACCTCCACTGAGTGTAATCCGGCGCAGCATTTGGTACCTTCCAGAAGTCTTCAAATGTTGCACAACGCTGGCGTTGAATGTAAACGTAAGAAACCGTGTAGGTAAGACTACGATGGCACCGCGATACTGCGACGACGATGCCTGACTGCCAGCCCAGCCTGCCTGCCTGGGCACGCTGGCTGCTGGCAGGGCCTCGCAGCGGCTGCACAGGCTGCACTAAGGGCAAGGACCCCCCCTCCCCGTCCTTCTGGCCGTCTGGGCTCTGGGGTCTTCAGGTATGGCTTAGCATGGTTTAGAGGGGCGCGGGCAGCAGTCGGTCCGAGCATTGCTTAGAATTGTTTAGCGAGTGATTCCGGGTGCGGCCGGGGCTCCAGAATTGCTAAGCATTGCCACCAGAGCAGGGCCGACCCATACCGAAACAATAGATTGGCACGAAAAAAATTGCTTATGCGTGTTTTGTATTGCTTGTGCCCATTTTGTATTGCTTACATTTCGACTCGGGTGCGCCACGATACGACCCCGAGCATTGAATTGTAGCCGGTAAAACTAGACACGCTTCTTGCGCTCAGGGGATTCCCTGCATAACACAGAAACACAGAAATGCGATGGGATATATCTCGCGGTAGTGGAGATAACTCAGGGTCTGCAACGGATTTCAGCTTGACAATCCGTGTCGGGTGTCGACAAAACGTGGCTTAATGGCAGCAAAAACTGATCAGGCGTTATTTTTGGTTAGGGTATGGGTATGGGTACGGTCTGGCCAGCAAAGTTCTTAATACGCTCCTTGTCATTCAAAACGTGCAGATATGCAAGAAAAACCTTTTTAGCACGTGTCGCGTGTTAGAAATTTCAAAATTCAAGATTTCGCCCGGTAAGAAAGTTTTTTTAAAATCTATGTGTGCCGCTAAGCAGCCACCGAAACCATCCTGTTAGAATTCCTCCGGCGCTTAAGATGTGAGGTTCTGACGACAAAAACGCCTACGAATTAGGCCTTCAATATCTGCAAAAAATGGGCCGTTAAAATTCCTCCGGCAGTATAGATGCGAGGTTCTAATCGCAAAGAAGTCGAAATAGCCCGCCTACGAATTTAGGACAGATTTTGGCGGATATTCGAGAGACTGATAGAACGGAAACGCGTTTTCGAACGTAGCCAGAGTGAAAGTTTAGCCCGTTAACATTCAGGGTCGGGCTTTTTCGACTTCTTTGGAATTAAAACCTCACATCATCGTCACCGGACGAATGTTACACAGCATGGTTGGTTTAAAAAGTAACGCGTTATCGTTACTGTTATTTCCGCCCTTGTTAACGTGAAGTCGTTAACACTACTATGTGAATTAAAAAAGTTACACGTTAACGTTACTGTGGTTTAGAAAAGTAACGCGTTATCGTTACTGGTAACGGATTATCGGCCTTACCGTTAATCTTCATTTTATTATTATTATTATTATTAAGGGCCCGTTTTAGATATTTAGAGTTGTTTTCATTGGGACTTTCTAAGAACACCATTTAATCTTTATCCTTGAGTCTAGGATTCATTCGACAGGTGCCAAAGAACAATAGAATACAAAGGAACCAGAGCAGAAAGTAGTCCCTTCCCTCACCAGCCTAGGTTACGTATTACTGCGCAGAGTGAAGGGGTACAATAAGGTGGCGCGCTCTGCACAACATGGTCCCTTCACAGTAAATACATACCAAATCGTCTCTCTAAACACTCCACCTCGATCTGGCAGGTTCTAATTTGAGATCGAACAAATTATGCAACTTAACACATCAGATTCGGCACACATTCAAACCCTTTCTGTGTTTACAGAAAGTATCATATGGCAAACCTTTTGTCATTATGTCTGCTTTGTGAGACTCAGATGAAACATACTTAATATCTTTCAACTTACTAATATGAAGATCTTTAACAAAATTATATTTTATTTGTATATGCTTCAACTTGACAGCATTAATACAGCCCTGATCATCTTCATACATTGGCATTGGACCTGTAATCTTTATTTCTCACTCTGATAACAAATGTTTTAGCCATATTAATTCTTCAACAGCTGTAGATAGAGACACAAACTCTGCTTCAGTGGAGGACAGATTTACTGATGCCAGTTTGCGTGTACCCCACATGACATCACCAAACAATTCAATCACAAATCCAGACAGAGAACTACGACCAGGTCCACTAGCATGACTTGCATCAGCATACAAGCATAATGGGACATAAGAATTACTCCAATACCGTAGGCCCCATTCTTTTGTACCCTGAAGGTGACGTAGAATCCTCTTCAAACCTTTCCATTGTACATCCGTTGCATTCGTTCGAAATTGACTGATGAAATCTCGTAGCCATACAAGCATACATTAGACTCCCAATAAGTTCTCGATATGGGTTAACTCCTATGACAAAAATTTTATTACTCACATCCACAAAAGGTTGAGTTTCAAACGGTGTTCTTACTGGTGTACTCTGTCCCATACTGAACTTCTTAAGGATTTTACTTACATACATATCTTGAGAAAGAAAAAGTCCATTGTCCGTTTTCTTAATCTTAATTCCTAAAAAGTCGGGAACATCACCAGAATCTCTCATTCTACATTTTTCCATTAGTTCTGTTTTAACCTCCAGTGATTTTGCTTCATTATTTCTTGCAGGAAGAAAATCATCTACATACAAACAAAAGCAAATAAACCACAACATCATTCAAGTAATTTACATACACACATCTACTGAAAAACATTTTTTGAATCCAAAGCCTTTAACACACTCGCCAAATTTTCCATTCCACTCCAATGGTGCTTGTTTTAAACCATACAGAGCATTGTTTAATTTACAAGCTTGATTTTGAGGGGCATTTCATCGTTTTGGTGGCCACATATATATTTCTTCCTGGACAGTACCATTTAGAAATGCATTCTTAACATCTGATTAATAAACATACTTTTCTTATTAATCATACTTAAGAGGGTACGAACAGTAGCCAATTTTGCAACAAGAGCATACGTTTCATTATAGTCAATGCCCTTTCGTTCAGGGCAACCTTTAATAACCAATCTTGCTTTATCTCTCTCAACATTACCTTCACCATCATGTTTTAAAGCACCATTTACTTTTTGTGGGTTTTACTACTGCAGTCATTGGCACCGGACTACACGAACCAGTTTGCCTTAAAGCTTGTAAATCTTCAACAAGAACCATCTATTTGTCTTATTTTTACAATTTCTTCAAAACTAGTAGGCACATTGCCTGGAATATCAGATGCTCCAGAAACACATGACTCTTACTTGGACACTTCGGGCCTACCTGTATTTCACGAGGTGTAATAGTATTTTTAGGCACGGAGTGAAACGGAGTTGCCTTATAGTTTCGTCAGATTGGACTGTTTTTTTTTTTTCTTGGAAGCATGCCCCATATACCCCTCTGACAGAAGTTTTTCAAACTCTCCAGATTATCGACGGGTACTCGTACAAGATACGCTGACGTGTTTTTACACTTCAAAAATATCACACACCGTTTAAAAACGAGTTTTAAAGTCGGCTTTCTCACTCCTTTCAATGGGGAAAGTAAGAGACAGAGCACCTCTTCAACAGGTACCACTAGTCCAAAATCAAAACGATCTAAAAAATCAAAAATCTGTCTAACAGAATTACGGACAATAGTCGTATAAAATAGTCTAGCGTGTTATTACATTCAAAAAATATCATAGTGATCAGAAAAACCACTTCAAACTTCAGCTTGCTCTCTCCATCCAATGCTGATAGCAAGAGACAGAGCAACTGTTACAACGCCTCTAGACGAGCTATGCTCGACTCGTCAGCAGGCTGCATCAGCAACCTCTGCCTGACTCAGTATCATTCTGTCCTTCTCCATAGCACAGCCAAATCGGACGTCCTTCTTTTTTGTTCCGTAGCCTTTGCCGGGTACCCATGTCGATGTGGAGAGCCGAGCCGAGGCAAGCCGTGGCCCCGCTAAAAGGGAGGCGACTCAAGAGTCAGGACCGTTTGGGACCGGTGGTGGGGACAACAGTGCGAGAGCCTTGCAAAAGGCTAGCGCTATGAGAATGCACGCGTTATACTGACCGCTACCTAGACGCCCTAGCTCTTTAACTACTCCCTCTCCCCCTCGAAGGAGATACAAACCACCCCGAACCACCCCAAAACTGAAAGAAGGCTCAACCAAAATCTTCATTCTATGAATTAAAAAAAAAGAAAGCAAACAAAACCAGAACTAAATATAAACTTAACTTCTATAACCACCCCAAAACTGAAACAAGGCTCAAGCAAAATCCTCATTCCATGAATTTAAAAATAAAAGAAAGCAAACAAACCCAAAAAGAACAAAATATAAACTTAACGGCTATTTTAACCAAACCCCCGTGAAACTCCGGGCCTACCAGTATCTCACACAGTGGGATAGTATTTTTTTTCTCTAGAGGTACAGATTGATCGGGAACAATAGACAACAAGAAGACATGAATCACAATGGCGGATACGGAAGCTTACGGTACAGAAAGTTACGCAGCATGTGCCACGCCGTCACCTATGAGCCGACTCAAAATTTTGGAGGCTTAGATCTCGCGGGCGATATGTCACGACCATTTGGTAGGCTGACACAACGCCGACTTTCACCGCGCGGCCCGGGGAAGTGCATCATCAGCCAGTGCGGAGGAGTCTTCGGCGTTGTGTGGCCCTACCAAATGGTCGTGACATATCGTCAGCGAGAACTAAGCCTCCAAATTTTTGGATCGGATCGTGGCTGACGAAGCGGCACGTGGTTGCTTAACTTTTAACACCGTCAGCTTCTGTATCTGCTTTTGTGATTCGTTTTCTCTTTGCTTCCGGTCAAGCTCTACTCCGGATTACCCTGTTGGAGCTGGACACTAGTTCTCTTTGCCTATAACCAGAACGCTCTTTAGAAGTTGGTGGGTTGTCCGCAGATTGAAAGGCTTTGACAGACCTTACCCTATGCCCGCTGTTCGAAGAGTGCACGGGGAAAAAGATCGATCGTTATGCTAAGTACCTGCCTTAGGGAGGACGAGTTTGCTGTGGCAATCAAGCAGGTTAGGCACCAAGAATCAACTTTTCTGTTATCATGAGCAACTGTCGAATGTGGGTGGCAACTTGCTTGATCGCCACGACCAAACTCGGCTTCTCTGAGGCGGGCTCTTAAAGTTCCAACGCAATGAAGAAGCTTTTTATTTCCGCGTGCTGCATCGGTTTAAGTTCCACCCGAAGCAAAAGCTACCTAACCACGGGTTATCCGAGAGTCTCCCCAGGTTGTTCCGTATGCGAAACTCGGACACTTCCAGGTTTCTTACAAATTATACCATGTTCGTTCACTCATGAAACTTGGGGTCAGTGATTACGAAAACATTTTAACTGCGTGCCTTCAATTTCTTCGATTATGAGAAAAGCCAAGTCTCGAGCTTCGTGAACTTTTGCTTCACTGTGAAAATTTTGTTCGGAACTTTCCAAGCAGTCTGTGCTGCAAATTTCCCCACCCATTTACTGGTAATCAACAAAGGACTCAACTGGACTTAGTATGCTAATCATTGTTGTCTAGTACAATGTAATGAATTCAGGTTTCTAAATTTTTACTTAAAGTTTTAGAAAATCGGAATCATTTTGTGCTCCAAGTTTCCCTATCAGTATGCTTGGTATTTCCAACGAAAACTATTACAGTGTGTGCTAGTTCAAATATTGTATTTGGGTATGGACCTCCTGATGCACACATCAACAACTTCCGTATACTCCTCCGGTTGGGCAGCGCCGCCTATTGCGCGTGGCGGAGCGTGAGCGCCTGCGTTACCGGGCGTACGGTGTGCTGGAGGTGCTCGTGAACGTGGCCTTCTTCTACGACACGCTGAGCCGGGCCAAGTACAACTGGGTGGTAGGCGGCGACACCGGTCTGTACCCCGTCTTGGCCGTGTTCTTTGACTACGTGCTAACGGCTTGTCTCGTCGACGTCTACGACGCCTTCCTGCCCTTCGTCCTCGCCGTGTCCGCAACGTCGGCCGAGTTGCACGGGACGATCGGTCGCGCGCTGGAGGTGACGAACTCTACAAACGCAAGAGTTCGGCTCTTCTGCATCAGATTTAGAGTTGCATGATCACATGGATAAGTACAAGTAGTTTGCCCCGCCGGCCCTCACAGGGTCAACTGACAGGCCAGGCAGGCCTAGGCAAGGCGCCTGCGCCACGACGTGGTCTGACGCACACCTAGAGTCGCTAGTCGTAAAGTGCTGATTAATATATTTGAAGTGGGCATGACACGGTTCCCACAGTGTTGCAGATGGGTCAGCAAATTGTCCTCCGAGTTTAGGGGGTACCCATTACAAATTGATAAAAATAAACCCAGGTCTGTGGGCCTCTCCATCAGAGGTGGCCAATACTCTGGCTCTTAACCTCTCTGATACATAGACTCCTGCTCCCAGAATTGCCATAGAGCGAGAACAAAAAAACAAAACAAAGCTTAATTAATACGGATAAAGAACTAAAAGTTATTAACATATTCAGACAGATACGATCAGTGGCATCAGATTTCCTGGCAACAAGCTGGCCCGTCCCTTCCGTCAATCTCGGTGCCAGATCCGCTCCGCTCCACCGGCACCTCGGTTCGACAGGGGGACTTGGCCAGCTTGGCCTGCCGGCGGCGTTTGCGGGGACCTGCGGCCCCCGCCTCAAGTCTCCCTAGAGGTGCCCGATAGCAGATGTATTTGTTACGATTTAAATCTTTAACCTGAGCCCGTCCCTGTGCGCGCCGCGATATGGTAATAGCGTGCGGCGGCGGCTCCTCCTAACCTCAAACAGCAAGAACAGACACATTTTCATTAATCAAAAATGCGATACAAATCGAAAATTGTTGCCACCGTACGTGATTCTACGTTAGGAAAGGAGTTTATCCTCCAAATTTGAAGTTTTTCTGTGAACGATAAGTCGGCGTACACACTCGCGAACGAGCGAACATCCGGCATAATACTATAAGCCCGGCTCCTGCCGTTTCTAAAAAAAACCTGTCGGGACGGGTTAAAAACCGCTCCTTCCTTGATCCAGATAGATTTCCAGTTTGTCGTCTTCGCGTTTTCGTTATCATCTGGGCTGATCTGAGGATAATCCCTCCTAGCCACGGTTTGGACGGTATCCTCCAGCCCGGCCGGGAAGGCCGAGAGGTGCGCCGCGTTGTAGTGCTACTGCAGTCAGCAGCGCAGGTGCGCAGGCTGGCGTCAAAAGGTGGGAATGCAGCCAGGAGCGAGGGCCCGCGCAAGCCCAACGGACGTGCCTCCGTTCTCGCTTCGGTCGCGCGGCATTCCGCGCGAAGCAAGTCTCGAATTTTTCCTGTACTACTCATTTCCGCCTCCTAATTTACTTCTCACTCAGCATAGTGCGGGGGTTGTAGGGGAAAGGACTAGGAGCACATAGTATACTCGCAGTGAACAGCGTCCAGCCGTCAGGGTACGGGACGGGGACCGATCGTCCAGCCGCGTCCAGCAGACCGGAGGGGCGGCGCGTGCAGTGGTACTGTTCAGTGGCAGGTGTTTGATACGCGGGGTAGCCAAGAGAAGTCATTGGCAGGAGGTAGCGCCTTACGTTATATTGGAAAATAATACGCGTTAATCCGCACAGAACCTACGGTGTAATACGCGAGTGAAAACCCCCTCGGCAAAAAGCCAGTTTTAATTAGATTTTCTGTTTTTCATGAAAGATAAAATCATTGAAATATTTTGGAAATATTGCGGGAAGATTGGAAAAAATGACTTTTAAGCCCAAAATTTACTATTTAGTAAGCAGGATATCGTTCCGAGTCGAATAAAGGCGTTTCTAAGCCTGCTTTTAGTCGAGGTGAAGGTTAGGTTGGTCGCATGGGTCGCGTTCGGTCGGTTTATTCGCTATTAATCACTACTGCTTCTGCGAGTATTCGAAGTTTTTAAATTTAAACGTGATCCCACCGCGCGCGCTGCAGTGGCGCGCTCGGACGTATTGTCATTAGTCGGAGCGGAGGATGTGGACTGGGACGTGAATAGTGATGAAAATGGAGTGAAGATGATTTAGATATAGATCATACATGAAAACACCCTCGTCAACATAATGCATAGTATCCGATAGTATCCAAGTAGAAATTCTCACAGACTCATAAGATTCAATAATATTGAACACACATTTTTCTGTCCGACCTGCTAACGAGGCATTATTTTTGAGCCCGCAGCTTATTGGGGTTAGGCTCAGTTTGAGTCGCACAATCAGATTTGTGTTCACAACAGATTCTACGAAAGAAGTTAGCTGTGAAGCACTCCACCAAACCCAACAAGCTATTGAGACCTAGATTGTCACCACAAAACCAGTGCTAAGTACACTTGACCTCCAGCCATGCACGTTCAAAAAAATTAAAGATGATGAGACAAAATTTCACTTAAAACAATAGGAAGCTGTAAAAATCCCCTCAAAACATATCTAAAATGAACAAACTGTCCTTTCAGTACTGGAGGCTCAATCACAACAATCCCGTTTTCATTGAATTCATTTTGAGCACGCCCGATAGTAAATGGTATAAGAAAAATGTATGCTCCACTGTTTTCAATTTCACTGACGCGCAAATGATGAGTATGAACTCATCAAACAAATTCTGACAAGGATCGAACCCTCTACTAACATTTTGAACTTCATTTGTACATATAACCTTGACATCAACACCATTTTCTCAGGAGACTTAGAACTTCAGGCTTCAGAAAAGACAAAAATGTGCTCCCTAAACGTACTGTGTGGCTGTCAATTAACATTTGGAACTGAGAATCAGGAAATGAACCGCAATGATGCAAATTGACAATGAAGGTAATGACCGCTTTAGTTAAAGCCTCATCAAAGTTGACATCGTCTTTCATACTTAAATCAGACGGTCACCCTGAGAAAAGCTTAAAAAAGATGCCTCAGCTTCTGTAACATAACTAGTCAAATTACCACATTCCTTGTCATAAATTACAATCTTGTTTGTATGCTGAGAATTTAGGGCTATTGATTTGTGAGAAACATGTTTACGAACGCTGTTCATTTTAGAAAATTTCTTGCCAAGACAAACAGAATGTTTACAAATCATATTGCCGGAAGCAAATAAATTACTGTGATTTAACTTGTAGTGAGCCACGGAAACACCCCCAGACAAAAAAGTAACTTGCCCCCCTGGGCACTCAGTACAGGTAAACATTTTTAAACTACAAGAAACTAGCATACAGACAGCTAAGCACAACTTTCGAATAGATGTCTCACCTTGTGTGTCGGTCAAAATTTCTGACAGTGAGAGCGGAAGAGATGATGATGGAAGTATCAAAACGATGGGATTACAGCTGGAATTAAACAGTATTTGCCGTGTCCGCGCGAGAACGAATTCCCGCGGGCACGGGCCTGGTGCGACCAGGCGCCGCCAGGGGGCGCCTCAGCGGACGACAGCGGCCGCCGGAGAGCCGGGAGCGGGCAGCTCAGTTTTCGGTTCTCGTTCTGGCTGCGCTGGTCGCTACCCCGCGCTGGCCTCTCACCGACCGGTGACCACCCTGTGTGCATTGTGACTTTCGTGTGTGATCTGGTGTTGTATCTGGAGCGTGCCTACGGCCCTCCTATGATTGACCATTGCCTTCGTACCTGCTGACCTGTACTTGTGGGCCATTGCCTGTGTATCTACGGACTGAACTTGTGGAAATAAACCCAGTGTGTCACCAACCGCCAGCTCCGTTATTCCGCCAAACATCCCGGACATAACATCTGGCGACGAGGGATACGAACCCTGGTGAGTCAGAAACACTGGAGATTCGGCGCGCTACGGCCCCGACCAGTGACATGAGTACGTGAACGGGCGAATGTTGTTTTTATCGTTTGGGACAAGGTTCGTGTTTTAACCAACCGCCTGTGTTTTTACTGCGCCCACGTGCGCACTGACACTGCTCCGCCGAGCCGTGGGATTTTACCCAATTTGACCGGCCGCCCGGAAACATGCCGCGCTTCCGTTTCGACTGCTACCAGCCCGGAGCGGAGCGCTGGGCACACTATGAGGACCGACTGTTGTTCGCGTTAGAGGCGCAAGATTCCAGAACAGACCATGACAAAAAAGGGGCGTTCGTGCCCATTTGCACGGGGCAGGTGTTCGAGGCGATAGTCAGCTATGTGTACCCCCGGGTAATCGCGAACCCCAACGTAACCTTCAGGGATGTGCTCTCCGCCCTGCGGGCGCGGTACGGCAGAGCCGATCCATCGCCGGCAGTGGCCGAGCAGGATTTTTTGAACCGAATCCAGAAACCGGGGGAAACAGTTAGTGAATGGGTGGCTGCCCTCCGGAGCCTGGCAACATTCTGCAATTTCAACAACTCGCTAAATGGCAGATTGAAAGCGCAGTTAATTCGCGGGGCCTCCGATCGGGACGTGCGGGCGAAATTACTGCGTAAATCAGATTACACTCTTGAGAGAGTCATCGAAGTGCTACAAACGTACGAAAGGTGTAATCAAGAAGTGAGGGAACCGGAAAGCCACCAACCACGTTGGGAAACCGTCAACATGGCAAGGGCCGGGCAGACGAGTGTAAACCATTGCCCGGGATGCAACTGCCAGGGAGGGCGGGAGACCGCGAAGATCCACACGGTGGGGCCCGATTCCGAAGGAATAGGGGACGCGCTTCCAGATCCAGACGAGTTCGACCCGGAAGTAGACGTGGATGTGTTCGCGCTACAATGGGCAAATCAGGACCGTGCGCAGCGGTGCCCAAAATGCAACGGACGACACGAGCGTGCGCAGTGCCCTTTCCGTAACACCCGGTGTTTCGCCTGCGACGAAATCGGGCACGTGGCGCGCGCATGCCCCGAACGGCGACGTCAACAACAACAACAACAGGGATCGCAGTCGGGATGGCAGCGCAGGTCCGATGGAGCAGGGCGCGCGTGGCAACCGACCGGACCAAACCGACGCGCGGGAACAGCCACGGGGGGCGACGGAGCGGGGCCACACTTTGTGGAGGCAGGGCAAGAGCCGCCGACACAATTTAACGGTTTCCTGGCCAGTGCTCGAGCACAGGAGCCGAGCACGGGACGAGCGCACCCGCCCGCGCAGCAGGAATTCCTGGATTTCCTGTTCCACGTGGACGCGAGTACGACAGTAGAGGATCCCGCCGGACAGACGGCGGAAATCATGACAGTCAGTGAGCCGCCGGCGGGACCGGCCGGGCTAAGGGAGGCCGTCATGGCGGAGGTAGTCATCGACGGGATCACGTTTGGAATGGAAATCGACACGGGCGCGGGAGTCACGATCATGGACGAGGCCTCGTTCCGGCGCGTGTGGCCAAACAGGCAAGTGCTGCCTAGCCCCTGCGGTTGCGGGTGTGGAATGGCAGCGCGGTGCCAGTGGTCGGGCAGGTACAGGTAACAGCGCGCGTGCGGGGATTCACGGCCCGCGTGTCCCTGCATATAGGAAAAGGGACAGGGCCAACACTGCTCGGCAGGGATTGGTTCTGGGACTTAGGCTACAAGGTGGTACACGGGGAGGTGCCCGCCGAAGTGGTACAAGTGAACCGCGTCGAGACCACACCACAACAGCCATGCCGCCCCTTGAACGAACAACGTAAAGAGTACCAGGATAGGTACGCGTGTTTTCAACCCGGCCTAGGGAAATACAAGGGCGAGCCGGTACACCTGCAGGTGGATCCGGGTGTCGCACCGATCCACCTCAAAGCTCGCACTGTGCCGTACGCCCGGCGAGAAAAAGTGGGACACGAGCTAGACCGGCTGGAAACAGCAGGGGTCATAACGCCTGTCTCATCAGCCAAATGGGCGACGCCACTCGTCGTCGTCGACAAACCGGACGGGGCACCCCGGTTGTGCGGGGACTACAGACTGACCGTCAACAAGGCCCTCGCGCCGGACCCCTACCCGGTGACGACGTTGGAAGAGGCGTTCGCCCAGCTCTCGGGGGGGAGAGTATTTACAAAGCTGGACTTAACCATGGCGTACGCGCAGTTGCCGGTAACCGACGAGACAGCTCGGACTCTAGCCATAACAACTCACAAGGGTTTATACCTGGTAAACCGCCTGGCGTTCGGAGTCTCCACAGCACCAGCCATATTCCAAAGAACAATCAATGAATTGCTCCACGGAATAAAGAACGTGGTGGTGCTCCTGGACGACATCCTTTAGTGGAGGAGGTATGGAAATTATTACTGCACTTTTGGTTAGAAGCATGGGAGTTGGTACAGTTGTAGTTGGGTACCTAAGGGTCAATTTAAGAGCCAGAGGCATTCGATTCATCCCTTAGAATTCAAGATGGCGGCCATTTTCCAAAATGGCGACCAAATTTGACTTAAGCCCTTGCTCAGACAAAGCGAGGCACCCACTGAACCGATTTTGACGAAATAAAAATCGTTTCCGACTATCAAAGGCACGAGAAACACCATGGACTCGTCAGATTTCTTATATCTCATTTAGTTTTTGAAGTATATGTCAGATAATTTCAAAAAAAGTTTGCTAAAAAATTGCAGTTTTTGTTTTTACACTATAAATTTATTTCTGGCCCGAAATCGACAAAAAGTGCTTCTATATTCGTTGTTATGCACTACGCGAGAAATAAAATGAGCCATCGTTGAATTTTTTATCTCAATTAGATTCGGAGATAGAGCGGTCTAAATGTGGCAATGCACGGATCTCTGCAGAGTTTCCCCGTAAGGGGCAGTAGGCAACCCGCAGTGCTCGGCCATTAAAAAAGCTCGAAATACCGGCGTTTTTAGCCTATGAAGTGGATTTAATTACTGATTCACGTAGAAAACTATCACCAGCCCTTCTATTGCGACCCCTTATTTTAATCTTCAGAGTGATGCTGCACAAGGACAACCACCCTTTTACCTCTGGGATCCAGAAAGTTGTCTAGTCTACACATATATCCTTCCTATCAGGGGCATCTTCTGAAAACGTTAATAGTGTCTGTAATAAATGGTTTGAGAATGGTATTTGAAATACCAAGGGGGATTCCGAATTTATGAGGTATTCAGGCTTGCTTGTTGTGGCGCCTGTTGCTGTGTCGCCGCGCTCCGCTACTTCTAACTGACGTGGTCGCTGGCCGCGGGGGTGATGCCAGTTCTGCACAAGCAGCGGAGTCTGGATCTTGTTCCTCGTGTACGTCCTCCCCATCTCTACTTAAACAGGTTCAGCATGGAACAAATTGTTATGCGGCTGCTAATTTTAAAAACACATTTTTAGGCACACCTTAGAACGTTTAATTGTGCGTACGTTTCTAAGCAGCACGGCCCTCTGCATCCCGTACAGCAAATGGTGCAATCAACCCATTCTTTCCAGCAGGAGACCAACTGGGTTTGCACCCCCTTCGTGCACCCACACTTCACGAGGAAATGTTGGGGCCAGGTAGACCGGTGGGTCGTTGGACCAATGGGGCACCCACCCCACTGAAGACAAAACAGCTACATTGTCATAGTTTCAATGTAGGAGGCTACTCGATATCGCGCGATTTTAGTCGCTCTCACCGTTGTACGCCATCGTCCACCCCCATACCGCTAGGCGAGATTTCTCTGCAATGTGTTTCTAGAGCCTGCCCCCAAAGCTGCCCTGCCTGGAACGCTGCTCGCAGGATGAGCCGGAGGAGGGCACCGCTGGTCGGTGGTAAGGTGGTAAGGCCTCTATCAACGTCTTGTTGGACTCCTGAACAAAAACTGCCTGGCATCGTTAATTGTTGCACACTCTCTAGGACCAGAGTACATGTTGATAACAAATTTCTCCAGCAGCTGGTTTGTTTCTGGCGAGAGGTCTGATGGGCGGGACAAGGGCCGGGATATGTCCTGGAACGCTTCGATTACTTCTGGATGTGCTTTCCATATCCTCCAGGCGGTCCTTTTGCCTTTCCTATAAAATGTTGAAGTCGTATCGCAGCCGGTCATCGTATGGTATCCCCGGAGCACGTGCCTCTCCAAGAGTTTCTGCAAATTTGTGGATCTGGGGATATTTTTCGGTGTTTTCCGGTGCCGAAGTACACCCACAGTGTCGGTGGCCAGACAAAGGCGCTTCTTCTTAGGGGAGGGCATGGCGTCTGTTTGGAAATACACTATTCACGATCTCACGAAAAACGCATTGCATTAACGGAATATTGCACTGAACGCAGTAGAGGATGCTTTCCTTCTCCTAAGTGAGCGACCTTTTCGAGGTGGTGTGGCCGGCGCGAGCTGCTTCTGTCTGCGCCGGCGCGAGCGGGGAGGGGGGGGGGGGGGGGGGGGTCAAAACGTTAACAACGCCACCCTCCGCGCGGCATCAAAAATGGGTGGTCTGGTTTGGCGGTCATTTTACGAGGCATTGTGTAAGCGTTTCCAAAATTGGTGATCTCTTCATCAAGGGGAAACTGCGCCTGGTAGGTAGGCAACCCGTACCAGCCATGTCAAATCATGACCCATAGAAGGGCTGGTGATAGTTTTTTACGTGAATCAGTAATTAAATCCACGTCATAGGCTAAAAACGCCGGTATTTCGAGCTTTTTTAATGGCCGAGCACTGCGGGTTGCCTACTGCCCCTTACGGGGAAACTCTGCAGAGATCCGTGCATTGCCACATTTAGACCGCTCTATCTCCGAATCTAATTGAGATAAAAAATTCAACGATGGCTCATTTTATTTCTCGCGTAGTGCATAACAACGAATATAGAAGCACTTTTTGTCGATTTCGGGCCAGAAATAAATTTATAGTGTAAAAACAAAAACTGCAATTTTTTAGCAAACTTTTTTTGAAATTATCTGACATATACTTCAAAAACTAAATGAGATATAAGAAATCTGACGAGTCCATGGTGTTTCTCGTGCCTTTGATAGTCGGAAACGATTTTTATTTCGTCAAAATCGGTTCAGTGGGTGCCTCGCTTTGTCTGAGCAAGGGCTTAAGTCAAATTTGGTCGCCATTTTGGAAAATGGCCGCCATCTTGAATTCTAAGGGATGAATCGAATGCCTCTGGCTCTTAAATTGACCCTTAGGTACCCAACTACAACTGTACCAACTCCCATGCTTCTAACCAAAAGTGCAGTAAACTTCCTGATTCCCTCACATACCTCCTCCACTAATTTTATGACCGCTTCCTTCCACACAGAGCCGAGGTATGCAAACACCTCTACGGACTGCTGGAAAAGGATGCCGAGTGGAACTGGAAGCCAGAGCACGAAGCTGCATTTCAGCGCGCAAAAGCCCTGTTGTGCAGCGCGGACGTTCTGTGTCACTACTCGCTGGACCTGCCCCTGATCCTGGGGGTGGACAGCTCCGCCTACGGGTTCGGGGCGGTCCTGGGTCACGTGATGCCCGACGGAGGCGAGCGGCCGGTGGCGTACGCGTCGTGCACGCTGACCGCCGCGCAGCAGAATTACAGCCAGCTGGACAAAGAGTTCGCAGCCGTGCTCTTTGGGGTAACTAAATTCCATGCGTACTTGGCCGGCAGGAAGTTCACTATTTACACGGACCACCAGCCACTGGTAGGAATGGTACGCAACACCGCCTCACCAGTGGCAAGCCCGCGAATCCTGCGGGGACTCCTGCGACTAGGGGCGTACCACTTCGAACTAATATACCGGCCGGGGCGCGACCACGCTAACGCGGATTGTCTAAGCCGGCTACCTGCCCCACGGACGGAGCAGGAGCCCGAGCGGGACATCACGGTAGCGTTTGTAACTCAGGTCGAACGGACAGAATCGATAGAGTTCGCGGTCGCGCGGGTGGCGGAGGAGACCGCGAAGGACCCCTTGCTCAGCCAGGTGTGGCAATACACGGTCAACGGGTGGCCCGCACAAGTCCCTGCAGAGCTGCGGCCGTACCTCCAGAGGAAAGACGAGCTGAGTACGCTTCGAGGGTGCTTGCTGTGGGGGGCGCGTGTAGTCATTCCTGCAACAATGCGGAAAGGCGTCTTGGCCCGCCTCCACGCAGGACACCCCGGAATAGTACGGTCGAAGCAAGCAGCCCGCACCGTCCTGTGGTGGCCGGGACTAGGGGATGACATCCAGAAGCAAGTGCAGCTGTGCGATGAGTGTCAAAGGACCCATCAAAGCGCACCGGCGGCTCAACCAACACCATGGCCCCCCGCAAGGCCCTGGGGGCGGGTCCATATGGATTTTGGGGGACCCCTGCAGGGCAGCTACCTCCTGGTGATGGTTGACTCCAGCACAAACTGGCTGGAGGCATTCTGGGTGCCGTCACCGACCACGGCGGCAGTCATCCAGTGCCTGGGACGAGCTTTCGCCACCCACGGACTCTGCGACACAATCGTGACCGATAACGCCAAGTACTTCGTGTCCTGCCAGTTGCAGGAATACCTGCAGAGCCTGGGGATTCGCCTGATGCATCCAGCCCCTACTTCCCGCAGGCGAACGGGCCAGCGGAAAAGGGCGTGCAGACGCTGAAGGCGATTCTCGGGAAACTACAGGGCACGAAGGACGAGAACTTGATTGTGGCATTACAAACCCATCGAAATTTGCCGGGACGGGACGGGCAGACACCGGCACAGAAGCTGCTGGGTAGAAAACCGCAGACTGTGCTGGACAAGCTCAACCCGGCCCTACAAACCCACAGCGAAGCGCGGGGTGAAACCCCGCGGTTCGGCGGGGGTGACGAAGTGTGGTTCAAAGTGTTCCACGGGTCGAAAGAGAAGTTTACATGGGCCGCGGGAACGGTTGTCGGAAGCGAAGGGTCAAAAACTTACACTGTGAAACCCCTGTTGCAGGACATGCCCTACCAAAGGAGACACCAGGATCAGCTGCGCCGGAGGCGGGACGAAGGAGGGCAACGCACGCGAGCGGACCACGTGCCCCCGCCGTTCCGCCCCCGCAGCCTCGCCCCGCCGTCCCCGGTGGGGGTCCTGGAGACGACCGTGTCTTCCCCTCCGAGGACGAGAGTGAAGACCAGAGGCCGTGGCCAAAAAGGACACCGAGGGACCCGACACCCCCGCGAAGGGGCCCGAGGACCCCCTCGCCACCAGCCCGGGGGCGGAGCCCCACACCGCCAAGGACGAGGCGGAGACGGTCCGACCGACGCCGGACCACCGCCGCGTCGGGGCCGTCCAGCCGAAGGGGACCAAAGACCCCCTCGCCATCGAGCCCGGAGAGGACCCCCACGCCCCGGAGGGGAGCAGAGGACAACCCGTACCGCCAACGGGAAGGGCGGAACCCCTCCCCACCGGAGAGGACACCATCCCCGCCCCCGGCACCAACCCCAGACGGCAGGGTCCAGGAGACGGCCATGAGGTGGACCGCGCGACACGGCCAACCGGTCCTCGTCGCGTGCGGTGAGCCCGACGAGGACGTACCATTTCCGCGCCACGCCATCCTCAGCCGCATCACCCGGGGCCCGGGACAAGAGGAGGGGACCCCAAGGGCTCGCCGGAACACCGCACGGTCGTCAGCGTGCTCAAGCCCTGGGGCCGTGCAGTATCCGGTGGGCACAACCAAGGGGGACCGCCGGGCGTACAGGAAGGCGAAGCTGGAATTTTTGTACCACAACAAACCCCGTCCGACTTGGCCACCAGGACTGAGGGACCCAGATCCAGCGATGGCGGGGCCCAACGGCGAGTGCTTTTACATCCCGGAGAGGGCCAACTTCCCAAGACAGATCCAGGTCTCAATCACAGGGCACCAGCGACAAAGACGGCAGGCAACACCCTCGCCCACACCCTCGCTGACCCCATCAGGCGAGGAACAACTCATCGTCGTCGATGAAACCGGGTACGACGACGACGACGAGTGGGAAGACAGCTGGAGGGAGGGGGACGCGTGGGAAAGAACCCCCACCCCCAACCACAGCACGGCCGGGGAGGGCACAAGCGGGACGCCCGTCAGCCCCGAGCCCGACTTCTGCTCCGGGGCCCTCGAGACGCTACGCCGCACCGTCCGGCGCATCCTCGAGAGCAGGGCCGCTGGGGAGGACACACCGCCGAGGCTGGAGCGCGAGAATACTCCCTCCAGCCGGAGCGGTGAGGGAGAACCACCGGAACTACAGCGCGAGGACCTGACATCGGAAGGGGGATCGGAATGGACCGTGCTGGACGAGGTGGGGGCCTTGGAGGACGAGCTCCTGCGCGGCGAGGAGGGCGGCGCAACACCCCCCGCACAGGAGGACCCGCCAGCGGCACCCCCGACAGCCCCCGAACAGCGAACCCCGCCGGGGTCACCCCGAGGCCTGCGGCGTAGCGTGCGCGCTCGCCGGCTCCCCGCGAAGCTTCGGGACTAGGGGGGAGAGGTGCCGTGTCCGCGCGAGAACGAATTCCCGCGGGCACGGGCCTGGTGCGACCAGGCGCCGCCAGGGGGCGCCTCAGCGGACGACAGCGGCCGCCGGAGAGCCGGGAGCGGGCAGCTCAGTTTTCGGTTCTCGTTCTGGCTGCGCTGGTCGCTACCCCGCGCTGGCCTCTCACCGACCGGTGACCACCCTGTGTGCATTGTGACTTTCGTGTGTGATCTGGTGTTGTATCTGGAGCGTGCCTACGGCCCTCCGATGATTGACCATTGCCTTGGTACCTGCTGACCTGTACTTGTGGGCCATTGCCTGTGTATCTGCGGACTGAACTTGTGGAAATAAACCCAGTGTGTCACCAACCGCCAGCTCCGTTATTCCGCCAAACATCCCGGACACAACAGTATTGATTCATATGTGGACACAAATTCTGAAAGTAAATAGTAGCATAACAGCAGACCGAATCCACCTTGATTAATCCACTTTTGACCTTCCTCATGACGAGGCCTGCACGCCAATAATATCTAAATTGAACTTTAGTATATGTAATGAATGTAAAATCAAGATGTCAAGAATGTAGGAATCACTGCGTCACCAACAACGGTAAACAGCTTAACCACAGCCAACCACAAAAGCTGAGAAGACATAACCAGATGATGGCATTACACAAACCCATTTTTGACACTTGTAGCATGGTCTTTTGTAGGAATAGCATTGCGAGGGCACAAAATAAGTTAAACTTGGAAACGCAGAAACTACTTTTGGATGTCGGATACAGTCTTACATGAAAACGCACAAAGGGAAGTAATGGAGCACATTATCTCGAAATAATTTTTCAAAAATATAAAGCAGCAAGGAATTAAAGACCTGTCCTAACATCCAGTTTATCCGGCTGAAATAATCGTTTAGAGGGAGAAAATACCAGTGAACAGGACGAGTTGCAGAACAGACCGGTTACCTCTTGCAAAAGGCCGAGAAATAAATCTACTGTATCCAACTATCGATCAGGTTAAGCACAAAAACTTATTCGCGAATTCTTCCTGGAATAAGGGGACATGAAAGCACCAACACCTGCTTATCACTAATTTCCTTGCCTGCGCCAATGCAGCATTGCAAAGTGGCGGGTGCCGGTCCGGTCGGGAGGGTCAGGCAGGAGACACAACGGACGAATCACGACTCGCAGGGCAGGGAACGACAAAGAAGATCGAGGTTCAGTCATTTAACGAGAACAGCTTTATAATCATAGTTACAGTTACTTTATTAACTGGTTATTAATAAGTTCTGAATCCAAAATCGAATAAAAGTTGCCCACAACAGCCTGAAATACGTGAATATTTTATGCGTGAATTTTGACGTTGTCAAGTTTGTACCTTCCTTCTAGAGCTGTGCGAATGTATCGAAACGAATGGAATCGGCCCGGTTTCGATTCGATTCGCTGACGGACTAGCCGCTTCGAAACCAAAATATTCGAAAATTCGAATCGACGCTGCTGCTTCGTCCTCGAATCGGCCATCCAGGCTCTGCCTTTTAAGTCCTGCGCGCTCTTCGTTCCTACTCAAAGTTTTTCTTACCCATATCGACACCCACAAAATGGGAACGAAATATTTACATACGGTGTTGTTGTCACTTCACCCCGCGCCGCACAGCCTCGTCAGGCCACTCGCGCGCCAAGACGATTATTATTTTATCCATATCTCACCCTCTTTCATCGGGTAAGGTTGAAGTGAATGAAATTTTGCAGTTTGCGTGTCAAGTAATATGGCATGTCAAATTCCGCGCGTTGGTGGATAATATGATGAATAGACGCAGGTGAAATGGTGAAATAACGTGAAATATTCTAAAATGCTGGAAAACTATACGTAGGAAGTACAAATTCGAATTCGAATATTTGGAGTGGAAATTCGATTCGAGGAAAATTTGGCCGATTCGACTCGGGGTCTTTTTCGAGAAATTCGTTTTGATTCGAGGTGAAAATTCTTGATTCGCACAGCTCTACTTCCTTCCCATCCAATTTCCTTCCGCCTTCCCGCTCTCATTTCAGAACCGTTACGTGTTCCCGCCCCATATGCTTTAACTACTTCGCAATGTCACCGGCATTTTTGGGCGAAGCGAGTCGTAATTAGCGGTAAAATGGGAGATCTGAAAACTGCACTGCGTGTCAACATACATGACATTTTGCCAGATTGTGAGGAACAGGCAGGGAATGATGTTGACCATTTGATTGACATTTTGAAAATGAGCACTGTCAGTGAGTTGAAGTCTGTCACATCATTCTTCGGGGTTTTGAAAGCTCGCCGCCTATACAGGTAAGGAAAATTGCCAAATTTCAAAAGAAAGGGGGGGGGACACAAAAACAATTGGACCCATTCCCCTCTCCCCTCTTTCCTCCTGTGAATTTTGTATCTTCATCCATGCTTATTTAAATAGGCTATCCATTCTTGCAACTCACAATCCTATGTTTGTATTTCATGAATGACACATACCTCCTACCTTATGCTGGATATGAGGGTCAATAAACTGTTCAGAATATTTTCAATAACTTATTAATCTGGTTTACATTAAACGTTACTGTTGTGCAGAGGCCAGGAATGAGCCACAGCAAGATAAGGGTAGGAACCCATTAGCAATCCGGCAAAAGAGTCAGCAGGAAAGGCTCGCACGGCCTGTGTGGGAGTTTACAATTGACTGGGATGATATTTACAAATGTGATGACAAAGTGAAGACAAGATTAAAGGCAGGTAAAACGTTTTTGTTCTAAAGAAAGAAGAGAAATTGTAAAGAGGGTTGTCACCCAGGGAAGAACCAAGGTTCCTCATGCAAATCGTGCGATCTTTCGCCAGATAATGAGTGACATGAAGAGAATGTATGCGATGAGCTTTCAAAGTGAACTTGCTGAGGGTAACCTGGGGGGAAAAGACGATGTGCAAACAAATGCCAGACAAGTTTGATAACGGCAAGATGCCCAAACGAAGAACAAGACTGAGCAGGAGGCTCCTGGCATTAAACCTTCATTTAGATGCAAGAAATGAAGATTGGCTGCTAATCTCTCATGGCGAGAGCGAGACTCGAGAGTCTCCTGAAATTGCCCAGCAGGCATTGAGAGCTTAGACATGGGACTGGGAATATGTAGATGAAGCGATGGAGAAGACCATGTCTCTCAAAGAAATGAAATGAACTCTGCAGGCGGAACAACTGATTGAGATGGAGAAAAAAATAAGCCAGAGAAGAACTCAGAGCAGGAAAAACAAAGAAAATGAAGCCTGAGCTGATGATATTACTTCGTTCACAACATAGCAGTTGCGAGATGAGTGGCCATTCCTGTTTGAACCAAGGGGAGTGATAAGCCATTTCAAAACGCTGACTGAAAAGGATATCACAGAAGCAGTTGACACCTTTATGTCTACTGATCCTGCTGGAATCCCTCAGTTGTAAATAGACAGAAACAAAGCAGAATACAGGCCGAAGAAAATGAAAAAAAAAAAAAAACAGCAAAAAAACCAGATAAAACGTGCAAAGGAAACACTGCCTCCCAAAAATGCAGAACTAGGACTCTTATTTCTGTTGCTTCAAAGATTTGAGGAAGACAAAGAATCTCTTTGGATTGTAATTGATGTAAGTATGGTATTTTATTTAACTTGTGTAATATTTAAAATCGAATTTGATGACACTATAATTAAAATGAATTTATATTTCTTTCATTCTAGCCATGTGCCAGTGAAGACGACGTACCAAAGCTGTGTACAGTACCAAACACACCACATTGATAGTAGCTAGTAAGATTGATTCCCTTTATAGATTCTTTTAAATTGCAATCTTTTTTTATCTTGGACATTTTCTGAAATATTTTTCTGATTGTCATTTGACATTTTCCATCCTACCAAAATATTTTGGACCATGGACAGGCAAGTAGTGGGAACAGCAGATACCCTCAAAGAGGGAATGTTACTTTTGTTTGGATCCTATTATGTTTTTAATCTTAACTATGATGCTAATGCCCGGGTCATACTACAGTTCATTCAAAGGTATCGTATTTCGTATGCTGTATGTAGCTTCTGGCACTCAAAATATTACACTTACGTGTGAACTCTTTCTCCAGATGTATGCGCCAAAGGGGAACAAGCGTCCACAGAGAAGTGATGGCGGTCACCATAGCACACACAGGGTGCACCAATACCTGGAGACATGTAGTTTTGTGGTAAGAATTTGTAGTTGGTTGGTAAAACTTCCTACAAGTGTTTTGTTTGAATTTATTTCATGTTAAGCAATGTTTTGTTTTGACTTCCTTTTTGTTGTGGTATGTATCCACAAGGCGGTGCCAGGGGCGCCAACCGCCAACATCAATCCGTACCGCAATCCGAATGTGACTACTGCCAACATGGTTTCTCTTGACGTCCAATAAAGCCCACTTCGTATTCAGCAGTCAACCAGATTATACCTCTTCTTTGTCAACCCTTAATCCCCTACACCTACGGTCGAGCAGCACATGGCGCAGTCGGTAGGACAGTTAGAATAGTGAATAGCTGCCATCAAAAAGATTGTAGTAAGTAGGAAGTGTGTCGTGTCAGAGAAGTGCGGTTAGGACGGTAGTGCCGGTGCCGAACTCCACGTGTTAGGCAGGTTAGGGCAGGGAGTGCCAAACGCACCACCCTTGTCAACATGGAAACAAAAAGTTTCTTGACTAAACCGGGCCCACTAAATCTGCGGTCAGGGAATATTTCGGCCGCTTGGCAGAAATTTAAACAAAAATTTAGCATTTTCCTAGTGGCGGCACAGCAAACAAATGCTGCCACTGAGGTGAAATGGGCAATGTTACTGGCTGAAGCTGGCGACGATGCGTTAGAAATTTATAATTCATTCAAAGACAAATTAGTACAGACAGAAATAGTAGCCGGTGCTGAGAATGAGCCCCCCACAGTGGTGACGACAAACAGGTCACAAAATTATGACTCTGTCATAGCCGAGTTTGACTCGTATGTATCTGAGAAGAAGTCTCTTACGCTGTGCCGGGAGCAATTCAACAGCCGAAATCAGAGGCCTCGTGAGCCATTCACAAACTGGCTCACGGACCTCACAAACATGATTCAGCTATGCGAGTACGGACCCGTGGCCGACTCCATGCTAAAGGATAGGATCATATGGGGGTCCACAGAAAAAAAAGTGAGAGACACCACGAGGGCAAAGCCCAATATGTCATTACAAGAGGTATTGGACCTCTGCAAGGCCCTATAGGCCAATACAGATAAATCTTCTGAAGAAGTCGCTTCAGTGTCTGGCCCCATGGCTACTTCTAGAAACAGTACCCGCACACACCCTTACGGTGGTCATGTCAGAGGGCATGGCTCTGGCCAAGGCAGGGGGTTCCAATCCAGAGGGGGCCAAGGCAGATGTGGTCATAACAGAGGTGGCCCGGGTGGCCATAACAGAGGTGGTCACTCTAAAAGAGAAGAAAAACCCCCGCAGCAAAAGCCAAATTACAAATGTAAGAAGTGTAACCTGTGGCATGGTGTGGCTGCCTGCCCAGCCCATGGCAAAGCCTGCAGTAGGTGTGGAAAAGTCGGGCATTTCCAGGTGGTTTGCAAGGACTCAAGTGTGCAAGCAATAACAGTGAATACAAATGCGTCTTTGCTGGAGACATGGAATGTGGCGTCTACAGAGGAACTACTGCATGAAGCAGAAGTGCACAACATCGTTACATCGGAAGATGATGAGGTGCTCGCCACGGAGACAGAAGGGAACCCTGCAAAAGAATATGTGGAGACCCTCATAATTCAAGGTAAGCACAAGGTCTTGTTCAAGCTTGACCCAGGCTCCGAGGTTAACGTAATCCCCTCAAAAGTTTTTGACAGAATGAACACAACAAATTCATTTGTGGTAAAGCAGGTCAAAGTCCGGCTTGGGGGGTTTGATAACAATAGGTCCACTGTAGATGGTCTAGTGACAGCCACAGTACTTGCCCCACATGGTGACATGGTAAAGTGTGACTTCTACATCTCTCAAACGGCGGTGAGGCCATTTCTGGGAAAGGAGGCATGTGAAAGGCTCAACCTGGTGAAAAGGGTGGAACACCCTACTGCCGGGATTCACTCCCTGGCAGTGAACACACAAAGTGTGTCAAAAGAGGAATTCCTTAAAAAGCACCAGGAGCTGTTCACAGGCCGAGGCAGTTTTAAGGGTACATTCACAATCAGGGTGGACCCCAATTACTTGCCTGAACCTTGCCCGCCCAGGAGATACAATTATTCAGTAGTAGAAAAGCTAAAAACAACACTAGCAACCCTTGAAAGGGATGGCATAGTGACCAAGATAACAACAGAAATCCCGAAATTTGTCAGCAACATGCTGGTCAGAGAGAAAGCCAATGGGGAACTCCGTTTGTGCCTTGACCCTGCAAGCTTAAACAAAGCCATAATAAAGCCAAGCTATATAATACCAACCATTGATGAAATCATGAGCAAGGTCAAGGACAAGCGTGTGTTCTCTGTGCTGGACCTCAAGGATGGTTTCTGGCACGTTACTCTGGACCATGAATCCAGTCTGCTCTGCACCTTCACGACCCCCTTTGGTCTTTATCGTTTCACCAGACTACCCTTAGGGGTAAAATGTGCCCCCGAGATATTTCAGTTCATAACAGAAAAGGTGTTCAAAGGTACTGGTGCTCGCTGGTATTTTGATGACGCCCTTATAGCTGGGAAAGATGCTCAGGAACATGACGAAATCATGGAAAGGGTAATGCAAAGAGCCGCTGAGGAGCATGTCCGTTTTAATGGTCTCAAATTACAGTACAGACTCCCCCAAGTTGAATTCTTGGGTCTAATGTGGTCTTTAAATAAGATCCAGATCAGCCCTGAAAGAACAGTGGCAATTCAGGCAATTAAAGAACCGAAAACTCGGAAACAACTCCAAAAGGTGTTAGGGGTGTTTAATCACCTGAGGCAGTTTGTGTTCCGCTTATCCGATTATCACTGAAAAGGTGAGGGTAGGCCTCCGATTTTGTTTAGACATTTGCACCTGATTGCACCACAAACTGTAAGTAGCACTAAAACATAACCTGGAGTTACTTAGAGTGCTTCATGCTGGCTGGTTGACGTCATTGTCGACAAAAGATTCTAAAATGTTCCAGCGCCTCTGATGAAAATCCAACAGGTGGGCAGGAGTAATGGGAGGTTATTGAAGCGCCTGAGTCTCCCGAATCGCCCACTCCTTGCGCTGTATCACACTCACTCGATGCTTCTTGTTGTCATTGCAGAACCCACCACACTAATTAATTAGGTCAACAAGCACACGCAACACAGAACTGAACATCGAAACCACAAAAAGGGCCTTAGGCCTGATGTAACCGCCTAAACACTTCCTCTCTGTCGAAAAAGCACAAAAGCAAAGTGTTGTGTCCTCAACTCCTTGCGACTGGCGGGAGAATAGGTATAGATCAGAAACACTCATCAAAGGTTCAGGTTTTCTGGGGGCGGTTCCCGAGAAAGGCGATGTGTGTAGCGTGACAATGAAGCCCGCCTCCCAGGTAGCGCTTGGCACTTACTGGTGTTGGAACCCGGAACTACGGCGCTGCCAACCTCTGCCTACGGCCATATTGTTGTAAGTTGGTACACCTGTATAGGTGTCACGCCATTGGCTGGATAGAACAGTCACATGACTTGGCGGGAACCAAGGAGGGTTCATTGGAAATCACATGACCTGATGTCGTCTATGCTTAACTAATAAACGCCATTACTGTTCTCAACCACAACGTGAGTAAGACCATTTATTATCGAACTCCATCCGACGAACCTTAACACTAATACTTAATAACAACACGGCGCAGTCGTGAGGAAGATTCAATCGACCTGTTCCTTAACCGAGAAAATCAGCAAGTGGGTAACTATTTAAGTGGTGTAAGAGAGAGTCGTGTGAGGTTAGGGTGCAACATTTGTTATTAGTTTACCAGGAAACGGAGGTAGAGCGCACGAAAATAGACTGGCGGATGTAGCTAAATTCGAACATCTTCTCCACGAACGCCAAGCTTGCAGCATGATCTACAACAGAAAACACAAAACCTGTCAAACCACCTCAAACGGCGTGCTTCCTCTCCTGCAGCCGGTATTTATGAGCAACTCTTCTTTAGTCAACTCTTTCAGTCAACTCACAATCCGACGAACCATAACACCAATACTGAATTACAACATGGCGCAGTCGTAAGAAAGATTCAATCGACCTGTTCCTTAACCGAGAAAATCAGCAACTTCAAAAGCGGGAAGCCGCTGTAGTAAATAATTACCTCACGTTCCAACACTTGACAGAAATCTTGAACCATAAGTGGTTAATGTAAGCCCATTCTCAGACGGTTGCAAGATAAGGTTAAGGTCCTGCGTGACAAGCATGCTAGGAGAAAACCCATCTCGTTTGAGGAGGGAGATAAGGTGAAAAGGTGGCAAAAAGGGAAAGTCGTTAAATAAATACCCTGCTGATAGAAGCTGTATTGAGCTCATGGACGGTGGTCAGTTGCGAAGAAAAACGTTTCATTTGAAACCTTCGCAAACTAACCCTGACAGGACATACATTGGTGAACATAACCAATTTGAAATGGAAGACCTAATTGAAGGTTTAGGTTGTGGACTAAATCCTAACCCACCTGAACTTGTCATTGAAAATAATCCTCTTGGCAATGAAATTGCAGGCACGCCTGCAGGTGGATGAACCGCCTCCAGAAGGCCCTGTCAACCTCGGTGCCGGATCGTCAAGGTTTGGGCGACGTCTGAAGCAGACCGAGTGCTATGGATGCCGACTGCAGTAAACCTGCAGAACAATTTCTTTAATTTGTTATTGGTGTTGGGCTGAAGCTATTTGAAGCTCACAGCAGAAAGCTGTTTTGTTTGTTGTTATTGATAATAAAAGAACACGACCCTGAATACCAACCGAAAAAAAAAATAAAAAATAAACAACCTTATTCTAACATCTTCATAACCCTCGAAGGGGGGGAGGTCCAAAGGCCCCCGCAAGTCCCCCTGTCAAACCGAGGTGCCGAAGACTACTGCGGTAAGTCATAAAAATGACTGTTACAACGACTGCGACAGTTGACTTTATTGGCTGAACGATAGCGAAGCCCTTACTCAGGTGGGTGTGAGAAAAAAGTTTGTCTGTTCGTTTGTCCGCGCGGTATGTCGAGAACGGTTTGACGCAGAGCCGGGAAAAAGAGTACTCCGGAGAAGCTCGAAACGGAGGTAAGAAGTAGGGTTTCTAGTCACGAAGTTTTCCAAGAAATTTTCGGAAAATATCCGGAAATTTTCGGAAATTTTCACAAAGGCTGGAAAACTTGGAAAAAACTGGAAAAGTTGGAAAAATATGATTTCTTTACCCAGAACTCACACAAAACCTTTAAAACCATACTTAACAGGTGGCTTTAACATGTATAGTGCCATTTCCCTGGTAGTTTTGCATGTACTATATGTATCATTTAAAACAGTAGAGGGAACATTAAACCTCAATTTTCACTACTCATGTGTGCAGGAAATGGGTAGTGTAAGTTTTTTATTCAGCTTGGCTTAGTAGGGGCCGTCCATAAAGTACGTCCGGGCGGAAAGGGGGGGGGGGAGGTCGTCGAAAGCGGACGTTGAAGGACCGCGGGGGGGGGGGGGGGGGGCGTTGCGGTTAGGACGTGAGTTTTTAATTTCAAATTTGAGCATATGATTAGTTGTGAAGGAGCGAAATAGACGCGTCCCAGCAGTGCCTTTTCAGAAAGCGTAGTTTCGGTGCCTGAATTATTTTTTTTTGTTTTACGTTTGTTTGACATTACCTGTAAAATATTTTTCCCCCTGATTTTAGCATTGCCTTTTTGTAAATCGTAAACTACCATTGTCATGTGCGCAACGTTGCCTTTTTGTAAATCGTAAACTACCATTGTCATGTGCGAAACGTTTTTATTTTTATTTTTACAACTCGCCGTTATATCGTAATTTGTTACTAGCTTCTTAAAATGTGAAGATATTATAGCAGTTTGGTCATATTTGTCGATTTTTTCTTCAAAAGCGGACGCAAGCGGACGAAGGGGAGAGGGGGGGGGGGGGGGCGATGTAGGGCGAAAATGAGCGTACGTACTTTATGGACGGCCCCTAGGGCGCTGGCGCGAAATCTAAATTCGAATTTCCGCGAACGTGAAACCATATGTCACGCGATAAGAGCGTTGTGTCGTAGTATTTCACAGATATCAAATATTTGGGAAGTCGAGTATGTTAAGAAGTGGATTTTGATTATATGACAACATGTCACAAGGGTGCATGGGAATTATTTGTGAGTAATTTCTGCATTTTTTCCAATTTTTTCCGAAAATTTCACAACTTTCACAAATTTCCATTGAAATTTTCAAAAATTATTTTTTCCGGAAAATTAGAAACGCTAGTAATAAGTCATAACGAAAACGAAGGGTTCCGAATACTCGATTTCTCATACTTCCCCTGCATTCTTATTCTTCGTTACGACTTCTCAGTTCCGTTCTGAGCTTCTCCGGGGTACTCTATTGAAAAAGGCCTGTGATCAGTTCGAAGAAAACCTCTATTCTGGGATTTTTAGCTCCAGTGGTTTAGAAGTTTGTTTTCGACTTGGGCGTTTATAAGCCCCTAGTTTTAACAATAGCCCCTAGATACAATAGTTTTAACTCCTCAGGGACTGATAAAGCGGTTAATTGTTGTAGAGGCTTTTTGCCTGTGAGTGGATGGATCGACCCAAAAACTTCCATGCGTTGTACGGGGTACTGTGGGTGGGGTGGGTGCTCCTTGGGCGGGCCCACAGTCGCCTTCCCCTAATAGCTTCCCACGTCGAGTTTTTCCACTTGATTTTACCTTGTTTCATGCCGTCGCGAGCGCTCTGTATGTTTTTCCTATCGCGACGAATTTTCTTGCCTAACGTTTTTTTTCTCCTTTCTTCAGTACATAAAGGTTTCGCCTGGAGTCGAGCTGAGGTGGCGTCGCTTTTACGCTCCCAGCGATGGCCGTCGGCGACAGCAGCAGCACCGTCCGCAGCCGCAGCACGACGTTGCTTACCACCAACCAAAGATTCGAACTCACCCGGACAACTGCTGCGCGATACTGTAGTAACCTCAGCACTGGACACGTCTTTCAGGTGTTTCGCCCAACTCTCTCTGCATATAATATAAATAATTAGTAAATAGATTCTCTGATTTCCATCGGAGAAACACTCAAAACTCCGAACAAGCATCTTACCTAATTTTATTTTAAAATGAATCTCTTTGACAATTATATATTGATGTTGTGTATAGGATTTAGATGCTGGATAGCATTTAGCGATACTCAGTAGTACTTAAGAGGTCGTGAAGTGGTTGGATTCAAGCTCCTCCTCTCAGCTTCGACCGAATAATTTGTGTTCTTTATCTTATTCTGAATGAATACTAATGCCATTGTTAAATAGGTTTGGCAAACCTCATCTGATTCGATACAATAAGATGAGTGCCCTGTCCGACAGTGTATCTTAAACGGTTAGAGTTTCAAACAGGGTATGTATTAAACACCAAAACCCAAGATTGCCTTTAGAATAAAATGTTGTTATTCTATGTCTGACTGGTGTGTAGCACAGCACCCAGCACCCACTTGAAATCGATTTGTTAATCAGCCCTGTTAAATACTGTATGGTTTCTGTGTGTGCTATTGTTGACATCAATCTTCTCATGTCCTGGTGAGGATCCAAGTTATGTTTAAAGCCTCCTCAGAATTAAATCATTTTTTGACAACCTTAGCTTAATGACTTATGCTTCCCATTCGCACCCGCCCAATTCAGGAATACGCTTCTACTTTTGATATGAACATTGTTTTATTTGGTACATGTAATACCAGACCTAGGGTCATCAGCCCCGCATCCCATAGAGGGCTCGCTCGAGGTGACGTCTCCCCGCAACGTCTAGACGTCTAAGCGCGCAGGCAGCCCACCGAAGCTGCAGCTACGGCTTAACCGAACCGCAGCGTTCGAAATGCGTTAAGTATATTGTGGAGAAAGTCGTACCAACAACCACGCTTCTGTTTGGCTTTGAGCGACGCACCAGCCATGCAATCGTTCCTAAAGGTGAAGTCTAGATAAAGACCCAAAGGAATACGGGATTCGTATAGTACTTATATTTCTCATTTTCCATGAACTATTGCCTTTGCGATTTTTAAAAGTAGACCTTTTATTAATAATCTAAATTTCTGAATAACTTATTTAATGAGCCTGTTTGTGAGACTAACAATCTAGCCTTCAAAGCATGCGCTTTCTCCACCGAACCTTTCGGATAAAGTTGTTTTTCCAATTATCCCGCAGTCCGCCGGGATCGTCAGTGGTGAGGCACAAAGGACGATCTAGTCCCCTTGAGATTGATTCCGTGCGTAAAGATCTGACCGTCACATGTCTCATGCCACTTCTGAAAACACTTGATGGCTTATCTTATAAAAGAAAAAGTGGGAACTGATTTCTGTCTTTTAGGTAATGTAGAGGAATTGCGAGAGTGCATTGTGTATTACGCGCAGCCCTGTACCTCAAAAGATAACTGAAATATGAGATTTTTAAATTCACGTCACTTACTGACAAAAATGTAACTCCAAACCCGAAAGCCTCCTCGCGATTCCCCTCAGCCCCAACCGTTCAATAAAATAGGTGAACATGGGTAAAATTGTACCTCGATTAGGTACCAACTTACACAACGCCGCAAATCGGATCGGAATAAGTTCTACTTATCGCGTCTAGAAGTAATGGCATCAAAACATAAAACGCGCCGTCACGCTGACACACGAAAACGTCAATCACTGACTTTTGTAATTTAAACACCATTTTCATTAAGTTCCTGGTTCAAATTAGTATTGCACTGCTGACACCATGTTACAACTGTGTACCTAGTACCGCAACCCACTGTTAAAATAATTTCGTGTGTTAAGATTCGTACACAACTCAACCATATACGTAAATTTGCTACAGCTCCTTCACTTTTCGAAAAAAAAAATCAATCATGATATTTGTGGAAGCCAATGTGTTGTCACATTCAGACACAATAATGATTTTTTTTAGGGGGGGGGGGGGTAAAAGAAATGGAGATAGAGCTGTTCAAAAGTTTTAATTTTGATTTATTCGAAGAGAATTTACGTTGATTAGGACGGTCCTGGAAAGCGCGCATCGAAATCATGGGGCACGGATGCTGGGGTCGTCGTGACGGTGTCTTCAGGGAGAGTTGCCACATCGATGCGCGCAGGATTCCCACCAAAGCCACAGCCAACAACCACCTGAAATATAGAAATTGTCATCCACAGGGGACAGAAATATGCAAATTGTGAGCTTTAGTATTAGAAGTTAGGATGTCCTGGGCAATACTTGACTGTTCACGCTTCACACCGCTTCACACTGAATTAAAGGGAAGGTTTTTGATTTTCCTTCAATTCGACAGTTTGTGCGCATTAATTCAATTGGCGTTTCTGCAGAAATGTAAAAGATCTTAGACGAATCCTAGACGTCTATTGGTCGAACAATAGACGTCTAATACACGTCTGTTAGATGTATTTTTTCCGACTGGGATTGTGCATGTATGGGATGATAGCTGTCATATTGACACAACCCGTGAAAATTTCGGAATGCATGTGGCATACATGTCTACATACATGTAGTGCATTCACTTAGAGCATGCATGTGACATGCGAGTCCCATGTATGTGACATTCGTTCTACATGTATGTGTGACCTACTAGTGACATACATGGTGACACACCATGGATGTGGCAAAAGAAAATATTGAGGGAACATTCACATGTATGCTACACACACACATGTCACTGATAGACTCTGACTCGGTTGGGATTTGAACCCAGCTTCTAGTGGCTGGAGAGCGCGCACGCTACCCCCAGACCACAGGACCACATATACATGCAGTGCGCAAGAATGCTCCTCTTAAGGCAGCAATCCTTGGTTCAGAGACCCTACAGGTTTCAGAAACCACTGAGGATATGCTTAATAGCACCCAAATAACTTATACGAATTGATTTCGTAAAATATTGTACGGCTTGGATTTTAAAAAAATATCCTAGATTTAAGGAAAACTGTTAATCTTGAAAATATTCAATCGTAAATATTTTTTGGATGTTGCTTTTGCCATAAGATAAAACCCCGAAGAGGATTTGAACGGTCCGGCAAAATGTCAGAGTTCAGTATTTCATCTCATACTTTCACCACGTTTTCAAATTGAGGTGGATAATCTCGATAGCTCCGAGAGTCGGCTTACAGAAAGCGTGAAACAGTGCCTTGTTAAGCTTGTTGTAAGATGACAACGAACGCTGGTGGTGTTCGTTTTTAGCCCGTCCCGACACGTTTCTTTAGAAACGGCAGGAGCCGGATGCCGGAGGAGTCTGATGCCGCATGTTCGTTCGGGCGGACGTATGTTCGCCGACTTATCGTTCATAGAAAAACTTCAAATTTTGAGGATCAACTACTTTCTTAACGTAGAATCACGTGCGGTGGCAACAATTTTCGATTTGTATCGCATTTTTGATTAATGAAAATTTGTCTGTTTTTGTTTTTTGAGGTTAGGGTTGGCCGCCGCGCGCACACTATTACCATCGCGGCGCGCACAGGGACGGGCTCAGGTTAACGATTTTAATCGTAACAAATACATCTGCTATCGGGCACTTCTAGGGAGACTTGAGGCGGGGGCCGAAGGCCCCCGCAAACGCCGCCGGCAGGCCAAGCTGGCCAAGTCCACCTAGTCCACCTGACGGAAGGGACGGGCCAGGGGCCAGCTTGTTTCTTCTTAGAGCTATCGACTTAGAAGGTATTTTTAGGCACGGAGTGACCTTATAGTTTCACTGAAGATTGGACATTTTTTAAAAAAAAATTTCCTATGCAGCCCCTTACGCCAAAACCGAAAGTCTCTGTGAGAAGTTTTTCAGACGTTCCTGACTTTTGCATAGTACCCATACGAGAGCGTCGGACGTCACTTAACACTCCAGAAATGCAGCAGACAGTGTCAAAACCGAGTTCAAATTCAGCTTTCTCCCTCCATCCAATAGCAAAAGAAAAAGACAGAGCTAGCGCGCTCGGCTCGTCAACTGGCTGCGTCAGTATCATCCATCCTTCTCCTGCCACGCTATAAATCGGACCTCTCCCTTTCTTGTGAAACAGTCCTTATTGTTGATGTGCCGAGCCGAGTCGAGCCCTGGTTAAAAGGAAGGCAACTCAAGAGTCGCGACCGCTTTGGACGGGGTGGCTCTTATTGAGCCCCGCGCCGAATACGGCCGTGCATTTGGCCAAATCGATTTGGGCCAAATCGGTCTCAGCTTATATGCGCGTGCTATGCACAGCCAAACGCAAGATATTTCTGTCTAACGAGCCAGACGATCAAAAAAAAAAAAAAAAAAACATCAAAAATTCGTTTACAGAAACCCGTTCTTCCAAATTTATGGATGATCATACCCTCCGTAGTACGATTTGTCCACCTTTCGCCATTGGGAAAATCATACTTCCCAGGTGGAGAAAAATCTGAAAACAGGTTCCTGCTTCAGTTAGGTGCTTGTTGAATCTCAGGCCTGCTCCCCAGAATTATTTCCACCCATGCAGCGGAGCAGTGGCGTAGCAAAGTACCTATGTTTGATAGAATGCGCAGAGCGTGCAACTATTTTTTCTGTCTTTGGCCGTGAGAAAAATAGTACTTTCCAGGTGGAAATAATTCTGATAACATGTGTTTTTTACAGCTGGGTGCTCAGTGAGTCGGTGACAAGCTCCCCAGAATTATTTCCACCCATGCAGCGGAGCAGTGGCGTAGCAAAGTACCTATGTTTGATAGAATGCGCAGAGCGTGCAACTATTTTTTCCGTCTTTGGCCGTGAGAGAAATAGTACTTTCCAGGTGGAAATAATTCTGATAACATGTGTTTTTGACAGCTGGGTGCTCAGTGAGTCGGTGACAAGCTCTACAGAATTATTTCCAGCCATGCAGCGGAGCAGTGGCGTAGCAAAGAACCTATATTTAAGAGAACACGCATTACCTTGATCTGTGATTTTCTTCGTCTTTCGCCCTTGAAAAAGCCGTACTTTCCAGGTGGAAATAATTCTGAAAACATGTGTTTTTTACAGCTGGGTGCTCAGTGAGTCGGTGACAAGCTCCCCAGAATTATTTCCACCCATGCAGCGGAGCAGTGGCGTAGCAAAGTACCTATGTTTGATAGAATGCGCAGAGCGTGCAACTATTTTTTCTGTCTTTGGCCGTGAGAAAAATAGTACTTTTCAGGTGGAAATAATTCTGAAAACAGGTTTTTGCTGTAGTCTAGGGCTTAAGAAGTTGATGACATGCTCCTCAGAATTATTTCCACCCATGCAGCGGAGCAGTGGCGTAGCAAAGTACCTATGTTTGATAGAATGCGCAGAGCGTGCAACTATTTTTTCCGTCTTTGGCCGTGAGAAAAAAAGTACTTTCCAGGTGGAAATAATTCTGATAACATGTGTTTTTTTTAGCTGGGTGCTCAGTGAGTCGGTGACAAGCTCCCCAGAATTATTTCCACCCATGCAGCGGAGCAGTGGCGTAGCAAAGTACCTATGTTTGATAGAATGCGCAGAGCGTGCAACTATTTTTTCCGTCTTTGGCCGTGAGAGAAATAGTACCTTCCAGGTGGAAATAATTCTGATAACATGTGTTTTTTACAGCTGGGTGCTCAGTGAGTCGGTGACAAGCTCCCCAGAATTATTTCCACTCATGCAGCGGAGCAGTGGCGTAGCAAAGTACCTATGTTTGATAGAATGCGCAGAGCGTGCAACTATTTTTTCCGTCTTTGGCCGTGAGAAAAATAGTACTTTCCAGGTGGAAATAATTCTGATAACATGTGTTTTTTACAGCTAGGTGCTCAGTGAGTCAGTGACAAGCTCCCCAGAATTATTTCCACCTATGCAGCGGAGCAGTGGCGTAGCAAAGTACCTATGTTTGATAGAATGCGCAGAGCGTGCAACTATTTTTTCCGTCTTTGGCCGTGAGAAAAATAGTACTTTCCTGGTGGAAATAATTCTGATAACATGTGTTTTGGACAGCTGGGTGCTCAGTGGGTCGGTGACAAGCTCTACAGAATTATTTCCAGCCATGCAGCGGAGCAGTGGCGTAGCAAAGAACCTATATTTAAAAGAACACGCATTACCTTGATCTGTGATTTTCTTCGTCTTTCGCCCTTGAAAAAGCCGTACTTTCCAGGTGGAAATAATTCTGAAAACATGTGTTTTTTCCAGCTGGGTGCTCAGTGAGTCGGTGACAAGCTCCCCAGAATTATTTCCACCCATGCAGCGGAGCAGTGGCGTAGCAAAGTACCTATGTTTGATAGAATGCGCAGAGCGTGCAACTATTTTTTCCGTCTTTGGCCGTGAGAAAAATAGTACTTTCCAGGTGGAAATAATTCTGATAACATGTGTTTTTTACAGTTGGGTGCTCAGTGAGTCGGTGACAAGCTCCCCAGAATTATTTCCACTCATGCAGCGGAGCAGTGGCGTAGCAAAGTACCTATGTTTGATAGAATGCGCAGAGCGTGCAACTATTTTTTCCGTCTTTGGCCGTGAGAAAAATAGTACTTTCCAGGTGGAAATAATTCTGATAACATGTGTTTTTTACAGCTGGGTGCTCAGTGAGTCGGTGACAAGCTCCCCAGAATTATTTCCACTCATGCAGCGGAGCAGTGGCGTAGCAAAGTACCTATGTTTGATAGAATGCGCAGAGCGTGCAACTATTTTTTCCGTCTTTGGCCGTGAGAGAAATAGTACCTTCCAGGTGGAAATAATTCTGATAACATGTGTTTTTTACAGCTGGGTGCTCAGTGAGTCGGTGACAAGCTCCCCAGAATTATTTCCACTCATGCAGCGGAGCAGTGGCGTAGCAAAGTACCTATGTTTGATAGAATGCGCAGAGCGTGCAACTATTTTTTCCGTCTTTGGCCGTGAGAAAAATAGTACTTTCCAGGTGGAAATAATTCTGATAACATGTGTTTTTGACAGCTGGGTGCTTAGTGGGTCGGTGACAAGCTCCCCAGAATTATTTCCACCCATGCAGCGGAGCAGTGGCGTAGCAAAGAACCCATATTTAAAAGAACTCGCATTACCTTGATCTGTGATTTTCTTCGTCTTTCGCCCTTGAAAAAGCCGTACTTTCCAGGTGGAAATAATTCTGAAAACATGTGTTCTTTACAGCTGGGTGCTCAGTGAGTCGGTGACAAGCTCCCCAGAATTATTTCCACCCATGCAGCGGAGCAGTGGCGTAGCAAAGTACCTATGTTTGATAGAATGCGCAGAGCGTGCAACTATTTTTTCCGTCTTTGGCCGTGAGAAAAATAGTACTTTCCAGGTGGAAATAATTCTGATAACATGTGTTTTTTACAGTTGGGTGCTCAGTGAGTCGGTGACAAGCTCCCCAGAATTATTTCCACTAATGCAGCGGAGCAGTGGCGTAGCAAAGTACCTATGTTTGATAGAATGCGCAGAGCGTGCAACTATTTTTTCCGTCTTTGGCCGTGAGAAAAATAGTACTTTCCAGGTGGAAATAATTCTGAAAACATGTGTTTTTTACAGCTGGGTGCTCAGTGAGTCGGTGACAAGCTCCCCAGAATTATTTCCACTCATGCAGCGGAGCAGTGGCGTAGCAAAGTACCCATGTTTGATAGAATGCGCAGAGCGTGCAACTATTTTTTCCGTCTTTGGCCGTGAGAGAAATAGTACTTTCCAGGTGGAAATAATTCTGATAACATGTGTTTTTTACAGCTGGGTGCTCAGTGAGTCGGTGACAAGCTCCCCAGAATTATTTCCACTCATGCAGCGGAGCAGTGGCGTAGCAAAGTACCTATGTTTGATAGAATGCGCAGAGCGTGCAACTATTTTTTCCGTCTTTGGCCGTGAGAAAAATAGTACTTTCCAGGTGGAAATAATTCTGATAACATGTGTTTTTGACAGCTGGGTGCTTAGTGGGTCGGTGACAAGCTCCCCAGAATTATTTCCACCCATGCAGCGGAGCAGTGGCGTAGCAAAGAACCCATATTTAAAAGAACACGCATTACCTTGATCTGTGATTTTCTTCGTCTTTCGCCCTTGAAAAAGCCGTACTTTCCAGGTGGAAATAATTCTGAAAACATGTGTTTTTTACAGCTGGGTGCTCAGTGAGTCGGTGACAAGCTCCCCAGAATTATTTCCACCCATGCAGCGGAGCAGTGGCGTAGCAAAGTACCTATGTTTGATAGAATGCGCAGAGCGTGCAACTATTTTTTCCGTCTTTGGCCGTGAGAAAAATAGTACTTTCCAGGTGGAAATAATTCTGATAACATGTGTTTTTTACAGTTGGGTGCTCAGTGAGTCGGTGACAAGCTCCCCAGAATTATTTCCACTCATGCAGCGGAGCAGTGGCGTAGCAAAGTACCTATGTTTGATAGAATGCGCAGAGCGTGCAACTATTTTTTCCGTCTTTGGCCGTGAGAAAAATAGTACTTTCCAGGTGGAAATAATTCTGATAACATGTGTTTTTTACAGCTGGGTGCTCAGTGAGTCGGTGACAAGCTCCCCAGAATTATTTCCACTCATGCAGCGGAGCAGTGGCGTAGCAAAGTACCTATGTTTGATAGAATGCGCAGAGCGTGCAACTATTTTTTCCGTCTTTGACGGTGAGAGAAATAGTACTTTCCAGGTGGAAATAATTCTGATAACATGTGTTTTTTACAGCTGGGTGCTCAGTGAGTCGGTGACAAGCTCCCCAGAATTATTTCCACTCATGCAGCGGAGCAGTGGCGTAGCAAAGTACCTATGTTTGATAGAATGCGCAGAGCGTGCAACTATTTTTTCCGTCTTTGGCCGTGAGAAAAATAGTACTTTCCAGGTGGAAATAATTCTGATAACATGTGTTTTTGACAGCTGGGTGCTTAGTGGGTCGGTGACAAGCTCCCCAGAATTATTTCCACCCATGCAGCGGAGCAGTGGCGTAGCAAAGAACCCATATTTAAAAGAACTCGCATTACCTTGATCTGTGATTTTCTTCGTCTTTCGCCCTTGAAAAAGCCGTACTTTCCAGGTGGAAATAATTCTGATAACATGTGTTTTTTACAGCTGGGTGCTCAGTGAGTCGGTGACAAGCTCCCCAGAATTATTTCCACCCATGCAGCGGAGCAGTGGCGTAGCAAAGTACCTATGTTTGATAGAATGCGCAGAGCGTGCAACTATTTTTTCCGTCTTTGGCCGTGAGAAAAATAGTACTTTCCAGGTGGAAATAATTCTGATAACATGTGTTTTTTACAGTTGGGTGCTCAGTGAGTCGGTGACAAGCTCCCCAGAATTATTTCCACTCATGCAGCGGAGCAGTGGCGTAGCAAAGTACCTATGTTTGATAGAATGCGCAGAGCGTGCAACTATTTTTTCCGTCTTTGGCCGTGAGAAAAATAGTACTTTCCAGGTGGAAATAATTCTGATAACATGTATTTTTTACAGCTGGGTGCTCAGTGAGTCGGTGACAAGCTCCCCAGAATTATTTCCACTCATGCAGCGGAGCAGTGGCGTAGCAAAGTACCTATGTTTGATAGAATGCGCAGAGCGTGCAACTATTTTTTCTGTCTTTGGCCGTGAGAAAAATAGTACTTTCCAGGTGGAAATAATTCTGATAACATGTGTTTTTTACAGCTGGGTGCTCAGTGAGTCGGTGACAAGCTCCCTTAGAATTATTTCCACCCATGCAGCGGAGCAGTGGCGTAGCAAAGTACCTATGTTTGATAGAATGCGCAGAGCGTGCAACTATTTTTTCCGTCTTTGGCCGTGAGAAAAATAGTACTTTCCAGGTGGAAATAATTCTGATAACATGTGTTTTTGACAGCTGGGTGCTTAGTGGGTCGGTGACAAGCTCCCCAGAATTATTTCCACCCATGCAGCGGAGCAGTGGCGTAGCAAAGTACCTATGTTTGATAGAATGCGCAGAGCGTGCAACTATTTTTTCCGTCTTTGGCCGTGAGAAAAATAGTACTTTCCAGGTGGAAATAATTCTGATAACATGTGTTTTTGACAGCTGGGTGCTCAGTGAGTCGGTGACAAGCTCCCCAGAATTATTTCCACTCATGCAGCGGAGCAGTGGCGTAGCAAAGTACCTATGTTTGATAGAATGCGCAGAGCGTGCAACTATTTTTTCCGTCTTTGGCCGTGAGAAAAATAGTACTTTCCAGGTGGAAATAATTCTGATAACATGTATTTTTTACAGCTAGGTGCTCAGTAAGTCAGTGACAAGCTCCCCAGAATTATTTCCACCCATGCAGCGGAGCAGTGGCGTAGCAAAGTACCTATGTTTGATAGAATGCGCAGAGCGTGCAACTATTTTTTCCGTCTTTGGCCGTGAGAAAAATAGTACTTTCCAGGTGGAAATAATTCTGATAACATGTGTTTTTTACAGCTGGGTGCTCAGTGAGTCGGTGACAAGCTCCCCAGAATTATTTCCACTCATGCAGCGGAGCAGTGGCGTAGCAAAGTACCTATGTTTGATAGAATGCGCAGAGCGTGCAACTATTTTTTCCGTCTTTGGCCGTGAGAAAAATAGTACTTTCCAGGTGGAAATAATTCTGATAACATGTGTTTTTTACAGCTGGGTGCTCAGTGAGTCGGTGACAAGCTCCCCAGAATTATTTCCACTCATGCAGCGGAGCAGTGGCGTAGCAAAGTACCTATGTTTGATAGAATGCGCAGAGCGTGCAACTATTTTTTCCGTCTTTGGCCGTGAGAAAAATAGTACTTTCCAGGTGGAAATAATTCTGATAACATGTGTTTTTTACAGCTGGGTGCTCAGTGAGTCGGTGACAAGCTCCCCAGAATTATTTCCACTCATGCAGCGGAGCAGTGGCGTAGCAAAGTACCTATGTTTGATAGAATGCGCAGAGCGTGCAACTATTTTTTCCGTCTTTGGCCGTGAGAAAAATAGTACTTTCCAGGTGGAAATAATTCTGATAACATGTGTTTTTTACAGCTGGGTGATCAGTGAGTCGGTGACAAGCTCCCCAGAATTATTTCCACCCATGCAGCGAAGCAGTGGCGTAGCAAAGTACCTATGTTTGATAGAATGCGCAGAAGGTGCAACTATTTTTTCCGTCTTTGGCCGTGAGAAAAATAGTACTTTCCAGGTGGAAATAATTCTGATAACATGTGTTTTTTACAGTTGGGTGCTCAGTGAGTCGGTGACAAGCTCCCCAGAATTATTTCCACTCATGCAGCGGAGCAGTGGCGTAGCAAAGTACCTATGTTTGATAGAATGCGCAGAGCGTGCAACTATTTTTTCCGTCTTTGGCCGTGAGAAAAATAGTTCTTTCCAGGTGGAAATAATTCTGATAACATGTGTTTTTTACAGCTGGGTGCTCAGTGAGTCGGTGACAAGCTCCCCAGAATTATTTCCACTCATGCAGCGGAGCAGTGGCGTAGCAAAGAACCCATATTTAAAAGAACACGCATTACCTTGATCTGTGATTTTCTTCGTCTTTCGCCCTTGAAAAAGACGTACTTTCCAGGTGGAAATAATTCTGAAAACATGTGTTTTTTACAGCTGGGTGCTCAGTGAGTCGGTGACAAGCTCCCCAGAATTATTTCCACCCATGCAGCGGAGCAGTGGCGTAGCAAAGAACCCATATTTTAAAGAACACGCATTACCTTGATCTGTGTTTTTCTTCGTCTTTCTCCGTTGAAAAACCCGTACTTTCCAGGTAGAAATAATTCTGAAAACAGGTTCTTGCTGCAGTCTAGGGCTTAAGAAGTCGATGACATGCTCCTCAGAATTATTTCCACCCATGCAGCGGAGCAGTGGCGTAGCAAAGTACCTATGTTTGATAGAATGCGCAGAGCGTGCAACTATTTTTTCCGTCTTTGGCCGTGAGAAAAATAGTACTTTCCAGGTGGAAATAATTCTGAAAACAGGTTTTTCCTGTAGTCTGGGGCTTAAGAAGTCGATGACAAGCTCCCCAGAATTATTTCCACCCATGCAGCGGAGCAGTGGCGTAGCAAAGTACCTATGTTTGATAGAATGCGCAGAGCGTGCAACTATTTTTTCTGTCTTTGGCCGTGAGAAAAATAGTACTTTTCAGGTGGAAATAATTCTGATAACATGTATTTTTTACAGCTGGGTGCTCAGTGAGTCGGTGACAAGCTCCCCAGAATTATTTCCACCCATGCAGCGGAGCAGTGGCGTAGCAAAGTACCTATGTTTGATAGAATGCGCAGAGCGTGCAACTATTTTTTCTGTCTTTGGCCGTGAGAAAAATAGTACTTTCCAGGTGGAAATAATTCTGATAACATGTGTTTTTTACAGCTGGGTGCTCAGTGAGTCGGTGACAAGCTCCCTTAGAATTATTTCCACCCATGCAGCGGAGCAGTGGCGTAGCAAAGTACCTATGTTTGATAGAATGCGCAGAGCGTGCAACTATTTTTTCCGTCTTTGGCCGTGAGAAAAATAGTACTTTCCAGGTGGAAATAATTCTGATAACATGTGTTTTTGACAGCTGGGTGCTTAGTGGGTCGGTGACAAGCTCCCCAGAATTATTTCCACCCATGCAGCGGAGCAGTGGCGTAGCAAAGAACCCATATTTAAAAGTACACGCATTACCTTGATCTGTGATTTTCTTCGTCTTTCGCCCTTGGAAAAGCCGTACTTTCCAGGTGGAAATAATTCTGATAACATGTGTTTTTTACAGCTGGGTGCTCAGTGAGTCGGTGACAAGCTCCCCAGAATTATTTCCACCCATGCAGCGGAGCAGTGGCGTAGCAAAGTACCTATGTTTGATAGAATGCGCAGAGCGTGCAACTATTTTTTCCGTCTTTGGCCGTGAGAAAAATAGTACTTTCCAGGTGGAAATAATTCTGATAACATGTGTTTTTTACAGCTGGGTGCTCAGTGAGTCGGTGACAAGCTCCCCAGAATTATTTCCACTCATGCAGCGGAGCAGTTGCGTAGCAAAGTACCTATGTTTGATAGAATGCGCAGAGCGTGCAACTATTTTTTCCGTCTTTGGCCGTGAGAAAAATAGTACTTTCCAGGTGGAAATAATTCTGATAACATGTGTTTTTTACAGCTGGGTGCTCAGTGAGTCGGTGACAAGCTCCCCAGAATTATTTCCACTCATGCAGCGGAGCAGTGGCGTAGCAAAGTACCTATGTTTGATAGAATGCGCAGAGCGTGCAACTATTTTTTCCGTCTTTGGCCGTGAGAGAAATAGTACTTTCCAGGTGGAAATAATTCTGATAACATGTGTTTTTTACAGCTGGGTGCTCAGTGAGTCGGTGACAAGCTCCCCAGAATTATTTCCACTCATGCAGCGGAGCAGTGGCGTAGCAAAGTACCTATGTTTGATAGAATGCGCAGAGCGTGCAACTATTTTTTCCGTCTTTGGCCGTGAGAAAAATAGTACTTTCCAGGTGGAAATAATTCTGATAACATGTGTTTTTTACAGCTGGGTGCTCAGTGAGTCGGTGACAAGCTCCCCAGAATTATTTCCACTCATGCAGCGGAGCAGTGGCGTAGCAAAGTACCTATGTTTGATAGAATGCGCAGAGCGTGCAACTATTTTTTCCGTCTTTGGCCGTGAGAGAAATAGTACTTTCCAGGTGGAAATAATTCTGATAACATGTGTTTTTTACAGCTGGGTGCTCAGTGAGTCGGTGACAAGCTCCCCAGAATTATTTCCACTCATGCAGCGGAGCAGTGGCGTAGCAAAGTACCTATGTTTGATAGAATGCGCAGAGCGTGCAACTATTTTTTCCGTCTTTGGCCGTGGAAGAAAAATAGTACTTTCCAGGTGGAAATAATTCTGATAACATGTGTTTTTGACAGCTTGGTGCTTAGTGGGTCGGTGACAAGCTCCCCAGAATTATTTCCACTCATGCAGCGGAGCAGTGGCGTAGCAAAGTACCCATGTTTGATAGAATGCGCAGAGCGTGCAACTATTTTTTCCGTCTTTGGCCGTGAGAAAAATAGTACTTTCCAGGTGGAAATAATTCTGATAACATGTGTTTTTTACAGCTAGGTGCTCAGTGAGTCAGTGACGAGCTCCCCAGAATTATTTCCACCCATGCAGCGGAGCAGTGGCGTAGCAAAGTACCTATGTTTGATAGAATGCGCAGAGCGTGCAACTATTTTTTCCGTCTTTGGCCGTGAGAAAAATAGTACTTTCCAGGTGGAAATAATTCTGATAACATGTGTTTTTTACAGTTGGGTGCTCAGTGAGTCGGTGACAAGCTCCCCAGAATTATTTCCACTCATGCAGCGGAGCAGTGGCGTAGCAAAGTACCTATGTTTGATAGAATGCGCAGAGCGTGCAACTATTTTTTCCGTCTTTGGCCGTGAGAAAAATAGTACTTTCCAGGTGGAAATAATTCTGATAACATGTGTTTTTTACAGCTGGGTGCTCAGTGAGTCGGTGACAAGCTCCCCAGAATTATTTCCACTCATGCAGCGGAGCAGTGGCGTAGCAAAGTACCTATGTTTGATAGAATGCGCAGAGCGTGCAACTATTTTTTCCGTCTTTGGCCGTGAGAAAAATAGTACTTTCCAGGTGGAAATAATTCTGATAACATGTGTTTTTTACAGCTGGGTGCTCAGTGAGTCGGTGACAAGCTCCCCAGAATTATTTCCACCCATGCAGCGGAGCAGTGGCGTAGCAAAGTACCTATGTTTGATAGAATGCGCAGAGCGTGCAACTATTTTTTCCGTCTTTGGCCGTGAGAAAAATAGTACTTTTCAGGTGGAAATAATTCTGATAACATGTGTTTTTTACAGTTGGGTGCTCAGTGAGTCGGTGACAAGCTCCCCAGAATTATTTCCACTCATGCAGCGGAGCAGTGGCGTAGCAAAGTACCTATGTTTGATAGAATGCGCAGAGCGTGCAACTATTTTTTCCGTCTTTGGCCGTGAGAAAAATAGTACTTTCCAGGTGGAAATAATTCTGATAACATGTGTTTTTGACAGCTGGGTGCTCAGTGGGTCGGTGACAAGCTCCCCAGAATTATTTCCACCCATGCAGCGGAGCAGTGGCGTAGCAAAGAAACCATATTTAAAAGAACACGCATTACCTTGATCTGTGATTTTCTTCGTCTTTCGCCCTTGAAAAAGCCGTACTTTCCAGGTGGAAATAATTCTGAAAACAGGTTCTTGCTGCAGTCTGGTGCTTAAGAAGTCGATGACATCCTCCTCAGAATTATTTCCACTCATGCAGCGGAGCAGTGGCGTAGCAAAGTACCTATGTTTAATAGAATGCGCAGAGCGTGCACCTATTTTTTCGGTCTTTGGCCGTGAGAAAAATAGTACTTTCCAGGTGGAAATAATTCTGATAACATGTGTTTTTTTCAGCTAGGTGCTCAGTGAGTCAGTGACAAGCTTTCCAGAATTATTTCCACCCATGCAGCGGAGCAGTGGCGTAGCAAAGTACCTATGTTTGATAGAATGCGCAGAGCGTGCAACTATTTTTTCCGTCTTTGGCCGTGAGAAAAATAGTACTTTCCAGGTGGAAATAATTCTGATAACATGTGTTTTTTACAGCTGGGTGCTCAGTGAGTCGGTGACAAGCTCCCCAGAATTATTTCCACCCATGCAGCGGAGCAGTGGCGTAGCAAAGTACCTATGTTTGATAGAATGCGCAGAAGGTGCAACTATTTTTTCCGTCTTTGGCCGTGAGAAAAATAGTGTTTTCCAGGTGGAAATAATTCTGATAACATGTGTTTTTGACAGCTGGGTGCTCAGTGAGTCGGTGACAAGCTCCCCAGAATTATTTCCACTCATGCAGCGGAGCAGTGGCGTAGCAAAGTACCCATGTTTGATAGAATGCGCTGAGCGTGCAACTATTTTTTCCGTCTTTGGCCGTGAGAAAAATAGTACTTTCCAGGTGGAAATAATTCTGATAACATGTGTTTTTGACAGCTGGGTGCTCAGTGAGTCGGTGACAAGCTCTACAGAATTATTTCCAGCCATGCAGCGGAGCAGTGGCGTAGCAAAGAACCTATATTTAAAAGAACACGCATTACCTTGATTTGTGATTTTCTTCGTCTTTCGCCCTTGAAAAAGCCGTACTTTCCTGGTGGAAATAATTCTGAAAACATGTGTTTTTTACAGCTGGGTGCTCAGTGAGTCGGTGACAAGCTCCCCAGAATTATTTCCACCCATGCAGCGGAGCAGTGGCGTAGCAAAGTACCTATGTTTGATAGAATGCGCAGAGCGTGCAACTATTTTTTCTGTCTTTGGCCGTGAGAAAAATAGTACTTTTCAGGTGGAAATAATTCTGATAACATGTGTTTTTTACAGCTGGGTGCTCAGTGAGTCGGTGACAAGCTCCCCAGAATTATTTCCACCCATGCAGCGGAGCAGTGGCGTAGCAAAGTACCTATGTTTGATAGAATGCGCAGAGCGTGCAACTATTTTTTCTGTCTTTGGCCGTGAGAAAAATAGTACTTTCCAGGTGGAAATAATTCTGATAACATGTGTTTTTGACAGCTGGGTGCTTAGTGGGTCGGTGACAAGCTCCCCAGAATTATTTCCACCCATGCAGCGGAGCAGTGGCGTAGCAAAAAACCCATATTTAAAAGAACTCGCATTACCTTGATCTGTGATTTTCTTCGTCTTTCGCCCTTGGAAAAGCCGTACTATCCAGGTGGAAATAATTCTGATAACATGTGTTTTTTACAGCTGGGTGCTCAGTGAGTCGGTGACAAGCTCCCCAGAATTATTTCCACCCATGCAGCGGAGCAGTGGCGTAGCAAAGTACCTATGTTTGATAGAATGCGCAGAGCGTGCAACTATTTTTTCCGTCTTTGGCCGTGAGAAAAATAGTACTTTCCAGGTGGAAATAATTCTGATAACATGTGTTTTTGACAGCTAGGTGCTCAGTGAGTAGGTGACAAGCTCCCCAGAATTATTTCCACCCATGCAGCAGAGCAGTGGCGTAGCAAAGAACCCACATTTTAAAGAACACGCATAACCTTGATCTGTGTTTTTCTTCGTCTTTCGCCCTTGGAAAAGCCGTACTTTCCAGGTGGAAATAATTCTGAAAACAGGTTCTAGCTGCAGTCTGGTGCTTAAAAAGTCGATGACATCCTCCTCAGAATTATTTCCACTCATGCAGCGGAGCAGTGGCGTAGCAAAGTAACTATGTTTGATAGAATGCGCAGAGCGTGCAACTATTTTTTCCGTCTTTGGCCGTGAGAAAAATAGTACTTTCCAGGTGGAAATAATTCTGATAACATGTGTTTTTTACAGCTGGGTGCTCAGTGAGTCGGTGACAAGCTCATCAGAATTATTTCCACCCATGCAGCGGAGCAGTGGCGTAGCAAAGTACCTATGTTTGATAGATTGCGCAGAGCGTGCAACTATTTTTTCCGTCTTTGGCTGTGAGAAAAATAGTACTTTCCAGGTGGAAATAATTCTGATAACATGTGTTTTTTACAGCTGGGTGCTTAGTGAGTCGGTGACAAGCTCCCCAGAATTATTTCCACCCATGCAGCGTAGCAGTGGCGTAGCAAAGTACGCAGCAGCCGCGCGAGGCTTCGGCGGATGGTCGCTTCTCCACGCGCCGCTGTGCCAGCGGCACCTTGCGAGGCATATATATTCCCTTTCCTCCCTCTCCTCCCCCCCCCCTGCCAGGCGGCCGGCTCGCGCGTAGAGTCCTGTATAGCCTACGGGAGAGATGCGCCAACTCTGCGCCGGTCGGCCATACTGGACCTCAGGGAGCGGGGGCAGGGGTGGGGTAGGGTGGGGTGAGGGGACGTCAGCACAAACAAGCCTGAGCCTGCACGCAGCGCACCGGCCGCCTGGCGCACGGGAGGAACGTCGAACGCCAGCCGAGCTTCCGCACGTTGAACGCTCTAGCTCACTGGAGAATTGTCCGATCGGCGCGATACGCAGACCATTTGAAAGCCTAGAAGTTGTACTATAATCGGCTCGCTTACACCCCCTATCTAAAACGAACCGTTCATGAGCTGCGACCGGGTGAAGCCCGGCTCTGGGCCAGTCGGGCTGGTATTGAACGCTCTAGAACGGTCTAGAATTTTCGGATTGAAAAAATACGCATATCAAAGGAAAGCTCAGACATTGCACTCAAATCGGCTCGCTTACACCCCCCATCTAAAACCAGTCGTTTATGAGGTAGAAGCACGGAAAGGGCGCCGCGCGAGGCCACGCGGTGCTCCGGCCGCGGGTCTAACATGGCTGCCTGTGTTTCTCGGTCGCGCCACCTTGCCCCGCCAACTCGGAGCAGACGACAAAAGGTCTAGTATTCCTACTTATGTTTATTTTAGCCATTATATGAACAGACTGATCTATGATTATATGATTTGTAATGTTTTAGTTATATTGTAAAATTCTAACAACCTAAGCACGGAATTCATATCTTTTTATGCAGGCAAAACGTGCTGTGTATTCGTAAATTTATGATTCTGACTTGTATTTCCATAAAGAAATCAAGTAATAAACTATAAAAACAATGTATCCCAAAACACACACACAAAAAAAAAAAAAAAAAAAAAAACTCCTTTCGCGATACGAGAGAAAATATGCGCGGGCGGTGCCGTCGCCTAGCGTTGCCCACATGGTGGGCAACGCCGCACATCGTGGAAATATTTTGAATATGTGCGGCGTTGCCCACATGGTGGGCAACACTAAACTTACCACACCAGCCTCTACTCCCATATACCATAAGTCCACATGCAAAATATTTTCGGAGTGCGCTGATATTTCGCAGCACGGCACACGCCGCCGTTTGCGGTTATTCACCAATAATACCGGTCGCAGGGGGGTGAGGGTGCGGTGTTGCCCACATGGTGGGCAACGCCGCAGCGAACGTGTTAAAATGTGGGTTCTTTGCTACGCCACTGCTCTGCTGCATGGGTGGAAATAATTCTGGGGAGCTTGTCACCTACTTACTGAGCACCTAGCTGTCAAAAACACATGTTATCAGAATTATTTCCACCTGGAAAGTACTATTTTTCTCACGGCCAAAGACGGAAAAAATAGTTGCACGCTCTGCGCATTCTATCAAACATAGGTACTTTGCTACGCCACTTCTCCGCTGCATGGGTGGAAATAATTCTGGGGAGCTTGTCACCGACTCACTGAGCACCCAGCTGTAAAAAACACATGTTATCAGAATTATTTCCACCTGGAAAGTACTATTTTTCTCACAGCCAAAGACGGAAAAAATAGTTGCACGCTCTGCGCAATCTATCAAACATAGGTACTTTGCTACGCCACTGCTCCGCTGCATGGGTGGAAATAATTCTGAGGAGCATGTCATCGACTTCTTAAGCCCCAGACTACAGGAAGAACCTGTTTTCAGAATTATTTCCACCTGGGAAGTACTATTTTTTCCACGGCCAAAGACGGAAAAAATAGTTGCACGCTCTGCGCATTCTATCAAACATAGGTACTTTGCTACGCCAATGCTCCGCTGCTAGGGTGGAAATAATTCTGAGGAGCATGTCATCGACTTTTAGAGCCCAAGACTACAGCAAGAACCTGTTTTCAGAGTTATTTCCACCTGGGAAGTACTATTTTTCTTCCACGGCCAAAGACGGAAAAAATAGTTGCACGCTCTGCGCATTCTATCAAACATAGGTACTTTGCTACGCCACTGCTCCGCTGCATGGGTGGAAATAATTCTGGGGAGCTTGTCACCGACTCACTGAGCACCCAGCTGTAAAAAACACATGTTATCAGAATTATTTCCACCTGGAAAGTACTATTTTTCTCACGGCCAAAGACGAAAAAAAATAGTTGCACGCTCTGCGCATTCTATCAAACATAGGTACTTTGCTACGCTACTTCTCCGCTGCATGGGTGGAAATAATTCTGGGGAGCTTGTCACCGACTCACTGAGCACCCAGCTGTAAAAAACACATGTTATCAGAATTATTTCCACCTGGAAAGTACTATTTTTCTCACGGCCAAAGACGGAAAAAATTGTTGCACGCTCTGCGCATTCTATCAAACATAGGTACTTTGCTACGCCACTGCTCCGCTGCATGGGTGGAAATAATTCTGGGGAGCTTGTCACCGACTCACTGAGCACCCAGCTGTAAAAAACACATGTTATCAGAATTATTTCCACCTGGAAAGTACTATTTTTCTCACGGCCAAAGACGGAAAAAATAGTTGCACGCTCTGCGCATTCTATCAAACATAGGTACTTTGCTACGCCACTGCTCCGCTGCATAAGTGGAAATAATTCTGAGGAGGATGTCATCGACTTTTTAAGCACCAGACTGCAGCTAGAACCTGTTTTCAGAATTATTTCCACCTGGAAAGTACGGCTTTTCCAAGGGCGAAAGACGAAGAAAAACACAGATCAAGGTTATGCGTGTTCTTTAAAATGTGGGTTCTTTGCTACGCCACTGCTCTGCTGCATGGGTGGAAATAATTCTGGGGAGCTTGTCACCGACTCACTGAGCACCCAGCTGTAAAAAACACATGTTATCAGAATTATTTCCACCTGGAAAGTACTATTTTTCTCACGGCCAAAGACGGAAAAAATAGTTGCACGCTCTGCGCATTCTATCAAACATAGGTACTTTGCTACGCCACTGCTCCGCTGCATGGGTGGAAATAATTCTGGGGAGCTTGTCACCGACTTACTGAGCACCCAGCTGTAAAAAACACATGTTATCAGAATTATTTCCACCTGGAAAGTACTATTTTTCTCACGGCCAAAGACGGAAAAAATAGTTGCACGCTCTGCGCATTCTATCAAACATAGGTACTTTGCTACGCCACTGCTCCGCTGCATGGGTGGAAATAATTCTGGGGAGCTTGTCACCGACTCACTGAGCACCCAGCTGTAAAAAACACATGTTATCAGAATTATTTCCACCTGGAAAGTACTATTTTTCTCACGGCCAAAGACGGAAAAAATTGTTGCACGCTCTGCGCATTCTATCAAACATAGGTACTTTGCTAAGCCACTGCTCCGCTGCATGGGTGGAAATAATTCTGGGGAGCTTGTCACCGACTCACTAAGCACCCAGCTGTAAAAAACACATGTTATCAGAATTATTTCCACCTGGAAAGTACTATTTTTCTCACGGCCAAAGACGGAAAAAATAGTTGCACGCTTTGCGCATTCTATCAAACATGGGTACTTTGCTACGCCACTTCTCCGCTGCATGGGTGGAAATAATTCTGGGGAGCTTGTCACCGACTCACTGAGCACCCAGCTGTAAAAAACACATGTTATCAGAATTATTTCCACCTGGGAAGTACTATTTTTTCCACGGCCAAAGACGGAAAAAATAGTTGCACGCTCTGCGCATTCTATCAAACATAGGTACTTTGCTACGCCAATGCTCCGCTACATGGGTGGAAATAATTCTGAGGAGCATGTCATCGACTTTTCAAGCCCAAGACTACAGCAAGATCCTGTTTTTAGAGTTATTTCCACCTGGGAAGTACTATTTTTCTTCCACGGCCAAAGACGGAAAAAATAGTTGCACGCTCTGCGCATTCTATCAAACATAGTTACTTTGCTACGCCACTGCTCCGCTGCATGAGTGGAAATAATTCTGAGGAGGATGTCATCGACTTTTTAAGCACCAGACTGCAGCTAGAACCTGTTTTCAGAATTATTTCCACCTGGAAAGTACGGCTTTTCCAAGGGCGAAAGACGAAGAAAAACACAGATCAAGGTTATGCTTGTTCTTTAAAATGTGGGTTCTTTGCTACGCCACTGCTCTGCTGCATGGGTGGAAATAATTCTGGGGAGCTTGTCACCTACTCACTGAGCACCCAGCTGTCAAAAACACATGTTATCAGAATTATTTCCACCTGAAAGTACTATTTTTCTCACGGCCAAAGACGGAAAAAATAGTTGCACGCTTTGCGCATTCTATCAAACATGGGTACTTTGCTACGCCACTGCTCCGCTGCATGGGTGGAAATAATTCTGGGGAGCTTGTCACCGACTCACTGAGCACCCAGCTGTAAAAAACACATGTTATCAGAATTATTTCCACCTGGAAAGTACTATTTTTCTCACGGCCAAAGACGGAAAAAATAGTTGCACGCTCTGCGCATTCTATCAAACATAGGTACTTTGCTACGCTACTTCTCCGCTGCATGGGTGAAAATAAATCTGGGGAGCTTGTCACCGACTCACTGAGCACCCAGCTGTAAAAAACACATGTTATCAGAATTATTTCCACCTGGAAAGTACTATTTTTCTCACGGCCAAAGACGGAAAAAATAGTTGCACGCTCTGCGCATTCTATCAAACATAGGTACTTTGCTACGCCACTGCTCCGCTGCATGGGTGGAAATAATTCTGGGGAGCAGGCCTTAGAATTAACAAGCACCTAACTGAAGCAGGAACCTGTTTTCAGATTTTTTTCCACCTGGGAAGTATGATTTTCCTAATGGCGAAAGGTGGACAAATCGTTCCACGGAGGGTATGATGATCTATAAATTTGGAAGAACGGTTTTCTGTAAACGAATTTTTGATGTTTTTTTTTTTTTTTTGATCGACTGGCTCGTTAGACAGAAATATCTTGCGCGTGGCTGTGCATAGCACGCGCATATAAGCTGAGACCGATTTGGCCCAAATCGATTTGGCCAAATGCACGGCCGTGCGCCGAATGATCCCCACCATTCCGTTATTATTCTTTTATTAATGGTAAATGATTTATAATTATTGCATGGCTTAAAGTGTTGACTTTGCAGGGTTATTGAGCCCCATGTGATGCAGATGAAGAGTCTGGAAATTGCATGCACGAATATTTCATAAAGACACTGAAAATGCCTAAACTAGTTGATCCCCTAGTTTTTTGGAATTAAAGTTAAAAATATGAAAAGTGTATTTTGTTAACACAAATGAATAAAATACATAAATGAAATAAATTAATTAAATTACAAAAAAAAAGAGTTGAATAAAACAAATAATTAAAAAAAAAAAAAAAATATATGCCGGATTAAATAAAATAAATGATGGATTAAATGAAATAAATAATGAATTACATAAAGTAAACAGTTAAATAAATAAAATGAGGCGATCCGCTCCGTAGCGGAGTTGGGAGCCTTGTAATCCATGCAGGTGCTCGTGAGCGCCGTGCTCTGCCTCGGGTCCGCCGCACATCGCAGCTTGGCGGGGCTGCCTACCTCACAGGCGTTCTCGTTGGCGGCAGCGTAGGTGCTGGAGTTGTAGAAGTAATTGGTTCCCCTCCGAGAGGATGATCCCACGCACAAAATAGACGTCTATAGACGAAGCTAGACCATTTTTCCTGCATCTAGGCCGTCTATAGACGTCTATAGTCGTCTATAGATGGTCGGAAGTAAGTCTTCCAGATCTACGTCTATTGGTAGACATGAAGTAGACGTCTATAGACGATACAAAATACGTCTATGTGTAGACAACTACGCGCATAGGTCTGAGCAGAGCGTCTTTTGACAATCTATATTATGCCTTTGTAAATGTAGATATCTAATGCTAGATCAAATATCGATATCTATAGACCACGTACCTAAGGTCTACTTCGTGTACGCGTTAGGGGGGAGGGGGACTAAAGGTCGATCACGTCTAGCACTAGACCGTATATAGACGGTAAGTAGATCACAACTTCGTTCATATAGCCAATGGAACTGTATTATCCTGAAGTGGCGTGATATTTGAGTAGTTAGAGAGCGGGAGAGCAGAACAGAAGATCATGGGTTCGATACCCGTCATAAATTTATTTTTTCGTCTATACTTAATCTAGACGTAGACGTCCACTAGATTCAGGATAAGTAGACGTCTAATAGCTGTTGCAAAAACGGAATCCGTAGACCTTGCGTAGATGTTCGACTGAAAGACCACTCCTAGATATCTACTAGACGGTGGTAGACGTCTCTTAGACGTCTGTTTTTTTGTGTGGGAGAACTAGGAGTGTTGTGTGAGTTGCAATGGTTTCTGTCCCCCCGTGGCGCAAAGGTGTTGGGGGTAGAAGAAGTGACAGGGGTAGGACGAGGCAACGGTTTGTGTTGCGGGCTTGCCCACCTCCCAGGAACAGGTGTCATATTTCGATGACGTCAGCATGTCGCGTGCCGGGTGTCGGATGTCGCGCGCGGAGTAAATGCAGCGTGTCCGTGCTTTCACAGTGTACTGCAGTGTCAGCAGTGTTCTGAGCTGTGCATCTTTCTCTGTCGCTCTCGTTGGCGAAATGTGTGTTCTCTCTCGCACTTATTGTGTTAAGCGTGGTGTCGTCTAGGTAGTATAGTTCACATCTGCAATAAGCGCCCAGATTTTCTTCGCAGTGTACTACAGTGTCGAGCTAACCGTCTTCTGGCTGGCGGTCGGTGGCGCGGTACAGCGCGGCTGGGCGCACTCAGGTGGGCGTGGGCGTTTCGGCGCGATCCGGCGCGTTTCGTAAACTGGGTACTAAAGCTTCTAAACTGGGTGCTAAAACTGCTGAACTATGGCGGTACACTTTCTTGAACCAAATACCAGCTACTTTTATATCCACCATGAAATCAAGCAGACAAACGCGCGCGCTCACACACACACACACACACACACTGCGAAGTATATTAATCTTTGCGGCGCATCCGAAAGAATCAGTTTAGTCTTGTCATCTAACCGATCAGAACCATGACAGCACGCATCGTCAAATCCGTTAGAGGAGGGTTTCCCCGTTTATATTCCAGAGGATTCGTATATACTAAGCGGCTAGAGAAAAATGAAAAAATATACTGGAGGTGCCTTCGATCGCAGTCGGAATGCTCTGCCACTGCGATCACGAGACGAAGTATTGAAGGAAGGTGAGCATAACCATTTTCCCCATGACGGGAGGACGAGAACGAAGATATTAGGGAAATAACTGGGGGCAAAGAATCAAGAGAGTGAGGAAAGCAGTGAAAGCGGGGATGAGGACTACGATCCAATTCCCTGGAAAACATGGGAGGAAGAGTGCGATGATGAAGAAGAAATAGAACAAACTATCACTCAAAAAGTTCTACGAATGGATTTGTTTGTATTATGAAGAAAGTTATTCGTATGTTATGATGACCTCAGCACTGACATAATACGAATGACCCTGATGGTATGTTACGAAGACATCTGTTCGTAGAGATCTGGTTGATCGTATGGCATGGTACCTGCCTTAAATAAAAATCCATCCGTAAGCTACAATCATCTCATCATCGGAAAATTGCCTATAGCTGGCTCACGCATGCCTCGACTTACATGCATTTAAAAGAAGGAGCTTGTTTATGAACTCATTCAAAGGAAATCAAGAGGACTTTGATGCAGGGAGCATTATATAGGGTAAATAAAGATTCGATTGAATGTGATGGTTAAATTTAATCAAATTGAATTCAAACTTAACCAATTTCATCCAAATGTAAACAATTTACAACAAAGCTACACAAAAGATTATATATATATAGTTACCAAACTAAACCAGGCTTACAAGTTTAAAAATTAAAATGATCACAGAACAGAATCTTGTACTATCAAACAGGGATTGGTAGTATACTAATTAAGAAAATTAACAGTAAGCAAACTAAAACACTGGCTTAGCTAATACAATCACAGACCAAACAATGAAAAAAGGAGGAAATTGCTTATTCCTAAATTTAGAAACATTTTCTTGGAAGACTATTACACACAATACAAAACAAAGAGCAAAAAGAAAAACCAACTCAAGGGATCTTCAAAGCTGGTATACTGGTATTTGAATTTGGAGCAACTGAAACCCTTATACTCACAGATTGGCTAACATATTGTACTGTGGGGAAATTTTGAAAATCTTGAATTATCAGGAAGGATTTTGTATGCATTGACTGCCAAGAATCTTGAAGGTGGATTTAGTTTCATGTGTGAGGGCTGAAGCTGAAGCTGAAGCTTTTGTTTCTCCATAAGATTATGATGAAAAACAAAAGATATTCGTGTTCAGCTTCAGCCCTCACACAGCTATCACACACAAAACTAAATCCACCTTGAAACATTTTTCCACTCAAGACACTGTTGAGTGCAAACAACAATAAAGTAATTTCATCAAAAATTTGTACTGTATAAAATAATGTACAAAAACAAAAATCTTCAGCCCTCAGAAAGGATTCTCAGGAAGGAAAAAAAAAAAAAAAAAGAACTGATAACAAGTTCCAAAACTTAAAAAAATTTCCTCCTGAACTTGCCCACACCAAACAAAACAATAAACAAGAAGAGAATAAAAAAAATACCTTTACTGATCTTCACTATCACAGATTAATTAACATTTTATACTGAGAAGGAAATGTTGATAATCTTGGATTATCAGGAGGAAGTTTATATACATTTACTGCCAAAAATCTAAAAACATTTTTCCACCCAAGGCAGTAATGGGTGCGAAAAACAAAAAATACTTTGATCAAAAGATCGATGGCAATGATAGAGTCTGATCCTGCAGGTAGAACAATATAGTGGTTGTCACCAAATACCACACTCAGTGAGCGCAGTCTTTCCTTGGTACCTGTTGCCAGGATGTAGGGCTGCACTGGTCCATCAGCTTCATTTCTTCTTCTCTGAATCTCCTCAATAATAACTGAGCCAGCCTAGAACACAGGAAACCACATGACTATAATGAATCTCTGAAAAATTCAGGAACATTTACAAAACAGGTTGTCATTTAATATGTGCTAAAATACTTCAGCTTGTAAATGACTTTACAATTTCATGGCGATTTGACAACCATTTAAAAAGCGTAGTTTTTCATTTCCTACGAGGTGCTTTTTATCTAAGAATGAAAAAACTGGCTTTACATTAGCAAAAAGCTTTGATGGCAATGTAATTTTAAGCTGGACATTAATCATAATACTGTTTTAATACAACAGATATTGAAAAGAAAAATAAGAATTGTCATCTTATTTATATAGTAAACCCATCTGATAATATACTTAAAAAGAAATTTATCAACTAATTGGTTGAAGGTTGCTTGGGGGGGGGGGGGGGGGGGGGGGGCAGTAACTTACAGGCACAATTTGAATAAGTTCTTCAACCTCTGGCAAAGGGCTCATATTTTCCTCCCATGGATAAGTCCGCCTTGGTTTTGGAAGAAAAATTGATAGAATGAGGAGCGAGTTGAGGGTACCTGTGATTAAAGAGTTGTTAGCATAGAGGACAAGTAAGTAGCCAAGATACAACAATTAGCACCATCAGTTACAATGATTCTTACTGTCATTGAACAGCTTCCACTTAGAAGCTGGATATGTTTCATCATCAGAGTGTGCTAACTCAAGCAGCTTTGCAACCAGAGTACCATAATTTCTCTTCAACATCACAGCTGTCACCTTTCCATACCGCAGCTCAAAGTCAAGATCAATCTGGGAATATGATAATGGGCAAGTCAAAAATCTACAAAAAAAAAAAAAAAAAAAAAAAAAAAAGATATGGTAGACAAAAGTAAACATAACAGAAACTCACCATTGCTCCATTGTATGCGTTCAAGTGGGGAAAAGCTTGCATCATCATGGTCACGGTGCACTTCCCTGTGTCAACAATTTCTTTTCTTTCATTGAAAGTCTGAATGGCTAATTCTTCCACCTCTTGTCTGCTTCTCTCATCAGTTCTTGTGAGCCTTAGAAATTTGGCCTACAAAGATGAAAATTTGAATACGTACTCATCTAACCCAAGACAACATATGAAGACAAATAAATTTAGAAAGAACTTGCTAAATACCTCTTCAGAAAGAGGAATATCGCTCCAATGAACATAAGGTGTAGGCAACTGAGGTTTAGCTTTTCTTTTCCCTTTCCCATTTTGCCCCCCACCTCGGAGGCGTTTTGAGCAGTGAAGACTTCTTTGCTTATGGGCATGATAGTGGGCAATTTTGCCTTTGTTATTCTTTCTGTCATACAACCAGGACTAGAAAAAAAAGGTACATAACATCAAGTGATTGTGTTGCACCTACTGGCACAAATACAGAAAGGGAAGATAACAATAAAACCATACCCACGGTTTCTCTCCATTAACTAGGTGTTCTTGAGACATTGATGGGTATGTAGCCACTATGCATACCGCAAGCGATTCCCGCACACTTGCTGTGACCAAGTTGATATTTCTGGAAAAGACAAAATATCACAATTATATTTAACTTGACTGAAATATTCCTAAATTCTCCACCTAAATGAACTTACTCAGATGTCTGGCTGTATAGCTCTTCCATTAAAATTTCTACAAATTTATTAAGACTATTTCCAACAAGGAACCGATTCTCTTCCAGCTCATTTTTAATTTCTTTGTCAAGTTTCTTGATCATGCCACTTATGATATACTGTAAAACACAAAGAATGCAGAATTAGTGGAAGGTACACACATGCAAATCAACCATATTACGCAGAAGCTTACATATCGATTCATATGGTTCTCCAAGTACATTCTGATTTCGGCTTTCTCAGTAGGTTTCTGGAAACAAGAACATATTTGAAGAGGACTTGAAACTCACCAGGCATACTTTACAGATAACGGTGAAAGAACAGACAAAAAACAACAGTGTAAGTCAGTGTTACCAGGTGATCAGCAGACTCAAAAGCCTTCAATTGTTGAACAATTGGACGAGGTGCACGTGCACCAGTTGATGCTGATTTTTTTCTCTGACAAAGAAAATTACAGTTAGAAACTAAAAATGCTTGTAGTATGAGCTTTTGAACTATGACCAAACCTATTAAGTGAAGTATCTTTATACATAAATTAGAAATCTTTTCTCTTTAGTACTCACTATTTTCAAAACCTTCCTGTGCCCTTGTCTTCTCTTTTCCATTCTTCCCGCACCTGAGCTCAAGCCATACTCATCCTAAATGAAAGGCACAAAAATGAAAGAAAAGAATAATTAATGAACCTTACATGCCATGAACATAAAATGTACCAGAGAGGTTTACATGAGAAAACATTCATACATGGGCAGGGTTATCTTCTTCACTGGAATCATTCAACCATGTTCTGTCATTAGGATCTTCATTTTCTTTGTTAAGTGAGTGATCATCGGAACACTCATTACTCATATCCTGCAAATTAGTAAAAATTGTTTAAAATTGTGTAAAATAGTGACACCAACATCTTTAGTGTAATCTCCATAAAAATTCACATACATGCTCTTTGCTGTGTTTTCTCTTCCTTGAGCAGTCACCTGGAGCTGAATCTTCAGTCAAGTGATTTGACTTGGACTGTGAAGGTCTGCTGCTTGCAGACATATTTTTGCCATGGCCAGCAATAGATTCATCACCACTCTGAAATAGAGTTACAGAAAAGGTTTAGATACATCTTGCACAATAAAGGTTGATTAAAATACAAGAAACATACATTATTGTTTCTAAGTGAAAAGATACTCACAGAAGAACTTTCGCTTAAAGAATTATTGTTACTGTTTTTCTTATTTTGGTTTCTACTGCCTAATTGGCTCCTCTTGTCACTGAAGGTAGAACTTTTGAGGGCACAAATTCTTTCTGAATTACTTAGGCGTTTTTGAGGTGTGCCATCTGCACAGACCTTGCCAAGACAAATAGAATCAACACTCTACAATAGACAGATGCATAATTAGGATGTGTACAATATGAGAAACATAGATAAAATTGATTCTATGAGATACTAACAGAATTACTATCCCTCTGCATTCTAGTACATCTTATTGGACTCATGTTGGTTAGTATTTCATCAGAACCTCCATCGATTGAATGCTGATATTCCCAAGGGTGCTGAGAAGCAAAAGTTATTAAAGTCAGAAACAAGGAGACACTGCTCAAAAAAAGAAAAAGAAAATTCTTATAAGAAAACAATACCTCAGATTCAATATCATAAGGGACCAACGACTCACAAATACCATTGGGTGGATTCTGTGTTTGGCTGTGTTGTGTCTCGGCTGGAACTGGTGAAGATGATTTCTGTTGCATTACTGATCCCTGTTTTGAAGCATCCTATAAAAAAAAAAAAAAAAAAAAAGGAAAAACAACTTTTTTAAAGGGGGGGGGGGCCGCTTCAAAGTTGATAGTTTTCTTTTTCATTAGCATTTGACAAAAATGGGTGTTGTGACAACATGACAAGCATTCTTAGCTTACCTCAAAAGCTGTTTGGACAGCATCCAACAGGTCCAGGAAATCAGCCAACAATAGACCATACCTGAGTAGGTCAGCATCTCCAAGTAGTGACAACCTTTTCAGATGGCGTCCTCCAATTCCCTTTTCTGTAATGGAAAAACAAATTTAAAGTGAAGAAAACAAAGTTCACACAACAGCAAAATGATTCTGAACATACACAGCTTTGTTGGCATGACGATAAACTATAAACTATTGATAACATTTCTGTAGCAGATTTAAACAAATTTGAAGTGAAGAAAACAAAGTTCACACAAAAGCAAAATGATTCTGAACATAAACAGCTTTGTTGACATGACGATAAACTATAAACTATTGATAAAATTTCTGGAGCAGATTTAAAATTAAATGACTGCATTTCAGCTATAAACTTATCATAAATAAAATCTCATAACACTTTTAGAATCAAAAATCAAATTAAAATCTTTTCAATCTCTGTCAGGATCCATCAGACGCTCTGCCAAAGTTCTGCGTGGTGACAGAAAGTAATCTAAATTGTTTGATGTCCAAGGTGCCATCGGTCTTTCTGAGGGAAGATTAGCAGACATGAATGATCTGACCGGAGGAGTCTCTTCTGTATTTTCAATTAAAAATGCTCCGTATCTTGCATCATAGACAGTTTTACAATCCTTGGTGACCATGTATACTGCATCATTCTGAACATAGACAGAACAAATGAGCCCAAACTGAGGAGATCTATTGCCCAGTGGTAAGTTGATATACAGCCCCTTTCTGTATAAAAAACCAGCAATTGAGACTTCCCTAACTTCTTGAAGAACATCATTTCTTTCCAGACCAAGGTCACAGAGTGCATTCCAATAAGGAGTTATACTTGCTTCTACAAGCAAACCCTTTGGAAAGTGAACTTCACTTTTCACAGGTTTTACTAATGCCATCAGTTCGGCACACTGATTCATTTGCTGAAGATCGGCAAAACTAACAGGAAGATTTTTAAAGCAGTTTATAATTGCCCCAAATCTTTTGACCAATGCATGCTTGCCCTCAAACCTGACAAAAAGAAAAATTGAAGTCATATTACCATCACACAAATTAAAGATTTGCATAAATATAATATAAACATACTTTGAAATGTGTTTATAATGAAGAAGCATAAATAGCAGTTATTTTCTGTAATTGGGCTCACCTCATACACCAATACAACACAACTGGACCATACTTGCGCATCAGCTCTATATAGTGCAAAAGATGGTGGTGCTTGTTGATTGGGCGTATCACTTTACATTTCTTTTTCTGTTGTGTACGACCCTGGGGCACAGACTCTGAAACCAATGGTGGGTCATCTTCAGGCTCAGACTCAATTAGAAAGTCCTCATCATATTCCACATCATCTATGTCATCTTCCTGTTGTGCGTCTTCTTGTTGATTTGGTGGATACAGTGTGAAAAACAGAGTATGGTGTTCCATGAGAAGGTTCTCCAGTTGCTGCAAATCATCCTCTGATAAAACCGTACTAAAAATTATCTCGCTTATTCTTTTCAAAAGAACAACAAGCCTCAAATGAGGATTTTCTATTGGTACGCGCCCTACCACCAGGAAAGGAAATATCCGCAACAAGCACCAACTTTGAGCAGCAGTTTGATGCATTGCATAACAACCTTTCTTGTGAACTGAACTCTCCGTGAAGTTCGGTGATGGCTTGTTTCTTTCATCAGCTGGTCCAAAGTTAAACGATGTTAACTGGGAGTTGAAAAATGCAACATCAAAATATTTTTGGACTGCACAAAACTCATACAAAGCTAATTTCATCTCCATTGGTGCAACCCCTTTGAGTATATCATGCATTCCATCTTTAATTAATGCTTCAGGAAATTCTGGAAAATTTTCCGGCCTTGGAATAAGCAAGGTCTTTTTCTTCACTCCATAGGTCATCCTAGTAAAAGCAAGTGGTCTCTGATCCAATTCTTCTACATGAAAGAGATGGAGTTGTGGAGATCTCTTTTCTCCCATAGCTAGTATGTCATGTTGCATCTCAGATCTTGACAACAGGCAAAAGCTACAAAATTTTGTACAGGATGGTGAATGCAGGCCAAGTAACTCATGTGCCTCCAAGTCATCTGCTGCAAAATTCACCAGTGTGGCCCGCAGTGTATAGGGTCTGCCTCTGACATTCACAACAACACCTTCTGGAGTCTCCAGTTCTGCAAGGTCATTTAGAAATGGTTGCAGAAGGGCATCTCGACCTTCCTCATCAGGAATATTTTTTTTGTACGCATATGTCAAAACAAAAACAGATCGAAGTCTGGCGTTTTCTTCTGGTGGCAAATTCTGTATTTGGAAGTTGAGTTCACTTATCTTATGAGGGATTGTCTTCGATCCGAGTGGATTTACAACTTGGAAGTCATCAGCATGTAAGGTGATGCGTATTGTGAAAGGATACATAGAGATGAGAGGATGGTCCCGAGCAAGAGTCCCGTCCAGAAAGGAACGCATTTTTCCATCTGTACTTTTTTGCTCTGAGTGAATCAGATTAAAGAGAACTGGATTATTTAATACAGCAGTAAGAAGTTCCTTGAGATTCACATACTGACAATAAGTTCTAACTTGGCGGGGTATTGCTAGTCCAGTTGTTTTGTCAATGATATTTTTGGTTTGGTACATTAGAAACTTAGAAGTAGGTTGCACATAGCTGAAATTATTCTTGAAATATTTAACCTGTTGCTCTTTTGTTTTCAAACCTTTGAAGGGCTCAGGAACAGCAAGACCTCTAACATGAGCATTAATCAAGATACGATCAACTCCAGCGTTTTCCAAGTTAATTGCAATTTGATCTATGGCAGCAGTCAGGACAGAACTTATCAATTTTTGTGTCTCATCTGCTATTTGACTGACAGCTACACCAGTCACATTTCCTCTTTTCCTCAAATCTAAAATTAAAAGGGCAGCAGCTCTCTTAATCCTTTTCTCAAAACCACCAAGCTCATTTTCAGGTATGCATGGCTCGGCATCAGAAATTTCTTCTTCATCATCAACACTTTCATCAAAACTCTCAGCAGCACTCTGTACAGTACTTTGTACATCACTTTGTACAGTATTTGATTGCATGCTACAAAGAGATGAAGGTGAAGATGAAGCCAAGATGGATGTAACTGTATCAGAGGCATCACAGAGTTCCTCATGATGGTCTCGAAGGTGGCGATAGAAAGACTTCCTGCATGAATATTTCCTCCGTTTGCAATCTCCCTCAGTACATAGATATGGTCCACTATGGTCCTCCTCTATCATATGATTCTTCAGACTCTCTATGCCCCCTCCGACTACTAATTCACAATGGGTGCAGAAAATACCCATTTTTCAAATGCCTATGATATGGAAGCACACAGGTAAAACAAATATAAAAGTTTTCACACTATTTATGAAAGCATTAACACCCACAGAACTTCATGCCTTATATATATCTATAACTAACACCTCACAATAATATGCATTTCAATATGCAAAAAATTAATCACAATCTATACATGTACTTTTTATGTATCATTTACAGTATTAATGAATGCTTTTGGAGGACTAATGACCAAACAAGCTGTGCATGTCAATCATAATGAGTTCTTCCACATACTAACAGAGAAATGTGTGCAAACATATAAAAATGGTAGAAAAATTATCCTCACCATACAATGCAACTCGTATCTCTTCTGGTAGGCCCGCCTTTTCAGCAATCTTCGCCAGATCTTCTTTGCTGAGGGACTTAACAGGAAGTGAGTCGAGAAAATCCATGCCTGGAAAACAACAGAAAATTTAAACAGAATTTTTTTTTTAAGAAACAGCAGTAGTTATTGGCTTAAAAATACCACCTATTCAAAACTACTTCAAGTATTTCCTAACTTTCATCGAGGATAAAAGCCACAGACCAAAATTCACACACTGAAATCAATCGGAGTGGAAAGTCACACAAGCATTGAAACGACACATGTGCCTGCATTTGCACCTATCAACTTGCTTTTTTTGTTTTGGATTCTTGGGTTCAGATAAATACTAAGTCTGGAAGATGTTATTTTTCAATCACTTAATCAACCTTAAAACAAAACTTTGGTGGCGCCTGATCCAAATCAGTTGCCTACCAGCCACCAAGGGGATGCGAGAAAGAGAGGGGTGGGGGCATGAGGGGGTGCAAAAACGGCGATGGGAAGAGGGTCGGGGGTGTTGGGCGGAAGAGGGGAATTCAAAGGGGCTGTCCTGAACGGAAGGCCGAAGAGGGTGGGTAAGGAAAGGAGAGGGAGGAGACGTCGCGATGCTAGGAAAACGGCTTTACAGATTCCCTCCCTCTCCCCTCTTGCCCCTATCCAGTTTCAACTTGGACCTGACCACCACCCTACTCTTTCTTTCATTCACCAGCCGCATCTTTCTTAAATAAAGTGATTTATAACACATTCGGTACGGTCTTGCGGCAAGCACAATTACTTTCCATCCGTCTGGAGTCGACTCGCAAACCCCAGACTTTCCCAGCCAGACCGCCATCTTTTTTTCGCATACACCGCGGAGGCCTGCCCAAGACTATACGACTAGACTGTCACCTAACCTTCATTAAGACGTCATCTTTTCTGAACTGAAGTGAATGAGGAGATGGCGAATGAAAAGACAGTTGTGAGAATTAACCAGTTTCAAACTGTGCTGCTAGCACTTTCCCTGCTCCATTTGGTTCTACATGGCTCCCTCCACCTGCCCGCACCGACACTCGTACACTTGGTGACTTACGAGGAAGTTCTCTACATAATACGAAAAGGTGAACGCTAAAAGATGCGTGTGAGATATCGACGGTTTTTAACTTACTACACAAGAACACTACTGTACTGAGGGCTGAAATCCATACGTATCACGGAACACAGCACGGTCCCATGACATCCCGTACAGTTCAACTGGCCGAAACGAAAACCGCCAAGTTCGACCGCCAAGTACGATGCCAACCCTCCGGAAATGGGTAACTGTGAACGCTGAAACAGAAAAAAGGGGCGAACAACAGATTCGTGCTCTCTTTATTTCACCTTTACAAAAAAATATTGCATTTATAAAAAGTGAAATATAAATCAGCACATAATGACTGCTTGCAGAGCAACGCCTAAATCAAAATACGCTTTTAAGGTTGGTAGTACAACCAGGCAGTTTCTCTAAAGAAATTAATACAAAGAGAGACAATAAGAGATAAAGATAGAGAAATAGTGCACACCAAACTCAGCACCAACCCATGTATAGACTAATATTTCAATGTAATGATAATAATATACTGATAAGAATGCAGATATCAATGATCTTGAATCAATCGGCCAATGGATACAAAATAAAACTAGCACTTTTCCCGCACATCAACCAACCATTGCAAACAGAAAATTTTGAAGTAAACACACCTGTCGATAACATAGATTTTACATACCATAGATTTTATTCACATTTTAAGTTACCAGCTCAAAATTCCTGAAGTACCGCTTTGGTTGTTGCTTTAAATAACAAACTTCCAGACAGCTGTTTCTGAATTAGGCCGCTGCTGTCAGAATCCTGGAGGGTAAAATACGTTCCTAAAGATTAGCATTATCTCAAAAGACACACCCATAAGACAATAAAACGGTAAATAAAAATGCTTTATGACACGATGTACATTAGTTGCAATCTAATACATACCTTCACCACTCAAAATGAATCAGTCAAACATATTCAGAATACTTCATAGGGACTCATCAGCAGCAAAGTTCCAATTAAAATAAATACATACATGAGGAGTTACAGCAAATAATGACTGCAAAATAATAGTGAAAATACGTTTGAAACAAGAAAACACGTTTGAAGTAAAGAAGAACTTCGCAGCTACAAGTTTACCTGACTGGGTTCTTGTGCAACCATAGTTAGCAGCTTCGATCCGAGCGTATCGTTGGAATCGCACTCTTGACATTGAACTCAACTATCTTTAAAGTAAAATGTGGTCAATGTTGCCAAGTTGAAATCAGTTGTTGACACAAAGAAAGAATTTTCGAACGCGGACTCCATCGGTGGGTGGGTAAATAAACAGTAACCGATTATTGGCAGTTCTGTTAGGCGCAGGGCAAAGACGGCGCTTATTCGTCATTCGCGCTTATTCACACACGCATGTGATACTATTTGCAGTGGGCACATCACAACACGATGTTTTCTGCTGCAAACCAGCTGTCAAACAGTTTCACAGTTTCGAATCGACACTATCCGAATGCAGCGTGGAGGCAGGATGTAAATTGGTTTCTAATATTTCTAATTTTGAGCGTCCGTAACCTATTTTTACCCTCTTAATTTACTGTAGTTGTACTTACCAGTGTTCAAGTGACAACTCTGGAAGGTTAGCTTCAGTACTATTTCAAATCACCCCACCAACACATACCAAGAAACATTTTTTTACTTTAAAATGGTTTGAAGTGAACTTAGTGTGCTGAAGGTTATTCAAAGTCATTTTGATACCATCTTTTTGTACTAACCAAGACTATCAGATTCATGTTTATTTCATCTTTTTATGTTAAAAAAACTGACATATTCACTTAAAACTATATACTCTGAATCAATTAGCACAACCTTCTTCTTACTTCTCTGTGAATACTTTTTATCTTATAGAAACACTTGCTAAAATAGGACACCTCTAGTAAATATGCTTCAAAAGACTCCTCATTTTGTGACTGGTGAGGTATTCGTACTATATTGAGGGCTCAAACCAGCCTGTTTACGAATGCTTCTGTTCGTAGGGAGCTGGCATTTACTGTTGAAGCCTCAGATAATGTCAAATGATTCATATTACGAACAGTGTGTTCATAGTGTACGAACAAGGCAAAGTATTCGTAACATACTAACCAGGTTCATTCGTAGAACTTTTTGAGTGATGACCGACCAGGACGAGGAGGAAAGTGACGAAGATGAAGACGATGGATGGGACGTACAGCCCTCGAAAGTGATACCTCACAAAAATCTCCTGCGCGTCCTGCGGGATGAAGACTATGAGATGAGGGAAGCTATTTTAAGATGCGCAAGAAAAGAATCAATTTGTTTTCTTTGTGAGATTTGTTTGAATTTAACGCGGGGATACTTCGGCTGCGGTTTGTCTGAGAATCAGACAAAAAATATTGCGGTGCTTTAAGAACGAAATATATACAATGATGGATACAGATATTCCTTGGCGTCAGAAAAAAGATTAAGTCATAGAAAACGCAAGCGATCCGTTCATCCCTACCACGGTGGAGAGAGAGACGGTGGCGGCACGGGGCTACCTGGGCTGAGGCAAGATTTGGGACGGGATGCGGGTTATCCCTCCGGGCGCCAGGAGCGCCACTGAGCTGGCGGGCCAACTGCGAAGCCGATCCGGACTACCTGCAGCCCGGCCCGCTGACCTTTCTGGCCGGCAGGCGGGCTCAGCTTATGCTCCGCCACCGCTTGAGTTAGCCCGGACCCGACCGGCGGGAACTTTGAGTTTGTGCCGCTAGCGCCGTGGTACCCGAAGGGCAAGCTGCGGGGAAACTGTGTGGGTGGTCTAAGGTGTGCGTACGGGGGCTGTGGCACCTGTGGCATTAACGTGTTCATGTAAGGGGTTTGCACAAAGTGAAAATGACCTCTGGATTATTTTTACAGAAAATATTTTAGCTGTTAATATTTTCAACGGCTCTGTTTGCATCCCGTGCATCCGTAATGCATTTGCGAGTTCAAGTCGAGTGACGCGATGGTCTTTGTCAGCCCCCGGTCCCGGCCCTGCTCCCCGCCTGCTCCCCGCACTCGATGACAACGAGTCGCGCGCGCGTGCGGCCAGGCTAGCGGTGAGTTCATAGTTCCCGCGGTCGCTAGCCAGGCCAACTCAAGCGCCGACCGAGCATAAGCTGAACCCGCCTGCCGGCCAAAAGGGTCAGCGGGCCGGGCTGCAAGTAGTCAGGACCGGCTTCGCAGTTGGCCCGCCAGCTCAGTGGCGCCCCTGGCGGCCGGAGGGATAACCCGTATCCCGTCCCAAATTCTGCCTCAGCGCGGTGCATGGGAAGGCCCGCCCGTGCCGCCACCGTATCTCTCTCCACCGTGATCCCTACCCTGTTAAGTGTCATTTGCGCAAATTCATACTTTTAATTCTAGCCTGATTGCATGTAAACGATATTGACCAATGTACTAAGACAAATAAAATTAAAGAGAAAATATCCCACTGTGCATTATTCTTCCAGGAAAACCCACCCAGAGTCGCGCGCCACACCCCGTGCAATGCACCGCCCAGACGATCACATATTTCGCTAACGGGAGCGACAAAGAGAGATGCATAGTTCATATAACTGCTAGCACAGCAGTACACCGCGAAAAACCACGGTTGCAGAGGTGATTGCCTCCGCGCGGAACATCCGACACCCGGCTGCCCGGCACCGGACCAGACCGCGCCGGACCGCGCTGAAACGCGCTGTACCGCGCCGGACCGACCGCCAGCCAAAAGCCGCATAGCTCGACCCTGCAGTACACTGCGAAAAAAATCTGGGCGCAAATCGCAGATGTGCACTGCACTACCCAGACGACCCAGATTAGCAGTTTCAGTTCAGCACCCAGTTTAGAAGCTTTAGCACCTAGTTTAGCAGTGTTCGTACACAGTTTAACAGCTTTAGCACCCAGGTTAGCAGCTTTTGGCATAAAATTTAGCAGCTTTGGCAGTAAGTTTAGCAGTGTGAGGTTGCGGTACCTTTGTTGTGTTACAGTTTTGGAAGCAAGCATAGCATCCCAGGTAGTAAGTGTAGCAGCTTTGGCACCCAGTTTAGAAGCTTTGGCACCAATTTAAGAAGCTTTAGCACCCAGTTTAGAAGCTTTAACACCCAGATTAGCAGTTTTAGCACCCAGTTTAGAAGCTTTAGCATCTAGTTTAGAAGCAATTGCGCCCACTTTATCAGTGTTAGCTCCCAGTTTAGCAGCATTGCCACCGCATTTAGCAATTTTAGAACCAAGTTTAGCTAAGTCGGAAGCATGTGTGGCAGTTCATGTGGCACTAGGAAGGGTCTAATTTGGCACTGAGTTGGTCGCCCGCCGCCCCTGTTCGTGCCCGCCCTCGCCAGACCTGAGCGCGCCGGATCGCGCCAAAACGGCCGCAACAAACCGCGCCGAAACGCGCTAAAACGCACCGGACCGCCCGCGCCCCGGGCCCACGCCGAAACGCACCGGACCGCACCCGCCTGTTTTCGCTCCCGCCCGCGCCGGCCGTGCCGAACCGTGCCGGAACGCGCCGAACCGCCCGCGCCCCAGGCCCGACAGCCAAAAGACGGTTAGCTCGACCCTGTAGTACACTGCGAAAAAATTCTGGGCGCATATCGCAGATGTGCACTGCACAACCTAGACGACACCACGCTTAACACAATAAGTGCGAGAGAGAACACACATTACGCCAACGAGAGCGACAGGGAAAGATGCACACCTCAGAAAACTGCTGACACTGCACTACACTGCGAAAACACAAGCACGGTGCATTTCCTCCGCGCGCGACATCCGGCACGCGACACGCTGACGGCATCGAAATATGACACTTGCCCCTTGGAGGTGGGCAAGCCTGCAACACAAACCCGAGTCCAGGGGGCCCCCTTGGTCCACCGCTCGTTGCCTCGTCCTACCCCCTCCCCCTCCCGTCACTTCTTCTGCCCCCAACACCTTTGCGCTACGGGGGACAGAACCCTGACTGAAATTCCCACATGGAATCCCACAGGGCATCTCTTCCCACAAGGTGCTGTGGGACTGTGGGATTTTGGCGTGGGAAAATATTCCCACAGGATCCGTTACCCCACAAGTTCATCCCCCACATAAAAATATGTCCCACATGGTTGTGTCGCCCACATAAAATATGTCCCACATGGTAGTGTCGCCCACATAAAATGTCCCATAGGGTAGTGTCTCTCATGTGCTTTCTGTGACAGCTTTCCCACAGCGTTCTCCACCCACAAAAAAACGCCTCCCACATTTTTTCATTTAGTTGCGACGCCGAGCGCCTGCGAGTATCAGGGTAGGCCAGCCCGCACGACACATGTGCAAACAGAAGTCATGGTTGCCTACCCACCAGGGGCCATATGGGAATGCAGCTAGTATTTGACTTCCAAGGTGAATATGAACATAGTGAACAAAGAAATAAGAGTGAATAAAGAAATAAGTAAAGGTTTAATGAAACACATTACTTAATGAAAAATAATAAAATGGAACAGTTACTCATAGTCAGCATGCCAGAGTGAATGAGGAAATAAGTACAGGTTTCATGAAACACATTATTACTTAATGAAAAAAAATAAAAATTAACTGTTACTCAGTCATAGGGTGCCAGAGTGAATAAAGAAATAAGTACAGGTTTGATGAAACATTACTTAATGAAAAATAAAATAAAAATGAACAGTCAGTGTGCTAATCATGCCGTTAATCTTCATATCCCATGTCAGAATCTTGCTCTCTGTATCCCTCACCACACTGAGAATCTTGGTCTCCGTCTCTATCTCCAAACAGGGAATCTTCATCTCCGTCTCTGTCACTGCCTCCACTCTGGATATCTTTGTCTCCCTCTCCACACTGGGAATCTTGGTCTCCGTCTCCCTCTCCACACTGGAAATCTTGGTCTCCCTCTACACACTGGAAATCTTGGTCTCCGTCTCCAAACAGGGAATCTTCATCTCCGTCTCTGTCACTGCCTCCAGTCTGGGAATCTTGGTCTCTATCTCCACACTGGGAATCTTGGTCTCTATCTCCACACTGGGAATATTGGTCTCCATCTCTGTCTCCAAGCAGGGAAGTTTGGTCTCCATCTCTGTCTCCAAGCAGGGAAGTTTGGTCTCCATCTCTGTCTCCAAGCAGGGAAGTTTGGTCTCCATCTCTGTTACTGCCACCACTCTGGGAATCATTTTCACTCTCATCTTGGTTCTTCAGAAACATGAAAGCAGATGACAATTATTACCTACAGAACACAGAGCACCAGAGGAAGAAGAGAAAACATTGTACTCACACAAATGGCTGCTTTGGGTTTCCTGGCCCGCTTGGGCTTTGATGAAGGATCTGACTCATTAAATTTATCTCTCATCGATGTGCGGGCATTCCGCACATATTGAAGTATTACATCTTCATCTGTAATTCTCTTGGCCATCACACGTCCAGCAACAACTCCTGATAAACAAGCAGAAGAAAAAAAAATGTTGAGAAAGGCATCAGATAAAGAATTAATAATCAAACTAGAGTTGCTTAACATACTTACCCAATATAGCATTAACTTTAGCTGGCGTGGCTGCCACTTTGGGACTTCTCCTCTTATTTGTGGGACACTGGCTTCCAGTTAGAGACCGCTGGGCCATGATTTTTCGCTCAGGCCATGCCTCTGTCATTAACTCCCTGGCCATAATGGTAAATTTTGGCATCACAGCCCACCTGCTTGACCAGTTTCCCTCGGACACATACAACCCATTCCCAATGTGTACCTGGGAAAAAATGTTCAAAATAAAGCAAAAGGTACACACACCTACGCTTCCAATTTGTTACATCACTCACTTTCCCACTTCCATCCCGCTGCAAAGGGACCTCTCCTGTTAGGTCCTTCATAATCATTGGGGCTAATTCCATGTATGACAGATCTAACGGAAAATAAACAAGCAAGAAGTAAGACTTTGGATTCCTAACAAGATAATAGAAAGAAAACACAAGATACATACTCCGGCTTTTCTTCTTTTTGGGGGTTCCGTGTGATCCGTGTGAGAAATATCATTCTCTGAAATCATGAGAGACAATGTAAAAATCCAGGGCATGGTAAAACAATCTACAAGCCTAAGAATGAGGAGAAAGCATCATTACCTCTACCCCAAAGATTTTTACGTGGCTGCAGTGGCTGTGCGTTCCAAGTAGAATGATGACCAGACCGCTTTAGACCAAACCCTTGATTTTTCTTGGATTGCCTTGAGACATTCTTGGTCTGGAGGGTTCGGTTAGTACTTGATGAACCTTCAGAGAAAATATATGTTTAGATAAAATAATAAAATAAAAGTTGAAGCAGATAAGATAATTTACCTGCGTTTTTCTGATGAGGCTCTCTGTTAGGACTGTTCTCAAGGACAATACTGTTGTTGGCACTGCTCTCTGAAGATAGTCTCAACTTCTTACCAGAGTGGCTTGTTGAGCAGCTGGATTGAAGAGAAGCACCACCCAATGATTGCTTAGGACTTGAATCTGGAAACAAAAAGAAAGTGAATGTTATATGGAATAAACAACAGGGTCCAGGCTGCAACGGCTACAAACCTCTTGTTTTCTTAGGAGATTTCCTGAAATTCCTTGCAGGGGCAACTGTGGTTTCTTTGCCACGGCTTTCTCCAATTTGGCTACCTCCTTTTGCGGTTGGACTTTTAGCGCAGCTGAATATAGTTCTGGCACTACATTTTGATGGGTTTGAACTTTGGCCTGGGAAAAAGGGAACATAAGCAATAACAAATAACCAGATTTTAGACACAAACAAAACAATTATCTTCAGATGAAGAATCATAAATTTACCAGAGTTTTTCTGATGTGGCTCCCTGTTAAACCGGTTTTCAAGGACAGTACTGTTGTTGGCACTTCTCTCTGAAGATAGTCTCAACTTCTTAACAGTATGGCTTGTTGAGCAGCTGGATTGTAGAGAAGCATCACCCAATGATTGCTTAGGACTTGAATCTGGGAACAAAAGAAAGTGAATGTTATATGGAATAAACAACACTGCCCAGGCTGCAACAGCTACAAACCTCTTGTTTTCTTAGGAGATTTCCTGAAATTCCTTGCAGCGGCAACTGTTGTTTCTTTGCCACGGCTTTCTCCAGTTTGGCTACCTCCTTTTGCTGTCGGACTTTTAGAGCAGCTGATAATGGCACTACATTTTGATGGGTTTGAACTTTGGCCTGGGAAAAAGGGAACATAAGCAATAACAAATAACCAGATTTTAGACACAAACAAAACAATTATCTTCAGATGAAGTATCATAAATTTACCTGTGTTTTTCTGATGTGGCTCCCTGTTAGAACTGTTTTCAAGGACAATACTGTTGTTGGCACTTCTCTGTGAAGATAGTCTCAACTTCTTAACAGTATGGCTTGCTGAGCAGCTGGATTGTAGAGGAGCACTATCCAATGATTGCTTAGGACTTGAATCTGGGAACAAAAAGAAAGTGAATGTTATATGGAATAAACAACACTGCCCAGGCTGCAACAGCTACAAACCTCTTGTTTTCTTAGGAGATTTCCTGAAATTCCTTGCAGCGGCAACTGTTGTTTCTTTGCCACGGCTTTCTCCAGTTTGGCTACCTCCTTTTGCTGTCGGACTTTTAGAGCAGCTGATAATGGCACTACATTTTGATGGGTTTGAACTTTGGCCTGGGAAAAAGGGAACATAAGCAATAACAAATAACCAGATTTTAGACACAAACAAAACAATTATCTTCAGATGAAGTATCATAAATTTACCTGTGTTTTTCTGATGTGGCTCCCTGTTAGAACTGTTTTCAAGGACAATACTGTTGTTGGCACTTCTCTCTGAAGATAGTCTCAACTTCTTAACAGTATGGCTTGCTGAGCAGCTGGATTGTAGAGGAGCACTATCCAATGATTGCTTAGGACTTGAATCTGGGAACAAAAAGAAAGTGAATGTTATATGGAATAAACAACACTGCCCAGGCTGCAACAGCTACAAACCTCTTGTTTTCTTAGGAGATTTCCTGAAATTCCTTGCAGGGGCAACTGTTGTTTCTTTGCCACGGCTTTCTCCAGTTTGGCTACCTCCTTTTGCTGTCGGACTTTTAGAGCAGCTGATAATGGCACTACATTTTGATGGGTTTGAACTTTGGCCTGGGAAAAAGGGAACATAAGCAATAACAAATAACCAGATTTTAGACACAAACAAAACATAATCATCTTCAGATGAAGAACCCAGGTTTGGTACAAAATTGGCATTACATTCTTGTAATGCCTTCCTTATAAAATACCAATATAACAGTGGTGGTACTTGTGGTCTTTACTCCTTGTAAGTTTTATCCCAAACACTACATGAAGTAAATAGAACTTGGAAAACAAAAAACAAACACGCATTTCATATGGTTAAGTTAATGACTTTGCCATAAGTTCGACAAAGAAAATGTCTTGCTACTTAACATCTAAATTTTAAACTTCTTATAAGCGAAACAGTCTGACAAAATTTAACCATTCCAAGCCTAAACCCAAGAGGAATGGCATGGTTGCGAACGCTGAGGTGTGCATCACTTACTATTCTGAAGAGATTCTGCCTGCCTTCGCCTAGCTTCTTGGACCCTCAGTCGAGACATAGCACGACGACTAAAATGAACTTCATCCGGATCCTGGAAATCAAGATACAATAGAATCATGAGCCAAAAACATTGCTTGAGGTACCATGCAAATTTTGAGAACAAACAGACTGCTTTCAGATGTCAGAAACTGTGTGGTCATTGAACTGAAATCTGGAGCTATACAAGTTACATGTCAGCCAGTAAATAAATTGGAATTGCTCACGTTTCTGGTTTCCTTTGAAGTGGATGTAGTGGCATTAGATGCATTTGGTACACTCTTGGTCAGTTCTGCAGGCAGACCACGTATCTTCAAATCTGTAGCATTCCTACGCAGAGCATCCAGAGTTTCTGCAACAACAGCAATATCAATTAATATTCACACCTTACCTTAAAACATTCATGCAAGGTTACAGTTGCAGGACTAGAAATCGTAGAGTAAGTGGTTCAAAATAGAATAATGACCAGGCTGACCTAACCCTTAGTAAACTTTCCAGCCGTGCCGCCTAAAGTAACAGATTCTAACCCCAAATTAGAAATTGAAACAAGTACTAGAAAGACTAGGAGTGAGCAAATGCGAATGCAAATGTTAACTTGGAATTCATGGACACACTGCGCGGGAAACGAGTCACTGTTCCCCATTTGAGCCTTCCCCGGACACACTGCGCGGGAAACGACTCACTGTTCCCCATTTGACCCTTCCCCGTCTCCAACAAACCGAGCAGATTGGCGGAAGGCATGCATCAACAAACCGGCACTAGGAAACGGACTTGCAACGCAAAATCGCGAAAACATGCGAGCGGATTTCGTGAAAAGGGCGGTTACAAAAGTTCACTAACCGTTTTTGACGCGTAGGCATTCAATGGCGTCTAATGCCATCTAATTGCCAAGTACGCACAGCTCAGCCCTATGTGCTCAACGACAGGCACCAGTCACATTTTACGAACACGGGCACACATTACTTACCTCCAAGACACAAGATGTGCGCATCGAAAAGTTCTTCTGTTGTGAAGCTTCCGTCATTTGGGAGAACGTCCCATTTCACTGAGTAGGCATGACTCGGAAGGAAGTCGGACTTGTGCAACGGACTGAAGTTACGTATGTCACTAACTTCGACAACCTTCTTGGATTTCTCACCCGTTAGAAATCTGACTAACGCCTTTTTGAGTCTACCCATGGCAAATTGGGGAAAAGCTAAAAGGCAGCGAGGATAGCAAGCCAGCAACCAAACAACACTGGCGGCAGCTGTGCCCGACCATGCCCGACGCGACGGCGACGACGATCAACGCTCACTGACGGCGGCGGTTGGGCGGCTGGGCAGACCGAGCTGGCAGCGCGGCACACTGTCGCCAACCCACCAGCCACCACCCGCTCTGTAATGCTCTGTAACCGATTTCACTCCTCAGATGATAAAAGTTATTCCACGTTAGAGCGAATGCTTTTCTTCGTTCGTGTGATCTATTTTTTTTTTTCTTTGCTGGCTTCATGTGATCTAAGTAGGTCTTTCATTGCAGGGGCGTAGCCAGACTTGGGTTTCGATGGGGGAATGCCCGAGGGGTCCGTCACTTGGTACAGTCCCTGTACACCTGGAAATACAGTCTCATATCCAGTCACTTTACAGTCCCTCCAGTCCCTCCCAGTGTTTCCAGTCTTCAGCCTTTTTTCCCAATTAATTTTTGAAAATATTGCCGTTAGATTTGAGGGACTTCCCTACGTTGCAGGGTCATTTAACCCGTCCACCAAAAAAAAACAAAAAAAAACACAACTTTCTATGAATGCTACAAATATAATGTTCTCGCTTTTAACCGAATTCAAGTATCACGAGGAAAGAGTGAAAACCCTTATCATGGGTCCCTGTCAATACCTCCAATCACTTTCAGTTATTTCCTCCAGTCTTTCTACAGTCCTCCAGTCACCTCCAGTCATTTTGGATTACAGTCCCTGTACACAGTTTTCGAGAGTGACGTGACGTACCCCTCGGGTATGCCGCGCTAGTTGCCTACCCCGGTCGCCGGTTTCAGGGGTTTGATTCCCCCTTCCGCTACGCCCGTTTCATAGAACCCTGCGTAACTATCTCTGACTTCTTTGTGCGTCTCGTCCACCATGCAATTAGTAGGGATCGTCCATAAATTAACTTGCGCCCCCTCTCCCGGTCAGAGAAGACGTCCAGAAATAACGTCACGCTGCTGTGTTGGATAACTACCCCCTCACCCAAGGAGCCATGGAGGACGTCGACGGCGTCGTGGTGAACAGCTACGATTGAAACCACACAGCGCCTGGGCGATGGCGACCCAAGCCTCAGCTTCCCCGGCCGGTCCCGAAACAGGAATCACTTTCTTGGGTCCGCCTTGCGCTTCGGGAGCCGGAGCGGCGTTCCGGTCCATAGCTGCCGTGACTTCGGACACACGTGTGCGAGGTGGTCGCTGTCTTGGAAGGGGCCGCCGACGAGAGGGTGCTCTCCGCCACCGCCACCCTGGGGTCCTTCGCCGACGGGTCCGGCGGGGGCATTGCGTATCTGCGCGAGGCGGCCCGGGCCTCGGCTTCCGGCGCCCCCGCCGGCGACGTCTCGCGGCCTCTGTGGCTCCGCAGCTCCGCCTCGGACCGGCTCCCGGCCGCGGCCGCGGCCGCGGCGTGGCCTGGGGCGCGGCGGCGTGCTGCCGTCCAGCCCCGGGGCTCGGAGTGGGGGCGCTGCTCGCTGGCGGGTGGGCGACGGTCGTCGGAAGTTGCCTTGGCCGGGGCCTGCTCCAGCGGGGTGTTGGGGGTGCTGTGCCCGTCGGGACTCCCCGTCCTCCACTGCCGCGCCGTCGGGGAGGTGCCGCGGGTCGTCGGTCGGGAGGCGGGGGGCTGCGAGTCGAGCCGCGCCCTGGCGGCTCCGCCCCGCAGGCACGTAGCTGGCCGGAGTTTTCGGAGGGGGTCAGGCCGCGCTTTTTGCCTACTTACAGGCGGGATGTCACGCTGGTTGCCTACCTGCCAGGCGGTGCCCTTCGGGCATAACCAGGGGGGTCATGACCCCCCCCCCCCCCCCCCCCCGGCTACGTGCCTGCCGCCCCGAGTGCCGTGGTGAGCTTGGCGTCGACCTGCCTCTTCATGTGCCGCGTGTGCCCGCCGGCCTCCGCCCGCGTCCTCGTCGACGGGTGCGCGACCGTGACTCCACACTCCGCCCTTGGTGGTGTTGGGCGCCGCCATCTCGGGCTGCGCGTCGGGATCCGGGGTTGCGGCGCCGCGGCCCCGTGAAGGCCGCCAGCGTGGTGGACACCCACCGCTATAGAAGGCGCGGAAGCGCGGGCGCCTTCACGGGGGATGGCGGTGCGCCGCTGCGTCCGGGGCCGCGCCCCGGCCGTGGCTGGGGGCTGGTTCGGGGTGGGGCTGCGGAGGCCGCGAGGCGTCGTCGGCGGGGGGTGCCGGAGGCTGGGGCTTGGGCCGCCTCCTCGGGTTTCTTCGCGATGGGGAGGCGGGAGATCCGTGGTGCCCCTGCCGGGTTGTCGGCGAGGGACTTTGGGGTGGCGGCGAGCGCCTTCCCGTCGGCGGCCCTTTCCAGGACGGCGGCCGATTCGCATGCGTGTGTTTGAGGTCACGGCGGCTGCGTGCTGGAGCGCCGCTCTGGTTCTCGGGGCGCGGGTGGGCTCGGGAGGGTGATTTTCGTTTCGGGGACCATAATGCGGGGGTAAAGGACCAGGAGGGGGGGGGGAGGGGCTGGTTGGCAAGGGCACCTCTGTCTTTCGTGTCCCCTTAAGGGACAGCGCGGTCAGAGCAAGCAATACTTATGTACAAGCGACTGCTACACTAAATAAGATATTTTTACCATGAATCAATCGGAAATTTCTCATGTAAGTCTCCAGCGCAACCTGTTTCATGTGACATTGTCATTAGAACTTCTTTTCTCTTAAGTTTTGGTATGATTTTGTCATTATCAATCAACAATTTTTATCTTGAATGACGTAAGTCCATCACCCCTTACTTTTCAGGAGTGCAGTAAAACCGTCAAAAATTTTGATGCCAGATGTGTTTGAAAAGCTATTGCAATATTGTTTTCACTTAAATTATTCATTTTTAAGTTATAATTGCATGCTGAAAAGGGATTTTGAAAAGCTGTACAGACAATTTATTGGGATGGCTAAGCCAGAAAGCCAGCACATATTTCACTTTCACTGGCATCAGACCGCATCAGACCCAGTTAAAGAAGGGTAATGAGGGTGGAGACCAGGGGACAGTAAGGGGGAAATAATAAATTTTTGTGAAACATTTATTCACATTTACCAACTACAATGAAAGTGAATAAAACATGGTGCAGTTACAATGTTCATAGCAAATAACAGTCTTGTTTTATCGGTCACCATTTACCAATAAAATTGAACACATTGAAAACTACATGTCAGTCATATAATAGAAAGAAATGTGAAAACACATTAAAATGCTCATCACTATCATAAAGGCAAAGATATAAATACACAGTGTCTAGAGGCAGACCAAAAATGTAAATATTTTAAAAATACTAGACACCACCACATATGTCCTATAAAAACTTGACCTGAAGTTAACAAACATTAAATAGGTGTGGGAGAACTGTAACATATGAACCATGAGGAAGAACAGACCTACAACAAACCATTTTAAGGTCATTAATGGGTATGAGTAGTAACTCATCCCCAACAGATTCAATTTTACGAACACACATGTCTTCAGGCAAAATATTTACATCACGAATAGGAGTCATAACACTCGTACAGTACAATTCAAATCCAAACACATAACCATTTTGCTGTTGTACATCTAACACTATTTTTTTAACAACAATTATTTTCAAATCATTTGTTTGAAAAACAGAATTATCAAACTTTGTGCATGAAGTTTTAATAAGCATTTTGTTCTTGATAGCCTTATTATAAAGTTGACATCTTTGAATGTTCATATGACTTTGCTGACAAAGCCACTCTTCCTCTGGACACGCATGGTATGGAGTTGCAGAACCGATGAAGTGAGTGGAACCCACAGATATTACCTTCTTCAGAGTTTTTTTAGGCTGAATACTTGCTGCATAACACTTGGTCTGGTGGCTTGCAAATTTTTGCTCCAGAACGAGGCGGCAATGTTTGTGAGAAATTCCTCGGCACACCTGATTTGGTACTCCTTGTGCTGAATGTATTATTTTCTTTAAGTCTCCATTGCCTGCTTCAAAAGCATATGCGTTACTAATCGCCCACATTGGTCCCCAATTTCTCACGGTCATACAGACATGTTGCAACAAGTGTAAGTTAAATGTATGATATTTTGAGGGGTATGCTTCCCCAAAATGCTGAAGAAATTTCAAAATGAGTTTCTCTGCAGTATCTACATTGTTCAAAGTAACTCTAGTTCTATTTATAAAATACACAGCTTGAACTAAATATAACCAGCTTTGTACATAACGCTGTGGCATTATTTCAAGCAAAAGAGGGACAGAAAACAGAAGCATAAAGTTTGCATAGTCTCGAGCCTTCCAATCAGCTTTTTCAGACATATTTCTGGGGAACTTCCGAACTTCTACAGGAGGTGTAAGCGCTTTAATACGAGAGTCTAACAATGCAATATTTTCTTGGGTGAGAAAATTATAGTCTGTCTCTGATTTGCTCCACATCTCTAAACACTGTCTAGCCACACCATGATCTAATGCGTGTAGGGCATCAACGACAAACCCATTTACACAATCAAATGATTGGCTCTTCAAATCAAAGAAAGCACATTTTGACACTGCACCATTAGTTTCAGCAGCTTTCTCTAGTGGAGACCGGATATATGTTCTTCTGGTAACAGCTTTAACTGAATCACTATAAAGTTGATCATGAGTTCTCTCTGGGTAAACATGTTCAGTGAAAAGGAACCTCACAGCTCCCTCCAAATGTTCTCCAGGTTGCAAGCACCAATTACATGAAAAATACCCAGAGTGGCTGCTAATACCCTGAACGCTGCCTCTAGCGCCAGAGTCAACACAAGCAGAAATGACAAAGGCCCGTACATTCAGTTCATTTTCTTGGACTCTAATTTTAACTCCATCTGACAGTCTGTTTAACTGAGCTACTAAAGGTTTTAGAAATAAATCCATAGTTGGATGTTCTTTACCAAACCACAAACCTGCAATTATGAGATTTTTCATGCGCAAGAGGGGTGGCAGTTCATTTATCATAAGAAATATGGGCCAAACTGAACCGTTAGAAGATGCCCATAAGGCAGCACCATCAGTGTTAAATGTGAAACTTATTAACATGCCAGTACCTAAATGCCTAAAAGTGGCAACAAACTTCCTATACATTTTTCCATCATAAATATCATGAAACATTCCTTCCTGATGACTATCATACACACTTCCTGGTTCAACTAGCTTCTCCATTATGTCACGATTACCAAGTAACAACTCAAGTTGATTCACTATGTCATAAGTAACAAAATATCTAGAAGTAGGATTATCTATTTTAGTTTTACAAGATTTACATACCTTCTCCACAATACTACCAAAGTCCCTATGACACACACCACAGAAATAATGCTTTTCAATCCCTGCCACTTTCTCATCATAAAGAATAGTGTCAAACAAATGTTGAGACCCCGGAAGCAATGGAATTTCATGAGAAAAGTTAAATAAATTAGCAACATCAACCAAAGATTTGTTGGTCCACTTGTTCTGTTGATGAGCAGACAGTAACATTAACATCAGCTCTCCTTTAGATACATTTACAGATGTATCAAATTCTTTTCCAGTTCATTGAAATTTAAGAAGTTTTCTTTAGGGGGCACAGAGCTGCTTCTGGATTTGGATCAGAGTTACCATCTTCACCAGAATCAATTACAGCTCCTGGATTTGGATCAGAGTTTCCATCTTCATCAGAATCAGTTACATCATCAATAACTATTCCTTCATGGACTTCCTCAAAATACAGTTGTTCTTCCTGTTGAGGCGAAGAGTTTTGAGTTCCAGATGAGGATGGGTTTTCATTTGATGACTCTTTGGCTTCCCCTCCAGAATCTGTCACAGTTTCATCAGATGATGTTTCACAGTCAGACAAAGGTGGCCCAGCCTTGGATGAAACAGCATTAACTTCCTGCAAAGAGATATATCCAAATTTAACAAAAACTTCCCTGGGGTTAAAATAAGTGTCTGCTTGAAACCAAATCATCCTGTCTGCTATGGCTGCAAAATAACTATAACATTTAAAATTTGTCCATGTAACACATAATATCCATCACTGCATGTCTTGAATTCAACATTTCCCCCCCCCACTAACACTCACAAATAACAATCACATCACTGTATTTGAGTGCATACAATGAAAGAAAAGAAGAAACAGAAGGAATCTGAAGTACAGAATCAAGACAGAGAGTCATTCACAAATTCAAATTAACACTACTGTCTTCAAAATTAAAATTATTCCAAGAAATCAGGTAAGGATGAATTAGAAACAGTATCACTATCAGTCTGAGTTTCATGGACAAATCCACAATATTTCGTTAATATTGCAGTACTGCACACTGATAGCAGTTGCTAAGCAAATTAAGTTATGAAAGCTTTACAACACACAACACGTACCGTTTCATCCTCAGATGAGGTTTTATCATAGAGGTTACCGGCAAGTGAGACAGCAGAATCTGTCTCTCGTCTGTCATTGGCATCCTGATGACTTGTTGAAGCCCGTGCATAATCGTCACTCTGCTGATCCAAAAACCACAAAACTGATTAGCACACGATCTCAATGGATTAAAAATCTAAAACAAATTAATTTTAAAGAAGGGAATTTTAAAAAACAAAAACATTGTATATTATGGTTAAATGTTCGGGATGGTAAGTTGCACATGTAAGTTTAGGCATACATTATGGTACATTCACACGGTATGAATTCTATGAACCTCCGGAGAACAGATTGCCTTTGAAATTGACTTCACTAAAATACAATACAGTTTTTATGAAATGGTAGGGAAACTTACTTTGTGGAATTCTTGAAAATGTGAATGGTCCGAACGAGAGATTTGGTCTTCATCTGAAAGCTGATTTTCTTTAACATCCTCCTATAAGAATGAATCACAAACACAAGTTTAATTTATCGTTTTTATATAAATTTGTAGGATACAAAAATGACTGTTGCTGCACAGTACGAGAACAGTGTCTACAGTTCAGGGAAGCAACTTATTCCAGACTCTTGCGTATAATTATAGCACGCTCAACATTCCAGGCTTACTTCCACATTCAACCCTTTTATTAAACAGGAAAGTTATTCGTTTACATGGACTTAAATAAAGTTACTATACCGTCTTTTTCCTTTTGGCTTCAGAAGGCTGCATGAAGTTCTGCCTATTGAGGGTCTTATTGCTAATTTTGGTATTTTGGTACAAAAATCTCTTGTAGCGAGTGGGAAGGGTCACAGGAATTTTCTCGTCGTCATCCGAGCTACCCGAAGACATTTTCTCTCTTATCCCTGGAATCAATAAAAACAAACCTTATCACAATGTATTCCCCTAACCTGCATTAGGCAAATGATACATCCTAACAAGAGAAGAAAAACGATTATAACCCACAAGAAAGATACTTACGAATGCAATGTTTTCTTCTAAAAAGCCGCGCTAAACGATTCGTCGACAAATAAAACACAATAGTAGAATAAAATGTTAAAACCTTCCTATCGCGGAAAGAGCATGCCCAGCCCCGAAAGGACACAAACACCGGCCAGTCTGAGTCTGCAGCCTGTTCTCTTCGCTAGTTCTCGAAATACCCACCAGAGCGAACTGCATGACATTTGGCACTACACCCCAGCAATGGCGATACTCCTCTCTGAAACGTACATTAGTGAAAGCTCACTTTCAGAATAACATTCGAATTAACTGTGGGAGTTTGTTGGATTTCTCACAATTTTTCGTTGTGAACATCTTTTTCTTAATAAAACTCCTGAAAGGAGCATATTTGATGAGGAACTTGCATGTGGGATGCAGTGAATCCGCATGGAAAATGTGCTCCCGGTGACATGTGGGAACAAATTCATGTGGGATTTCACAGCATTTCATGTGTGGGTATTGAGATCCTGTGGGTATGGCCTAAGTGGGAACAAAAATCATGTGGGATTTCACAGTATTTCATGTGTGGGCATTAAGATCCTGTGGGTTTAGTCGAAGTGGGAACCAAAATCATGTGGGATTTCGGTGTGGGGGCGCTGTTCCATGTGGGACATTCGTACGATCCCACATGAAATGGCTCCCACAATCCTGTGGGACGTGTGGGAATTTTAGTCAGGGAAACCATTGCAACTCGCACAACACTCCTAGTTCTCATCCTCTCGGAGGGGAACCAATTACTTCTACAACTCCAGCACCTACGCTGCCGCCAACGAGAACGCCTGTGAGGTAGGCAGCCCCGCCAAGCTGCGATGTGCGGCGGACCCGAGGCAGAGCACGGCGCTCACGAGCACCTGCATGGATTACAAGGCTCCCAACTCCGCTACGGAGCGGATCGCCTCAATTTATTTATTTAACTGTTTACTTTATGTAATTCATTATTTATTTTATTTAATCCATCATTTATTTTATTTAATCCGGCATATTTTTTTATTTATTTATTTAATTATTTGTTTTATTCAACTCTTTTTTTTGTAATTTAATTAATTTATTTCATTTATTTATTTTATTCATTTGTGTTAACAAAATGCACTTTTCTATATTTTTAACTTTAATTCCAAAAAACTAGGGGATCAACTGGTTTAGGCATTTTCAGTGTCATTATGAAATATTCGTGCATGCAATTTCCAGACTCTACATCTGCATCGCATGGGGCTCAATAACCCTGCAAAGTCAACCCAATAAGCCATGCAATATTTATACATCATTTAGCATTAATAAAAGAATAATAACGGAATGGTGGGGATCATTCGGCGCGGGGCTCAATGATGGCGACCCCTTTGGACCCTAGAGTATGCACGAGAGGCACAACCCTCAGAGCGGAACATTGTCGATGTGCCGACCGGTCAGTGCCAGTGAGAACTAGGGGGCCGCGGGCCGCGCCGCGACTAGCCAACCTATCGACAATGAAGTCTCGCCACAATTCCCCTCACATATCCCGTTTTACATAATGTGTTCAGTCGCTGTACACTATGACATTTCCCGTGTAACGCGGTGTTTTCCCGTCTGTCTCACCTGCATTTTGAGGTAAAAACTTGTTTAAAAGAAACAAAAAACCAAAAACTTCGAAACTTCAAATCACCTACGTTTCCTCCGTTCTTGAAAATTAAGTAAGAGCTAACCAAATAAAAATTCGGAATAACTAATATATAGAATTATATTTTGTGACACTTCGGGCCTACCAGTATTTCACGAAGTGTAATAGTATTTTTTTTTCTTGGAAGCAAAGCCCCATATGGCCCTCTGACAGAAGTTTTTCAAACTCTCCATATTATCGAAGGGTACTCGCACAAGACACGGTGACGTGTTTTTACACTTCAAAAATATCACACACGGTTTAAAAACGAGTTTTAAAGTCGGCTTTCTCACTCCTTTCAATGGGGAAAGTAAGAGACAGAGCACCTCGTCAGCAGGTACCACTAGTCCAAAATCAAAACGATCTAAAAAATCAAAAATCTGTCTAACAGAATTACGGACAGGACAATAGCCGTATTAAATAGTCTAGCGTGTTGTTACATTCAAAAAAATATCATAGTGATCAGAAAGACCACTTCAAACTTCAGCTTGCTCTCTCCATCCAATGGTGATAGCAAGAGACAGAGCTACTGTTACAACGCCTCTAGACGAGCTATGCTCGACTCGTCAGCAGGCTGCATCAGCAACCTCTGCCTGACTCAGTATCATTCTGTCCTTCTCCAGAGCACAGCCAAATCGGACGTCCTTCTTTTTTGTTGCGTAGCCTTTGCCGGGTACCCATTGTCGATGTGGCGAGCCGAGCCAAGCCAAGCCGAGGCCCCGCTAAAAGGGAGGCGACTCAAGAGTCAGGACCGTTTGGGACCGGTGGGGGGACAACAGTGCGAGAGCCTTGCAGGAGGCTAGCGCTAGGCGGCCCGCGTATGAGAAATCAGGCGATACACTGACCGCTACCTAGACGCCCTAGCTCTTCAACTACTCCCTCTCCTCCTAGAAGGAGGTACAGACCACCCCGAACGACCCCAAAACTGAAACAAGGCTCAAGCAAAATCCTCATTCCATGAATTAAAAAATAAAATAAAGCAAACAATACCAAAAAGAACAAAATAGAAACTTAACGTCTATTTTAACCCAACCCCCGTGAAACTCCGGGCCTACCAGTATCTCACACAGTGGGATAGTATTTTTTTTTTTATCTCCGAAGAATTGCAAATAGTTTGCGACTGCACAGTAATGGACCTCGACCTCAACTTCGAAGTAAAACGGATCGGAGACGAGATTAAGCTGTCGCCATTGCACCCGTCACCGAACGACTATCCTGACGGCTCGTCTCAAGTTGCTGCGGCGGCGATGACACTGTGGGAAACATGCGAAGTTTTATGCAAAGCTTTGAAGATTTTCAGACATCATTAGACAGTTCGGGCCACTCCCTCGCGCTCACTAGTCAATGACCAGAAATTTAAACTTCCAGTGCTATACAGGGTGGTCCCGCTCATGGCGCAAAGCCGCTAAGGGTGGATTGGTGGTGCCTCCTAGGGGAGTGTTTCGATATACGACACTAGTGGGCGCAAACGTCTCTTAAGGGCAGTAGGGCCCCTGCAAAGTTTTGGATCGGTGCGCCGGGTGAGTAGGCAACCCTTTCGGCTCCAGCCGTTAAGAGAGAGCGTCAAGACTGCCCGTTTCTATGATGCGGGTGTGGGGGTTTTCAAAAAACCGTCCTTGCGGTACGTCTCAGCCAGGGAAACGCTGGGTGTAAACGCGCCGCGCCTCATTTGCATTACCATCTGCAAGACCGTAGCAGAAATGCATGTCGGCGAGCTCCTGCCATCCGAACCGCTCCCTGTTGATGCAATGACATTAGACAACGACACGCGTCAACTCATTCGTCCGGTGGAGTGAGACAAAACGCCCACTAATCCCTGAGAATGAGAGATGTAGACTCAGTTGACCGTGTGAGCCTGCCTACCACACTTTAGGCAAAGCGTGCCGCTACGAACTTTTGCGTTGGAAGAGTGCGTACCAAATGTCACATCTACCGTGTGTAACTAGTTTGTCTGTGCAGGCGATCTGGGGTGCTCGATAAAAACACCGTGTTGTGCATATGTTCTGTCTGCCAAGAAAGATTCAACAGCGACGCCATAAACGATTTCGTCATGCTGCATTACGACGATTTTCCGGTGCATCTCACCTGCCCCAAGGGCTGTTTCTTTCATAATTTTCATAACATTTATATAGACCTTGTGAAAATTTACACGTTAAAATATTACTGCGTCCGGGTTTTCATTGCAAACAGCGAGATATCACGAAACGGTACATGCTTCATCGAACCACGTTCTATCGAGGGGACAACCACTCATTAAAAATGTGTACACAGATTTCAGGATTTCGCCGGATTACACGCCGTAGTTTTCGATAATTTTAGAATTTTATTGCTTTTCTGGCCATTTCAGCCTGTGTAGGTACTATTTTTCGGCATTAAGTCCAAGTCCAACTTCAAATTCGCAATTTTTTTTATCGCTTTCTTCTTAAAAATTCCTAGAATGTTGTACACATGATTGCGCTAGTGATTCGCCCCTCGCGTTCTATCGTCTTGAAACCCGGTTTCATGGACCTATTTGTTCAGTTCGGCCCCGTGGTTTACCGATCACGCAGGCTATCCGAGGGGAGAACAACATTGGCAACCGGGTTTCCGGATCTTTCAAACCACAATTTGCTGACGCTGCTGTGGCGCTTCTCAGGCGAACACCTGACTGCGCGCTGCCACTCCTGCTGCACTGCGGCCGACTGCTACTGCTGCTCCTGCTGACTGGTAAGCTAACCTAGCTAGCTGACGCTTAAGCATCATCTGCTAAAAATGCCGTCACAACCGAACACCACCCAACCTGTGTTTTCAGTGCCAGGACGGGCTATGACATTTTTGCCGCCGTGCGTCAATCGCAGACGTGATGTATTGCTCGCAGAGTTATTGTCATCGATAAGATTAGTAGGAGATAACGAAGCCTGTCTCAGAACGCAGGTGGCCGCATCACTTCGCCGCGACCAGCGCTGCTAAGAACACGAGGATTACCGTCCTACTGCTGTCATAAGTAGGGTGAGTCCGAGGGAACGAAAAGAAATTGTGTTTGCATTTGTCCCTTTTTTTCAGAGCCACTATGCAAAACCGAACACTGTTAAAACTAAGGCCTAGTACTACGCCCCAATAGGGTGGTCCACATTGCTAACAGCCGCGAGGGGGCAACCACTCATTTACAATGTGTACACAGATTTCAGGATTTCGTCGGATTACAACCCGTGGTTTTCGTTAATTTTAGAATTTTATTGCTTTTCTGTCTATTTTAGCCTATGTAGGTGCTATTTTTCGGCATGAAGTCCAAGTCAAACTTTAAACTCACAATTTTTATCAATTTCTTTTAAAAATTTCTAGAATTTTGTACACATGATTACGCGAGTGATTCGCCCCTCGAACAGCCGTGACCACGTGAGTAGGCAGGCGCAGGTAGGCATAATCTGTACAACCGGCTGTGTGTTCGGGCTACTTTTTGCCTACTTTTCTGGCAACACTGCCCCCTGCGTTTCTGTAGTTGGTCAGACCCCCCCGAAAAAAATTAACCTCCGATCAAATCCGGCCATGCCCTGCCATTTTTAGCCCCCCCCCCCTAATGCAGCGGCGTCGACCGCGTTCTGCATAGGTAGAGGCTGCTCAGCAGGTAACCTACTGGTCGAAAGGATGCTGTCTATCTTTCTTTGACGCCCAACGGTGAGATTGGGAGTCTCTCTTATGACGAAGAAGAAAACATCCACTTCTGGGATTTATAGCAACCATAGTCCCATAGTTTGGGAGTTAGTTCTTGGCCTTAGTACATATTGGGACCGACGCAGAACGCAAACAGGTTCCTCTCTGAAATCCCCAAAAAGTATCCAGTTGGTGCAATCTAGGGACAGGGGGGGGGGGGGTACAGTTGCAAGATTGCAGAGCCCCTGAAGTCCCTTAGCCTCAGAAGTCCCGCAGAGTGCTGAAAGGCCTCCACCTTGGCCTGAGCAATTTCCGACCAATTTTCGTCACCAACATTACAATCGAATGGCAATGGAACACCCAAAGCTACTACGTAGCACCAAAACTCATATGCATAAAATCACTCTGAGGTGAAGGAAAATACTCAAATTGAAACGGGTGCCACGAAAAGGGTAGGGACTGGGAGGGACTTCGGAGGGACATCGCAGGGGGAGTACTTCGAAAGGACTCCAAACGCCGTGGAATTTCTTTTTTTGTCCGTATTTCATAAAGGAACTTCATGGGGACGATTTAGGACCAAAATAGGGAGTTATTTTTCTATTTGGGAATTTGCCTCGGGATTCGTATGCTGCCGATTTGGATTCCATAGTAGCCGTGTTTGCCTGCTTCATCAACATCATCATGTGCTGTCAGACAACTGACAGCGACCCGTATTTAAATTGAATTAAGTTTTAATCGGTTTGACCACGATTTCGCGAGCCGTGCGCGCGGCCGCAGTGTGTGTGCGCGCGAGAGGGACGGGACCGATTTTATGTTCACTGTAAATCGAAGAGCGAGGTTCGTTACGCAATTTGGGCCATGTAAGACACATCGACCTAATAGGGCGAGGGGTTTGAACGTCACCCATTTAGGGAAATTCTCATCGCTCTTTCAGGGCGAGATCCCGCGAAACCCTCGCCCTTTTAGGGTGATGACTTTAAACATCGTCCTCTAGAGGGCGACGAAATTTGAGTCAAAAACTTCGCCTTCCAAAGGGCGAGGAACATCACTCTAAGATGTACAGTGTTTGTGGTCAATGTTCTCCTTTCCGTAGTTAAGCAATGTATGTATTTAACGAATATTGTCAAATTAAACTCCATTTAAAAGAAAGATTTCCATGCAAGTAAACCACAGACCTACCCGAAATTTCATCTTTGCTATACTTGTTCTGTTTCATTCTTTAGTTACTGAAGGACGAGTTGACTTAAATATTGGGCAAGGAGAATTTCTTATTTTGACCACGTGGCCAGACCATATTAGGGGGGGGGGGGGGGTCGAAAATGGCCCAAAACTGACCACGTGGATTTTGAATGGCCTCTAAGCTGCTGCGTCCCAAATAAATCAGTTTTTCAGACGATTTTGCGCCAAATTTGGACAAATTCTCTCACTATGACGGAATGGCACGTCGGGGTCACCCGACGGTGTGACCCGACTAATACACGAGTGGCAGCCCCCTCGGTTGGACTTTTGCCGGGGTTTCATGGTCGTGTTCGGTCAGGAGTTAGCCGGGGTGTGGCTGGGGTTGGGCCGGAGTCTACTCGAGCGGGTCACGTGCCGCGGTGGTCGCAGGTGGTCTCGCTGCTTGACAGCCGGGCCAGGTCCAGCAGGCCAGGATTTTGGTGATGCGAATCGGCAGGGCATTCGTCGCAGATTGGCTGGACTTAGCTGGGATTTGGGTACCATGTCATCATGGGCGGTGCGGATGTGCTCTCGCAGTGCTGCAGACTAGCAGCGGCCGGACTAATGACTTCGGTGTGTTTACAGGTCCTATCCTACTAGGCAGCTCAGAACGATGGACGATGGCAGGGCAGAGGACGGCCGTCCAGAGCAACAAGAAAGCGGTCAAGCAGAGCCATCCGATCGCTGGTGAGAGGGGCGAGGAGGTCGTTTTTGCAGGTCCGCCCGCGGGTCCGCCTCTGTTGGCGGGCTCAAACGAAAATCGGTCTTCGATATGGCGAGAAGCTCGCAGTCCGTCTTTGTTGACCGGATAAGTCGATTAGGTTTATTGCAAAACCATCATTGATGAAAATTTCAACGGTAAAACCCTGCGGTTGCGGTATTCACCTGTAATTTTCACCTCGCCCAAACCGTAATTACGGTACAGTCCGTATTTTATCAATACAGCTAGTCCGCACTCTCAAAACTGCGTGCTTAATTACGCACGGAGTGACCTAACCAGATACTTAAAGATTAACAGTATTTGATTTAACGATTTTGTTTTTTTTTGGTCTCTAACTTCCCCTGAAACAGAATGGTACAAACAGGGCTCGCCAATCTCTTGACGCCAGTAGTGTAACTATACCTATACAACCAACAATAGTACATAATGTAAAAACAAAACATTACATTCATTTTAAGAAAACGGCACCCACTTCTTCAAGTACCGCACTCTTCCTGCTAGGGCTTGACGTCGGTTTCAAACGTCAAAGATTTAATGACAAATTCAATTTTCGGAGAAGTGAAAAAGAGAGAACAGCCCCTCTTTCGTCCCATTCATTTGAGACTCGTCTGAAATCTCGCGCAGTCTCTCCCTTGGTGGTTCTCTGATGATCTGACTATGACATCTTTATCGCGTACCATCAGGAAACAAATTTTGCTCCGGCAACAAGGGAATACTGTAACGAAACCTACTGAAAACTAAACGTTCGGTTATACCTATTTAGTATAGAAATCGAACCCTATGGTTTACATCCGAGATCGAAACCATTGATTAAAAGGGTTAAGTATTTCGTTCACGCAAAAAAAATAACCTGCCATGGTACTAAAATTCTGGCAAGGGCGTACCATTTTTTTCGGAGAATAGACTCGGCTAGATTCTTTGCTGTAGTACTAAATTCGATTTGCCGGACATATTTAGAAGGTCCAGCTCAAGGAATTAGCACAGTTCATTCCCAACTATAGTTCAAGCCGTCTAACAGTATCAATTGATACCGCGCTGGGAAAACTGGTGATGCTCTGACCGGAGTCGAACCCGGATCATTGTCCAGTGGAGTCGAGCACGGAAGCCAGTGAGCCACCGAGACAACTACATGCGGGTCAGCCTCTCATTCCATGCGAGGACTCGGACTAGCTGCGCTGCGTCTTATTGATGCAGCAGATCGAGTCATTACCGGTGCCACCTGAGGTTCGCAGGGACGCTTAATCTGACGTGCTATTGATTCGCTAGCACCAGGGCTGAATAAATTAGCTGAACCAGGCAAAAACACAGACCAGCTCGTTCTATACACAGCTAAAAGTAAAATAGGAATTTGACTAATGCGAAGGCAACTCAGCAAAATGGCGAAGCAAAACAGTTAATAATTTTGCCCCACAGCAAAACCCATTCCAGAAAAAACAAGCTGGCCCATCCCTTCCGTCAACCTCGGTGCCAGTTCCGCTGCGCACCACCGGCACCTCGGTTCGACAGGGGGACTTGGCCAGCTTGGCCTGCCGGCGGCGTTTGCGGGGGCCTTCGGCCCCCGCCTCAAGTCTCCCTAGAGGTGCCCTATAGCAGATGTATTTGTTACGATTTAAATCGTTAACCTGAGCCCGTCCCTGTGCGCGCCGCGATATGGTAATGGTGTGCGCGCGGCGGCCAACCCTAACCTCAAAAAGCAAGAAAAAAGCACCGGTCTGACTTTTTTTTTTATTTTTAGTGTTCGGGGCAAGAAATGACTGGTAGCAAACGGAAAGGTTTCTTGGTAACGAAACGAAACTGTTTTGTTTCGTTTGTTTCGTTTCCCGTCCGTTTCTGTGCTTTTGCTGGTTTTTTTTCATCGTGATGTTTTCACCTGCTCCTACCGCCATTTACCAATGGCTTCTGTCGTGAACGGCGCCATGCCCAGAACTAACAAACGGCCGGGAAGCGGATACCCTGCCCTGACGCGTCCGAATACGTCTTCTGTCCCTTTCTGTTTTAGCGGAACGACTGACAGAATATACTTTTCGTTGCCCATACCAGTGCACACAGAAGTGGTGGGAGGAACGCGTGTATCATGCGATTGGCTTGCAACGCACGGTACAAGCGTTCCTCTAATTGTTTTGTCAGTGCAACTTATATATGGTCACCTCTAATGGAGAACGTCGAAACATAGCGAGCCTTGCGAGTTTCCATCCACAGTCAAATAGCTAATAAACTCTTGTACTTGGTTTGATTACAGGAACGCCTCAGCCTCAGTCCAACGTCAGAAATATAAGGTTAGAAAAGGCCTTGGAGTCAAGCCTTCTTTTAATGGAAACCTGTTCCAGGTAAAAGCTAGTATGCTGGTAGCGCTGAGAGCATGGAAAAATGGCTACGTTTTTTCTCAAACGTTCGAAGAAGGGGGACTTGGAGCTCTCGACGACTTGTCATTTGAACACAACGATAAACTTTATCTCTTGCAATTAAAACACACGATCAAATCAAAAGAGATAACGTTCGAAGACATTTGCGTCAATAAAAGTGACTTCTACCTCCCAAAATACTTCCTGTCTTACGTCCAGTGCAGAAAATCAGCCCATCAACGGAGGAAGCATGTAGAATTCGTTCTTCTGTACACAAACTATCAATTTAACTTCCTAAGTGACATGCCGGTTCTGCACGACTCAATGAAAGAGCGGCAACTAATTTTTAAAGAGATGCAGTCTACGGAATCTAGCGAGGTCATTTTCGACATTCTCTCAGTCCCCGATAGTTCACAAAAGTTCTACACGGGCCTAGCAGACCAGTTAGAAAAGGAGAACTGGCTTGATGAGCTACTTTCAAAAAGTTGCGTTGATGAGGATGTCGAGCTTCAAGAATGGATACGCAGCAGTGGAGTAGATTTGTACCAGCTAAAGGAAGATTTCCTGACAGCATTAGTATTTGGCGTAAATCAGCCAAGTGCGGACCAATTCGACAAAGTCATAGAAGAGTGTTTCTCTCAGGAGTCTGAACACTCGAAAATCATGTATGGTCAGTTTCTAAACGATATGCTTCGGTGGACAAGTAGTACTAAACCGATTGAGCAATGTAAAACCAATGTAGAAGTGCAAAGCCTCATCAACAAGTATCGCAAGAGATTTATGGCACTAGAACTGAGCTGCCTTTCAAAAGCGAACCTTAGGGAGGCGAATCGTTCTAGAGTGAGGTTTAAGGAGATTTTAGAAAAGAAATCTGACGGCCTGCAAATTCTTTTTTATGAAGACAAACGCACTACTGTTGCGCTTGCAGTTGCAAGCGTGGAAAAGCATTACAGTAGATTCTTGCTACTCAAATGTGAAGAGTTTCTCGATTCCAAATACTTGGAAGTCATTCGAGACTGGTCAGCACTAGGCGGAGCCCCAAAAGAGCCAGAGCAGCAACCTATTGTGGCAGAGCCCTGCCCGACATTGGCTGACGCCAAGGCCAAACAAGAGGGAAAAAAAGAGAGAAAAAATGCTATTGTAGTAGTTGAGGACAAAGTCAACAGGAAGGACCCCCTGGGCCTTAAGTCGCAGTGCGAAACGCTGTTAGGGGAAAGTAAAGACCTGGCCATTCTAATTGTAAGTCCACTGCCTGCCAACGAGAGCTCAACGCTTGCCTTTCAAATAAATGGCCACCATTTGGCTGAAGAGACTTTGGGTTGGATTCTGGACACCAAAGTTAGCTTCCAAGGCGCAGATGTGGAGTTGAGACAGTTAATTTCATCCACTGGAGTTCTGAGGGACACGTTGGACGGTAAATCTATTGAGAGGATCATGAAAGGAAAAAAAATTAAAATAGGAAAGGAGCTGACACCAGTGACTGCATCCTACGTCGGTAGGCGTCTCATAGAGATCAAAGAGGACGAGACCCAAGTCGGTGATGGCATAAGTTCAAATAAAGTTGCTTATTTATCGGTAAGGGACAGAAATAATGTCATTGTGGTCGGTCCCTCCGGGACAGGAAAGACTTCACTGTTGCCTAAATTAGCGAGTGATGTGAAGGATAAATTCCCAGACGTTTGGGTGGTAACCTTTGATCTCAGAGGCAAACGAAAAGAATTACGGGAACTTAAGACATTACTGTACAACCATGCGGTAAGAGACCACAAGTCAGGGCTCGAAAACGGCACTTTCACTCACGCCATTCAGAACACTGGGAAAGTCTTACTATTAATTGACAGTTTTGATGAAATTGCTAGTGGGTATCACAGTGCATTTCTCTCAGTGCTTCACGAACTAACCGAGAAGAAAATCGTTATCTGGATAATGACACGAGATCACTCACTGAGGTCTTTAAGCGATTTTCTGACCAAATCACGACCTAGTATTTACAGTGTAGCGAACATGAGTTCCGAGGAAAACAAAAATTTCTTAGCAGGATTAATACAAATTGAGTCCTGTAAACCAGCTACGGAGTGCGAGGAGCTTGCAAGGGATGTGCTGAAGTCGCATTCCATGGATGATGACTTTTTCAAAAATCCCCAACATTTGAAAATGGCTGCCAAACTAGTAGTCAAATTACAGAATCCTGTTGCGACAATGAAAAGAGTTGAATTGTATCATAAATTCATGGACCTAAAGTTTGACTACTTCTTTTCGAGAAATAATATAGATCAAGCAAATCCTCAGATAGATGATCTCATTGTTGATATGAGAGATCGCATGGAGGGGGAATTTGTACGGCTTGCCACCATAGAACTGCTTCCAGAATGTTACTATTCATTACGAGATAAAAAGATTCAGAACGCTATAGAAAGTGTTCATAAGAGGAATTTTGGAATTGTCAAAATGTCTCAGGAAGGTATTCCTGTCTTTGAGCATCGCTCATATGCTGAATACATTCTAAGCAAGTCAATTTACAAGGAACTAAAAAGCAAAACGTTAAAAGAAACCTTATTAGACGACGTTTTTTCTGACGAAGGTCTTCATGCCCTTCGCTGCTTTGTAAATGAAGAGCTCTCTGCAACTGACACTGCGATTCAGACGTCCCAGGTAAAAGCATCTGATAACCGGCCGACGCGGCGGTTACGCAGCCTTTACACGAGACCACTTGGCATCGTAATACCAACAAACTTCATGGAAATGGCCGTTCTCCAAGGACTGCCACACTTGGCATCAGCACTGTTAGTGTTTCTGCACAAACTCGACGCAGCTCAGCTGAAGTGCGCATTCTTTGCCGCGTGCCTAGCAGGCGTCACAGCAGTAGTTGAAGCAATTATGCCCATGCTTAAAGCACTGAGCGACAGTCCAACTCATGCTACTGAACTGCGCATGGTAGGATGCTGCCTTGTCTGCCATCCTGACGGCAGACTGCTCCGGGAAGGGCGTGCAATTCAGCTCAAGCTGCTAGAGGCCCTCACTGAAGAGGACTTGGACGTGAACGTGACATTGAATGGGAACACTGCATTGCACTATGCAGCGGCTGCTGGAGAGCTGGACGTTATCTCACACCTTTTGCAGCGCGGGTGGGATCCGGAAGCAAGAAATGACATGGGTGAAACCGTACTGCTTCATGCGTTAAAGACCACTTCCAGTCACGTGGTGCAGTATCTCCTGGAAAGAAATTGCGATGTGCATGCAATATCAAACGGAAAAAGGACAGCTTTACATTACGTTCTAATGCATCCGTCGGTTTACGAACTCGCTGCAATCCTAGTTAAGTTGGGTTGCAACCTACAGGCAATGGATAGCATGGGAAGAACCCCAGGGCACTTCGCAGCTATGGCGAGAAACAATGATTTTCTCAAACTGGCCGTCAGTAAGAAATGGGATGTGAACACGGCAGACTTTTTAGGGGAAACAGCGCTCTTCTATGCAGTGAGAAGTGGCGGCAATAGCCAACTCATCCGTTTTCTTGTTGAGAATGGTTCCTCTACAAATGCACAAAATAATGAAGGTGAGACAGCTCTCCATGTTGCCGCCAAAGAAGACAACTTTGATGCTGCTACAGAACTAGTAGATGTGTGTAACATTCAACTCAAAACAATACATGGTGAAACCGCTTTGCACGTGGCGCAGAGATGCGGCTCATTCCGTATCCTAAAACTTCTAGAACAAAAGAACTGTGAGCTGCGAGCACCCTCAGCAAAAATTGCAGGTACATGTGGTACAGATCATACCGCAACAATGTTAGGCTACTGCACCAAACACAAATCCACAGGTTTAGAAAAGTTGCACTTAGCAGCCGCTAATGGTGACAAAGGCATATGCAAACTGCTTCTTAAGAAAGGAAAGCATGCCTCGACACCACTGCACCTGGCATCTTTCGAAGGCTCTAAGAGCGTTTGCCAACTACTACTTGACAGTGGCTGCGACCCAAATGCTCAAGATGTCGACGGCGACACAGCCTTGCAACTCGCTGCACTTGCAGGGCACCTTGAAGTAGCGCAACTTTTGCTTTCGCACAAGTGCGACATGCACGCAAAAATACGGGATGGCTCGACAGCACTGCACTTGGCATCTGTCAAAGGCCATAAGAGCGTTTGCCAACTACTACTTGACAGTGGCTGCGACCCAAATGCTCAAGATGTCGACGGCGACACAGCCTTGCACCTCGCTGCACATGAAGGGCACGTTGAAGTAGCGCAACTTTTGCTTTCGCACAAGTGCGACATGCACGCAAAAAGACGAAATGGCTTGACAGCACTGCACTTGGCATCTCTCATGGGCCATAGAAGCGTCTGCCAACTACTACTCGAAAGTGGCTGCGAACCAAATGCTCAAGAAGTCGACGGCCACACAGCCTTGCAACTCGCTGCACTTGCAGGGCACCTTGAAGTAGCGCAACTTTTGCTTTCGCACAAGTGCGACATGCACGCAAAAATACGGGATGGCTCTACAGCACTGCACTTGGCATCTGTCAAAGGCCATAAGAGCGTTTGCCAACTACTACTTGACAGTGGCTGCGACCCAAATGCTCAAGATGACAACGGCGACACAGCCTTGCACCTCGCTGCACATGAAGGGCACGTTGAAGTCGCGCAACTTTTGCTTTCGCACAAGTGCGACATGCACGCAAAAGGACGGAATGGCTCGACAGCACTGCACTTGGCATCTGCCAAAGGCCATAAGAGCGTTTGCCAACTACTCCTTGGCAGTGGTTGCGACCCAAATGCTCTAGATGTCGACGGCCACACAGCCTTGCACCTCGCTGCACAGAAAGAACACGTTGAAGTAGCGCAACTTTTGCTTTCGCACAAGGGCTACATGCACGCAAAAGGACGGAATGGCTGGACAGCACTGCACTTGGCATCTGTCAAAGGCCATAAGAGCGTTTGCCAACTACTACTCGAAAGAGGCTACGACCCAAATGCCAGAGATGACGACGGCGACACAGCCCTGCACTGCGCTGCACACAAAGGGCACGTTGACGTAGTGGAACTGCTGCTTTCGCGCAAGTGCGACATACACGCAAAAGGACGGAATGGCTTGACAGCACTGCACTTGGCATCTGCCAAAGGCCATAGGAGCGTTTGCCAACTACTACTTGAAAGTGGCTGCGATCCCAATGCTCAAGATGACGACGGCGACACAGCCTTGCACCTCGCTTCACAATAAGGGCACGTTGAAGTAGCGCAACTGCTGCTTTCGCACTAATGCGACATACACGCAAAAAGACGAAATGGCTTGACAGCACTGCACTTGGCATCTGCCAAAGGCCATAAGAGCGTCTGCCAACTACTACTTGAAAGTGGCTGCGATCCCAATGCTCAAGATGTCTACGGCCGCACAGCCTTGCACCTCGCTGCACATGAAGGGCACGTTGAAGTAGCGCAACTTTTGCTTTCGCACAAGTGCGACATGCACGCAAAAGGACGGAATGGCTCGACAGCACTGCACTTGGCATCTGCCAAAGGCCATAAGAGCGTTTGCCAACTACTACTTGACAGTGGCTGCGACCCAAATGCTCAAGATGTCGACGGCGACACAGCCTTGCACCTCGCTGCACATGAAGGGCACGTTGAAGTAGCGCAACTTTTGCTTTCGCACAAGTGCGACATGCACGCAAAAATACAGGATGGCTCCACAGCACTGCACTTGGCATCTGTCAAAGGCCATAAGAGCGTTTGCCAACTACTACTTGACAGTGGCTGCGACCCAAATGCTCAAGATGTCAACGGCGACACAGCCTTGCACCTCGCTGCACATAAAGGGGACGTTGAAGCCGCGCAACTTTTGCTTTCGCACAAATGTGACATGCACGCAAAAGGACGGAATGGCAGGACAGCACTGCACTTGGCATCTTTCGTAGGCTGTAAGAGCGTTTGCCAACTACTACTTGACAGTGGCTGCGACCCAAATGCTCAAGATGTCGACGGCGACACAGCCTTGCACCTCGCTGCACATGCAGGGCACTTTGAAGTAGCGCAACTTTTGCTTTCGCACAAGTGCGACATGCACGCAAAAGGACGGAATGGTTTTACAGCACTGCACTTTGCATCTGCCAAAGGCCATAAGAGCGTTTGCCAACTACTACTTGACAGTGGCTGCGACCCAAATGCTCAAGATGTCAACGGCGACACAGCCTTGCACCTCGCTGCACATAAAGGGGACGTTGAAGCCGCGCAACTTTTGCTTTCGCACAAGTGCGACATGCACGCAAAAGGACGGAATGGCAGGACAGCACTGCACTTTGCATCTTTCGTAGGCTGTAAGAGCGTTTGCCAACTACTAATTAACAGTGGCTGCGACCCAAGCACTCCAGAAAACAAAGGCGACACAGCCTTGCACCTCGCTGCACATGAAGGGCACGTTGAAGTAGCGCAACTTTTGCTTTCGCACAAGTGCGACATGCACGCAAAAGGACGGAATGGCTGGACAGCACTGCATTTGGCATCTTTCGTAGGCTGTAAGAGCGTTTGCGAACTACTACTTGACAGTGGCTGCGACCCAAATGCTCAAGATGTCGACGGCGACACAGCCTTGCACCTCGCTGCACATGCAGGGCACTTTGAAGTAGCGCAACTTTTGCTTTCGCACAAGGGCGACATGCACGCAAAAGGACGGAATGGTTTTACAGCACTGCACTTGGCATCTGCCAAAGGCCATAAGAGCGTTTGCCAACTACTACTTGACAGTGGCTGCGACCCAAGCACTCCAGAAAACGGAGGCCACGCAGCCTTGCACCTCGCTGCACATGAAGGGCACGTTGAAGTAGCGCAACTTTTGCTTTCGCACAAGGGCGACATGCACGCAAAAGGACGGAATGGTTTTACAGCACTGCACTTGGCATCTTTCGTAGGCTGTAAGAGCGTTTGCCAACTACTACTTGACAGTGGCTGCGACCCAAATGCTCAAGATGTCGACGGCGACACAGCCTTGCACCTCGCTGCACATGCAGGGCACTTTGAAGTAGCGCAACTTTTGCTTTCGCACAAGGGCGACATGCACGCAAAAGGACGGAATGGTTTTACAGCACTGCACTTGGCATCTTTCGTAGGCTGTAAGAGCGTTTGCCAACTACTACTTGACAGTGGCTGCGACCCAAGCACTCCAGAAAACGGAGGCCACGCAGCCTTGCACCTCGCTGCACATGAAGGGCACGTTGAAGTAGCGCAACTTTTGCTTTCGCACAAGTGCGACATGCACGCAAAAGGACGGAATGGCTGGACAGCACTGAACGTGGCATCTGCCAAAGGCCATAAGAGCGTTCGCCAACTACTAGTTGACAGTGGCTGCGACCGAAATGCGACCGAAATGCTCTAGATGACAGCGGCAACAAAGCCACACCGCTGCATATTACGAGCACGTAAAAATTGTCGGACTGTTAACTTCGCACGGGCTATATGAGCGTGTGGAAAGTACTACTTGAAAGTAGCTGCGACCCAAATGCCACAGATAGCCTCAGCTACACAGCCTTGCACTTCGCCGCACAAGAAGGGGACGGAGAAATTGTGCTGCTTTCACACCATTGCAACATGAACGCTTAAAGACAGGATTGTATGACAGCACGGCACATGGCATCTGCCAAGGGCCAAATGTGTGTGTGCGAACTAGGGTTGGGAACGTTACTTTCAAGTCGTAACGCGTTGCCGTGACTGGTTTTGAAAAGTGTAACGCGTGGTCGTTACGGGTAATGCTCTAACGCGATATCGTTACGGGTAAAGCTGTAACGACGTTATCGTTACACGCAGAGTGCCCCTAGAAATCAAAAAATTTGTTCTCTGCATGATTCAGACTCATAGTACTTCATTCAATATTACGCATGTTGATTTGTCTTTAATTATAATTTATAAATTGCAATGATATCAAGGTAACACTTTCAAGATTGGGAAAAATTATATTGTCTTTTTAATTTACTGTCAGTAAAAGTCATTACTAATGACTCATTAGTGATATACATAAGTAAATGTATTTTACAAAGTAATAAAAGTCCGATGAAGTAACAAACAATAAACATTTAAAGCGACAGTTTAAGTAGTTGATTAAAAGAAGAATATTGCACTTTTAAAAAATCTTATCCCAGGATCAGATATGATCTCACCGCCAGAACCTGTTATTCGCCTGAAGCAAATCCTCTATCTCTAGAGTGCTATCACCAAGTCGGTTCCTCAAGCGAGTAAAACTGCACCCTCTTGCTTTGGAGAGGAGTCTGTCAACCGCCGCGCTGGATGCAAGAGCACTATTATATTTAAGAAAAGGCTCCGCGAGCCGCGGCCACTCCCGTCGTCCCTCTTTGCGTAGCAGTGCTGCACTGCATTAATAGGCGAAAGGGTGGGAGAGGCCAGGTAGCGCTCCACCTCCTCGCACGCACTCTCTGTTGCTTCAGCGGGTTCATGAGTCCTGGACCTAGACTTGAAGCCGAAGAAGACCTCCTCGGCATTCTGATCCTGCTCACCGGGATCGTCCTCTCCAGCTCCAAGGTACATTCCTGCATTAAACGTATCTTTAACTTTCTACAAAATTGTACGAGTGGTCGTGCCGGCTTTTATTTGAATAAGGATTATTTCAGAAGGTGAGAAGAACTACGGGCTTTGTTTTCAATAGAAATTTCAGCTTCCGAGATTAGTAATATCGCTCATGAAATCAGAAGTAGTGTAGCGAAGTTTAAAATTCTAGTAGATAAAGATCCAAGCTTGGGAGTGCGTCCGGTTGGTTCGCGGCCACGACCGTTGCCGCCCACTTGGATGCCTAAATATCGACGGATCCTGGAAGAGCCGGAAACATGGACGTCTGGGAGACTGTTCCCGGACTGGGCGGGAGAGTGTTGCGTCCCGGGGTGCGTGGTGCGCGTGCGGGAGGCGACGCTTTGCATAGCCTGGGTCCTCACCGCCCGGGCACGAGCGGCTACAAAAGCAGTGGACCCGGCCTCGGTCGGGACGGCAATGCGGCAACGCACACAGCTTGGTTGCGAGGCGAGAGTAGTCCGGTTGGCGAGGTCCTAAAGGGAGCGTCCTTAAATTACGTAAGGGCGTTTTGGGGTGTTTTTAACCCCCCCCCCCCCCCCCCATATTAGGCTCTGTAAGATTTCGAGACCCCCCCCCCCCTTACGTAAGATTTTGTCAAATTTGCCCAAAGTTGAAAAAAAACCGTAAATAAATGAATTTCAGTGTTTTTTGTTATTTTTTGCTTACCGGTAAAGGAGAAATGTTGAGAGTTAGGTATTTAAAGAAGCAGACTGAATTAAAGGTACAACTGGTTTAATTATTTGTACTGTCCAGTCCAGAAATAATAAATAAATAAATAAATAAATAAATAAATGTTATAAAATAACAAGTTGTAAAAGAGAAACGAAAATTCTTGGCCTTTAAAATTTATAGAGCCTCAACCCAAGGGCTTCTCAGCCACTCCTGTACAGAAGAGATGTGTTCAATGCTTAGCGCGCGGAGACACGTTTGGACCCATTTGCGCCCATAATAAATCTTACGTAATGTTTGCCGTTGACCCCCCCCCCCCCCCCGTAAGGGCAACATAAGATTTGCCAGACCCCCCCCCCCCTCCCCCAAAACCCCTTACGTAATTTAAGGACGCTCCCAAAGGATGCGCTTCCAACCTGGCTGCAGGAGCAGAGTCCCCGCCCCGGAGGTCAGGGAGGCAGAGGTAGCGCCCCCGCGGCCTCGGACGGGATGCCGAGAGAGTGTAACCCGGTTGGTGGGGGCGTACAAAAGGCGCCCCCAGCTTGGCTGCGGGGCCAGCGTGTCCCGGTTGACGGCGGGGCCACAGGAAAGAAAGCATGGTGGGTGAGTGAGTACGGTGCGCGTGCGGTAGGCGACTCTTTGCATTACATGGGTCCTCACTGCCCGGCCACGAGCGGCTGGTTGCCTACCCGGCAGGCGGATGGCCGGACTGAAGTCCTTCCGCAGGGCAGGCAACAGCCTACAGAAGGTAGTGTGTTGTCACAGAGTAGTGTGCGCGCCTGTGTGGTTGCTATAACAAAACCCAAGATTGCCTTTAGAATAAAATTTTGTTTGTCTATGTCTAACTGGTGTGTAGCACAGCACCCACTTGAAGTCTATTTGTTAAGCAGCCCTGTTAAGTACTGTACGGTTTCTGTGTGTGCTATTGTTGACATTCATCTTCTCATGTCCTGGAGAGGATCCGAGTTATGTTTAAAGCTTCCACAGAACGGCTTAACCGGACTGCAGCGTTCGAAATGCGTCAAGTACATTGTAGAGAAAATCGTACCACGCTTCTGTTTCGCTTTGAGCGACGCACCAGCCATGCAATCGTTCCTAAAGGTGGAGTCTAGATAAGGACCAAAGGAATAAGTTAAATAAGTAAAAAAAATTGTAGATTTCAGAGCTGTTCAAAAGTTTTATTTTCGAAAATCAGAATTTTTTTAAGATTTTTTTCTGAGAGAATTTACGTTGTTTAAGACGGTCCTGAAAAGCGCGCATCGAGATGTTGAAAACTTCTCGAGCTATAGCGCGTCTAAAAACCAGTCCAGGTCCTGTCAGTGTTAAGGGGGATCAGCTGGTCTGATCTATCCTCCTGTGGAGGCACGGATGCTGGGGTCGTCGTGACGATGTCTTCAGGGAGAGTTGCCACATCGATGCGCGCAGGACTCCCACCAAAGCCACAGCCAACAATCACCTGAAATAGGGAAATTGTCATCCACAGGGGACAGAAATATGCAAATTGTGAGCTTTAGTATTAGAAGTTAGGATGTCCTGGGCAATGCTTGACTATTCACGCTATTTCACATGGGAGGTTTTTGATTTTTCTTAAATTCGACAGTTTGTACCCATTAATTCAATATGTGTTTCTGCAGCAATGTAAATTTTCACGATTTTCGAATTGAATGGGCGCATTTGGTCGCAAGGTAGACAAAAAGCAACGTTTTACATCCAGCTCAGCAAGTCAACGGGTTGAGTGTTCAGAACGGGTTGTGATACTGCAGTCCGGTGATACCGAGTTCCTTCTCCCACCTGATAGGCCGAGCTGGGACGCAGGCCGGTAGCCGTGTACTCGTAGAAAGGCTGCTCTTTGGAGACGTGTACGCGCTCGGGCTCGCCGTCCGCCACATCGTCCAGTGGCGTGGCGGAAGCGGATGAGTCGCCAGTGTCCGATTCCAGACGACGAATCACCTGTTAGACGAAGTGACGTTACAATGAAGCCGTATTGTGCATGTATGGGATGGTGTTTGTCATATTGACGCAAGACCGCAACCCTTGATTTTCGGAGTTCACACAAGTTTCAGAAATCACTGAGGATATGCTTAAGCCTCCCAATAACTTATACCAATTGATTTCGAAAAAAATGGACGGTTTGGATTTTTCAACAAAAAAAATCCTCGATTTGAGACAAATTGTAAATATTCTTAACAATATTCAATCATGGATTGTAAATATTTTTTTGGATGTTGTTCTTGCCAAAAGATAAAACCCCGAAGAGGATTTGAACGGCCCGGCAATGTGTCAGTTCCGTTATTACATCTCATATTTTCACCACGTTATCAAATTGAGGTGGATAGTCTCGATGGCTCCGAGAATCGTCTAACAAAAAGCGTGAAACAGTGCCTGTTTGTTGTAAGCCGACGCGCTGGAGCTGCTCGCTATTTATTCTTAGAGCCATCGACTTTGAAGGTGATTTTTATGTTTATCTCAGAAGAATTGCAAAACGTTTGCGACTGCAGAGTAATACGGACCTCAACATCGAAGTAGAACGGATCGGAGACGAGGTCAGGCTGTCGCCATTGCACCGTCACAGAGCGACTATCCTGACGGATCGTCTCAAGCTGCTGCGGCGGCGATGACACTGTGGAAACATGCGAAGTTTTATGCACAGCTTCGAAGATATTCAGACATCATTAGGCAGTTCAGGCCACTCCCTCGCGCTCACTAGTCAGGGGCTCACTACTGGGGGGGGGGGGGGGGGCTCTACGCACTGATTACCTCCTATTCTTTATGGGATGTTTTTTTTTTGGATGGTTAGGTTAGCACGTGATTACGTGGGGAAGGGAGGGTCCTCTGTGGCCAAAATCATGATGACGTCATATGTGAATGGCCCCTCAATGACCAGATACTTAAACTTCTAGAGCTATATGTTTGCACCAGAGAAACACTGTAAAACAGGACGCGAGATTCTGTGTTCGGTTTGAGCCATGGTTTGAGTTTGAGTGAAGGTTGCTGAAATCGTCTAAATTGATCGAGCTGCTACAACATTGCCGAATTAAAGTGAGCAACATATCGCCCAAACAGTGTGACGAGGGGTCCACAACTCTGACTAAAAGTGTACAGCGATTGTGTTGATTTTGTCGATTGTTGCAACAAATTTGCAGACGATTTGAAATTTTAGTCTGGTAATGGCGTTTTTCGGCCGTTATTAGGTCCATAATGTAGCTCAAGCCTCATTTTAATGCAGTTTTTAAGATTTGTAATCGATGATTGTGCTTGATTGCCTAGCTGTACACTGATTGTCTCGAGTCGTGGACCCCTCGCAGTGTGAGCAGCTGAAACATGGCCGATTAAGAGCGAGTTAAATCGCTCAACCTTTCTTAATAAGAGCGAAGTTCATTAACATCGCTCTACCAGGAGCGCACCTCTCCTGCTAGCAGAGGCGTGCAGCACGGCCCGCTCGCCGGGCAGCTCCCCGTGCTCGTTGGTGGCGGCCACGGACAGCGAGTACTCGACGCCGGGCCTCAGGCGGTGCACGCCGTGGCAGAGGAAGTCCGGGAAGGCAACGCACCAGGAGTCGACGGCCACCTGCTCGCTGCGGGGCTGCTGCTTCCTGCCGGCCCGAGGCTCGGCCTGCACCGTGTAGTACCGCAGCCTGCCGCTGGGGCGCGCTGGGGGCCTCCAGCGCAGCCACAGGGAGGTGCGGTTCACTCGGTACACAGCCAAGTCTCGGGGGGCGTCCGGGGCTGCAAAAGCGAAGAGTCGGAAGAATTATTCAAGGGCATTACCCGTGAAGTCCTACGACCTGTACACTCTCACAAATGAATGCTTGATTCAAGCGATTTTGATGTGGGATTTTCTTGATTTAATAAACATCTGCATACATCAACCGTCTGTATGCTTGACACTAGCATACTATGATGCTTGGGGGGCGCGTCAACTGGTCCAGCATTCCAACTGGTCCAGCTCTACAATTTGTGCAGCACGACAACTGGTCCAGCCCTGGTCCAGCTTTTAAACTGGTCCAGCAAACTAGCGCGCGAGGCACGGCGACAAGTGGTCCAGCCCGACAACTAGGCCCCCATCCGAATGTGCCCTCCTGGTACCAGGCGGTACCAGGCGGGAAACGGCTGGTACCGGGGTCGATTCGTATGCAACATGGAGTGAGAAGTCCAGGTGGTACCAGGCAGAAAATGGGTGGTGCAAGGGGGGGCATATGCTTTGGTACCAGGTACTACCCACTCCATGTTGTACACGAATCAACCCCGGTACCAGCCGTTTCCCGCCTGGTACCACTCAACCAAGCATAATATAGTTGAATCAACCATAATATGCGTGTGGGACTTTTGGTGTTTCATGCATAAAATATGCTTAACTTAGAGTATATTATGCTTAAATCGTGCATTAAGTTTTGAGAGTGAACCGCATTTACATATTAACGGAGCACACCATATCATGTTAACTTGTCTGTGCGGTCTGAACCACCCTATATGACCCTATACTTGTGTACAATTTGGACGCTTTCGTACAGGTGTGTGTTTAAACTGTACACACTGTTAGAGCAGGTTTGTGCACCTGTAGGGAGAGTGGTGAAGTTGATAGAGGTCTTCCAATCGGGTGGGGCTGCTCCATGCGAGCTGATGGCCGAGACACTCAGGCTATACTCCGTCAGGGGTTCTAACTGTCGCAGCACGGCAAGTCGCGCACTGCTGTGCGAGGTAAAGCTGCAGAAAAAAAAATAGTTTAGGATTCGTTTTCTGAATAATGAAGCAGGGTTTATACAGGAGCTCTTCATGCATGCAAGCCTTCACTTGTTTATGGGATTGTTAAAGATGGGAAGAGGGTTCGAGATTTTGTAACGCATGTTGCTAGCATACTGTTTTCGTTTTCGCAAGACTTGATTTGCGATGTTCGGACGCGGTAGCCACGAATACCCTCAACCTTGAACTTTTACCTCACAGGATCTGCGGCATCCGTGTCTTTCTCAGGTGACCGGGTGGTCAGTTTGAGATCGAAACCATTGGTCAGCCAGGGGACGCAGTCAGCGAATCCATTCGGTGACCACCGAATGACAGCACTGCTATTGGTCACGTACTGTACGTGAGGCGCATGAAACGGAGGTACTCCGAAAGCTGCGATGAGGAAATTCAAAGCCTCAGTAGTGTGAGGGGGTAGTTACTGCTGTACATTCCAGTGTTCGTCGAGTCTAAGATAAGGTTTCACTTACCGAATGTAGGAGTGGTGAAGTTAAATGTGTCCCAATGGTCTTCGTCCCTTACAGAGAGGCGGTACAGAGCGCCTGGATACAGGTCATCGAGTACCACGCTGTTTTCCGACGCCACCGTTCGCTCACTAACTTTCTTCGGCGGTTGGGAATGTTCTCCGCATCCCAGAATTCTCAGCAGCTGCAAAAGTATAAGTCGCATTGAGCGAGTCTTATCAAAAAAATCAAGGTTCCAGGTTCGCAGTCGACTAAAAAATCTTCATTTACCAAGAAAAAAAAGAAGAAAAAAAAAAGACTTGCTCAGTTTAACTTTACTTTAAATGCATTGTGCGGCGTTGGTGGTCACCGCTAGCAAATAACCGAGTTCCAAAGGTTTGGGCTTTTTCAGGAAGGGTTAACTTATATACGCTAAAAATGTCGCAGTACACTCCAAAAAATGAATGCACGATTTAAGCATAATATGCTTTAAGCATATTTTAAGCTTCAAACACCAAAAATTCCACACGGCTTATTATGCTGGATTGAAGCATATGTTTGAGGGGCACGATATGCTTGCCCCAAGAATACAACACGTGCCTCAATCATCATATGCTAGCGCCAAGCATATAGACGGTTGATGTACGCAGATAGTTCTTAAATGAACAAAATCCCACAAGAATACAAGATTCGCATTAATTGCTTTCGATCGGGCATTCAGTTTTGAGAGTGTACGGCGTTATTTTCACGTTATTTTGACTCAGTCGTATCAGGTTCAGGTCTCAGGGATCCGTAACTTAACAACAAGAGGTGGCTTTATGGTATACGTTAAAGTTATAACGTTTAACCTGTAACGGCCTTCACAGCGAATAACGTTAACGACTTTTAACATTAACATCCTATAACTTAGATGGAAAGTTAACAGACTAACCTTTACTGATATAACGGATTGGGTTCCGGTATGTAGGTAACCCGTTAATAAAGAAAGGTCTCAGGGATCATCTTCTGTTTGAGATCTAACGGTTAAGAACTGGAACCGATTGTGCTGTGGTTATAACGTTAAACCTAGAGACCATTAATCGCTATGAAATGACAGACCTAAATGAGTCCGTCATGTTGAGTTGGAGCAAGGCATCAATATTTGAGTCAATTCAGGCAACGAATCGATATCGGAATCCGTTTTATCATTTGGCGCCAGTGGGCCAGTGAACCGTAACGTAGAACGGAGAACGGTTAACGTATAACGTGTTGTTATAACGTTGTATCTAATAACGTTTTACCTTCTAACGTTATGTATGTGAACGTAAGTGTCCTAGATTATCGGTTTAACGGTTACAACACATAACGTTTAGTGTTGGTTATCTAGATAACCGTTAATGACATACCCTTGTCCCCCTTGCCTTACTAGATAATAGCCAGCGGCTTGTGATCTTAAACGTTTGATAAATAACGTAACCCTAAAAATTAACACAGCATTCCGTTACATTCTGGTACATGTTACGTTCCACGTTACGGTAAGTTACGGATCCCTGCTCAATAGTACAGTACCTCATGTTCAACCCAGAACACCTTCCGCTCCGCAGGAGAGGTCCAGTTGACACGCACGCGGACGCCATACGGGCCCTCAACTCTTTTCGCCTCCGCCACACGTAAACCAGTCACGCGCCCTGCATTCATAGAATAGAACATTAATAGAAAACCGCAAATTTGGCCATAAATACAGCGTGAGGTGGCCACAACGGAACTAAGGCCATTAAACAGCGCAGGTGGAACTTACGCGGGCCTTTCGTCCGCACAACCATGTAGCTGTCCTTGGGAGTGAAGCCGTGCATTTCATCATCCAGCAACACTATTCGGACGTAGATATCCGTGTCCGGTTTCAGCCCGGAAACTGTGAATGCGTACGGCTCAGCGGGAGATCCCGGGGTTGTGTCCTTAATAAGGACAACGGAACTCCTCCGCCATGCGCTGCTGACCGCCTCCTGGTTGGTAAGAAAACAAATATATATCGAACATTTTGCATTGGAAGTGTGTCCCACTGTTTTCCAGAGCTGTAGAACCTGATAATTTTTCCCGGGTTTTCCTAAATTCTGATCAGAATTGGCGACATTCTACCGGAAGTTAAGACAATCCCGGAGAATTTATGAGGAATTTCCAAATTGATTTCATTTTACACTTAAACGCAATTCAACCGTTAGTCGATAAGTTGCGTACCTTGTACTGCACTTCGTAATATTTTGCTTTCCCCTTGCCCACAACGTTCTGTGGCGAAATCAGCAGCGAGCCGCTAACAGATGTGTCGGAAACATTCGTGACGCTCATACCTTTCTCAAGGTACGGAAGCTCTGGAACAAAACCATAAAGGAGGGGCTAATGAAACAGGTTGATGGCAGTGGTATAAGATTTAATCACGAGTTAAAACATGTATCTAACGAATAATGCAGATGGGAGACCGCCGATTCTTACCGTCCAGGCATAATTTCCCAGAGTATCCCTCTTCGCAGCCCTCACGGCAGAAGCCCGTGTATGGGTCGCAGCCTCCTTGTCCAGCGCAGTGCCCGCACTGTTGAGTACAGTTGGCACCGTAGGTGCCGTGTCCACACACTGTTACAAAAAAAAAAACATTGTTAATACTGTCAAGAGAACGGGTGCACGTTTAAACGAGGGGTCCACAACTCTGCTCCAAAGTGTACACTGATTGTGTTGATTGTGTCGATTTTTCCACCCAATTTGCAGAAAATTTGAAATTTCAGTCTGGTTAGAGTCCTTTACGGCCGTTTTTAGCCCTAAAATGAAGCCCAGGCTGATTCTAATGCAGTTTTTGAGAATTTTAATTGATGTTTGTGTTTGATTGTGTGGAAATGTGTACACTGATTGTCTCGAGTTGTGGACCCCTCGCGTTTAAACTCCTATATTGCTTACATGAGTGCAGGAAACTATACAGGCACAAAATTCCATACATTACATGACATTTGAACACACAGTGAGCGGTAATTTTCACATACAGTGGAAACAACGCGACGGGCTGTTCTGTCTCTCACTCTCAACCTGACAGAACCTTCCGTTGCTCATGCTGATACAGTGTGTGGAAATTTACACGGAGACACGTTACGGTGTCTTACATAATGAATATTGATGCCGGCTCGACTTAATTTAGGTGCGTCTACGTGAGCGTCCATTATTAGTGTATCGGGCAACAATCAGCCGGTACTCAAGTCGCTCTAGGTTTCTATGCTCTCTACACGTGAGCCCCTGAACGCCACCTTAAGGGCACTTTTTTGTGATCGCATGGGGCCCCAGATCAGTGACACCTGCACCAAGCGAAAGGCTTTCTTGTTCCAAGTCTATAATTTGTCTTCACTTTTGGAAATTGAACCAAGCAAAATAATTACTCAGGTTCAATAATGTTGTGTTGGATTAAGAATTTTTCTCCTGGACCAAGACTTTTTTGGCATTAGTTCAACATTTTTATAGACTTGGTATTAACAATGCCCGACTGAGGTTGGATCAAGTAAATTTTACTTGTTCCAAGAAACGGTTTCCCTGAGTGTGGCGTGTGCGTTGGTCAGGGTGCCCTGTACACCATCATCTGGAAAAGCAGGTGACCCCGCGACCCATTTCCGTTCACTCCCTAAAAATATCCAAAACTCCCAATACTCTTTATTTTTTTGATTGGTTTCCAGAGATTTCCTACATTGATACACTGAAAGATCCACATAATAATGCTGTTGCACTGCTCTCTGCATTAGGCGTACTAATGGTAACGTCTGTGTAAGGGATAAAACCTCTTCGAAAGCCTGGAGGGTAGGCAGCAAACTGACACGGGTGTCCAGAATCTGCTTATCCTCCAGGCGTACAGGTAGCCTTCAAAATTTTTACTTCTGCATGGAGTGGTTAGGCTAGATCGTTGTGATCGAGAACGCACTAACTACACAACAAACACGAGTGGACAAAAGTATTTGAGAATTCGAGTATTGAAAATTACGAACATTTGTAGCAGTGTACCGGAGGTGGCATGCGAGGAGTTTCCACCCTTTTGGGAGCACAACACCCTGAAGGTCGCACCAGAGCAGTTTAACCTCCTTTTTCCGATCACGTGCATCCTCAAGAGAGAGCCGCTAAAGCGGACCAAATTCTTCAATGATCTTCAGCACCCAGCAAACGTCATCCGATCGATCCCAAATTTTGAATACGCTTATTGCAGAAAATAAGACGTCCAAAACCATTCAAGCCAGTCAAATTTACTTTTTTTGAAACACCCTACCGGACGTTTCAGCTAACAGACACATCAACACAGACCTTGGCTGCACCCAGCACCCATAAAGCCCGATGCACACGAGCACAGCGATGAAAACGGACAGAAGAGTAATCCTTTGCAGCCGTGTATGTCTTCAGAACAGCGATCTTGACAACCCTCGCCGTATCGATCTGGACCACATGCTGCGAGCGGTAAGAAGGCATTAATTAGTAAAATACACTTTCCATGTTTCCACTGTAAACCGTAGAGCCACGTTTGATGCTCTTGGAGGCGCGGCATTTGATAATTTCATCTCAAATTCCGTTGCTCCCCATAGCAACGCATATATTGTCGCTATTAAAGAGCGATATTTTAAAATGTGTCTACCTTACACAGCGACGTCAAATGCGTCGCCCCTTTAAGGGTGCGTCCATAACGGATGTCCGGTTATTTTCATGGAGTTTTAACCCCCTCCCCCCTCACGTCCACCCATGTCCGGTTTTAGAGAACCCCCACCCCCCTGGCCGTTCGGTATTCAAAAAGTGCCATCTGTGTAAATATTTAGTATCTGGCTTAAATATGGGGTTAATTTTCCGAAAGAGGGCGTGTCCATATAGTGGCTGTATGCATTTTCAAATATACTTAAGCATCTGAGAGACGCTTTTGGGCTGGATGCTTCGTGATTCCGGAGAAGTAGCATTATTTTGGCAGTATTTTGACGTGGACGTCCATTTTAGTACGGCCCCCTCCCCCCTCACGTCCAACCATGTCCGGTTTGTAGGACACCCCTCCCCCCTAAAAACCCGGACATCCTTTATGGACGACCCCTATTAGAGCAATAACAATTTGTCGATCCAAATGAGCGACCCTTTAAAATTGTCGGTCTACTAGGGCAACGCATGTCGCGCAAATTAAGCAACGGAGGTTTTTCGTTAATTTCCTGTGTTTTCCATTTAACAAGCTGGCCCGTCCCTTCCGTCATCCTCGGTGCCAGTTCCGCTGCGCTCCACCGGCACCTCGGATTGACAGGGGGACTTGGCCAGCTTGGCCTGCCGGCGGCGTTTGCGGGGCCTTCGGCCCCCGCCTCAAGTCTCCCTAGAAATGCCCGATAGCAGATGTATTTGTTACGATTAAAATCGGTAACCTGAGCCCGTCCCTGTGCGCGCCGCGATGGTAATAGTGTGCGCGCGGCGGCCAACCCTAACCTCAAAAAACAAAAACAGATAAATTTTCATTAATCAAAAATGCGATACAAATCGAAAATTGTTGCCACCGCACGTGATTCTACGTTAAAAAAGTAGTTGATCCTAAAAATTTGAAGTTTTTCTATGAACGATAAGTCGGCGAACATACGAACGAACATGCGGCATCAGACTATAAGCCCGGCTCCTGCCGTTTCTAAAGAAACGTGTCGGGACGGGCTAAAAAGCAACGATCTCGTGCAGCCAAAATAAATAAACCTTGTGCTGGCCGAAGTCGGTCAAATTTGAACACTTAACTTTGACAAAAACAGTTTCGCCATATCTCAGGTCAAGATTTGAATATCGAGATGCCGTTTTTTTTTGTTCGGCTTGTAATATAGTCCTCTACGCGGTGAGTTGAACAGATTGTTAAAAATTTGAGCGCAAGTTGGTCGTTAAAATTTCCTCCCGCACGAGCGGATTAAGCCTCTGTTATCCTCCTCCCCGGGACTGGCCCAGCGCCGGGTCCCGGCCGGGTCCGAGCCGCCCAGCCCGACCCGGGGCCAAGGTGGTGGGGATGACTTCTTCCCAAAGATCGGTCAGTCAAACCTGGACAACAATCGGCGTTCGACTGTACTACAGCACGAAAGATGTTATTAAAAAAAAAAAAACATGTTTTTCTTGCTTCTTGTACCCAACCCACCGGTTTCGTTGACAAACCGTTTGAGAAAACATTACAACTTAGACGCATTTTGAGTGGCTTACCCTCGTTGCAGGTTGGCCCAGAGAATCCCGGCAAACATTCACACTCTTCATTATCCAGGTGTATGCCACCGTTCGCACAAACAGTGACAGCTGAAACTAAAAGAAACGACATTTACGACACGAAATGGCACAAGGTGATCTTATTCCTTCTAAAGGGGTAGAACCACCCCTTAAACTGGGTTATGGTCGAAAATCGCAGAAAATCGAGTCAAATACAAATCTGATTGGGGGAGGTTGTCACAATTACAGTCAATATAGCGTGGCGTCATGATTCATCAAAGTTGCCAAATTTCGAATTTCAACCCTCTCCGACTATCCCTTAATTTTAGAGGGAGTGGGAGGTGGTTTTGGAGTTAAGGGTGCAACGGTCCTAAATTTAATTGGAAGGGGTGGTGATGGCCTCTAAAGGGTTCCGAAAGTCCGCATCAGATCATCCCCGAAAAGTGCCAAAAATAACCCTGAAAAATCAAGGCCGTTTTACCGATCACTTCATGTTATTGTCTGGTTGTTCCGAAAAAGGGTAGGAATGTGCGAGAGCCGGTTTTGAAGGGAATCCAAACTGGGAAAAAAGGCCTCAGACAAAGAAGTCGACATCTCAACGACTTCCACCCTTAAACTGCGACTGCGGGTATCCTTAGGGGTCGTCCATAAAGGATGTCCGGGTTTTTAGGGGGGAGGGGTGTCCTACAAACCGGACATGGTTGGACGTGAGGGGGGAGGGGGCCGTACTAAAATGGACGTCCACGTCAAAATACTGCCAAAATAATGCTACTTCTCCGGAATCACGAAGCATCCAGCCCAAAAGCGTCTCTCAGATGCTTAAGTATATTTGAAAATGCATACAGCCACTATATGGACACGCCCTCTTTCGGAAAATTAACCCCATATTTAAGCCAGATACTAAATATTTACACAGATGGCACTTTTTGAAAACCGGACGTCCAAGGGGGTGGGGGTTCTCTAAAACCGGACATGGGTGGACGTGAGGGGGGAGGGGTTAAAACTGCATGAAAATACCCGGACATCCTTTATGGACGCACCCCTAGAAGCTACTTTCGAAGATAGTGAATTTAAAAATAAACGTACTTTTTATGGCCCGAAATGGTTTGATGCTGACTGCAGGTACTTAGTGTTTGCTCGCCACCGGTAGCGAGGGGGGGCGTCCACTCTCGAAAAATGTGACCCGACTACTCTACATTACGCGCTATTCCGCTATTAATAAATAGCTATTACGTCACAAATTATCAGTTTTTGGGACGATTTTGCGCCAAATTCGTCCAAATTCTATTGCTATTACGTTTAAAAGTACATCTGGGTGACCCGCCTAATACACGAGTGTACGCCCCCTCGGCGGGTAAAGGACTCCCGGTAAGGGAGTACAAATAGACGCTGACAAATCTTGTATCAACGGAAGACCCCCATTACGTATCTAGTTCAGAACCGTAACGAGTACATACCAGAATTTGTAGCTGGGTGTGTAACTTCTTGTGGCATACCCACTAACTTTCCCGAGGATCCTGTAACGAAAATTGCCACGTGAACTGTGATACATAATTTTAAAACAGTAGCGCTTAGCGGTAGCAGGAGGGAGGTACCCTGGGAAATAGCATCCCCCGTCTGGCGTTTGGAGACGACCCCTAACTGGCTGAACCAGCGAAGCCCAACCAGATGGGGTTGAAAAGAGTTAAAATTGCCTAGTCTGTCAGTGCGATACGTCTATAACGGTCTGACGCACAGGGGGACAGAGGATCTTCCTATCATTAGAAGGAATAAAACATCCCCTAGCTACTGCCTCGGACTGCCCCCCCCCCTCCTGAAAAGTAGTTCATTGGGGGGGGGGGGCAGAATCCCCAACCTCGGAGATATCTTATTTGAGCGGTTCCAGTGCGATAGGATATTTAAAAGAGCTGAAACGGACATAAGAAGCTGCAATAAAGAAGCACTAAAGCGAGAATCGTGATGGGTACTGCGATGCGATCTCCGCCGCGGCGTCAGCCACAGGTTTATAGGAACTAATATCTAATAGCTCTCGCTGATGACATCATCAGACACCAGTGCGCTGCCTCAAAAAGTGATTCCCGCTCCCGCTGATTCCTGTACCGCGCGGAGGTAGACTGCGCTTTGTTCCAAGTGGTCTGATCATATTTTCATCGAGAGATACGCCTCCGAATTATTGACGTCGGCTCGTCGCTGACGCCGTGGCGGTAACCATCGGTAACCATCATGGTACTTGTCCGTTTCAGCCCTTCTCCGGAATACGTTATCGTGAAATAGGGATAGGTGGTAAAAGTTGCGCCCCGAGGGCCGCACAGAGCCCAATGACAGTGGACGGCAGGCCTGTGCCCAGCGAAACAGTGCTTTGCGTTCAGCGGCTATTGTTGCCGTGGGGGCGGACCACTAGGGTTGCCCAATTTGCAGAAAGGTTGAAATTTTGATCGGCGTTTCGGACTACATTCCCGGAAAACAAATTATAAATTGTTCGGAATTGGTCGCACAATGTTTTGAGGTGCCAAACCGGCCATTCAAAAAAAAAAAAAATCTCCGGAAATGGAACCAAATGATTGAAGCGCCGATCAAAATTTGGCCACCCCAGCGGACCACCTGTCTATTGCACCCTGACTGCTTTGGGCCGACGAATCTGGTGCCGCAGGCCGCAGACACCAACCTCGGTCCGGGTATCGTCAGCGCAATTCCGCACAGATTAAGGGTCAGCTTCGGGCATCGATACTGTTTTCTAGACGAGTCAGAGTATCGTCCGTGCCGGTAGTGTATTTTGTAGGTCCAAACCGGAAATAAAGAATTCAAGAAGAACGGAAACAAAACGCGAGTATCATGAGGATTACCGGAGCAGAGTACCTCGTTTGTATCGTGTTCGGATCCGGTTAGGGCACAGCCAGCAAGGATAACCCCGAGCGCCCCTGGAAAATCGAGATTTCCCTAGCGCTTGGGCGCGGAGTTCCGACGGTTCCCGAAAACTACTTACCAGTTACTCGTAGGTTGTGTAGCCTATAAGAATATGACATGTTGCATATATAGGCAACGTAAAGTATTCCAATTTTGCGAGCCTTATAACGAAGAGGAAGGTTGGGATGTTCATCCTGGCGTTTCAAGAACATCATCCGTCCGGTCGCAGGGTCCTCCAAATATACTTTAATGTACCCCTGAAAAGGAAGGAAGTCACATAACTCTAAATCACATGGCAAGTGAACTCGCCAAGAATAGGGTATTCCGGAGTAGAGCTTGACCGGAAACGAGAAGACGACAAGAACCCCAAAAACGGATACGGAAGTATCCGGTATGAAAAGTTACGCAGCACGAGCCGACTCAAAAATTTGAAGGCTTAGCTCTCGCTGATGATGTGTCACGACCATTTCATAGGGTCAGACGGCGCAGACTTCAACCGCGCGGCCCGGGGACGTGCTTATCCTCAGGCCGCGCGGAGCAGCTCCCGCGCTGCCTGACCCTACCAAATGGTCGTGACATATCGTCAGCGAGAGCTATAAGCCTCCAAATTTTTGAGCCGGCTCGTGGCTGGCGGCGCGGCACGTGCTGGGTAACTTTTCATACCGCAGACTTCAGTATCCGCTTTTGTGATTCTTGTCGTCTTCTCGTTTCCGGTCAAGCTCTCCTCTGGAATACCCTATTGGAGACCTCACCATGACCGTAAAATATGTTTGAAGGCAACACTTTAACGGAAGCCAGTTCTAATGCCAAATTTTTGGGGGAGTTTTCCTGCTTGACGAAGGTGAAGGGTAAGAGGCCCGAACAAACAGTTTGTTCAGAAAGGGAAAGGACACTAATGGCGTAGTTTTGTTAACCAATTTCTTGTAAATACAAAAAGTTGTAATGTGAGTTAAAATAAAAAAGCATTTTGTGTCGTTAAACTGTAACTGTGATGCTTACAATTCCAAAATTAGTTTTTTGTAACTTAGTTGAAAATTAAAACACGCTCAAATAAGAATCGCGAATAAACACAAATATCCATACGAAAAGCCGTTGCAACATTGGCTAGCGTTTCAAATAATAGGCCTGCTGTCACGCAGCAGCCAAGCTGGCTTTTTTGTTCAGTCACCTCCAACCCAATCCATAAGATTTGTAAGGATGCAGGGTGCTCACCTTAGAGCAATAATCGGCAGTGACAGGTGAATACCACTCCGTGATTTCCATGGACCCTCGGAACAGACATTTGCATGTCAGGCCTTCAGTTAAGCTTGAAACTATGAACTCTCCCTTGGACTCATCGCAGTACAATTTGCAGCCTGAAATTAAAACAAAGCCGTTTATTCACAAGGAGTTACTCTGGAGGTTAGGCTAGGTTAGGGGCGCTTAGGTGGGCTAGGCTGCGAAAATAATTTAAATGACTGCATACGATTTAAAAATTTCAGCCACATTTACATGCACACCTAACTCTACGTTCTATAGGCCTGTAGGGCTCTGGCTAGTAAGATTTCAATGTCACAGTAGCTATGACACGTCGCTGCGCTGCACGGGCCAGGTTGCCGTGTCACAGCATGACACGTAGCCCCCTTAAGACAACCACGAATTTGTCAGTTAAATTTTACGTTTGGACAGTACACTGAAATTGGGGAAATTTTTCGCTTCATACAAGCGATGAGAATCTTATCTTTCCATACGAGCGAGTAAAATGTTCTCGCTCAAATTATGTAATATCAAACACTCTCAGTTCGCAGTAGGTTCACGCTCACACTCACACGTTTACCTGGGTCACTCTCAATTTCGTCCCAGTTGTCTTCTACAGCACAGCAGAAGCTAGCGCACAAGGCGATTGCCAGGAGCACATACAGCAGCGAAGGCGATGACGTCCCCATGGCTGCTGCCGTCGGGCTCTGAAGCAAAGCGCACACTGGCCAGTCTCGCCGACCACGAGTGTGTTATGTGCAAACACACCCGTGGGCAGCGCTGGCCCTTATCAAACCGCCAGTTTCCCGCTGGTACAGCTCATCAGTCGTGAAATCTTGATCATTACTTCGTGACACGAGTCTCACTTAATACTTAAGACGAAGCAATTGCCAATCATAGTCCTCAAGATATCTCGCAGCACAATCGAGGCGAAGTTACCGACCCCGCATCAGTCCAGTGGAAGCGGGGAATACTCGCTGTTTGTTTTCATCTACGCTGACCTATCACCCTCAGATAAGATCCGAGATGCACTTGCCTTCGTCTGCAAAGCCTTGTTACCCCGTGGACCACAAAATACTTCGGAAAACCTGCGCTTGGCGTGAGAAAGAGAAAAACTCGATGTGAGAGACCTTTACGCTTCGCGGCTTTTGACTGCGCCGCGAGCCGCGTCGCTTCAAACGTTAGTTATACCTTCAGCCGAGCCTACCTAGCATACCCAGTTAAAAATTGATCTTCGAGATGGTGTCGATGTCGAGGTCAAAACAACCTTAGACATAGATCTGGACTACCCACCGCATATTCATAGGCCTAACCTAACCTTATGCGCTAAAATACCGCTTCTTTGACGGTGGCTGTTACTGGCAGAGGTAGACAGCCAGCGCCTCTACAGCGCTCCAGAGGCACGATTTTAGAGGCGCTTCAAATATGCACTTTTTGGTGGCACTCTTGAAGCAGTTCACTCCAAAACCAACGCAATACAGGTTTCCAATGAGACTTGGAAACTGAAGAAACTTGGAAGCTGAAGAACAAAAACAGTTACATACCGGAAATCCTTTAGGGGTAGGTATGAGAAACTTGAATGACGTTTTTAGTCAATTTGGAGGTTATTTCTCATATTTGGCGCGGCCTGTATGCCTCGACATTTCTCATCCCTGCTCTCGAGAGTTTCCGATCTGGAAGTGATTTTGTTCTTCAGCTTCCGCTTCTGAGCCGCATTGGAAACCTCTATTGAATGTAATGCGAAACGCAGAAAATGAAGTTAGGAACTAGAACAACCCATGGATGTCAGTTGATACGGTGATGTTTCAATTACATTAAAAGACAAAGAAGGCATAGGTAAATCGTATTCCAACGAACTGGGAACTATTGGAACTCATCCGCGCTTGGAAACGCAAGAGCGATTGGAGACCCTTAAAGTGTACGTGTGCTTTCTTCAGCAGAGCGATGGTTTCGAAATAACGCACTAATTTGGAAACGTTTGCTGCATACATTAACCCGGATTCAGCGATAGCTCGCTCTCATAGAGTATGTGCGATACATACTGAGCAACTGAGCGAGCAACGTTGGTCTTCGTCTCTGAGAGGCAAGAATGGGTAGAGCGTGCAGGTAGTTTCCGGCAATTTTTAATATCAAAATCACAATAACCACCAAGAGAAACGATAACTAGGGGTACGCTCCGTTTTTCTGCGCGTAATGTGGCGAGCGTAGCGTAGCATTTTTTAAAAAATCTATTGAGCTTCTCTGAGGCGCCTGCAAGTGCGAGGGTAGGCCGACCCGCTATGCACGCGCCCATGCAGGAGTCCTAGTTGCCTACCTTGCGGGCGCCGTGAGGCAAGACGCACAAGTGCATGAAAAACGTGTGGGCCTGTAGTGCCTGTGAGGGTCCAGGGTAGGCCAGCCTGCAAGGCACAGGCGCAAGGGTGGATTTAGGAGGAGGAGGGGGGGGGGGGGGGCAACAGGCCATTATGACCCCCCCCCGTAGAAAACCGGCATAACTTTTCCGCCTGTAAGTAGGCAAAAAGCTGGACATTGCCCCCCCCCCTCCTTAAGCCGGTCCTAGATCCGCCCCCAGCACAGGCGTATGATGGTGTCACTGGCTTGGTCTTCCTACTTGCCCTGCCCGCCTCACTGATACCCCCATCCCCCGCAAATATTACCTACCACACCGGATATTTGAACCCGACCTCTGATAACCTAACCTTACGGGGTGAAGGTCCGCTATTTGCTGCTCTGCTGGTAACACAGGCGGTCATTTAACTCACGTAAACGTTCGTATTTCGCACTTTTCGCCCCATTCCAGTACCGGTTCAAGAAGGGCCTGTTCTGCTAAACGACACCTGCAGCAGCACCTGGTCTCGCACTCCGTACATTTCCGGGTTCAGAGGGCGTCGGTTCCCAAGTTGAAATTTGTATCACTCACCGCTCCACCCATTCGAGCAGGTGCGGATTAGAGGGGGGACTGCCCTTTTGCCCCCCCCCCCCCCCCCCACTCAAGCCGCTCCCAGATCCGCCACTGCATTCGAGTCCCCGCCCAAGAAGGCCCTGTTCTGCCCAACGTCACCTTCGGCATGCACCTGAGCCCCCGGTTTTGGCAACAGGCAGTCGGCAGTCCAGGCGTAGAATATTCGTAATATCTAACTGGATATTCATTCTGATTCCTGGTCTGATTCTGCTCAAAGTTAAAGAATTGGCATCTAGCATGATCTAAAACTAAAACCGGTCTCTATTTGAAAGGTTGAGTGGAAGTGTGAATTGTATTTTTAACTTTGATCTCCAAATAGTAACATTTTTTGGTGCCTTTATGGTATTTTCACATTTGCTTTTAGTGCTCCTTAGCTACAGCTCAAGTGTGCATAGCTTACCACACTTATTATTTGATTCAAATGGGCACCACTGGTTTTTCTAGACCACTGTCTAAGCTTTGATGAGAATCTTTATATGTAATACTAATACAGATTTTAAAAGGAATAAGGTGAACAGAAGACAAATTACTCAATCACATTTATTTCACACCTTGTGAGAAAAGAACTTAAGTATGACCATCACAACAGTATAAACCAAGGACTGTTACAGCCCCACACATGATATTCCTTTTCAATCTAGTTTTAGTTCATAAATGTTTTAGATTGGAAATGAAAAGAAGCAAGTTGTCACCAAGAGCATGGAAAAAAGGTGTAGGGAACAGCATCCCTGTCATAAAATTTGATGCTTGATGCGATAATATCTGCTCTACTTCTTCACCCTTGAAAACAAACTAGAAGAACAAACAAAAACAATGTTAGGATTTTTAGTTGAGAATTAGTAAATGGTTTTGGATCAAATACGTCTGAATTGATATTTGGGAGAAATTCCCATTGTCCACATAACGACTGAAAATATTGCGGCTATTTACAAATGAAAGCAGTACACTTACGATAAATAGATTCCAGTCACAAACAGGAGCAGCCTCAGGATGCCAAACCGCACTCGATGATAAATAATTAAGTGCTGAAATGGAAATATTGAAACAAGTGTGAGTGGGGCTGTACTCAATAGCCGGGATAGAAAAGGAAATTTAAATGAAATAAATGAAAAATTGTAGCAGACACATTTCGGTCATGACAAATCACATTTGCAAAAAAACAAACAACAGAAGAGTGTTTCAAACGAACTAAACAGATACTGTCTGCTATTACATGTCAACTAAACATTTACCAAGTCAGTAGTTGGTAGCAAGACTTCAGCGTCGTGAAGTGTCCAGCATGTACAGCGTGTTTAAAACTTGTCATCATCTGAAATAAGAATGAATTTTTAATCAAACAGATAAAGATTTACACACAGAATACAAATAAAATATCTTCTTGAGAGCTTACCTTGTGCACTTACGAAAGTTGAGGTCGCTCCCTGTCTAGTCTTTTACAACCAAGCATAAGCCACAGCGAAGCGGCTTGAGAATCCACATATATACATGCACATGAGACTGTAACACATCAAACAGACTGTCATTAGCAACAAATTTGTAATCAACGACACTGGTTTTCACATATTCTTTGGTGACATACAGTAGTATCCAATCCATGTTTAACTCGCTATGTTGTTTTGACCCAATGTTCACTTGGCAATAGTAGAGCACGGTTTAAGGTTAGGGCATACAGCAGGGCAGGAATTAACTTGATTTGAAAGGAGAGATGATCAAATGAAGCGAACACCCAATGTCAAATCTGTTTCAGTGCTACATGCTGCACTATCTTCATAAACCTTGCAGACCACTTAACCTCTCAACCACAGAAAGTAAACAAATGTTGTTTTTTCCCTATGTAAGAAGGACACGGTACTGACACCTTTCAGAAGTTACAAATTAGCTTTGGCCTATATTTATTGCCTTATATTATAGGTAGTCGACGAATATTTTCTTTAAAATTACATTCCGGCAATCCCAAACGAAACCAAGAGCAAACATCAACAAACTGGAAGGGGGCGGGGCCGCGGGGCGAAAGAAGGCAGACGTCGTCACAGAATGAGCACAGTTGATAAATTACTACCTCGCAACTCACCTTTGATCGAAGTGGACTCCATCGGAGATAGGCAAATTCCTTAAAAATAACTTCTTCAAGATAACGCGGGTTGACGACAAGCAACAGCTCGTGTTGCTGCGACACAACCGAGACGATACGCCTGGCCTGGCCGTGCCGAGCCGTGCCGAGCGGTGCCGAGCGGAGCCCAGCTGAGCCGCACAGTGGTACCAGCTGCGCGGCTTTGAAATTGAATCATTACAAAAATATTTCAAATTCCATTGATCGAAAAAATGGCTCGTAGTGTTCTCCACCAATAAATATCGATTTGCAATCTGGAAGGTGAACCTAATCTGTTGCGTGGTGTTTCTGAAAAAACCGTGAGTGACGGACAGACAGACAGACTCACGACGAGTGTCGTCGCGTGGTCCGTTTGGGGAATTGGGCTCGCTACGCTCGCCAAATAATGTGAGCAATGATGTGTACACAGGGGAAAACGTAGTGAAACATGCACAGGTAAATTTATGCGGAATTTTGTAAAAGTTATTTACAAACTTGTGCATACTTCGACACCGCTGTGAGAAAATCGCTTCACACACACACACACACACACACACACATACGCATTGATAGGACACATGCGACGCAGGGATGCCGAAAAAATGCAGAAAAGCGGTGTTGTAGAATTATGAACAAGTTTAATGTTTCCTCTTGTACATAATTATGTATAAACCTGAACATTTAAATTTAGTGTCCAACTGATAAATGTCCTCGCGCTCTACGTCCCGGAGCGCCCTAGTACTTGGGTCCGTGGTGCAGCCGCTGGTGCTTGGTGAGGTTGCTCTGCTGGGCGAACAGGCCGTGGCAGAGCTCGCACTCGTAGGGCCGCTCGCCCGTGTGCGTGCGCGTGTGGCGGACCAGGGTGCCGGCCTCGGCGAAGCGGCGGCCGCAGGCGTGGCACGGGTAGGGCCGCTCGCCCGAGTGCACGCGGCCGTGCAGGACGAGGCTGCCGCGGCTCGCGAACCGCGAACCGCACTCTGCGCAGCGGTGCGGCCGCGCGCCCGTGTGCCGCAGCCAGTGCTGCGACAGGTGCCCCGCCTGCGTGAACGTGGCGTGACAGTCGGCGCACTCGTACGGCCGCTCGCCCGTGTGCACGCGCTGGTGCACCACCAACACGCTGCGCCGCGCGAACCGCTTGCCGCACACAGCGCAGCGGTGCCGCCGTCGCGCGTCCAGGACCTCGAGGGCGTCGTCCTGGTGGTGGCCGTCGGCGTCATCGCTACCCTGGACTGTGGCCGCGCGGTCGACATCCCGGTCGGCGGCGGCGTTGTCATCACCACCCTGGACAGTTGGTGTGGTGTTGTCGTCACCACCATCCTGGTCAGCAGTGGTAGTGTCCTCGCAGTCGGTGTCGGTCCGGTGGGTGCCGCCATCCGCGGTGCTGTTGGCACCCCGGCCGCGGGCAGGGCCACCCTGACGGGGGACATGGGCACCCGGGGCAGCACGTGCCGCTGCAGCTCGCAGCTGCCGCTGCAGCACGCACGCACGCCGCGGCCGCGCGCGCGGTGAGGTTCCGTCGACGTCCTGGACGGGTGCAGCCTCCGCGGGCGCTTCGGCGGGCGCCTCCGCAACCGGACTGCCGGGGGCGTCCTCGACCTTGGAGAAGGAGGCATCAAGAATGCCTGGAATGCACAAAATCCAAATTAGAGATAGAATTCAAACAATGGAAAAGGTACATCAACTCCGAATCCAGACACTATGTAAATGAAATTGCAGTGACGATAAAAATAACAATGATCTTGCAAAACCATGCGTTAATCTTTGCAAAATTTTGCAAATATTCGTTATTGAGAAAGTTTTGTAATAATGGCTATGTACTATTCTTATGGAAGCACCATCGCAATTTTATTACAATGATATGTTATTGCAATGATATATTATTGCAATGATTTTGCCATACAAAGAACATTGCGCAGTGATATCACTGCAATTTCAAACAGAGTGGAGCGAATGGGGATGTAAATCTACAAATAATACCAAACCCATTCCAAACCAAAAACCAACTAGCTAAATCCAACCTTGTTTTGTTTTCTATTCGTCGCTGTTTGAAAATTAATGTCTACACAGCAGATTGCACCCGACTCGTCTGACATAATACACAGGCCAACCGACACTTATCTACTTCAACATGCCCAGCCCAACTCTACTGATCAAAGGCGGAAACAACAGTATCTCCATCAAAACATTTTAAACGACCAACCAACCTCCAATATTTAGCAAAAAGACCACAAAAAAACAAGCAAAAACGTAGTTCCGTACAGTGGCACTACATGCTACATGCACTTCGTCCGTAACAATAACCCAAACAACACACTTTCCAACACTGCTTCACATGCACAGATGCAAGAAATCTACAGAAATGGTAGGGGGACGTTCATAAACTACGTGACCAATTGGGGGGGGGGGGGGGGGTCAGCCTTTGATCACGATCCTATATTTTATGCATAATAAGGTTCGGTCAGCCAGGTCACGGGAAGGGGGGAGGGGGTCAAAAAGTGGCCTAAAATCGGTCACGTAGATTATGAACGTCCCCTAGGTCATGGTAGGTGATGCAGAAAAGGTGTCGGCTGCCCGACCCACAAGTCAAGGCTCGAGCCACAGTGAGCCGGAGTTTTGACTTGCGGGTCACGCTACGGCTCGGACGAGAGCCAGAGAGAGCGCGCACTAGAAGGGAGCGAGAGAAAACGCGCTTATCTTTCTCCCACTGCTGCCGAGTTGCGCATCGTCCGCTTGTCTCTCGTTCGATCCATTGATAAAACAAGTGTCACCATGTTTATCCCTTTTTTACTTCCTTACAAAGCAAAAATGACACATGGTATTCCCCCCGTATTCCCCAACAGAACACGCAGAAACGAAAATTCCCACCAAATAGGCTCCTAGAACCTGAAAGTAAGGGGAAAGAATTACAGACGTCCCAACACAACGAATTTTACAAAGAAAATTCCAACTAGTCCTTTCCAGTTTATAGAATCCCTGTCTGAAAAATGGAAATGGAATGGTAGAACATTGAATACAACGAAGATCATAATTTAATTTACATCTTTTGAGGAGGAAATCACTGGTTGTGTAAATATAGTGATTGACAATGATGATCCTGGGTTAGTTCAATAAATTAGATCAAATGGCAGTGGGCCGCAAAGAGAGCAGGCAGATTTGAACGATTGTCACCAAAGCCTTTATTTTTATTTCACCTGAACAATTTGACAACTGGGTGGCGTCCCAATTACCGTCTGCTCCCTTAGATACACATAGACAAGGAGATTTAAAAAAAAGACACTCCGCAACTCACAAAACTACAGTCCCTCGGCGCGTTTGATAGGACAGCGTTACGGCCACGCACACGCACAAATCAGTAAAGCACGAAATTAACAAAAAATAAAAAAATAATAATAGCGGAACAATGGCAGCCGGAATGGCGACTAGCTTAATCACGGCCACTGCTCAACTCGTGATGAGGGATGGTGACGTCTCACGAAACCACAAACTTGACGTCGCTGACACTGGAGTTAGCCTTGCACCCCGCAAAGCAGAAGCAGTCCAGGTCGAAGCGTTCGCAGTCGCCCTCGCAGCCGCGGCCCTCCATGTTGCTGAGGCCGCTGGTGACCCGGCCGAACACCTTGTGGCATGCCGAGCCCCGGTGAGGAGGGGCATCTTGGAAGAACACCTCCCAGCAGCCGTAGCCCAGCAGCACCGTCCCCTTCTGCAGTGTCTGCCCGGGGACGCGGTCGGCCAGCTTGGCCAGGACGCCGTCCAGGTCGACGCCGCTGTACTCCACGATGGCACTGAAAGCAGAACTTTCGCGGCGTCCTCCGTGCTCGTACTCGATCTCCGTGTCCTCGAGTGCCTCGCAGATGGCCGTCTTATCCTTGGCGGTGAGCGTCTAGACGGCGGTCACAGCGATACGGATCAAACCCCCGCCGACGTAGTAGCTCGTCTCGTCGACACCGTCCACGTACGCCTCCAGGACGGGGGCCTTGGACTCCCACGTCACCTGCATCGCGGTCTGAAGCGCGTTCACCCGGCCCAGATGCACCTCAGCCTCTCGGCGGGCCTCGGCCAGCGCCTTCTTGGCCTCGGCCTCGGCCGTGTGCGCCGGCAGCAGGCGGTGGCGGCCCCGGCAGGCGGCCTCCGTCGGCGACCAGCAGTCCACGCACCAGTCGTCGTCTTCCTCCCTAGGAATCAACAGGCGGCAACCGTGTTCCGCGGGGTATCAGTAGGGGGCCGCTCATAAACAGAGTACTCCGGAGAAGCTCAGAGCGGAAGTACGAAGTCGTGACGAAGAAGAAGAACGCAGGGGAAGGATGAGGCATCGAGAATTAGGAGCCCCTCTGCACTTCAAACTCACGCGATTTCTCATATTTTTACCACGGTTCTTCTTCTTTGTTCCGACTTCCGTTTCGGGCTTCTTCGGAGTACTCTAGTACGTAACGCCCACCGATGGGCGGAGGGTCTGAATCAAACATGAGCATACAACCAGCACATATCATTCGACAGCGCAAAAACATTACGGGAGATACCCCAAGCTAGAGCGCCCCGCAGACGTCTCAGTCTCAGCCACGAAGCTGACGCTACGTAATTTATGGACCCCCCCCCCCCAAAAAAAAAAACATTGCCAAGCAGGGTCAGCAATAATGACTCCCAGATAATCGCACGACACCAAGAAGAAAAGAATAAGGAATGTAAACCAGGGGTTTCAAAGTGAACGCGGTCAACTCGCAAAGAATGTTGAAAGATTCTAATGTGTAAGAGGCTCACAACCTTCAGTAACTATGATGTCAAAATAGGAGGACGATGCACCGGGTGTTTCAGCGTACACAGCGCAGTAAGTTGGGTTGCCGATCCTCTCGTCTGCAGGCGCACTGGGTTAGCGCACGGCAGCCGGGCCTGGCTGGCTACGGCTGGCGGCCGCACTCACCACTAGCGCGCGGAGATAGTGCGCCTGCAGACGGGAGGATCGGCAACCTAACTTACCGGGGTGTATTAGGTGAAACCACCGGCATTTTCGATAGATTTATCGTGCAGGAAATAATTTCCGGGAAGAGATTTCGAACCTGTACTCTGAATCGAACTCGGGTTTTGTACCCGAAATCTGAAAATCGACCCCTTTTAAGCGAAAAAAAAAACGAAAGAAAGAAATTAAACTCGTTTAAACGCTCTTTTTTTCGCGTGCTGGTCCCGTCATTTTCAATATTGGTACGGACGTGTGCGAGCCGGTTTTGTAATGTTTCAACCTTCCAGAAAAGGACCGCGGAATGAGAAGTCGATATATCAACGACTTGAACCCTTAAATTGCGATGGTAGGTACCCGCTAAATAAGCCCTTGAAATTCCTAAATAAGACCGTCGGTGAAACCAATTCTGTTGAGGCTGCCGATGTCACCGGAGAAGGCATGAAGATCAAGAGAACAACAAGCGCTGGAAAGTTGTGGTTATCACTGCTCATGCAGTACACCGGAGAAGCTCAAAAAAAAAGTAGGAAGCCGTAACGAACATAAAGAACGCATAGGAAGTATAAGCAACAAAATAGAGAAATGTTACGCTGATCGGCGAAGATGCGATTTCTGAAACCTCCTCCCGAGTTCTTCTTCTTCGTTGCGACTTCTTACTTCAGGCATCTGTGCTCTTATCACCGGAAAAAAAGGGACGACGGTTCTTGACCCCCGTTCTGATACGGGCTGACGCCCACACACTCACCTTTGGGGATGCCCCCGCTTGCTGCTGGAAGGCCCGTCACCCGCACCGCCGGCTGCCGAACGGCTCGACCGAGTTCTCTTTGCTGCCACGTCCCGTCATCGTCTCCAGCCGGGTCCGAGCCAACACGAGCTCACAGCGGGTGGATGGATACCTGCACGAGGAGACCTAAAGTCAATAGAGGTTTCCAACGAGGCTCAGAAGCGGAAGCTGAAGAACAAAAACTCTTTCAGACCGGACGAATTTTAATGCAGAAGGGCGGCACCAAATATGGTAGATAACCTCCACTGGAAACGCTCTTCAAGTTTCTCATACCTGTGCTCCAGAGTTTCCGGACTAAAAGTGTTTTTTTTTCTTCAACTTCCGTTTCCAAAGTAGGAGATAACAAGGGACCAAAAAACATCTTGAAAACGTACACAAAAAAAGGGTTTTAGAGACAGTGCACACTGAGAAAGACGTAAGTTCACCGGTCCAGTTGGTCTCCAGAGGATGGCAACTAGACCTGGACTGAAACGCGAGTCAGTGGCTTCGCTCGCTCTATTCTAAGACACATTGTTTTCTGTCGCAATAGAGGGCTCTGTTGGCAGTGGGGTCTTAGACGTCAGTGTAGCTCCCTCCATATGGGGCCCAATTTATAGTATACGCACATAAGTACACGATTTACTACGGGAAAGTTGAAAAATTTTGATGCGTCGCGGGGTCTCTACTCTCAACATAAACAGATTTGTCGCCACAGCTAGAATTTGTGCGAAAAATAAATATTTTTTACCCTTTCTTCGTACCTTTGAATGGGCTACCCTCTGATTGGTCGAGAGCTTAAGTCACAACTCAACTCAGTTCAATTCAGAAGCTCGACTATGAATGGGTACTCACCCCGGACCAACATCGAAATATCGGGAGACTGCCAACAGACCAGTACTCACAAATCGTGCAGATCCACTTTTCTCCAAACTATTTTAGGTCTCAAACAACACTATTCAATTTTTATTCTTACCTATACCGAAAGAGAAATACAAGCAACTTTGCGATTTTTTACCACAATTTTTTAAACTTTGCATGGAATTGCTCTCTTGTTTTTGTTGTGTAGTTGTCGGCAATGCAGACACTTTTCGATATTGTTTTGTCTCACCGCACTTTTCGATATTGATTTGTTTCACCGTCAGTGCGGTATAACCCCATATTTTGAAAGCCTCCTTCACGGGGTTCCGTGTCATGCTTTACAGAACAACAAAATGACAGTGGGACACTTACCACTTTTCAATGGTAAGTTTTAGAAACATCAACGCAATGAGCATTTTATTCTACAAATATTTAATACGTAACTTTCCATTCCAGCTGACAATCGCCAACTCCACAAATGTGATAAATATGGAAATCCAGGTAAGACTAACACTACCACTTCAATTCCAAATTGACACAATTCCTAATCACATTGTAACAACATCTCCTTTATTTCCAGTGACTAAAATTGACTTAACACCTAAAAAAAAAGCCCTGCCAAGCGTTTTAAATCTGAGTAGCATTCAAGTTTTGTGCCAATATCTTTAATAAAATCATGTTCTCAACCACTTTTGTTCCTCAATTTCTCCTGTATCCAACACAACAAAAAGGCCAGCAAAACTTTTCAAATAATTCAAAATGCACCCATTTTTCTTTCATCGCCATACCGCTAGGCTCGACCCGTGAATTGTCGATTCGAGCTAGGATTATAGCACCTTCAATAGGGTTTTCACTGTATCCAAACCGGAACCAAAGAAAAACATCATGTCGCCGCAATCAGGATCCGATATGACAAATCTATGCCGTGGAACACCCTTGCGCCGGCATCCATCCGCCATAGTGGGCTCCCGTATTTAGTTTAGTTTGGTCGCAGTAGTTCTCACTGATTGTTACAAAGATACAAGGGGAAGTGTCGCGAGACATTAAATGTCTTCTGCCGGGGCATGAATGTGCATGTTGGTACTCGTCACTGTCTCCGCACGACCCACATAACCTCACAGGCAGTCTGTTTACATCGGTGATGACATGGAAATCCAACATAGCGCACGCCACCTTACCGAAGTTATTCCACTGCCACTACGATTTCACCAACTGAATACAGTTTTGGCAGTCACTATAATCTTCCATGAATACAGTTAAGATGCAGTGAAATGCCCTATTATGAAAACAAGTGTTCCGACCACCGATCGAGAGCTTTCCGCCCGCCGTATGCTCGCCGTCGTTAGGTGGCGAAGAGATGGTACTAAAATCGCCTTCTTATTCGGCTGCCAATCAGGAAATCGGAAACACTATACTCAAGAAAAATATTACTCTGTCAGAAGTACCGAAGTAACAAGAACGCGCACAGCTTGTGCGGAAAGCTCTATTTCTTCGAGCTACTCACTTAACGTGACTAGAATGTGCCCAGTATTGTTTAGGAGGAACAGACTGATGTCCACCACACCCAGTCAAACGTTACACCTGCTTCCGGTTTTGCCGGATTCTGCCCGACCGCGCGTTCCCATTGCTCTCCAACCAACTGTTGGCTACCTTGCGTCCTTGAGGCTTCGCCTCGCTCTCCACCTGCTTCTGCCAGATGATACCGAACGACGCGGCCGTCAACAAGGAGCCCTACAACTTAAGGAACGCTCGGATTTGTACCGTACTTGCTCGCTCCCGTGCTGGATGTGGCAGTGTTGTTGACCGAGCGCCGTTTGACTGGCACGGGGCCACCTCCCGCGGTGATAGCGACTCACAGATTTGAACGAGATCAACGTGAGAACCAAATGATCTAAGTTAAAACGTTTTCGGGTCATCTACATGTCACCGTGCCACCGTGCCGTGACTGCTTTCTGACATGGATGTCGCCAGACATAGGGGGAGGTTCACAGATTACGTTACCAATAGGGCATTTCACTACATCCAAACCGGAAGCAAGGAAGAAGATAGTGACAGCCAATACTGTATCCGGTATGACAAATCACAAGTGGGACAACATGTCAACAGCACCGCTGTAAGCAGACCATCTAGAGTACGAGGTTGTGTGGATCGTTCGGAGACAATGGTGAGTAACAGCACCCAATTTCATGGCCCGGCAGAAATGTTTCTCGCGACACTTTTCCCCCGACTTCCTCAGGGATAGTCACTTCAGACAAAATTAAATTCGAGAATCAAACATGGCGGGCGGAGGCCGACGCGTGGGCGTTCCGCGGCCTCGATTTTTCATATCGGATACAGTTTACGGCGTCTGCAACGTCAGATTTCCTATACAAATTTTAATTCTCGTGTACTGTACTCAGCAAAGCTAGTCGCGGCGAAGTGGTGCGGCCACGTGTGTACTCAGACAGGCTTAGCTATCTCCCACTTTTACAATCGATGACAACGAAAAATATAATACGTCTGCGATTGGCGTATCACACGGGGAAAAAATAGCACAGACGAAAACGCAGCTAAGGCCAACGGACACTTCATACGCCTCTTAGCATGTTGCAGGGACGTTTGCGCGTCCCGACACTCACTGAAGACGTAAGTTAAGTGGTGTTCACAGCATTTTTCGCAGATGATACTTAACCTTCAGCTGGCTTCAACTCTCGCTAGGTTGGGTTAGCACTTATCAGGATAGATTAGCAGCAGTAGTAACAGTCGGCCGCCGTGCAATAGGCTGTCTGCTCGGGCCCTCGGGCGAGATGCCCTGACCGCTGTCGCTAACTGCTGCTGGCGTTGCCTTTCTCATACCTCACCAGAATCACGTACGGTGGCAACAATTTTCGATTTGTATCGCATTTTTGATTTATGAAAATTTGTCTGTTTTTGTTTTTGGAGGTTAGGGTTGGCCGCCGCGCGCACACCATTACCATCGTGGCGCGCACAGGGACGGGCTCAGGTTAACGGTTTTAACCGTAACAAATACATCTGCTATCGGGCACTTCTAGGGAGACTTGAGGCGGGGGCCAAAGGCCCCCGCAAACGCCGCCGGCAGGCCAAGCTGGCCAAGTCCCCTTGTCAAACCGAGGTGCCGGTGGAGCGCAGCGGAACTGGCACCGAGGTTGACGGAAGGGACGGGCCAGCTTGTTACTCGTTCTTCGCTTCCTCTACCTCTACTAATGTACCATGACGTATTGTGCTCGCCCGTTTTATCTCAAAACTACGTAACGCAGGGATTCTGTTTTGAGGGCGGTTTGGTTAGGCATTGATGTCGTTTCGAAAGTGACTCAACAGATTTCTGAAAAACAAAGAACAAAAATACTCTCTTTTAGAGACCGCAGGTCGGTGGAAGTTCGTCCTGGGTCCAGCCGCCGTCGCCCGCATACAGCAATCACTCTAAGCGTACTCGGCAGGGCTTAGAGTAATAGATCAGTAGTCCTGGTCCTAGGCATTAAAAAAAAACGCAAATCGTGTTAAAATGATGCAGTTTGCGGCATTCGCTTCCTAAGACCCTAGAAAAAAAATCTGTCCGAAGACTTCTTCGAATTTTTTGTGTGGGGCCCCAGTATTGAACACTTTTGAACACCCTATATTTTGCATTGATAATGCACGTTTCCTACACCTTAGAGCCCTCCCAAGCGGTCTAAAACCCGATAATTTGATCGTTTGGTGTCTTGGCCTGCATGGTGGTGACACCCTAAGTCCTGGGCCAAATTCTGATTACCCGTGTTCGAATTCGTACACTTTGAACACAGAAAAGTTAAACAGCAACAGTACCTGCACAACCCGCACATGTTAGACTGTAATAATCGTATTTGAAACGATACGTTGCCCGAGAAAAGTCAGTGCTGTTCAAAGGGGCTGTCTCCCGAGTTTACGCTGTGTCCGTGCGATGTTCAAACTTTGAACACTTTGAACACCTGACTAAAAGTCAGCCGCTAGCAATGATGTGGCAGTTTTCGTCTGATTTTTTCTACCTCAAAGCGATTACGGTGTCGACAACAGTGATGGATGCACGCCGCGGTCAGACCTTGGAGCCCTGAACATGTTCAATATTGAACAAATTGAACACCTAGCAGAAAATATAACAAAAACCTCGATATGGGTATCGTTTCCGGATAATTCGAACATGTCAAGAACGATTATGACGTCGATTTTGCGTTTGATTCATTACGATGGGGCTATTTGCTTCTTCAGGTGGCTAACTATCCACATACTAAATGTCAGAGGAAATGTTTAGTCAAAATTTTCGTCAAATTTCGTGCGCATCTCTAATAAAAGACAATTTTATCACCGGAAAAGACAACTTTGTTTTTCAACGGCCAACAAAATTGTCATCTTTTTGGGTTGTGCACTGAATAGTATGACGATATATTGTGCATTGTTGAGCGGGTGGAGTTCCCTAGACCACTGTGCAGTTATTAATCGATTGACTTTGCGACAATCGTGTGACTAAATCTGAAAAAAAAAAGGTATAATGAGCAGTATTCCCACTAGCAGTGTTGCCAGAAAAGTAGGCAAAATCCGCCCAAACACACAGGTGTAAAGGTTGTGCCTGCCTGCGCCTGCCCACTAGGCAACATGTGGTCACGGCTGTAAGCAATTTGCCTAGCAGGCAGGCGCAGGAAGGTACAATCTTTACACCTGTGTGTTTGGGCGGAGTTTTGCCTACTTTTCTGACAACACTGCCCACTACCACATTCTTGTTTCACACATACTATTATGCTCGAGGAATAAACTAAGGTTTAGGCATACAATCTGCTATAAAAGGCATATTATACTTGATTGAGGCACACTATTTTTAGAGTGTGCTGTACTTTTTATGCGAAATGAACTAAATGGAACAAGACTCATTATTTTTAATTAAATTGTTTCGTAAAGACCTATTTGTTCTGGATTTAGTTGCACACCACGTATTTGTTAACCCTCTTCCTCCTAGTTGGGAAAAATGACTTCTCAGGAAATGCCCACTTCTGATACCTTAAACTAAATTTCCTAATTTGCCTCCAACCACCAAATTTCTGGGGGAGATCCTGAAAGGTCCCTTAATTCGCCGGCACCAATATTGTTTGCCAACAAGCATGAAACTTTGTGAAACGTTTGTGCCCATGCGCTAGGATCAATGCCAAAGCCGTAGCAGGACCAGCCATATTTTATTTTTATTTTTTGTTACAAAGATGGGATACAATTTTAAATGCGTACGAGAATCTGACAAACACTACGGTCGGTTTGGCTCCGTGGTGTTTCAGGAAGACCACGTGCGTGCGTCACACCGTTTACACAAGCCTGGCGGCAGGTGAGTGGTCAGCGGTCCATTTAGTGATCGATAAACTACCATCAATGAGTCCCGCTGGAGTTGACAACGGCTCTGTTGTGAGGACATCGTGGCGTAATCCAGAACCCTGCACTTCAGTGCCGTTCCAACCAAGTACGGACCAGACACCTAGCTCAACAGCTCTTGGTATTTAGATTACTTTCAGATTAGAATGAAAGCACATAGAAAGATGACGGATCCCCAGAGTCCAGGAGCACAAAACGTGCTCACCGGAGAATGTCGAAGGTTGGTAATTCATGTTATGTTGGTACGGAGTTTAGGGGCCGTCCACATACTTCGTAACGCGGTTTTTTTTGGGTGGGGGGGGGGGTTGAACGTTACGGTGTGTTACGTGGGGGAGGGAAGGGGTCTGGCAATGTGTTACGTAACCATTTTAAATGCGGCCCGAGCTGGCAGCGCGTTCTCTGGCAGAGAGTGGTGGCTGTGAGTGGATCCCTATTTTGCCCTTTTCTTAACAAACACGTCTAAAACCATATAATGCAAAAAATGGTTGTAAGGGCCATAGTATGCCATAGTACCCAGCCCCCCTTGTGACGTCACATTTCCCCATATGCGCCCCGAAGAACCAATTTTCCATGCCTTTTTGCATATAAGCGTTTATATTTGTCCTGGGCGTGTATTTTCAGCATTATTATGTTTCGAGACTGTATGAATTCATATAAATAGGGTGAAATATATTGTTTTAAGGTCACTAAAAGCAATGACAAATACTTGTGGCAAGGTTTTTCTTTTCTACAATCACTGATACTTCATTAAAGTAAAAGTAAAACCGTAGGGCTCTCGTCCGAAAATTTGATTCCCGGTTGGAAAGCGTTAGAATAGAAGAGTGTGACGTCACAGACCCAAAACCACCCAGCCCCCCTGTCACAGCTGGTCACACTTTTTCAAACCGAGGGGCTAACACCCTTTCCAGTGGAGACGGAGAGCGTCTCTAATACTGATACCAACCAACCAACCAACCCGTCATTTTCGAACGGCCCCTAAAGTTACGTAACACAGGGGGAGGGGGAGGTCGAGTGTTACTGTGTGCTACTGGGGGGGGGGGGGTAAAAATGATCCGAAAACGCGTTACGTAGTATTTGGACGGCCTCTTACAACAAGGCAGTGGTTCTGCTTTAGTTTTGTTTACACACTCTGCGACTGACTGATAATCAAGGAGAGTCAGACTTGTCAAAGCCTCAGACTTGCCGATGTGAAGTACAATTTTTCTAAAGATAATGCTGAGAAAGGTTGATGGTCTGGATGGGTTCTGGATGTGACGAGGAGGTCGCGGATAGGATGTAGATGACGTGGATGGCCCCTGGACGAGGCGGGGATGCTCTGGAGGGGTTCTGGATGCAACGAAAAGGTCGTGGATGGCCTCTAGACGAAACAGGGATGCTCTGGAGGTGTTCTGGATGCGACGGGGAGGACGTGGATGACCCCTGGACGAGGCGGGGATACTTTGGAAGGGTTCTGGATGCGACCGGGAGGTCGTGGATGGCCCCTGGATGAGGTGGGGATGGTCTGGAGGGGTTTTGGATGCGACAGGAAGGTCGTGGATAGGATGTGGATGATGTGGATTGCCCCTGGACGAGGCGGGGATGCGCTGGAGGGGTTCTGGATGCGACAGGGCGGTCGCGGATGACGTGCGTGGCCCCTGGACTAGGCGGGGATGCGACGGAGAGGTCGTGGATGGCCCCTGGACGAGGATAGGATGCTCTGGAGGGGTTCTGGATGCGACGGGGAGGTCGTGGATACGGAGTGGATGACGTGGATGGCCCCTGGACGAGGCGGGGACGGGGATACTATGGACGGGACCTGGATGGCTCGGGGACGGGGTGGTGCGAAGCAGTTTGGATGGACACCATGCGGTGTGGAGAAGGGCAAAAGTGATACTTCCATATTGTATCCATTTTGAAACATGGGGGAGGCGGTGTGGAGGCTCGCGAGGGTCATCCGGACCCTTTCCGCGCGTCCCGTCAGGGGCAGGCTGAACGTTGGCGGTCTTGTATTTAGAAAAAAATAAATAAAGACTGCTCGAACATTTCGATTCTGTAAAATAGATATAATGTCGACCAGACCTGTTTGTAAAATATCGAAAACCTGTTGTGTTTATTTTGTACTTGACAGTAGCCTCTGGAAATTTCTGTCTTCTAGAACCAGCAAGATCCGCCCCGGGATGTGGCTGTTGGCGGCCCTGCTGCTGTCAGCGGCTCCCTGCGGCCCCTCGGCCCTCCAGACGGCCATCCCGCTGCCGCCGCCCGACCTGTCCGCCGAGGCCCAGTGCGCGCTCACTCTGCTGCCCACGTACTTCGGAGGCGAGCAGGGCTTCGACCGGCTGCACGTCGTGGCCTCCGCCGAATGGGTCAACGACGCCTTCCTGGGGCGGCTGTCTGCCATCGGGCTGCCCCATACCATCGAGCAGGACGCAAAAGAAGTGTTGGAGATTTTGAACGATGAGAATCGGAACGATAAGACACTCGTTCTTTGGGCGGTTGAAACTCTTGACCAGTTGACAGGTAGTATGTTCTTGCCAAGAGGCGGCTTCATTCTGCTGTACCTAGTATGGCTGTCAGCGGCTGCACATTCATCAAAGCATTTGTCTCAAGCGCAATTGGTAGCAACGGCAGGTTGTACTTTGGACATGCGCCTCGTGGTTACCGCCAAAACCACCGGTGATACTCGCTTGTACAGTCTGGAGGGTGGTTGTCAAACCACTGGAAAAGGAATATCATCATGGACTGAGCTCGCGAACGTGACAGAACGAGATCGTTGCCCCGCTGGGTCTGGGTGGGAGCGAGGTGGTCTCTTTCCTTACCGCCAATGTGTAGCGTGGCAGGCCACACCGAACGAGCACAACACTCTGGAAGCCCTCATCGAGACCGACACAACATCCGAAGAACAGCGGAGGCTCGCGTTGGTTGTTATATCCGCCCTCCAGCGCTACCGGAAAGTTAATCAGCGGTGGATAGCAATTATGTCGGATTTGTACGAGATAATCGCAAAAGTGGGTGAGTGCAAAGTAGACTTGATAGTTTATGTGGGTGTGACAGAAAAGAAACCGTTTGTCGGGTTTCCTTGGCAGATGGATGGCATGGTGGCCGTCGTCCCCATTGCTTCACGTGTCCGTGGCCAGCTGCGTCTGTCCAGACTGACGAACTCCCTTACGGTGACGATGTGGTGCGCCACGGTGGCGGCAGTGGCTGCGGTTGGCTTCGGCCTCTGGCTTCATGCCGCAAAGAGCATGACTTGTCTTGAGACAGTGCTGCACACCATTTCCCCCCTTCTGTCGCAGCCTATTCCTGACGGTGCCGGTCGGCGGCGACGGATTCTTGCGGTTTGGCTGCTGCCGTCCGTTGTGCTGTCCGCTGCATATCTGTGTGACCTGAGGAGCGCCCTTGTGGCTCCTGACACGATCAAACAAATTAAGAGTGAGAGTGAACTCGAGGACAGCAATATCACTATTATTTTCAATAAGCTGACGCAAGTAGCCAACGGTCGGAATTGGGGCGGCTACAATGAAGTTATCGAAAATCTTGACGAACGCATCGGAATGCAACGAGTTGCCGAGAAGCGCGACGCAGCCCTAATAACCGACACCACACGGTTGCCGTATCTCTTGGAAGGGTTTGAGAGGCAGGTGTACACCTTCCGTCTTGGCGGGGATCATATCAAAACCTTTATGTTTACCATGACGGGGTCCCCGCTGGAGGCGCCGCTAAAAAAGGTCATCCCACGTCTGCGCGCCGCGGGGCTCCTGGAGCGGGAAGCAGTCCGGCCGCGGTCCAGCAAAGACCACGAGGAGCCGTCTGCGATCGCCTTGGAGGACGTCTTGGCCCCCTTCGCTGTGCTCGCAGTGGGGATGGCGGCCGCATTCGTGGTGTTCATGGGAGAGTTGCGCGTTGACGCGTTGCGCGTTGACAGTGTGCGTAGGCTGCGGTCGTGAGCCCGCCTGTACGAGTCAGGCACGGTGTTGAGAAGAGATGGTGAGGTCATTCTGCCGTGGAGATAGAATCGCACTCACTGGGGGGGGGGGGGGGCAAGACGCGACACCGGGTCGAGAAACGTCTCTGATACGGGCGCGGCTCCAGGACTTTGCCAAGGGAGGAGTCATTTCCTCGAATGCGGCTAAATTTGATTTGGCAAGCTGTGCAATAAGAAGGGTAATATTCGAAAAACTGTCTAATTTTGTGAGTAACATCTCCACATTCCATTCAAAGCGATTAAAAATCGACAGCGTGGCGGGGCTGAAGATGTCTCACCGCGAAAAATCATTGACAAGTCAGAACTGCATGTGATATCGAGGGTGATATGGAGGGATGGCCGGCGCCTTTCGGGCGCCACATGGGCCACATGGGGGGGGGGGGGGGGGGGGGGGGTAATCACCCCCATTACCTCCCCCTCTAGGAGCCGCGCCTGCTAGCAGCGTCGGTGTGCGGTGAGTCTTCCTACACCACAGGATGAAACGCAAACACGAGAATTGCTCTGAAAGTGCAATTTCAGTGGCCCACAGACGGGGCCGCACTCCCAAAAAAATATGCCTGAATTACGCATAATATGCCTGTTTCATAGCAGATTTTATGCCTGAACCTCGAAATCTTCCCCGAGCATAATATGCTCAAAACGAGCATAACATGCTCGAAACAAGAATTTCGTAGTGGCTATGCAGCTATGCCTGAATCAAGGCATGCCACTAAATATGGATGCCCGATTCAGGCATCTGTCTACATGCCTAACTCAGGCATCAGATTGTGCCGAATCGTATGCCTGTATCGGGCATAGTGATGGTTGGCACAAGCATCCTGTTGCTGAATTGGGGAAAGTTACCCAGGATTTCATGGTAGGCATCAAATTTGCGCCGATTCAAGCATGCTTTTTTGAGAGTGCGAGACGACTTCGTTCGCTGGGGGAGGTTACATCTATTGAACGGCTCAATATTGTACAAACTGCGAAGGAAATTAGGAAAGAAGAGTAATTTCTCCCTGGGGTGGACTGGACGTTTGTAGCGACGTTCTCGACGTTACGGTGGTGCTTCACCAGTAATAATAGGTGTGCAGTAAACAAATCGATGCGGGTAAACCAAAGACGGCGGTCATCTTGTCTCACGCACGGAGTCAGGGCCAAATTGAAGGTTATGCGACTCGTGTTGCAGCACTCTAACCTCGGAAATAGCCGCATCATTTGTTCTTGAACCGGGAATCCAGCCACTTGGCGGTTTTGGACCCCAGGACAGAGCACCTCGACCAACCCCCACCAACTCGGATTGGACCCGAGTTCCTCACAGTCATCTGTCAAAACTTCACGCTCGGGCTAGCACTACACACGCGCTAAAATTCAAAAATATTCGCGCGAAACTAATTTAGCAATTAAAGCAAAAATATGGTTTCATTGAAAACCTAAAATAGAATTGTATCAATTGCATTCATGAGCACGTATTTTTGTATTGAAACGAAGCGTTTTAATATTTTATTGACACTCGAAGTAAACAACGGAATTAGCAGAGTGGCAATTCTGTATTCCGTCTGCTTGATTTCGCAACTTGTTACTACTGGCCGGTAATGTAATTAGTTTGCTTTTTACCTTGGAAATAAGTGTAGGCTGATACCCTAAATTTTTTCCCAGCCCTTCCTTAAATAGGTTTATTCCTAGAAAAAAATCGGAGATGGGTATATTGACTAATACATCTTCTTTTACAGTGTTTCAGTCGTTGCTGTCAGGTTATGTACGTCTTGTCAAGTGTTAGGTACTGTCATTTTGCTCTGGCTGAGCAGCTTTGCATTGCAGTATTTCAATTTATTCACAATCTGACTTTAAACTATCAGATTTTGGATCTGTATTTGTATCTGTAATTTTGTATTCAACTATGAATTATAAACAGTTAAATGTATGATTTCGAATTCTTCTTCTTCAGACCTAAAATTGCCTATGCCCAAACTGAAAATGAAATGAGCTGATTGAAAAGCGCGGTCGACAAAGCCTGCCCTGCAAGAGGAGAAATTTCCCTCCCCGAACGTAGGGATTTTCCCCTCCGGTTCCGATATTCGGTTGGCAGTCCGAGCGGGAATGTGCGAGAGAGAGAGAGAGAGACAACTAAAGGCACGGCCTTCAGCAAGGCAGTTGGTGGGGGTTGACTCGACGCGCCGTCGGCTGAGTCCAACCCCTTCGACGTTGACGACTACGTGTATGCCCTGCTGAAGCACAAGGGTAACGGCACCGCATGGGTAACTTGGCGTGTGTCTGCGCTTCACGGCGCGCGCTCCTGCGATGGGCATTTGCGGTTGCTTATTTGAACTGGACTCTGCATAACGGCAATACACCGCCATTAAAGTCACTAGTTTCGCAAAGGGTGTTTTAGGGACTTTTCGCTGTGGGAATGTTGCCATTATGGAGAGTTGGTGACTTTTTAAGCGTTTCGTTTTCAGCATGGGAGCTGCTACGGCCTGGTGATGTTTCACTCCACGACGGCAACAGCATCGTTAGTAAATATCTCTGTTTAAACTGAATAAACGTGAGTCTCAGCATTCCTGGTGTCTATCTTGAACAATCCCAATACTCCTGAGATTTCATCAAGGAGGCATAGGAAACCATCGTCGAAATCGTCGCCCTGGGGGAGCCCACGATCAACGACGTGCGGGAGGAGCCGTGCCAACGCCGCGACCCGCTGCTGGGGGTCTGTAAAGTTAGCGACGCGAGCTAAGGTGAAGTACCGCGCGATAGAAAACCCTCTAAAATATCGCTCCAACAGCTCGAAAAGGTTGGCATGAGTATTTCTCATACCGGCCCTCGAGAGTGTCCGGTCTCGAATTATTTTTGTTCTACATCCGCTATCGAGCCTAGTTGGAAATGCCTATAGGGGGGGCCCTGTTTTGTTTGTCACTTCGTTACTAGTTGACAAAGCGTTGAAATTTGGAAGACGTGTGGCTCGAGGGCCCAGCGACTACAAAGCTCAACACACACAAAAGAAAGGTCCTTAAAACCCACTTAAAGGATAACAAGTTGGCAAAATTAGTCCAAGGCCCCAAAGTCGCAAACAAATAAACTTCCAGGAAAGCAAACTCATAGAAGCTGGTGCGAGAAATATTATGGGCGCACGCAATCACAAAATACCGAACGTAACCTCGAAATCAACCCTAAACGCAATCTCAGTTTCTCATTCTGCTCTCTGGAGCTTAATTGGAAATGATGTAATTGAACATATTAGTATCCTGGGGTAAGAATTTCACCGTATGTCTGTATGACGAGTATTAGACACTGCTCTAAATTTGGCTTACCTGGTTAATAATAAGCTTAGTTTGGGGCCCATCACCTCTCCGTGGTCCTCAATCGCCTGTTTAGTCTTCCTCTCCTACCCTCAACAGGTTATGAGCCACCAAACGTTATCGGATCACTTAAGTTAAGAAATTAATTCTAGTTTCTTGTTGACTGCAGAACAAAACTGTCGTATCTCTAGCCTTTCTCGAGCAAAAGCACTAAATTATATGGAATGTTCGGCTAAGGTGAAGTCACAGTTTGGTGCTCTCAAACCGACCGGGTTTCAGTGGATTACGTCGATGAACTGGTTTGGGTGACCTTTGCATGCAAATGTCAAAGTTTCATTTAACTGGAGTATCATGTTTGGAGGCTCACGACCAAATCTTGGACAAACACTACAGTTTTTTGTTTTTGTTTTGTTGTTTTTTTGCCTCCTGCTCAGGTAGGACACTCTTCCGCTCAGACAGCGACGGAAACTGCCTTGAAAGCGACGAGAGATCCCGCACTAAGACCATCGGGGAGTTTCATCATGAACTGCGACGTGTGTCTCGAACAGTTTAACGCAGAAGAGCGTCGTCCGAAGTTTTTGCCATGCGGCCATACGTTTTGCCTGAAGTGCTTGAAGAGCCAAGACAACAAGAGGTGTGCCTTCGACAGAAAGGTATGCTGCTAGACTATCATGCAATGGTATTTAAGATCTCCTTCAGCAGTTGGCTGCTTTATCGGCTCCCTATTAGAATAGAATTTACTAAAAAAGTTCCGGAGTGGAAGTAGAACAAAAACATTCCCACGCCACAAACTACCGACGATGTCAGATTTTCTTGAGTTTAAGTTGCTCCTCGAGTAGCTCGCGGTCTATGAGTGTAGGGAATTTCGGAGAAGGTCAAACCGGAAACGGGGAAGACGCCTATGAGGAGGAAATGCGGAGACATTACGAGAGTATCTCCGTCACGGCGTTGGCCACGAGACAACGCAAAATTTCTAAAGGCAGATGGTATGTCATGACCATTTGGTAGGGTCAAGGCGCAGACCCCGCGCGGCCTTCAGATTTGAATAGAGGTTTCCAGCGCGGCTCAGAAGCGAAAGCTGAAGAACAAAAACACTCCCATGCCGGAAACTCTCGAGAGCAGGTATGAGAAGTATATTGATGCGCAAGGGCTTTGCCAAAGATGCCAAATTTACTCTAATCGCCATTCAAGTTTCTCATCTCTGCCCTCCGGGGTTTCCAGTCTGGAAGTGTTTTTGTTCTTCAGCTTCCGTTTTCTAGTCTCTTTGGAAACGTCTATTTTTAAGCCGCGCTGCGCTGTGCGCCATGTTGGATTTCCATGTCAGCACCGATGTCAACGGACTGTTTACGAGGTTTTTGTGGATCGTTCGGAGACAATGGTGAGTACTAACATGCATATTCATGCCCCCGCACTCGCGACACTTTCCCCTCGTGTATTTGTGATAATCACTGTCACTAATCTACATACACATGGCGGGACGGACGCTGACGCCGAGCCTTCTACGGCCTCGGTTTGTCATATCGGATACAGTCTGCGGCGTCACGATCTCCTTGGGTTCTCGTTTGGATTCAGTGAAATACCCTTTTGGTCGGGACATATCAGCGCGAGCTAAGCCTCCTGAAGTTTTGAGTTGGCTCCTGGCCGATGCCATGGCGCACATACTCGCGCTTCATCTTCAAACTCTTTCCGCTTTTCTTCTTCCAAGGCGTCTTCCCCACTTCCAGGTCAAGCTTCTCCGGAATACCCTATTCCAGTTTTTCGACTTCCGCTTTGGGGCAGTTTGTCACTTTATCGTGTCGCCGGAAGTTTCATGGATTCATCAACGTGAGCTGTTTTTTTTTTTTTTTTTAACATGCTGTTGGCAACTTTTTAGGAGCAATTTACGGTCAGTCAGTCTACTGACGTCACTGAAAAGACGCCCTCAGTGGGCATGCGTAGCGGCGAGGCAGGAACAGTCCACATGCGCAGTAATCATCCACACGGACCCCGGACGAATCAGCGCTGTTTCCGGTTACGTCAGCTAGGGTGGCCACAAGTCAGGAAAGTCAGGGTAAAGTCAGGGGGGGGGGGGGGAGTTGGTCAGGGAAAAATCAGGGAATTTGAGTTGTTGGTCAGGAAAAATGTCTCGCTCGACAACGAGGGCCATTTTCAGGTCGTTCGCGATTTTTTTTTTGAAAAAAAAAAAAAAGGTTCTGCATTGCATTTTCTTCCCTTAAGCGATTGCCTCCTTGGTAAGGGAAAAAGTGTTCTGGGTCAGAGGAATCGATTTGGCGGATTTTGTGGCCACTTTGTCAGCAGACGAAACTGAGTACTTAGTACACTGCCCGTCAAAATTAGCGCCCCACTTTTTCCGATGCTCGCCATTTCCACGTTTTTCAATCTAGGAAGTTTCCGTTTTGCATTGACTTGTCCCTATGGTTGTACCTGAAGGTCTCAAAGTGCCAGATCCAGGAGCCACCCCATTCGGAGGGGGTGGCTGGTTTTAGGGTGGAAAACAATGGTCGCATTTCAAGCCCCCTGCACAGCAAATCGCATCCCGCTAGCACCAACCCCTGCCGAGCAACTTCTAAAAAAGGAAACTCAATTTTTGAATATTTCCTCTCGGTGCACTTTTCGGTATGCGAGGGGTCACAAAATTTCATCAGAGGTGGACTAGGGGTGGAATATCAATCTTCCGTCAAGAAATCCGGCCCTTAAAATTCACAGCCGTTAACATGGGGTAGCCACCCCCGGCCACCCCTTGCTATTCCCGATGGGGGTGGAACTGCTTTGAGACTTAAGATGCAACGATGCACACCTCAAATTTGCAACACGATTCGACCACCCGTTCTTGCTGTAGAGCCGCGAAACCATCAATTTTGCCGTAACTCACCCTCAAATTCAACCCCCTATATCGCCCATTTTGGGTGATAGAACCCGGCTAGCGTGACGGCGGGTGGCCCCGACCCTTACCTTGATAGCATTAAGCGGAATAGTCGCTGCGGCAAACGGTTTCCCCGTGGGGATCGTTAAACTGAGAGCATTGCATCCCCCCCCCCCCCCTCTGCGCTGCTACCAAGCGCCTGGTAGGCACACGGTTTTCGTGGCGCTTTCGTTCTGAAATCGAGTCCCGCGGTTTAACAGTGTTGAAAGAATCGTTATTAAACTTTCAACCACCTTGTTTTATACAGGGCTTTCGTGGAGCACCGGACGGCCTCCCCGATAACTTCAAGGTGCTGGAATTGTGCCAGAGGTAAGACTCACGTCTGTCTCTTTACACCAGTCCGAAAAAATTCGACAGTCTGACACATTCTATCGCCGCGTTGACAGGTCACCGTCTCCTGCTGTGCTGCGGTTGTGGTGCCGGTCATGCACTAAGGAAGCGGTGGAGGGTTGTCTGGACGAGCACCCCGCCGGCCTGTGTACTACCAAGGCGGCATGTGCCGAACAGGTAGGTCTGCAGGGGCTTTCCAAATTTAGTCAAGTATTGCGCGCCGCCGCCACTGTCGGGCCACCGGTCGGCGAGGTGAGCCTGTTACTGTAACCAGCAGGCGCGTGTCCAGGGTTGATGTACAGGCTGAATGCGGCGCGGGTTGCCTACACCCGAGCAGCTTTTTTTCCGGGGGGAGGGGGGGGGTGAATCCCCGCCCCCTGGACACGCGCCTGGTAACTAGTCATAAGACCAAACCAGAGCCCGGCCACGCGGCTTCTAGTCTCATCCTACGGCACTGGTAAAACTAAGGCGCCGCACTTACGCCCACGTTTTTAAAACTGTGACTGATCATCTGTCGGCACTTAACGATGTCATTAACGTGACATATTCGGGCGTCACATGTCATGTAAGCAAACTGGAAGAAGACATACTTTTCTAGCGAAAGTATTGTTGGTGACGACGCATTACTCGTCAGGACTGTGACTACTTATTCGTTTTCCAGTTTAGCCAGAGGATTGTCGGGACGGTAAATATATACACAGTGTGAAATGTTGCTCTTCATCACTCTTCTATTATCAGTGATACCACGCAATAACACGCGCTAGCGTAGTACCTGCAGAATGCAAGTGCAATACAACGTAACACCACGTAAAACCGCGTAATATCTGCAATAATCTGTACGCCCAAATCTAGAGTGCCCTGCTCTGGCCCCCTAGGTGCGAGACCGCGTGGATGAGCTGCGGGCGGACCAGGGTGCGCTGGCCGGGCTACGCGGGCTGCTCGACGGCCTGGTGCGCGACGTGCAGCGCGAGGTGGTCGCCTGCCAGGAGAAACTGGTCGCCGAGGAGGCGACCGCGCTCGAGGAGTCTCTGCGGCTGCAGGCTGCCGCCGTTGACGTCAACGCGGACCCCGCCACCCTGGCCGGGGGTGAGGCCGCCACCGCCGCTGCTGCTCACGGTGAGTAGGGAGGGTGAGAGGACCAGTGATGCCACCTTATGCCACCTTAAGATACCCTTTGGACTAGACCTTATAGATCTCGCTGGTTGTCAGCCCTAGAAATGGCTTAATCGATGTTTTTATTTTTATTGGCGCAATTATTAGGTATGTACTGCTCAGTCGACGACTTGGAATTAATTTTCGAAACTTGGTGGAAGCGGGGGAGTGTAGAAGTGGCCACTGCTGGTCCCTTCAGCTTAAGAACAGAAGCTAGTTTTGTACAAAGTTCATACTTTTGAGAAGGGCGTGATCATTTTTCTGTTTTTTTTTTGGCCTGCGTGTTATTGTTTTCCCTGAGTTATATTATTGGCAGCATGTATGCCATCTTACGTATAAAATTAATAAATGCGGTATAAATGAGATCAGATTTGAGGGATTTGAGAATAGAATCAGACAGGGATCACTTCACTGCGATCTAAACTCCTAATGGTTCTTTGAAAGCACAATCATTTGTGCATCATTGCCGTTGTAGCCGTCTTAGAATTGTAGCACTCTTGTAGTTTGTCCTCCCGTAGGAAAAGTAGAATATTCACTGTGGCTTCGAAGTACAATAGTACTGGTTATTATTTGACATTTGAGTACCTGTCACTACTCTGGAGGTATTTTTGTTCTCCCACTTCCGTTTACGAGACTAATGGGAAATTCCTACTTGCTAGCTGTACTCGGATGGACCGGAGGGTTTTGTGGAATTTCGGTTTATTTATATTCCCGTTCAAAATTTTATGTAAAAATAAAAATATCCGTTTAGAATATTGATCAAATCCCGTCGAATTTTTTCCAAGAAATTTTTCTTTGCGGAAATTTTCTTCCCGAATCTTGTGATGCGCAACTTTTGGTGAAGGAATTTTTCGGCGTCTTTTCCTCCCTTGCCTGACTTAATGAACTGTGTTTGACGTGGAGCAGCCCTGGCCATGAACGCCACCCGGCTGATGACTGACCTGGCCGACCCCGGCCTGCACTGCGAGGTGACGGTGTTCCGGAAGGGGGCTGACGTCCCTTCGGCGGAGACGGACGCCGCTGCCGATGACGTCGGGGCTCCGCCGCAGCAGCCACAGCCAGTCCGTTGGCTGAGCGGGAGCACGCCGCTGCAGGAGGCCGCGGTGGCCAGGACGCTGCTGTGCCGGATGCTGTGCCAGGGCAGCCTGCAGAGGACGGCGGCCGCTGCTCAGCCTGAGGACGGTGGCGGTGGGGGTGAGTTGAGCCACCGAAGGGCACAGTGTTGCCAGAGAAGTAGGAGTAGGCATTAAAGCTGCCCAAACGAACGCACAGGAGTTCCGAATGTGCCAACCTCTGCTTGTCACTACACTGGTAAAACCACGGCGTAACTTAACGCCTGTTTTGAAGCATACCAACATGACGCGTAAAGTTGCGCTCTTGCTGAAGAGTAAGCAGATTGGAACTCCTCCATGCATTATTCGCGTAGGACGCTTTTAAAGGGCGTAATTGCGAGTACGCTCCAAACGAGCTTAACATTACGCCTTAGTTTTACCACCGTAGGCAAAATATTGACAGCCCTTTGTAGTGAAGTCCAATAGGCAGGCAAGTGGAGGTAGGCACCATATTGACACTTTGCGTGTAAGCACTGAACTCTTATGCGTCATGTATAGCTTTCACAAGCTTATGACTAAAGTCTCGACAACAGTTGGTCACAACAGTGTATAACTTTATGCATAACTACGCTCACATTTATCGATATTTATGAGTAATTTCCCTCAAAACGTACATACTCTTATCGATTAAGTTCTGCATGAGCGTACATATGTATTTGAGCGTACTATGGTTACACTACGGTTAAAATTGGGTATACCTCTGAACAATTATTTTGTCGGTGGGCGTAGCGCGAGTCCTTGTTCATTAACTTTTGCATGTTCCAAATTATGCTTGAGTTCAGTGTGTATCTGTGGTACTTTTTGCTCATTCTTATGGCAACACTACAAAGTAACCAACATTTCTGGGCTCATAGCGTTATTCACATTATTTTACCTTGTACGCTTTCTCGTCCCCGTGTCGCTGCCTCCGCAGCGTCCGCGCCCGTCCCGAGCGACGCGAGCCTGCCTGCGACGGCGGCCGCGAGCTGGCGGGACCAGCCCAACGAGCGGGACGTGTCGGTGGAGGAGATGGCCGTGCTGCTGTCGGTGGGGTCGCGCGTGGCCCGCGGCCGGGACTGGCGGACGGCGGTGTGGCGCGGCGTGGACGGCAGCCCGCCGGGCCTCGGCACCGTGGACGAGGTGCGCAACGACCCCGGCGGCAACCGGGTCCACGTGCAGTGGGACTGCGGCGGCAGCAAGTGGTTCGCCATGGGCCACTCGCGGGTGTACCGCCTCACGCTGCTGGCCCCGCCGCCCACGGTGAGTGCATGTGACAGGGCGTGAAACAAATTGTTGAATGAACCACTGTTTGAGGTTTAGGCACGTCGTGACCCTAGTGCTTACAATGAAGTATGCTTAAAGGATGTCCGGGTATTGTCAGAAAATGTTAACTCCCACCTCCCTCACGTCGACCGATGTCCGGATTTGGAGAACCGCCGTCACCCTGAACGTCCGGTTTTCAAAACGTGCTAATTGTGGAAGTATTGAGTATCTGGCTTCTGGTGTTCATTTATAGAGAAGGGGCGTGTTCAGAGTGGGTGTATGTATTTCCAAATATATGAAAACAGCCTGGTGACGTACTTGGTTCAGTGCGTTGTGATGTGCATTATTTTGACGGTATTTGGACGTGCGCGTCAATTTTTGACGACCCCCTCCCCTCCCCCCTTCACTCCCCACAAGTCCGGTTGTTAGGACCACCGTCCCCCTAAAATCCCGGACATCCTGTTTGGTAAGGTAGACGGGTAGACAAACAATTATGGGTCACCTGGATTAACTGTGGGTCACCCATCGAAAAGCCTTCTCACGTCTCAGCGTAACATTAACTACTGCGGTTGTGACCCACATTGATCCAGGTGACCCATAGTAGATTTTCGAGCTTCTGCTCTTAAGATTATTTGCTTTTACTTGTCGGTTGCAGGGTCCGCTTGCGAGTCACGTTTCCTGCGAAGAAGGTCCAGACTCCATGGATCTTCTCTGCGTCAGCGTCAACGCGGAGTTGACAGGAAAGACCAATTTGGTGACTTCTGGGTGCTTAGGCGAGGTACGTCGCGGGTTCAGAGTGTGGCGCTGGCTCCGGGAGGGTAGGCAGTTCTGTTACAAGGCATACGCGCCGTGGGCGGGCCTATCCCTATATTCGCGGGCGTTATGAAATCCTGGAGGGTAGCCAGTTCTGTTTCAGAGTGGTGCTCGGCGGGCTGGCCTACTCTTCTACTTGCGGGCGTTTGTGGGCGCCTGGGGGGTAGGCTGTTCTGTTACGCACTGGTGCTCGGCGGGCTGGCCTACCTTGCTGTTTGCAGGCGTTTTTGAGCGCACGGAGGTTAAGCTATACCGTTACTCATGCATAATGTACGATACGGGGGACCAGTGATGGCCCTTTTCTTTTCCCTCTCTCCTGCTTCACCCAATTTTCAAAAATTGTTTCGTAGTGTGTGATTGAGTGTACACCTTACTCATCCTCTGAATGAATCGATTTGGAAGTTTCTAGGGTGGCCCGGTTGCGAGATCTAGGGGTGGCCCTCACTGTTCCAGAGGGTCTCTTAGGAGGGCCATCACTGGTCCTCTTACCCTTCGGCGATTTGGTCTACCCTCGCGTTCGCAGGCGCTTTTGAGCAGGATTTCGGCATTGCAGAATCAGATTGTCTGTGCAGACATGCGTGCGTCTGTTACTAAACCTTCATGGTAAGGGGACGTACACAAACCACGTGGTCCAATATTTTGATTTTTGACCCTCCCCCCTCCCCTTCGTGGTTTTTCGTGGTTTTTGACTGACTCCCACCCTCCCCCCCAAAAAGCCACGTTGTCTTTTTTATCTTTAAATTACTAATAAATTAAAGCAAAGACAAAGTGAATGGATGTGAACCATGTAATTGTGCATAAAATGCGAAAAAAAAAAAATCAATCTTCACTCACTCTGCGGTTCCTCAATCTCCCATGCAAGGTAAGGTCAGCCTCTCCCGGAATAAGGAATACATCGAGAAAAAGACCACGTGGTTTTCGCTTTGACCACCCCCCTCCCCCTTCGTGGTTTTTCGTGGTTTTCCCTCGGACCCCCCCGGTCCTAAAATTTGACCACGTGGTTTGTGTACGTCCCCTAATGCTAAAGCTTTCAATTGAACCGCGTTTGTGACGAGGGTGCTTCTGTCCAGGTGAAGGTGGTGAGCCGGCTGCACTGCGCCGTGTCCCCGACGTGGTCCGAGGTGGTGATCCGCCAGGTGTCGGCCAAGGTGGAGTCGTTGGGCCTGGTGCACGCGCGCGCGAGCACCTGGAGGCCAGCCTGGCCGCGCCGCGCCTCAGGACCCTGATCCTCGGCGGGGCCGCCGCCACTGGCGGCACGCTGCACCCCGACCTGGAGGAGCTGCGCGTCCTCAATGCCACCGACCACCTGTTCGCCCAGGTGAGTCCGGGGCCGAGGGTCACCGGGTCACCACGGTGTTTATGGCGAAGGAACTCTTGAGGAACGACGAATATCGCTCGATTTCGAAAGTTTGGAAGCGATATATGAGGGACCAAAAGAGGCTTTTCAGAAAACTTGGCTGTGAGAAATTTAATGCGTGGCACGTGTGCCGGGTGTGTTTCATGAAATTTCTCCAGTATTTCGCAGAAATTGTTATTTCAGGGGAATTTTTTTTCTTCTGTTGTGCGCTCAAAGTTAATAAGTAAGTGGGAAGGAAACACAAAACATGCTAGCAGATGACCTGGGATTTTGGCCTGGAACTCACTGTAGGCGTTCTAAACGCCTGTGCAGGGTGCTGGGCAGTCCTGTCCTGCGAACACCAACATGGTCTTAATGGATGAAGAGCACTACATGCGATGGCACGGCTCGTATTAATGTGTGTGCACGTTTGTGTCCATGCCCTTCCAGGCGTGCAGGCTGGACAAGCTGCGCCGGCTGGAGCTCCACCGTCCTGCCACCGCCCTGCCGCACGTGCACCCCGCCGTGCCGCCCTTCGTGCCAACCGCTGTTCCGCCCGCCGGCCTGGAGTGGCTGCGGCTGGGCCTGCACCCGCTCGTGATGGCGCTGGCACTTGTGCGCGCGCATGCCACCACCATTCAGGTCAGAGCCAGACACTTATGCATGAATAAGCGTTTCCGATGTAACTCTAAAATGGAAGATTAGGAGTTTTGGAGAAAGAAACTAAAAAAAAGTTCAGTCTTTTGACCAAAAACAGGGAGTGTGGGGAATCACACAGGAAGGAGAATTTCAGCCTCGGGATGGAACAGCTTCCAGCATTTTTTAGGTCGTCTCTGGGCTGACCCACCATGCGATTTCTCATCACCTTTGCCCATAACCACCTGTTTCCGGTCTGGAAGTATTCTCTTTTTTCAGTTTCCGATTTCGATCCTTATTTGGAACGCCTATTGCCATGGCCGTTTCTTCTTTCTAGTCCTGTGGAAACGTCAAGGTGGACGGTTGGGTTGTAGGGAGACAGCATCCTTAAAGCCGAGTTGACATTTGTGTCCATGACTGAACGCCAAACTTTCGAATGACGCGAGCACGACTGGTTGACCAGTGGGGACTAACGCAATCGCTCAGGGCTTCTATAGGTGTCGCTCGCCACTGTGATGCTGTGTCAATAGACCGTCCCTTCCTAATGATGTGCCAGGAAAAGTCTTGTAAAAAAGATTTCGGAACAAATGCATCCATTTCGATCGCGATGTAAAGCTTCATTTAGTGAGCGTTTAGTGGTGCACACGATGCGAAACAATAGTTTGGTACACATGTATAATATATATATAGGTAAGGTTAGTTAATCAATGTGGCTCTGCAGACCTACATCTTCGACGCACGATATTTACTTTTCTTCTTTTGAAACTTGTTGGTGTACCTAACACTAGTAAAAAGTGCTGCTTCTCGCTACTTTAGTGACCGATATTGCATTGATGCTGCTCCGTGATCTTCCCCGCATGCAGGAGCTGGAGCTGGTGGCCGCTTCGGACAATCCCTACGGCTGCCCGGACCTGCCGGGTGAGCTGCAACGCTGCGGCTTCCGCGCGCTACGCCGTGTGGTGTTGTGGCGGACGACGGCGCACGGGGAATGGTGCAGACACTATGAGCCTGTAAGATTCACGACAGTACGATGCGAGAGAGACAGAGAGACAGAGACTTCTTTTTTTTTTTTTATTAAAATAAATTAAGGTTTTCACTCGTTTCCTATCGACCAGTTTATACATTGTTGAAAATGTGGGAAAACACTTTTAATGCAACTCTAAGACCAAGACCAGATTTGCGATTTTTTGAACATTTTAGAAAATAGTTTTCACATTTAATCCTTTGGCTCTAAAATTAGTTGAGAAATTTGAAGTTGCAAACGTTTTGAGAGCTTCTGGGATTGAGGAATGGTTTGGGCTGGAGCGGGGGAGAGGACTTTAAACCTGAGACGGGTATCGTCTGCTGCCATGCAAACTGTAGATGGCATATTTTTACCCGTAACTGGGGCCTTGAGAGGTACGAAGAATATTGCTAACTCCCAATTTAAGGGTAAAAACAGTGTCTCTCAGCCCTTTCTGGAAATATGTTTTAGAAGGTCATGATCTTTAAAAAAAATCACTTTTTTAAGGAGAGACTTTTTGTAGAAAATCAACCAACTTAAGCGACCTCAGGAGCCTGAACCTTTGGTCGTACCACCAAAACCAGGCCAGAGTGGTAGTAAATCTCTTCGGGTACTTATGGGTCCGCACCCGCACAGTTCCTTTATCTCAGAAACTCCTAAAACGTCTACAACGTCAATTTCCTCAACTGATTTTAGGGTCCGAAAAATCAAATGCGATACATTAAAAAATATTAACGTATTAGCAGATCTGAGACAGATAGGTGGCTTAGATTTGCTTTTAAACTGTTTCCCAAAGTTTCATCAAATATGCGGAGCTGGTGGACTAAAAACCTTCTTTATTTTGAAAATATTCGCTCCGAGATAATTTTTTTGGCTGTTGACCTGCTTGACTAGTTCTGTGATCGGCAAAAAGAATAAAAAACAGCAGTAGCTGCCATGTTCAGAAATAACAGTATTGCAAGCTGCAGAATTTGAATGACAAATTAACAAACAGTAGTGGCCTCTCTGCCCGTCAAAATTTGCGCCCCACTTCTTCTGATGCTCGCCATATGCACGTTTTTCAAGCTCGGAAGTTGCCGTTTTGCATGGACTTGCCCCCGTGGTTGTACCTGAAGGTCCCAAAGTGCCAGATATCTGGGAGCCACCCCATTCGGAGGGGGTGGCTATTTGACCAGGGGGTGGCAACAGCATCAAAGTGCCTGGTTCCATGCGGTAGCAAGCTGAAATTTTATGCAAATAGTTCGTATTATAACAATGAGGCCAGCTGTGCTTTAGACCTGCAATTGAGATATTAGCACAGGGTGTGCCTTGGAAGTTGCTAATATGCATCGATATACGAATTTTCACTTGTCCTTTCTGAGTTAAAAGGGTCGCAAATCTTGTCTACGATTCTGCGTTTTCACAGAGATTTGCCATTTGGCACGAAGTATCGACCATTTTACGCAGTAAATATGAGTAAACTAGATATATAAGCATCCTACCGAATGTATAACGTACTCCTCTATGGTTGCTTCCCCCTGATTTGACTGCGGCGGGGTTGAAATTTCGATCGAAAGAGGTCTAGAAAAAACTAGTGTTTCAACGGGTCGGAAAAAAACCGGTTTTTTTCCAATGTTCGAAACGTTTTTTTCGTTTTTTTTCCTCAAGCTATAAAAAACCGGAAAAAAAGGAAAAATTCAAATTTGTGTTTTTATGGGCTCCGGAGGTGTAATAATGTTTATTTGGCTATTACTGGAGCCAGTATTAACTCAATACGTTCAGTGTAGTCGGAAACGTTGCCTGCCGTGCACAGCAAGGTGGATATAGAACGGTGGCGTCACGCGCAGGCTCCCCCTGCAGGCGGCCGCGCGACTCTGAGCGCCGGCCCACGGCGGCTTACGGCGCGGCGTAGGTTTTAGCTTCTAGCTCTGTCGTTTTTTATTTTAGATGGGAGTGTAAGCAAGCCGATCGAAGGGTAGGTCTATCGAACTATCAAACTATGTAAAGTTTTTGATTTTATTTTTCACCTAGACCGATCTAGGCGCGATCTATGGCGGGCGGCCGGGTACCGGCGGCCCCACGGCCACAGTTTTTGAGCCCCAGCTCCGTTATTATTAGTTTCCGTTGATACATGTCAGTGAGGCGATCGAAGGACAAGGTCTAAGCTATAGATTGAGACTACGTTCACCTCGATACGACGTACCGTTCACGGAAAAGTCATGTTGACTAAGTACTATGTAGAGCAAGTATTCCAATAAGTTAGCTAGTATTGACAGGAATGACAGAGGTGTCAAGGTTTTGGGTCATAACATTAGGGTGCCTTGTTTAAATCTTCTCATCGCTTTGTTTTTGTACTTCATTCTAGCTACTTCCTGCACGTTTACGGGCCGGCCCAGCCCCACTCCCTTTTCCTATTTATTTGTGTATTTTCATTAAAAGTCGTCAAAACTTATTCAATATGTATTACCAAAATCAGGAATTTTTGAATTTTTCCGTTTTTTCCGTTTTTTTTTTCGGAAAAAAACCGGTATGTTTCTTTGGTTTTTTTCAGTGTAGCAAAAAAACCGTTTTTTTTAAAACACTAAAAAAACACCTTTAAATTTGCTGAAATTTCGAAAAATTAGTGACTAGGACCGAACGGTGGCCCTTGACAAGCTGACGTCAAAATTTTCATGATCGGTAAACCCACCCCCACCTACCCCTATCGCCTGAAGGGGGTAGGGGTGGAAAACAATGGTCGCATTTCAAGACCCTTGGCGGTGGCGTGAAAGTGAGAGCATTGGAATCATCGCCCGGCCTGCGCTGCCACCGAGCGCCTGGTAGGCAGGCAACTGACATGACTAACGCGTCGGCAGTGCGCGCGCATCTTCCGGCGCACTCTCTCTGGCTGCCGTCTGCCAGTCGTGGGAGCTGCGTGGGCTGCCTGCCTACCAGGCGCTCAATGGCAGCGGAGGCCGGGCGATGATTCCAATGCTCTCACTTTAACGCTTCCCACGGGTAAACCGTTTGCCGCAGCGACTTTTCCGTTTAGGACTATCGAGGTAAGGGTCGGGGCCACCCGCCGTCACGCTAGCCGGGTTTCCAGCCCCACTTAAAATTGGCGATATTGGGGGTTGAAGTTAGGGGTGAGTTTTGGCATTTTTGATGGTTTTGCGGCTCTACAACAAGAACGGGTGGTCGAATCGTGTTGCAAATTTGAGGGGGTGAGGTTGCATCAGAAGTGCCCTCAACGATCCGCAGCCCCTAACTAGTTCCACCTCTATCGGGGGTGGCAACCCCCATGTTCAGGGCTGCAAATTTGTAGGGCCGGATTTCTTGACGGGAGATTAATGTTCCACGCCTAGTCCATCTCTGACGAAATTTTATGATCCCTCGTATACCAAAAAGTGCCCCAAAAAGCAAATTTTCAAAAATTGAGTTTAACTCTCGTCAGGGGTTGGTGCTAGAGGGATGCGATTTGGTGTTCAGGTTGCCGGGGCCAGGTGACTTGAAATGCGACCATTGTTTTCCACCCCCGCCCCCCCCCCCAAAAAAAAAAAAAACCTACCCCCTTCAGGGGGTAGGGTAGGTGAGGGTGGGTTTGACTGATCGTGAAAGTTTTGACGTTAGATTTTCTAGGGCCATCATTTGGTCCTGTTCACTAAATATTTAGAAATTTCAGGAAATTTAGATGTGTTTTTTTTACCTTTTTCGTCGAAATTTCAACCCCGCCGCAGTCAAATAGCCGCCCCCTCCGAATGGGGTGGCTCTCGGATCTAGCACTTTCGGACCTTCAGGTACAACCTAGGGGGCAAGTCCATGCAAAACGGCAACTTCCTAGATTGAAAAACTTGCCTATAGCGAGCATCGGAAAAAGTGGGGCGCTAATTTTGACGGACAGTGTAATATGAACAAGATTGTGTATTTTACATTTGAATCCTGAAAAGTGCTTTATTCTGAACGAATTCATCTCTATTTGCAGGATTGCGAGCGCCAAAAGCTGGATGTGTGGAATGCTTTGGTAGGAGGCGGTGTGTTTGCAACCGTCCTGTGCAGTGAGTGTGATGAGGACAAGCTGAATGAATTGTAGTTCCATCGCGACTTCTGTGGGGCCTCTCTCTTAAGTCAGCTTAGCTTGCTGTGCTGGATTCTTGTAATCAGAACATTTTGTCTGCGACCCACACAACTATGGCATTGTTTGCCTATTGTGTTTTTCATGGTTTTGGTTTTGCCTTTTGTCAAGACATTTTTTTATACAAACTGGCAATGATGCAGAGATTAGTTAATTATCATGTATATCTGTCAAAGGAATGTTTTTTTGACACACACCACCCGTTCGCCTTAAGTTCTAGTATATGAAACAAGCACTCTGCATCAATTTTTGAATGTTATTTCCTAATAGGTTAGCAATCGCCTACTATTGGATTCATCCCCTGTATTTTGCTTTGTTGTTTATGTGTATAGTTTGAATATGCAATTGTAGAAATAAAAGACATATGGTTAATTATTTTTTTAGCAGAGCTCTCAATGTCTGTAATTTTATCTTCTTTGTAATTTCTCAAAAGCCTCGGGGGCAAAAGCCTTCGAACAGGAGCATTTTTCTCTCATATTTACAAACAATTCTGATTTTATTTTTTTAAAGTCTTTGTTTTTATCACATTTTAACTGGACTTAACCACTGATCTATTACTCGAAGCCCTGCCGAGTACGCTTAGAGTGATTACTGTGCTGTATGCGGGCGACGGCGGCTGGACCCAGGACGAACTTCCACCGACCTGCGGTCTCTAAAAGAGAGTATTTTTGTTCTTTGTTTTTCAGAAATCTGTTGTGTCACTTTTGAAACGACATCAATGCCTAACCAAACCGCCCTCTAAACAGAATCCCTGCGTTACGTAGTTTTGAGATAAAACGGGCGAGCACAATACGTCATGATACAGTGAGCAAGCGAAGAACGAGTAAAACGAGCCCACAAAGTACTATGATACTTCTTGAAATACTGCTAGGCCCAAAGCATCACTCGTGTTTTCTTCCGGTTACACATCTAATAGGCACCACTATTCTTTGTCAAGCTCAGGAACACATTATGATCATTTGCTTTGAATTTCTCAATTTTCGTCGAATCGGGACAACGTTATGCCGTTTTACTCGTTATGCGATGCTTGTTTCGACGATTAAGTTAATTCTCCTTTGTTAATGAAATTGTCAAATACGATTTCGCACTATAGTTGAAGAGGAGGTCTGATGTACTGCGTGCGCGCGCAAGGGCTGCCGCGGTCTCTGTGACAGTGCATTAGGCGCGAAAGGCTGCCATCTATACGTTGTTCTAAAAAGAAGTCCCATATGTTGCAGCCCATGTGTTGGTAACAGTGTGAAATACCCACAGGCGACTTGTTGTATAGGTTGTCTTTGTCTTCTTCTTCCAAACCACATGCAACCTACAAATAAAGCATTCTAGTTTGTGCTTCCAAATGAGAAGGTTGTATTATTGTATATTTTCAACTCCATCAACACCACGTGCACGTCAATCTCCAACACCATAATGTGATTCTTTTCTCTGTCCTGAGTTGCCTGGACTGCGAGGGGTCACGTAACTGTGAAGCAGTACTTCCGTTTCGTCCCTTTGGGGGACGTTCAGAAACTACGTGACCGATTTTAGGCCACTTTTTGACCCCTTCCCCCCTCTCGTGACGGGTCGTGACCAGGCCTCAGCCCCCCCCCCCCCCCCCCCCGTTACGGGACTAAAACCTTCAAATGCATTTTTCGCTATGTATTGCTACTAAAGTGCATTTAAACAGGAGACTAGAAGTATTTTTTCATGTAAGGTTAGTTTTTATTGGAGAAAGAAAGCGCGGGTTTTAGTAAGAGTCAAATACTAAAAGAATTTATTAAAACAACAAAAAACAACAATTTAGATATTGAAGAGTCAGAACGTCGTCACTGAGAAAAATAATTAATACAGAGCATCGAAGTGTGTTCTATCCGTGCCGCATCTCCGCTGCAACCGAACTGTTTCGTTGCTCACCGCAGAACTTTGGACCGGCTAACCAGAAACTTTGATTGTAGTGCTGATGCGGCACGGATAGAATTTTGATTCCCAGTTCAAACCATTTTTCTCAGTGGTCATATCACACAATTCCTCGAAGACCGGGGTGCATCACTTAGCAATGTTCTCGATGACAGCAGCCCTTAGCTGGCTAAGAGGAATCTTGTGGTCGTCGTCGTCTTCCACGTCCACATCTTTGGACCCCCAGTCACTCCGCTATAACCTCCCCGTCTACGGCGCACACCCAGAAAAATGAAGTTTTGAATCAAGTCTAGTCTCAACCTTGACTTTTTAGACTTGAATCCTAGACTTATTTCAAGTCTGCCAAAAGGTACACAGACCCGTGAAGAAGGTACCTGATCGTGGATTGTCTGATGTACTCTGCTACTCTGCTTCATGGGAACCAATGATTTCCTCGACCTCTCCAGATCCCAGTCAGCATTTGTAAGTTTATTTACCTGTGCGTTTGTGTTGTTTGGGGTAACTTTGTGTACAAGTTTTGTAATCTGATCTGTTTTGTTTCAGAAACTTAATAACGCACACAAGAAGATCAAACCCAGCTGGCATGCATTTATTGTAACTGTCCCACCATTGCCCATGCTGCTGGTGCTGCTGCCATAGAGTGAGGAGGCTGATGTTGGCAGTATCTACTAATATCGAGGCATTGCAGAGGATTTGTTTTAGAGGTGAGCAACAACAGTGTTCATACCATTTTGAGTTTGTTTTCTTTTAATTTGTCATTTGTCTGACCTCATTCTAACATATTTTTTCCTATTGTCATGGGCAGGGACAAGAGGAGGACGGGATCGACATCAATGCCAGGCCAGGGGCATCAAGCTCTGCAAGAAGGAAATTGAATCCCACCCTCCATTCGTGTTCAAGCAATGAATTCTGCTGTTTTTGTATTTGTATTCACTAAAGCTTTCTGTAACACTTGAATCTTTTTTCACATGCTCTATGAGTTATATTTTTTAGAGACCAAGCATTGTATTCATGAAAGTTATAAGTAAAACTTTGAATGCGTAGTCAAAGCCTTGTCTAATCAGTTTAGTCACCAAAGCCATCACATGCTCTCTTATCTGAATTATATTTTGTATGGCAATTAATGTGTCCATCAGAATCTGTAAGCCTTTGTTATAAGTCTTTGATTTATTAAATTTTATCTGATTTTACAACTGTTGTTTTTTCTTGAATGCCCTTTAGCCTGAGATAAATCAGTTATAAATTCTAAAATATTTGAAAAGGAGACGAAAAGCAATTGAGAAAAAACACACACTAATCATAACTTATCAGCTGGAAGCAAAAATATATCCCAGAAAGCTGCGCTCCACCGGCACCTCGGATTGACAGGGGGACACACCCCAACGAAAACTAAACCGCGCAGAGCGGCGGGTGGCGGCGGGGCTTGCTGGGCTTGCTGTGTGAGGGCGGTGGCTTTTCGGCGGAGCCGGGCAGGGCGGAGCCGGGCCTCCCCCAAGCTGAATAGAGAAAGTGGGGCCGCGGCGCTGGGCTCTGGGCTGGGCGCGGGTGACAAACCGGAAGGCATTCCGCGCGACGAGGAAAGGGAAAGGTAAGGGAAAGAGGGTGGCGGGGGCGGGGGCGGCGTGGTGACTGGAACGGATCGCTATGTCGCGAGGAACGGCGGGGGGTCTAGGACAACTCGACCCCGCTATTCCGCCCCCATCCATATTCGACCCACACCCATTTCGGTCCCGCCCCATAGGGTCCAGGTCCAACTGGGTCCCGGTCATAGTTCAAACGGAGTGCTTCCTATTGGTCGATTGTCCAATTAGATAAAGGACTCTGAACCATTGGAACCCCATTCAAATGGGCATCTGACCAATGAGAATCTCTTCCCAATTGGTAGCCGTCCAATGGGATCCGCGCCCCAATTGGAATATAACCAATGGAAATGTATTCCCCCATTGGGATCCCATTCCAATAAGGCCTCCAAGGCGAATTTCCTCCGGGGTGGGGGGTGACCGCCCTCCGAACGCGCGTTTTCCACGTCCACCTCCCCTCTCTATAGAAAGAAACCGAAGCGTAACGATCACAGCTAATAAGAAATCGCCAATATTGATTCAGTCTCTACCCCGGGAGCGAGGCGGCAGAAACGGGGGCGGGACCCAGTTGGCTTATTATTGGGAGCCAGTATGTACCAAGAATGGGCTCCAGTTGTCCTGGGACCGTATATGACCGGGGGCGAAATAGCGGGGGCGAGTTGTCCGGCACCCACGGCGGGGTGGGGTGGGGAAGGGGAGGGCGGCCCCGCACTGCCAAGAGAGTGCGAAGGCGGGGCGGAGGGGCGCAGGTGCGTGACCTAGCCGCTCAATGTGCCACGCCGTGCTGGGCAACGACACACCGGCCGGGACCGGGACCCGGGACGTATAACCTCGCCGGCGGGGTCAGGGCGGGTGCGGGAGCCCCGGAGTACCTCACCTCACCGCGGGCCGGGCCGCAGGGCTGGACAGGCAGGCTCGTCCTGTGCAGCCAGACAGACACCCGCCCAAACAAACCCGCAGCGCGAGGATCGTGTCGCCTTGCCTGCCAGGGACCCCGTCAGCGTCCCCGGTCACCAGGAAGCCGTCGGCGGCTCCAGCAGGCTCCTAGACGGCCCCCGGAGGGAGGCAAGCCTAAAGTTTCGGCCCCTCTGCCTGCTCCCTGACCCCTGCTCCGTGACGGCGATGGCCGTGATCAACACCACCCTGTTGTTGCTTTCAGTGTGCGGACGCCGACTCTTCCCCGAGTCCAGGATCGTGGGTGGCGGCAAGGCGACCTTCGGCAAGTGGCCCTGGCAGGTGAGTTGCAACACGCAGAATATGGGTTGGAAAGTGTGCGATCAGGTGACCAGATACCGATGCCGCTGGAGCTGCGAAGTGGACGTGGTCTTAAGTGCTATCTTAGTGCCCCTGATCAACTCCACGTCCTCGGTAGTGTGAGCACTGAGCCCACGGCGCCTGCCGGGTAGGCAACCACAGCTTGTGTATGTACGCGTGTCGTGCGGGCTGGCCTACTAGGGGTGATCGATCCCGACGTTTTTCTGAATCTGATATCGGCGAAGGTCACAAAAGTTGCTCCTTAGTTCCAAACTTCGACATGAATTTTTTCAAATTTTTTGTTCGACATCTCAAGGCTGCGCCAGCCTCCAATTTTTCGAAAATCGGAATTTTCGTAGATCCGAAAGTTTCATACTTCTGGTTGCGTTTTGGAAGTGTTGGCGAAGTAACCATAGGGTGCGGTACACCCTTCGGTACCACCACGATTTTTTTCGCCGACCAAAAATGATATCTCAAGGCTGCGCCAGAGCGATTTCTAATGTTATGCGCCTGGGAGGTAGGCAAAGGCCCATGACGGGGTAGACCCTTCCTTATTTTGCCGATTTGAGAAATCTAAAGTGTTCCACCCTAGAAAATATCCCTCTTGGTGTCTATTTTCGAAAAAACTTTGTCCGGTCTCGATATGACGTCATTAAGTACCGCCGCGGAGGGCCTAAATGCCCCTCTACAGGGCCAAAAATAAAGTTTCTCAAAAAACATTGAAAAAAATTCCCAATGTTAATTTGATGAAAGTAGCGGCTCAAGGACTAAAATTTAAAGTAAAACGTCGTATCTCTTACGGTTTCTGAGATATCGGCATTGAAAATGCAAAAATCAAGCAAAACCGAGCAAAACCGCAGTATACGCGGTTTGTGCAATGTCAATGGCCAGGTCCGAGCCGCGCGGCTGCCGCCGCTAGCGCTCCGTGCGGCAGCGCCTAGAGGCAATCCGAACGGCGGTGGAGGAGATTGCTCTAGAAAGGACGCATGCAGTGGTCGGGGCGCCTGAAGACGCCAGTCCAGTAACCAGTTCTAGTGTCATGCCTCGCCTTGTCTGCCGCCCGACGACGGCAAGTTTTCGTATTAATCCTCTCCATTCCAAAGATGATCCAGCGAGACTCCTTGCATTGCAGATATCTGTGCGGCACGGGCAGATGTCCACGTCCCGGCACAAGTGCGGCGCCGCGCTGCTCAACGAGAACTGGGCCATCACGGCCGCGCACTGCGTCTACAAGTGAGTACAGAGCACAGAGAGTACAGTACTATACCGCACCGCGCGGGCTGCAGACGCCTCCGGCCCGCCGCCAACAGTGGCTAACCTGCGCCTCGTGTCCTTATCCTTCGCAGCGATACGCCGACGAACCTGATGCTGCGGCTGGGCGAGCACGACCTGTCCACCGAGGACGAGCCCTACGGCTACCGGGAGCACCGGGTGCAGCTCATCGTCAACCACCTGAAGTTCGACTTCGACACCTTCGAGTACGACCTGGCCATGCTGCGCTTCTACGAGCCCGTCCAGTTCCAGCCCAACATCATGCCCATCTGCGTGCCTCAGGACGACACGAGCTTCGTGGGCCGCACCGGGCACGTCACGGGCTGGGGACGAATCTACGAAGGTACGGAGTTCACCAAGTAGTACACCAAGTATAACCGAGTTTTTAATTTTCCTTTCCGTGCTCTGAAACATGCCTTTCCTCTCCCCCCGTGGCGCAGATGGACCGCTCCCCAGCGTGCTGCAGGAGGTGTCCGTGCCCGTCATCAATAACTCGGTGTGCGAGACCATGTACCACGCGGCCGGCTACATCGAGCACATCCCCAACATCTTCATCTGCGCCGGCTGGAGGAAGGGCGGATTCGACTCATGCGAGGTAAGCCAGGCAGCGCCAGGTAGAGCCAGAGGCAGCACGCGAACGTCCCCGTCCCCGCTGTCTTCGACTTGCCTCGCCTAATGTTCTCACCCGATCCTCCTTCCTGCTTCCAGGGGGACAGCGGCGGGCCCATGGTGATCCAGCGGCCGGAGGACAAGCGCTGGGTGCTGGCGGGTGTCACCTCGTGGGGTATCGGCTGCGCCGAGCCCAACCAGCCCGGCGTCTACACGCGCATCTCCGAGTTCAGAGACTGGATCAACCAAATCATGCAAATGTAGGGGCGACATTTCCACTTCCCCGCGAGTGTGCAGGCTCTTATTGTTATACCAAGGGGAAAAAGCTTTGTTCCCATTTTAAAACAATGTAATTAGTCACCGCATATACATATGTTACAATTTTGCAATTCTCTCTCTGTCTCTCTGTAATCCTTGATTTGAATCTCAAGGTAATGTATGTGCAGATCTGACAATGCTTTTCGATTTTATGTAAAGACTTTAAGACTGTAACCACTGCCTTTAGAGCAAAGAAGCAAAGTTTGTTAAAGTCAACATCCACATTATTTATCAACATATCAATTAAGCCGAGGATGGGAGTCTTTCCTGGGGTGTAATTAATCTCATTTCTAAGTAAACTTTCTCTTACGTTTATGCTTGTTTTGTTGCTTACCTGTAAAACAGATGACCAAAGATAGTACGTATCTCTTTTATGTAAGACAAATGTAGACAGTATGTTATATGTGTTTATTAGCTCTATTTTAAATTTAATGACTGTTATTTTAATGTGACTTGGTACTATTGACTATATATCTCTAGTGAATTGGTACTATGTAATTTTGTTCTTTAAAAAATTCTCAATTGTTTTGAATGGGACAAAATTTAATATTGTTAGCTGGTGTTCTTTCAAACCTGTTTCAAAGATTTTATTGATCAAGCAACTAATGAGATCAGTTTAAATGTGGTTGAAATTTATTACCTTCTTTGCTGGACATTGATGTTCTGTTTTTAACTGTTAACACTTGCCTGTGTTAATTTGTAAGTACAAGAACCCTTCTATATGACTTTGAATGTTTCGCATTGTGGAATAACTGAGTACATGAAAAAGTATTGTGTTCCTATTGAGCTGCTCTCACATATTAATATTGTTAGGGAGCCTAGGCTGCTATGTGCAGTGACTGCATTTTATGTTAGCTGTCACATGGCTGATCTGACATGGTAATTTGTTTTATTTGTCTTGAACGGCCTCATATTTTCTTTATCAGAGAGTTGTATGAATTTTTGCATTTCTGTGCGTAAAAAATTCCATTATTGGAATCTATCAGCAGCAGTTGTTTTTAACATTGTAATCTGTTTCATTTGCTTCAATTTCCTTCCCAAATGCAGTCATTTCTGTCTGAAGAATGTGTGAAGGGATGTTTTGAGAACTGGAAGCCTGGCTGGAAACAGTGGGGGTGCCTAATTTTCGTCAGAAGCACCAATTGTTGGGCCATATAAATGTGATTTTTAGTTAAACATAGGTTTATTTAATATGGAAAAGTCAATTGTTTTAGTACAAGGTGCTAAGCTGTTACCATAAACATAACTGCACAGTCAGTGATCTATTAATGTTACTTAAATTAGAATTTCCAGTTCAAAATGAATTGTAAGTTTGATGTATATCTTTTTGTTATATGCACATACCTATTTTATAGTTCTTCATAACTAGATCTCACCAGAGGATGAAGGGTACTCACATTTTAAAACAAGGAGAAAATGTTATCAAAATTATTTGATAAAGGGCAAGAGACCCGTTCGTCTAGAATGATTGTATTTTATTGTAATTGATATTGTAATTGTTCTGAAATAACCAATTTTTTCCCATTCCAGTGTGAGTCAATGGCAACGGATGTATAGATGATAATGAACGTTAATTAAAATGCGTACTGCCTTCTGTCCTCTCGAGCACCGTCCCCGCGTCCACGAATAACTTCCAACTCCCAAAACCCGAAAACGGCGCGTCTTTCGGCCAAAATGACCTCATTTTCGAAGTCAACCGTATCTATACATATATGACATATAGAGGCAGAATGTCTCCATCAATCCCCTGTACACCGTTGATATGTCTAAATTCACTGTCGGTCTTCCCTATCTGCACAATGACTTAGAAAATTTTCACCAAAAACTAAGTTTTTTTAATAACATTTGTAAACATTTAAGCCAAAACAAATGACAAAGCACATAGAGGTTTACGATAATTACTAACTTCCAGCGCGAATAACGTTCGTATTTCAGAAATTGAAACCGCGAAAATAGGACGACTAACCTCTTTTTCGACATTTTCTTAATTTTCTCGAAATATTACGTACAAAGTCGAAAAAAACCATTATTACCGGGCGATGTTGCTCCGAAACCGGAACGCACGAAGTTTTTTTTAATAACATTTGTAAACATTTAAGCCAAAATAAATGACAAAGCACATAGAAGTTTACCATAATTACTGACTTTCAGCGCGAATGACGTTCGAATTTCAGAAATTGAAACCGCGAAAATAGGACGACTAACCTCATCTTCGACATTTTCTTGATTTTCTCAAAATATTACGTACAAAGTCGAAAAAAAAACAACACATTATTACCGGGCGATGTTGCTCCGAAATCGGAACGAACGACACCATTATCATCCATATGTCTGTTGCCAATAAAAAGTTAAGGTGGGGGGGACTAAATCAAGTGGACCGGGTGTAAATACTCGTTCCTTCTTACCATGTATATTGTTAGGGGGCGCTCGTAGGGTTATTCGCGCCTCACGGTTGGCACAGCCGAGCTGCATTGTCGCCCTTGGTTACGGTCCCAATAAACTGGCCACTCTGTGTCTGATTCCCGAACTGTGCGGATTATTCCTTAACTCGGCCCCTTCCGGGATAAAGGAACTGTGCGGGTGCGGACCCATAAGTAGTACCCGAAGAGATTTACTAGATCATTTCTGGTCTGGTTTTGGTGGTACGACCAAAGGTTCAGGCTCCTGAGGTCGCTTAAGTTGGTCGATTTTCCACAAAAAGTCTCTCCCTAAAAAAGGGATTTTTTAGGATCAGGACCTTCTAAAACATATTTCCAGAGAGGGATGAGAGACACTGTTTTTACCCTTAAATTGGGAGTTAGCAGTATACTTCGCACCCCTCAAGTCCCGAGTGACGGGTGAAAAAAAATGTCTCTCACAACATATCCAGAAATGCTCCGAAAACAGACCAGAAATGGAGAAATTAGAACCTTCTGGTCTAGGAAAATCTGCACAATCCCGCACCATTCCTAATTCCCAGAAGCTCTCAAAACGTTAGCAACTTCAAATTTCTCAACTAATTTTAGAGCCAAAAGATTAAATGTGACAATTCTTTTCTAAAATGTTAAAAAAATCGCAAATCTGGTCTTAGAGTTGCATTTAAAGTGTTTTCCCACATTTTCAACAATTTAGGAGCTGGTCGATAGGCTCTCTCTCTCTCTCTCTCTCTCTCTCTCTCCCTCTCTCTCTCTCTCTCTCTCTCTCTCTCTCTCTCTCTCTCTCTCTCTCTCTCTCTCTCTCTCTCTCTCTCTCATCGTACTGTCGTGAATCTTACAGGCCATTCCCCGTGCGCCGTCGTCCGCCACAACACCAGACGGCGTAGCGCGCGGAAGCCGCAGCGTTGCAGCTCACCCGGCAGGTCCGGGCAGCCGTAGGGATTGTCCGAAGCGGCCACCAGCTCCAGCTCCTGCATGCGGGGAAGATCACGGCGTAGCATCAATGCAATATCGTTCACTAAAGTAGCGAGAAGCAGCACTTTTTACTAGTGTTAGGTACACCAACAAGTTTCAAAAGAAGAAAAGTAAATATCGTGCGTCGAAGATGTAGGTCTGCAGAGCCACATTGATTAACTAACCTTACCTATATATATATTATACATGTGTACCAAACTATTGTTTCGCATCGTGTGCACCACTAAACGCTCACTAAATGAAGCTTTACATCGCGATCGAAATGGATGCGTTTGTTCCGAAATCTTTTTAACAAAACTTTTCCTGGCACATCATTAGGAAGGGACGGTCTATTGACACAGCATCACAGTGGCAAGCGACACCTATAGAAGCCCTGAGCGATTGCGTTAGTCCCCACTGGTCAACCAGTCGTGCTCGCGTCATTCGAAAGTTTGGCGTTTAGTCATGGACACAAATGTCAACTCGGCTTTAAGGATGCTGCCTCCCTACAAACCAACCGTCCACCTTGACGTTTCCACAGGACTAGAAAGAAGAAGCGGCCATGGCAATAGGCGTTCCAAATAAGGATCGAAATCGGAAGCTGAAATAAGAGAATACTGCCGGACCGGAAACAGGTAGTTATGGGCAAAGGTGATGAGAAATCGCATGGTGGGTCAGCCCAGAGACGACCTAAAAATTGTTGCAAGCTGTCCCAACCCGAGGCTGAAATTCTCCTTTCTGTGCGATTCCCCACACTCCCTGTTTTTGGTCAAAAGACTGAACTTTTTTTAGTTTCTTTCTCCAAAACTCCTAATCTTCCATTTTAGAGTTACATCGGAAACGCTTATTCATGCATAAGTGTCTGGCTCTGACCTGAATGGTGGTGGCATGAGCGCGCACAAGTGCCAGCGCCATCACGAGCGGGTGCAGGCCCAGCCGCAGCCACTCCAGGCCGGCGGGCGGAACAGCGGTTGGCACGAAGGGCGGCACGGCGGGGTGCACGTGCGGCAGGGCGGTGGCAGGACGGTGGAGCTCCAGCCGGCGCAGCTTGTCCAGCCTGCACGCCTGGAAGGGCATGGGCACAAACGTGCACACACATTAATACGAGCCGTGCCATCGCATGTAGTGCTCTTCATCCATTAAGACCATGTTGGCGTTCGCAGGACAGGACTGCCCAGCACCCTGCACAGGCGTTTAGAACGCCTACAGTGAGTTCCAGGCCAAAATCCCAGGTCATCTGCTAGCATGTTTTGTGTTTCCTTCCCACTTACTTATTAACTTTAAGCGCACAACAGAAGAAAAAAAAATTCCCTGAAATAACAATTTCTGCGAAATACTGGAGAAATTTCATGAAACACACCCGGCACACGTGCCACGCATTAAATTTCTCACAGCCAAGTTTTCTGAAAAGCCTCTTTAAGTCCCTCATATATCGCTTCCTAACTTTCGAAATTGGGCGATGATCGTCGTTCCTCTACAGTTCCTTCGCCATAGACACCGTGGTCGGTGACCCTCGGCCTCGAGTTCCTGCGCCATAAATTCTGTGGTGACCTGGTGACCCTCGGCCCCGGACTCACCTGGGCGAACAGGTGGTCGGTGGCGTTGAGGACGCGCAGCTCCTCCAGGTCGGGGTGCAGCGTGCCGCCAGTGGCGGCGGCCCCGCCGAGGATCAGGGTCCTGAGGCGCGGCGCGGCCAGGCTGGCCTCCAGGTGCTCGGCGCGCGCGTGCACCAGGCCCAACGACTCCACCTTGGCCGACACCTGGCGGATCACCACCTCGGACCACGTCGGGGACACGGCGCAGTGCAGCCGGCTCACCACCTTCACCTAGACAGAAGCACCCTCGTCACAAACGCGGTTCAATTGAAAGCTTTAGCATTACCATGAAGGTATAGTAACAGACGCACGCATGTCTGCACAGACAATCTGATTCTGCAATGCCGAAATCCTGCTCAAAAGCGCCTGCGAACGCGAGGGTAGACCAAATCGCCGTGGGGTAAGAGGACCAGTGATGGCCCTCCTAAGAGACCCTCTGGAACAGTGAGGGCCACCCCTAGATCTCGCAACCGAGCCACCCTAGAAACTTCCAAATCGATTCATTCAGAGGATGAGTAAGGTGTACACTCAATCACACACTACGAAACAATTTTTGAAAATTGGGTGAAGCAGGAGAGAGGGAAAAGAAAAGGGCCATCACTGGTCCCCGTATCGTACATTATGCATGAGTAACGGTATAGCTTAACCTCCGTGCGCTCAAAAACGCCTGCAAACAGCAAGGTAGGCCAGCCCGCCGAGCACCAGTGCGTAACAGAACAGCCTACCCCCCAGGCGCCCACAAACGCCCGCAAGTAGAAGAGTAGGCCAGCCCGCCGAGCACCACTCTGAAACAGAACTGGCTACCCTCCAGGATTTCATAACGCCCGCGAATGTAGGGATAGGCCCGCCCACCGCGCGTACGCCTTGTAACAGAACTGCCTACCCTCCCGGAGCCAGCGCCACACTCTGAACCCGCGACGTACCTCGCCTAAGCACCCAGAAGTCACCAAATTGGTCTTTCCTGTCAACTCCGCGTTGACGCTGACGCTGAGAAGATCCATGGAGTCTGGACCTTCTTCGCAGGAAACGTGACTCGCAAGCGGACCCTGCAACCGACAAGTAAAAGCAAATAATCTTAAGAGCGGAAGCTCGAGAATCTACTATGGGTCACCTGGATCAATGTGGGTCACAACCGCAGTAGTTAATGTTACGCTGAGACGTGAGAAGGCTTTTCGATGGGTGACCCACAGTTAATCCAGGTGACCCATAATTGTTTGTCTACCCGTCTACCTTACCATACAGGATGTCCGGGATTTTAGGGGGACGGGGGTCCTAAAAACCGGACTTGGGGGAAGGGGAGGGGGTCGTCAAAAATTAACGCGCTCATCAAAATACTGTCAAAATAATAACGCACTGAACCAAGTCCGTCACCAGGCTGTTTTCATATATTTGGAAATACATACACCCACTCTGAACACGCCCCTTCTCTATAAATGAACACCAGAAGCCAGATACTAAATACTTCCACAATTAGCACGTTTTGAAAACCGGACGTTCAGGGTGACGGCGGTTCTCCAAATCCGGACATCGGTCGACGTGAGGGAGGTGGGAGTTAACATTTTCTGACAATACCCGGACATCCTTTAAGCATACTTCATTGTAAGCACTAGGGTCACGACGTGCCTAAACCTTAAACTAAACAGTGGTTCATTCAAAAATTTGTTTTACGCCCTGTCACATGCACTCACCGTGGGCGGCGGGGCCAGCAGCGTGAGGCGGTACACCCGCGAGTGGCCCATGGCGAACCACTTGCTGCCGCCGCAGTCCCACTGCACGTGGACCCGGTTGCCGCCGGGGTCGTTGCGCACCTCGTCCACGGTGCCGAGGCCCGGCGGGCTGCCGTCCACGCCGCGCCACACCGCCGTCCGCCAGTCCCGGCCGCGGGCCACGCGCGACCCCACCGACAGCAGCACGGCCATCTCCTCCACCGACACGTCCCGCTCGTTGGGCTGGTCCCGCCAGCTCGCGGCCGCCGTCGCAGGCAGGCTCGCGTCGCTCGGGACGGGCGCGGACGCTGCGGAGGCAGCGACACGGGGACGAGAAAGCGTACAAGGTAAAATAATGTGAATAACGCTATGAGCCCAGAAATGTTGGTTACTTTGTAGTGTTGCCATAAGAATGAGCAAAAAGTACCACAGAGACACACTGAACTCAAGCATAATTTGGAACATGCAAAAGTTAATGAACAAGGACTCGCGCTACGCCCACCGACAAAATAATTGTTCAGAGGTACACCTAATTTTAACCATAGTGTAACCATAGTACGCTCAAATACATATGTACGCTCATGCAGAACTTAAGCGATAAGAGTATGTACGTTTTGAGGGAAATTACTCATACATATCGATAAATGTGAGCGTAGTTATGCATAAAGTTATACACTGTTATGATCAACTTTTGTCGAGACTTTAGTCATAAGCTTGTGAAAGCCATACATGACGCATTAGAGTTCAGTGCGTACACGCAAGGTGTCAATATGGTGCCTACCTCCACTTGCCTGCCTATTGGACTTCACCACAAAGGGGCTGTCAATATTTTGCCTACGGTGGTAAAACTACGGCGTAATGTTAAGCTCGTTTGAAGCGTACTCGCAATTACGCCCTTTTGAAGCGTCCTACGCGAATAATGCATGGAGGAGTTCCAATCTGCTTACTCTTCAGCAAGAGCGCAACTTTACGCGTCATGTTGGTATGCTTCAAAACAGGCGTTAAGTTACGCCGTGGTTTTACCAGTGTAGTGACAAGCAGAGGTTGGCACATTCGGAACTCCTGTGCGTTCGTTTGGGCCGCTTTAATGCCTACTCCTACTTCTCTGGCAACACTGTGCCCTTCGGTGGCTCAACTCACTGCCACCGTCCTCAGGCTGAGCAGCGGCCGCCGTCCTCTGCAGGCTGCCCTGGCACAGCATCCGGCACAGCAGCGTCCTGGCCACCGCGGCCTCCTGCAGCGGCGTGCTCCCGCTCAGCCAACGGACTGGCTGTGGCTGCTGCGGCGCAGCCCCGACGTCATCAGCAGCGGCGTCCGTCTCCGCCGAAGGGACGTCAGCCCCCTTCCGGAACACCGTCACCTCGCAGTGCAGGCCGGGGTCGGCCAGGTCAGTCATCAGCCGAGTGGCGTTCATGGCCAGGGCTGCTTCACGTCAAACACAGTTCATTAAGTCAGGCAAGGGAGGAAAAGACGCCGAAAAATTCCTTCACCAAAAGTTACGCATCACAAGATTCGGGAAGAAAATTTACGCAAAGAAAAAATTCTTGGAAAAAATTCGACGGGATTTCATCAATATTCTATACGGATATTTTTATTTTTACATAAAATTTTGAACGGGAATATAAATAAACCGAAATTCCACAACACCCTCCGGTCCATCCGAGTACAGCTAGCAAGTAGGAATTTCCCATTAGTCTCGTAAACGGAAGTGGGAGAACAAAAATACCTCCAGAGTAGTGACAGGTATTCAAATGTCAAATAATAACCAGTACTATTGTACTTCGAAGCCACAGTGAATATTCTACTTTTCCTACGGGAGGACAAACTACAACGGTGCTACAATTCTGAGACGGCTACAACGGCAATGATGCACAAATGATTGTGCTTTCAAAGAACCATTAGGAGTTTAGATCGCAGTGAAGTGATCCCTGTCTGATTCTATTCTCAAATCCCTCAAATATGATCTCATTTATAGCGCATTTATTAATTTTATACATAAGATGGCATACATGCTCCCAATAATATAACTCAGGGAAAACAATAACACGCAGGCCAAAAAAAAAAAAAAAAACAGAAAAATGATCACGCCCTTCTCAAAAGTATGAACTTTGTACAAAAATAGCTTCTGTTCTTAAGCTGAAGGGACCAGCAGTGGCCACTTCTACACTCCCCCGCTTCCACCAAGTTTCGAAAATTAATTCCAAGTCGTCGACTGAGCAGTACATACCTAATAATTGCGCCAATAAAAATAAAAACATCGATTAAGCCATTTCTAGGGCTGACAACCAGCGAGATCTAAGGTCTAGTCCAAAGGGCATCTTAAGGTGGCATAAGGTGGCATCACTGGTCCTCTCACCCTCCCTACTCACCGTGAGCGGCAGCGGCGGTGGCGGCCTCACCCCCGGCCAGGGCGGCGGGGTCCGCGTTGGCGTCCACGGCGGCAGCCTGCAGCCGCAGAGACTCCTCGAGCGCGGTCGCCTCCTCGGCGACCAGTTTCTCCTGGCAGGCGACCATCTCGCGCTGCACGTCGCGCACCAGGCCGTCGAGCAGCCCGCGTAGCCCGGCCAGCGCACCCTGGTCCGCCCGCAGCTCATCCACGCGGTCTCGCACCTAGGGGGCCAGAGCAGGGCACTCTAGATTTGGGCGTACAGATTATTGCAGATATTACGCGGTTTTACGTGGTGTTACGTTGTATTGCACTTGCATTCTGCAGGTACTACGCTAGCGCGTGTTATTGCGTGGTATCACTGATAATAGAAGAGTGATGAAGAGCAACATTTTACATGTGTATATATTTACCGTCCCGACAATCCTCTGGCTAAACTGGAAAACGAATAAGTAGTCACAGTCCTGACGAGTAATACGTCGTCACCAACAATACTTTCGCTAGAAAAGTATGTCTTCTTCTAGTTTGCTTACATGTCATGTGACGCCCGAATATGCCGTCACGTTAATTACATCATTAAGTGCCGACAGATGATCAGTCACAGTTTTAAAAACGTGGGCGTAAGTGCGGCGCCTTAGTTTTACCAGTGCCGTAGGATGAGACTAGAAGCCGCGTGGCCGGGCTCTGGTTTGGTCATACGACTAGTTACCAGGCGCGTGTCCAAGGGGGCGGGGATTCGACCCCCCCCCCTCCCCCGAAAAAAAAAGCTGCTCGGATGTAGGCAACCCGCGCGGCATTCAGCCTGTACATCAACCCTGGACACGCGCCTGCTGGTTACAGTAACAGGCTCACCTCGCCGACCGGTGGCCCGACAGTGGCGGCGGCGCGCAATACTTGACTAAATTTGGAAAGCCCCTGCAGACCTACTAGTCCCCGCGGTACACTTGATATTTCATAAAAACGTTGCAAATTGTGATAAAAGCATGAAACTTTGTGGAGTTACTCCTAAGAGTATTTAGAAAAAAATGGTCCGCAGCCCATTTTCGGGACTTCGTGTGGAGTCCAGATATTGAACACCTTTGAACACCCTCTTTTTTACATAAGAATTAGCCCACATTTCCACACTTCATCGCTTTCTGTGCTCGAAAATACGTATGAAAGCGGTAGGATGTCAATAATATGTGGTCGTGATACATCAACCATTAGCCAATGTCCACCTAGGGCCAATCCGGACAACCCAGGCGACCAAAAATTGAACAATTTGAACACATTTACATTAAATTACAGACACTTGCCATTCTTGCGGCGTTTTTTTATGGATTTAGTCACGCTAAACACTGTTTTGACAGATTACAAACGTTTGGCGGCCACGTTTGGTCATTTTAGGGGCAGCAGCATGTTCAAATATTGAACAATTTGAACAACTGGACCAGAAATAGTCACAATTTTCTCATTTATGGGGCATGTGCCGCCATAACGGACCCGCTGATCGCGAATCCAGCGTCCGATTTGTGATTTGAGTTTGCGTTCAACTACCTTGCCTACCATGACGTTCAAAATTTGAACACTTTGAACAGATAGCTCAAAATTTTGTTCCGAGAATCGTTTGACGCGACGTTCCCGCATAATTCGGCATCGCTGATCACGAATCTGGCGTCTGAATTATTAAGTAAAGTTTTTTTTTGTGCACTTTTAAAACTATTTATAGATTGAATTTACTGCAAAAGTTAACGGTGGTCATCGACCAATTCTTCATCATCGTCTTTCTCTGGATCGTCTTCCTCTCCGTCTACCTCGAAGACAAGGACATGTTCTTGACTGGAAATCAAAATGTTTAATCGACGTTAGTGTGTTGGTTTGCAGTTTCGCCGCTGTCCACAGGTTTGAGGAGTACCTGTTTGAAAATAGACAACCCTGTTCCATGGAATTCAGAACCACTGGTGTTGCTCCTGGATTTCAGATCGAAATTGTCATACGCCCCCACAGTGAAATATCCTTTTTTCAAGTTTTCGGGACACAGGCTTACGACCCCGGCCCGACCCCGGCCCGGCTTACGACCAACTGAACTAGCTGTGACGTCACTTCAATCACACGGTAGTGCGATGCACACACTCTCAAACGATGCAGCTCACCGATCATTGCTTTGCTCCGTTAGGCACCGTAGAGCATCAGTGACGTGTACATGGGGAATGGAGGCTCACGTTGTTTTTGATGGCGGACTAATTCACCTCGTGGCATTGTTTTCCGGAAGTTCAATAAAATCAGCTGACTTATTGTGAGTGCCGGGCGAGTAGCTGCACAGTCCTGGCGGAACATGGACCCGTAACACATCCATGTGACAGCAGTAAGAAGAGGAGCAGGGACGCTTATCTCTTCGCAGTCCTTTGAAAACTCGCCAGAAAAGTTCACATTGAACTCAGAAATACTGTTGCGCAGACGTTTTACAAATCGGTGGAAGCCAATGGCATCATCATCTTGGTCTTCCCTCTTTATATTTAATAGCACGTTCGCCGAGCTGTGCATCAAGACGAACTCACTCCCTGCCCTTTTCTTTTCCAAATCAGGTATGCGAGCAAGGATTTTTTCCCGCAGCCTCGTGGAGTGTGTTTTAGGAATGAAGTCATCACTGACCCCAACCAGGTTGGCTAGCCTGTTGTCGTACAGCTTCCTAAAGTCACTCATCTTGAAAACTATATTTATTGACTCAAGAAGCCTCATGTTAACAAAAGATATTAAGTCTGCAAACGCCATGCTTTCCATCATGGACAGGTCAACATCTTTCTGTGAGTTGCACTCCTTCTGTCTCACTTGATTATACAGACGATCAAGGCACTGTCTATGGTATTTTGCCTCCTGAGCAATTAAATCACCATATGCAACAACTTGCGAAATCAAGACAGTGTCTTCCAGCACTCTTGCACAGTGCAGTATTTTCTCCCCGATTTCTTTTGTCAAGCATTGATGCAAAGGGCGCGTGCGTGTGCCTGGCTGCCCACACATAATCCACAGAACGCACTTAGCTGGTACAGACGTCGTCAACGAGCGCGTGGTTCTGGCAGTGCTTGGCTCGCTGAGGGAGGTGTCGAGGTCCTGTGCCTGGGCTGCTGACACCTGAATTGACTCCTCCAGCAAGCGCTCTGCCTTCAGCGCTGACAGGAGCCCCTCAAACTTCGGCGTCTGGAATTCCCTGACACAGGGTTTGCGCCACTTCGCTGCATTCCGAATTAGTGTTTCCTTGTCTAGAATTTGTTGTTTTAAAATAGTCACTACCTAACGTCAGTGAAATCACCATCGAAGACTTTACCGACACGCCACTGCCATCGTCGAGGGAAGAAACGAGCACGGAAGGAAGACGAAATCTGGGGAACTCTTCCTTCAGCTGCTCCAGATTTGGAGCGACCGATATGTATCCCTTGTTGCGCTGGGACGCGAAACGTTCGGTCCGGGGCAAATCAAACCAGCCTTTCCTCAGGTACCTGTGGTCTGGCAAAATACACAAAGCTCCCATTTAAGCTCCTTATCAATCTGCAGTGACGTCGTACTTGAAATCGCGAGCCGGTTCATTTACTGCTCCGCGCTCAGATCGCGAAAACGGCAAGAGGCGGATTGTAAACATACCATTGTTGCTGGGGCGATCGCGGCGCCTTCGGACAGCACTGACCACTAGTACAGTCTCGCATGATTCACATCAGTTTTAAATCTTGCAGCCTGACACTGGTGTGTCTGTCCATCGCCGATATCAAATTCGTGTTCAGCGATGCCAAATTATGCGGAAACGTCGCGTCAAACGATTCTCGGAACAAAATTTTGAGCTACCTGTTCAAAGTGTTCAAATTTTGAACGTCATGGTAGGCTAGGTAGTTGAACGCAAACTCAAATCACAAATCGGACGCTGGATTCGCGATCAGCGGGTCCGTGTAAGCGGCAAATGCCCCATGAATGAGAAAATTGTGACTATTTCTGGTCCAGTTGTTCAATTTGTTCAATATTTGAACATACTGCTGCCCCGAGAATGACCAAACGTGGCCGCCAAACGTTTGTAATCTGTCAAAACAGTTTTAGCGTGACTAAATCCATAAAAAAACGCCGCAAAAATGGCAAGTGTCTGTAATTTAATGTAAATGTGTTCAAATTGTTCAATTTTTGGTCGCCTAGGTTGTCCGGATTGGTCCTAGGTGGACATTGGCTATTGGTTGATGTATCACTACCACATATTATTGAAATCCTACCGCTTTCATACGTATTTTCGAGCACAGGAAGCGATGAAGTGTGGAAATGTGGGCTAATTCTTATGTAAAAAAGAGGGTGTTCAAAGGTGTTCAATATCTCGACTCCACACGAAGTCCCGAAAATGGGCTGCGGACCATTTTTTTCTAAATACTCTTAGGAGTAACTCCACAAAGTTTCATGCTTTTATCACAATTTGCAACGTTTTTATGCGTACCGCACGGACTATACCTGTTCGGCACATGCCGCCTTGGTAGTACACAGGCCGGCGGGGTGCTCGTCCAGACAACCCTCCACCGCTTCCTTAGTGCATGACCGGCACCACAACCGCAGCACAGCAGGAGACGGTGACCTGTCAACGCGGCGATAGAATGTGTCAGACTGTCGAATTTTTTCGGACTGGTGTAAAGAGACAGACGTGAGTCTTACCTCTGGCACAATTCCAGCACCTTGAAGTTATCGGGGAGGCCGTCCGGTGCTCCACGAAAGCCCTGTATAAAACAAGGTGGTTGAAAGTTTAATAACGATTCTTTCAACACTGTTAAACCGCGGGACTCGATTTCAGAACGAAAGCGCCACGAAAACCGTGTGCCTACCAGGCGCTTGGTAGCAGCGCAGAGGGGGGGGGGGGGGGGATGCAATGCTCTCAGTTTAACGATCCCCACGGGGAAACCGTTTGCCGCAGCGACTATTCCGCTTAGTGCTATCAAGGTAAGGGTCGGGGCCACCCGCCGTCACGCTAGCCGGGTTCCATCACCCAAAATGGGCGATATGGGGGGTTGAATTTAAGGGTGAGTTACGGCATAATTGATGATTTCGCGGCTCTACAGCAAGAACGGGTGGTCGAATCGTGTTGCAAATTTGAGGAGGTGTGCATCAGAAGTCTCAAAGCAGTTCCACCCCAATCGGGAATAGCAAGGGGTGGCCGGGGGTCCGGGGGTGGCTACCCCCATGTTAAGGACTGTGAATTTTAAGGGCCGGATTTCTTGACGGGAGATTGATATTCAGCCCCTAGTCCACCTCTGATGAAATTTTGTGACCCCTCGCATACCGAAAAGTGCACCAAGAGCAAATATTCAAAAATTGAGTTTCATTTTTTAGGAGTTGCTCGGCAGGGGTTGGTGCTAGCGGGATGCGATTTGCTGTGCAGGGGGCTTGAAATGCGACCATTGTTTTCCACCCTCCAAACAGCCACCCCCTCCGAATGGGGTGGCTCCTGGATCTGGCACTTTGGGACCTTCAGGTACAACCATAGGGGCAAGTCAATGCAAAACGGAAACTACCTAGCTTGAAAAACGTGGAAATGGCGAGCATCGGAAAAAGTGGGGCGCTAATTTTGACGGGCAGTGTACTAAGGACTCAGTTTCGGCTGCTGACCAGAGTGGCCACAAAATCCGCCAAATCGATTCCCCTGACCCAAAACAGTTTTTCCCTAACCAACTAACCAAGGAGGCAATCGCTTAAGGGAGGAAAAATGAAATGCAGAAGCTTTGATTTAAAAAAAAAAATCGCCAACGACCTGAAAATGGCCCTCGTTGTCGAGCGAGACATTTTTCCTGACCAACAACTCAAATTCCCTGATTTATCCCTGACCAACTCCCCCCACCCCTGACTTAACCCTGACTTTCCTGACTTGTGGCTACCCTAGCTGACGTAACCGGAAACAGCGCTGATTCGTCCGGGGTCCATGTGGATGATTACTGCGCATGTGGACTGTTCCTGCCTCGCCGCTACGCATGCCCACTGAGGGCGTCTTTTCAGTGACGTCAGTAGACTGACTGACCGTAAATTACTCCAAAAAAGTTGCCAACAGTAAAGAAAACAGCTCACGTTGAGGAATCAACGAAACTTCCGGCGACACGATAAAGTGACAAACCGCCCCAAAGCGGAAGTCGAAAAACTGGAATAGGATATTCCGGAGAAGCTTGACCTGGAAGTGGGGAAGACGCCTTGGAAGAAGAAAAGCGGAAAGAGTTTGAAGATGAAGCGCGAGTATGTGCGCCATGGCATCGGCCAGGAGCCAACTCAAAACTTGCAGGAGGCTTAGCTCGCGCTGATATGTCCCGACCAAAAGGGTATTTCACTGAATCCAAACGAGAACCCAAGGAGATCGTGACGCCGCAGACTGTATCCGATATGACAAACCGAGGCCGTAGAAGGCTCGGCGTCAGCGTCCGTCCCGCCATGTGTATGTAGATTAGTGACAGTGATTATCACAAATACACGAGGGGAAAGTGTCGCGAGTGCGGGGGCATGAATATGCATGTTAGTACTCACCATTGTCTCCGAACGATCCACAAAAACCTCGTAAACAGTCCGTTGACATCGGTGCTGACATGGAAATCCAACATGGCGCACAGCGCAGCGCGGCTTAAAAATAGACGTTTCCAAAGAGACTAGAAAACGGAAGCTGAAGAACAAAAACACTTCCAGACTGGAAACCCCGGAGGGCAGAGATGAGAAACTTGAATGGCGTTTTGAGTAAATTTGGCATCTTTGGCAAAGCCCTTGCGCATCAATACTTCTCATACCTGCTCTCGAGAGTTTCCGGTATGGGAGTGTTTTTGTTCTTCAGCTTTCGCTTCTGAGCCGCGCTGGAAACCTCTATTCAAATCTGAAGGCCGCGCGGAGGTCTGCGCCGTGACCCTACCAAATGGTCATGACATACCATCTGCCTCTAGAAATTTTGAGTTGTCTCGTGGCCAACGCCGTGGCGGAGATACTCTCGTAATGTCTCCGCATTTCCTCCTCATAGGCGTCTTCCCCGTTTCCGGTTTGACCTTCTCCGAAATTCCCTACACTCATAGACCGCGAGCTACTCGAGGAGCAACTTAAACTCAAGAAAATCTGACATCGTCGGTAGTTTGTGGCGTGGGAATTTTTTTGTTCTATTTCCACTCCGGAACTTTATTAGTAAATTCTATTCTAATAAGGGAGCCGATAAAGCAGCCAACTGCTGAAGGAGATCTTAAATACCATTGCATGATAGTCTAGCAGCATACCTTTCTGTCGAAGGCACACCTCTTGTTGTCTTGGCTCTTCAAGCACTTCAGGCAAAACGTGTGGCCGCAGGGCAAAAACTTCGGACGACGCTCTTCTGCGTTAAACTGTTCGAGACACGTCGCAGTTCATGATGAAACTCCCCGATGGTCTTAGTGCGGGATCTCTCGTCGCTTTCAAGGCAGTTTCCGTCGCTGTCTGAGCGGAAGAGTGTCCTGAGCAGGAGGCAAAAAAACAACAAAACAAAAACAAAAAACTGTAGTGTTTGTCCAAGATTTGGTCGTGAGCCTCCAAACATGATACTCCAGTTAAATGAAACTTTGACATTTGCATGCAAACGTCACCCAAACCAGTTCATCGACGTAATCCACTGAAACCCGGTCGGTTTGAGAGCACCAAACTGTGACTTCACCTTAGCCGAACATTCCATATAATTTAGTGCTTTTACTCGAGAACGGCTAGAGATACGACAGTTTTGTTCTGCAGTCAACAAGAAACTAGAATTAATTTCTAAACTTAAGTGATCCGATAACGTTTGGTGGCTCATAACCTGTTGAGGGTAGGAGAGGAAGACTTAACAGGCGATTGAGGACCACGGAGAGGTGATGGGCCCCAAACTAAGCTTATTATTAACTGTAACGGTTGGGGCGATACATTAATGATGAGATGAATGCGTTTTAGCGCCGGGGGAGTGGGCAAGCGTTCTCGCGTGAATACAGGCACCGGGTCGGTTGCCTACCGGCTCGGGCGTCGTGCGGGCAGCCGCGCCGGTCGGCATCGGATCGGCTACGGCCGGCGGCCGCACGTCGGGTTTCGGCTGCACCTCCTCGCCCCTCGCCTGCGTGCCCGCCCTCCTCGTCCCGCACCCGCTCGCTTGGCACGGCCAGCCGGCGGCGGCGACCGGGTCCCTCACTCGCCCGCCAGCTCCCGTACAGCTAACATCGAGCTACGGCGCCGGAGGCACGGTTCAAATTCGGTATGTTCAGGGTCTTTTGGGGCGTGAGCCGGTATGAGGGAGACAGGGAACATTAACGACCATGGTGCTGTGTTATAGGCCTACGTTTTTTTTGTGGTTTAGCGGTCCCTTGTACTCTCTGGGCGTCCCTATGGGGGAGATGGAGTAGACGTTTCGCGCCGCTGCTCCGCGGCTTGGGCCATGGGTAGGGCCGGGTGCGAACACCAGCACCGGGGCCTGATGGGCCAACAGCGAATATGGACGTCATGAGGTGACCGTCGTCCGCCCCGTGTCCTCCGCTGCCATCATCACCGCGTCGCCCCATCTGCTAAAGATTAGTAACATTATAGACTTTGATTATTGTGTGATTTATTTTGTTGTGCTCGGGAGAGCCGTTTTTTTGTTAACCTGTGTACTTTTGACTTCCTGTTACGGTTGAAGTTTTGTTGGTAGCGGCGCTCGTATGGCGCGGTAATTAGTGCGTGCCAGTTTGTTTTTCCGGCTCTCGAGCCGGTGTCCTCCGCTGGCTGCTTTGTGCCAAGATGAAGTTTCGGGAGATACCCGGTGATTTGTTTACTTCCGGAGATAATATGGCCCACTGCGTGTCGGAAGATTTCCACATGTCAGCGGGCATCGCGGTACAATTTAGGGACAGATTCGGCCGTCAGGCACAGCTCCGCCGGGAAGGTTGGCGCGTAGGGGACGTGGCCCGTGTAAGGGAGCGTCATGGTTATGTTTTTTATATGGTTACTAAACCTTTGTATTTTCTGAAGCCGACCTACCGGTCTTTGAAGTATACCCTGGTCCAACTAGCAAGGTGGGCGGAGCTGTTGCGGTTGAAATCTTTGTCAATGCCGCGTATTTCCTGTTGCCGCGATAAGCTCGACCGGAATATCGTGCGGGAGATTATTGTGAGGGTGTTCAAAGATATGGACATTACCATTACTGTATATTTCTAGATTATGTATCTTATGGTATCCTGTGACTCAGAGTCAGCTAGTTAAAACACAACTTTCTCTTCGGACTATCATGTAGAGCATATAATTACTAATACCTTTTAAGTACGGCCTTCAAAATTCAGGGGATTATTTCGGTGAGGCCTGGTTGTGCTTGAATTTATACAGTGTTCCGTAGACTTTGGACGCTATAGAGCGTTTCTAGATTGTATTGATTGTACTTAGCCGTGTACTAGTTTATTTTTCCTAATGGTGTACCAGCACACAATGTTTTGTTTGTTAATAAATAAATTGTTATATCTGCTGTCGATTACGTGTATTTGTGGTGGCGCCCTATTCCAAAATAAAATAATTCCATGAATTTCTCACCCACGCCGACTACTGGCTGGTAGCCGGGGCCTGTCGGTTTCGTAAGACCTACATCGCTGCAGAACTCTAATGTATCCTTCAGTTACATTACATTGGCGCCCAACGTGGGGTTTGCTTGTCTTTTTCGTGTATGTGGTTGCTGGTACGCCGTTTTTTTTTTGCCTTGTCAAATGTACACTAATCTTTATAGACCCATGCTTACCTTTTGTGTCAGAGTCTGTCGGAGTGGCGGTTGTGTGGTTTGTATCGAATTGTGTTGTAAGATGCAGTCGTGTGTTCTCTTAGGTGACAGTATCTTTAAAAGATTGTTGATGAGATACCCAATGGGTTTTGATGTAATCAGCAGTCGAACCTGCGTCAGTGGCCAAACTGTCCATGAATTGAAGGCGTTGGTAAAGTTAAATAGGGAAAGTTTGAAAAATCATGCGGTGTGCGTTATGATAGGCACTAATGATTTTGTGAAAGGTGTTGACTTGGTGATTTTGCGGAAGACTTTCAAGTCCTTGCTCCGCGTTTTGGATAACCTTAAATGCAAAATGATTGTTTGTACTGTCTTACCGATCGCTCGCTGGGGAACCTCGGCCGAGTCCCAAGCAGCGATAATGGAATTTAATGACTATATACGGTCTTTCGCATCCTTTAGGGTGACTTTAATTGATACTTTTGAGGAGTTTATGGTTGGTGATGAGGTGAATGACTCGTTGTATTGTAAGCACATAGGTAAACATGGCCGAGTGGACCTGGTGCATCCGAATAACGCTGGTTTGCAAGCTTTATTGGATGTAGTCCAGGCCCACTTAGTTTAAGCATATTGTGGACCTGACGCACCCGAATAACGCCAGATCGGCGGCGTTATTGGATGTAATCTAGGCCCACTGTTAGGTTAGGTTATAATGTTATCCCCGTGCCCAAGGGCAGGGTTTTGGCGGTATAATTGTTAATTGGTTCTGTTCCTGTTGTAATAGCTGACGGGGCGAACGATGGCGGTGGCGGAGGAGGAGGACGCGGAGCGGGTGCGGTCGTGTTGCGGTGGCGCAGCAGCGCCCAACACTACTTTTCATCATGGCGGAAGAGGCCCATCACTGCTGTTGTCTCATGCTGCGGAGTAGCGGAGGCGATTTCTTGTCGAGTTATTCTTCTATTGATTCAATTGTTGTACTAAGGTTAGTGACATAGCACCATGGACGTTGAGAGGTTATGGAAAGATGAGTTAATTTTCGAACTGGCCGTTAGAGGGGTTGTGTACAACCGGAGTGTTAGGGTTAAAGAGTTAAAGACTGCACTGAGAAACCTTTTAGCTACATACGAGGGAGGCGCGGATGATCTTTACCCTTTGGAGGACGAGGAGGAAATTTTGAATGTCTCCTTGAAAATGGCGGACGTGACGGACGAATTCAAGCAAGTGACAGATCACGGTAAGAGGCCGGATAGGTTGAGGTCTTTGCTCTCGCACCTATCGCACCGGATCGTTCGGTTGCTGGGTCTGGTGACCGGAATCTTGAGAGGGGACGTCAAAACCTTGGCGCTCACGCTCAAAGAGCATACCGAGCGGCTGAAGGGACTGGGTGTGGGGGCCGGCTATGCCGCCTCGTCGGTCGGGACGGTGTCTTCAATTAGACCTCATGAGAGGAGAAGGGACGAGGACAGTGAGGACGGGAGGGACCGCGAGCGTGACCGTGAGGACCGCGACCGTGAGCGTGACCGCGACCGCGAGCGTGAGCGCGAGGACCGCGACCGGGAGGAGCGTGACCGTGAGGACCGCGACCGTGAGCGTGACCGCGACCGCGAGCGTGAGCGCGAGGACCGCGACCGGGAGGAGCGTGACCGTGAGGACCGCGACCGCGACCGTGAGCGTGACCGCGACCGCGAGCGTGAGCGCGAGGACCGCGACCGTGATGAGCGCCGAGAGCGTGAGAGGGACCGCCGTGACGGAGGGGGTGGCCGTAACCATTTATGGAAGACAGACTTCCATAAATGGGGAATCACCTACACGGGCGCGGAAGATCGGCGTAGTGTGAATTCATTTATTGTTGAAGTGGAGGAAAAGGCCTTGGCCAAGAAGGTGAAGTTGTCAGATTTGATTCTGGGGGCGCCGGAATTTTTAGCCGATGGTGCTAAGGTTTGGTTTCGTTCAATTCGGGATAATATAGATAGTTGGGATGAACTGAAACGTGCTATGCGCGACGAGTTCTTGCCGTCGGACTATGAGGATTCCCTATGGGAAGAAGTTCGAAACCGGAAGCAGGGCGCTAAAGAAGCGTTTGGGATGTATGTGGCCAACATGCTAGGGTTGTTTTCACGGTTCTCGGAAAGGGTTTCGGAGGAAAAACAATTGAAGATGATTAGGGATAATATGGCACCGTTTTATCAGACCAGCCTGGCACTTACGAAGGTCCTGTCCATAAAACACCTGAAGGAGTTGGGTAAGGAGCTAGACCGCAGCAAAGAGCGGTCGGACCTTTACACAAACCCTAAGGCCAAGCCAAAGATACTCGAACCCGAGTTCCATTGCAAGACCAGAAGTGTCGTCTCCGAGGTCGAGTGTGCGGCTGTTTCAGCTCCAACTGGGGCCAGAAGGGAGGCTGCGACGGGGAATACGGGCAGCGGTAGTGCTACAAACGGTAGTACGAACCGAGTCGGCTGTTGGCAGTGCAGCGGCACTGACCACGGTTTCAGGTTTTGCCCTAGCCCTAAAAAGTGGGAATACTGTACGCGTTGTGGGAAAAGGGACGCGGTGACTAGGGATTGCGTTCGGTGTAAAGCCAGGCAGTCAAATAAGAGGGTGAAGGGGGAATAGAGGTGGGATCGCGACGGGTGCGCGCGATTTCCGGAAGTAGAGCGCCCGCTTTATCGAACTTTGGGGTAGGGAGACGGGTCGGGGTTCCGAAAGGAAAAGTGTTGAACATTTTGGAGTTGAGAATAGACGTTAAATGCGACAACAGAATGTACCTGCCGGTTTCCGTGTACGGAAAACTCTATTGTGGCTTACTGGATTGTGGGGCTAATGTATCGGTGGTCGGTGGCCGGGGTTGGGATAGGTTGAAGCAGTTACAGATTCCGCTTGTACGTTCACGCTATGACGCAGCCAGGGTGGCTGACGGCACCGTGTGCGTGATCACGGGGGAATTGGAAATTCCGTTAGAAATTGACGGCCACGTACGACTGTGTACCTTTGTGGTTGTTCCGGATATTAAACAAGAAATTATTTTGGGTATGGACCTATGGCGTTCGTTCGGTATTGTGCCAAACGTGCTTACGGGTAAATGCCAGTTCTGGAATCTAAAGGAATTCGATATTTCGGAATTGGTGATTGGCGATAAAGAAATAGCGGGAGTCGTAGTTTCGGAACTTGAGTTAATAAGGAAGTGCAACCGACCTGTGCGGTTGCTAAATGGTAATTCGCCGTTCAGGACCCGGGTGGAGGTGGCTTCGATTTCAGAAAGGGAACAGCGAGTGGTGTACTCGTCGGAGGTTTTGACTTCGGAACAAAACGGGCGGTTACAAGCCATAATAGATAAGTTCAAGTTATCGTTGGGTCGGGATCAGCTGGGTTGCGCGCGGAACTTCAGTATTAGAATCGACACTGGGGATGCTCCGCCGGTTCGTCAGCGCTACTACCCCTATTCGCCGAAAATGCTGGAAGTCATGCATAACGGGTTGGATGAGTGGCTGAAGCAGGGTGTGGTAGAGCCGTCGAGGAGTCCATGGGCGTCGCCGGTGTTGTTGATAAAGAAAAAGGACGGGGATTACCGGTGGGTAGCCGACTTACGTCAGGTCAATAAACTAACAAAGGCCGACGCGTATCCGCTACCGCGAATCCACGAGATTTTAGATCAGTTGCGGGACGCGCGTTTCATTTCGTCGATCGACCTGAAATCAGCGTACTTCCAGATTCCGCTAGAAGAGAGCAGTAAGGAGAAAACGGCTTTCATCGTGCCGGGGAGAGGCCTTTTCCAGTTTACCCGAATGCCCCAGGGGCTGAAAACGTCCGCTGCAACCTGGCAAAGGTTTATTGACGAAGTTCTGGGGAAGATCTGAAACCGCATGTTTTCGTCTACTTGGACGATATTGTAGTTATATCGAAGGATTTTGATCATCATTCGAAATTATTAGAAATAATCTTGTCTCGCCTTGAAGCTGCCGGACTTACCATGAATTTCGAAAAGTGTAAATTTTGTAGAAACGAATTGAAATATCTCGGTTATGTAGTGAACGAGTTCGGGTTACAAGTCGACCCCGAGAAGGTCAGGGCGATTGCGGACTTCCGCCGTCCAAGGGACGCAAAAGGGGTGAAGAGGTTCGTGGGAATGGCTTCGTGGTACAGGCGATTTATTCTGCACTTCGCGGCTACCATGGCACCACTACACAAGCTGACAGCCAAGAATGCTAAGTTCGAATGGAGTGATGAATGCGAAGTCGCCTTCCTTAAAATCAAGGAAGAGCTGATGTCAGCCCCGTTGCTGTCGTGTCCGGATTTTGATAAACCGTTTGAATTGCATACCGATGCCTGTGGTTACGGCCTGGGATGCATTTTGTCACAGGAAGGCAGGCCGATCGCATATGCCAGCCGTAGTTTGTCTAAAACGGAAAGGAAGTATACGACAACCGAGCTAGAGTGTTTGGCTGTGGTGTGGGGGTTGAATACTTCCGAGGATATTTAGAAGGGTACAGGTTTCAAGTGATCACTGACCACGCCAGTCTGTTATGGCTACACAATTTAAAGGAGCCCTGCGGTAGATTGGGCCGGTGGTGCGTTCGATTACAGGCGTATGACTTTACAATAGTACACCGAAAGGGCAAGGAGCATGAGGCCCCGGACGCCTTGTCGAGGGAGCCCCTGCCTTCCCCATCCCTGGAAGAGGAGCCGCAGGTAGATTTGGTCAGGGTAGAAACGGAATCGGAGGACCCGTGGTTTGTCGGTCTAAGAAGGGACGTTATGTTAAACCCGGAAGATTTCCCAGCGTGGAAAGTAGAGGACGGGCAACTACTGAAGTTGATTAGTGGTCCGGACGGAACGCCGCGCTGGGCTATTGTGGTTCCGGAGGAATTGCGTCCAAAGGTCCTGCATGAGTGTCACGACTCGGCCGCGGCGGGGCATATGGGCGTTAGAAAAACTTGGGATCGGGTTAGGGGGCGTTACTATTGGCCCAGAATGAGGAGAGACGTCCAAAAGCACATTGCTCGGTGTGTGACTTGCGTGGAGTCGAAGTTCCCGACTCAGCGCCCAGCGGGTCTCTTCGGCAAATCCCTAGAAGTGAATAAGCCGCTGCAGATCCTCGCTACAGATATCCAGGGCCCTTTTCCGCGATCGAGGGATGGATTTAAATTTATAATAGTAACTGTATGTTTATTTTCGAAGTACGTCTGGTTACGACCCTTGAAGAAAGCAACCGCGGCGAAAGTGTGTGATCACTTGCGTGAGGATGTTTTCCTGAAATTCGGTGCACCGGCGGTTCTGCTGTGCGATAACGGCTCACAGTACGCGAGTAAGGCCTTTCAAACCTTATGCTCGTCGTTCGGGGTGGAAGTGAGGTATAATTTCTATTACCATCCGCAGGCGAACCCGTCGGAGAGGTATAATAAAGTAATTAAATCGATGCTGGTGGCGCACCTCTCGTCAAAGGGCTCGCAAAAGGATTGGGATACGAATTTGGACTATATTGCACACGCTGTGAATACCGCGGTCCACGAAGTGACCAGGTTTTCGCCACATTATTTGATGTTTGGAGAGGAATTTGTAGAAAATGGGAAGTTAAAAGGGGTTGTTTTTAAAGGTAGTGGAATACCTGCGTTTGCTGACATGGAGGTAGCGGCAAGTGAACGCGTAAAACGGGAGAAAATCCGGGGGTTAGTGGTAGAAAGGTTGAGAGCGGCATATGAGAAGTATAAAAGGGTGTACAACTTGAGACGTCGACCTGTTTCCTTACTGCCAGGGCAAAAGGTATTCCGTAAAAACTTCGTTCAGTCGGATAAAGGGAAGGAAATATCCGCGAAGCTGGCACCTAAATTCCTAGGTCCTTTCACGATCGTGAAAAAGGTAGGAAGTAGGGGTTTCCTCCTGGAGAATGACAAGGGAGAGAAAGACGGGCCTTGGCACGTAGAGCATCTGAAAGAATTTGTTGAGGTCGAAGTGGTGGGTAGCGTTGTGGAGGGGCACACCCCCCCGTTGGGGGTGTGTTCCTGGAATGTAGCGGGTTTGAGAGCGGCGATAAGGAAAGGCGCGGGCGACTTCATCTGTAGTAATCGGTTTGATGTGATAGGCCTGCAGGAAGTGAAGTGCTCGGACGCGGGTGTGTTGGAGCTGGTTAAGTCCTGGGGGTACCACGTCGTGTCGTTTCCGTCCGCACGCGTAGGGTATTCCGGAGTCGCTCTGCTTTCGAAATGGGAACCGCGTCAGGTCTTTAAGGGGCTGGACGACGGGGATCAGGAGGGAAGGGTGGTATCGGCCGTCTTCGACACCTTTGTGGTGGTAAACGTGTACGCCCCGTATGCGGGGCTGGGCCTCCAGCATCTGGAATTAAAAAAGAGGTGGTATGCGAAATTGTTTACCTTGCTGGAGAGGTTTAGGGACCGTCCATTATTAGTCTTGGGGGATTTCAATGTGGCACATACGGAGTTGGATGTAGCCCCGAGTGAAAATGTGCCGAACGTAGCGGGGAACCTGAAGGAGGAGAAGGACCTGTTCCAGGAGCTGGTGAGTAGAGGGTATTACGATACGTTCAGAAGGGGATGTGGGAATCGCCGGCAATACTCCTTCTGGAGCTACTCCGGAAGGAGCCGAGATAGGAATGCTGGTTGGCGCTTAGATTACATTTTGGTGTCGCATCATTTCATAACGAAATTATCAGGTAGTAAGATATACGGTGAAATTTTGGGAAGCGACCACTGCCCCGTGGCGGCAATGTTCTCGGGGAGAACAGGTTTCACGGGAGTGAAAGAGTGTAGGAAGGGGGGGGTAATGTAACGGTTGGGGCGATACATTAATGATGAGATGAATGCGTTTTAGCGCCGGGGGAGTGGGCAAGCGTTCTCGCGTGAATACAGGCACCGGGTCGGTTGCCTACCGGCTCGGGCGTCGTGCGGGCAGCCGCGCCGGTCGGCATCGGATCGGCTACGGCCGGCGGCCGCACGTCGGGTTTCGGCTGCACCTCCTCGCCCCTCGCCTGCGTGCCCGCCCTCCTCGTCCCGCACCCGCTCGCTTGGCACGGCCAGCCGGCGGCGGCGACCGGGTCCCTCACTCGCCCGCCAGCTCCCGTACAGCTAACATCGAGCTACGGCGCCGGAGGCACGGTTCAAATTCGGTATGTTCAGGGTCTTTTGGGGCGTGAGCCGGTATGAGGGAGACAGGGAACATTAACGACCATGGTGCTGTGTTATAGGCCTACGTTTTTTTTGTGGTTTAGCGGTCCCTTGTACTCTCTGGGCGTCCCTATGGGGGAGATGGAGTAGACGTTTCGCGCCGCTGCTCCGCGGCTTGGGCCATGGGTAGGGCCGGGTGCGAACACCAGCACCGGGGCCTGATGGGCCAACAGCGAATATGGACGTCATGAGGTGACCGTCGTCCGCCCCGTGTCCTCCGCTGCCATCATCACCGCGTCGCCCCATCTGCTAAAGATTAGTAACATTATAGACTTTGATTATTGTGTGATTTATTTTGTTGTGCTCGGGAGAGCCGTTTTTTTGTTAACCTGTGTACTTTTGACTTCCTGTTACGGTTGAAGTTTTGTTGGTAGCGGCGCTCGTATGGCGCGGTAATTAGTGCGTGCCAGTTTGTTTTTCCGGCTCTCGAGCCGGTGTCCTCCGCTGGCTGCTTTGTGCCAAGATGAAGTTTCGGGAGATACCCGGTGATTTGTTTACTTCCGGAGATAATATGGCCCACTGCGTGTCGGAAGATTTCCACATGTCAGCGGGCATCGCGGTACAATTTAGGGACAGATTCGGCCGTCAGGCACAGCTCCGCCGGGAAGGTTGGCGCGTAGGGGACGTGGCCCGTGTAAGGGAGCGTCATGGTTATGTTTTTTATATGGTTACTAAACCTTTGTATTTTCTGAAGCCGACCTACCGGTCTTTGAAGTATACCCTGGTCCAACTAGCAAGGTGGGCGGAGCTGTTGCGGTTGAAATCTTTGTCAATGCCGCGTATTTCCTGTTGCCGCGATAAGCTCGACCGGAATATCGTGCGGGAGATTATTGTGAGGGTGTTCAAAGATATGGACATTACCATTACTGTATATTTCTAGATTATGTATCTTATGGTATCCTGTGACTCAGAGTCAGCTAGTTAAAACACAACTTTCTCTTCGGACTATCATGTAGAGCATATAATTACTAATACCTTTTAAGTACGGCCTTCAAAATTCAGGGGATTATTTCGGTGAGGCCTGGTTGTGCTTGAATTTATACAGTGTTCCGTAGACTTTGGACGCTATAGAGCGTTTCTAGATTGTATTGATTGTACTTAGCCGTGTACTAGTTTATTTTTCCTAATGGTGTACCAGCACACAATGTTTTGTTTGTTAATAAATAAATTGTTATATCTGCTGTCGATTACGTGTATTTGTGGTGGCGCCCTATTCCAAAATAAAATAATTCCATGAATTTCTCACCCACGCCGACTACTGGCTGGTAGCCGGGGCCTGTCGGTTTCGTAAGACCTTCATCGCTGCAGAACTCTAATGTATCCTTCAGTTACATTACATTGGCGCCCAATTTAGAGCAGTGCCTAATACTCGTCATACAGACATACGTTGAAATTCTTACCCCAGGATACTAATATGTTCAATTACATCATTTCCAATTAAGCTCCAGAGAGCAGAATGAGAAACTGAGATTGCGTTTAGGGTTGATTTCGAGGTTACGTTCGGTATTTTGTGATTGCGTGCGCCCATAATATTTCTCGCACCAGCTTCTATGAGTTTGCTTTCCTGGAAGTGTATTTGTTAGCGACTTTGGGGCCTTGGACTAATTTTGCCAACTTTTTATCCTTTAAGTGGGTTTTAAGGACCTTTCTTTTGTGTGTTTTGAGCTTTGTAGTCGCTGGGCCCTCGAGCCACACGTCTTCCAAATTTCAACGCTTTGTCAACTAGTAACGAAGTGACAAACAAAAACAGAGACTCCCCTACAGGCATTTCCAACTAGGCTCGATAGCGGATGTAGAACAAAAATAATTCGAGACAGGACACTCTCGAGGGCCGGTATGAGAAATACTCATGCCCACAAGCCGCGCCAAATATGGGAATTAACCTCTAAACTCACTCAAAGCGCCATTCAAGTTTCTCATACCTGCCTCGAGAGTTCTCGGTCTGGGGTCTAGGACAACTCGCCCCCGCTATTCGGCCCCCATCCATATTCGCCCCACACCCATTTCGGTCCCGTCCCATAGGGTCCAGGTCCAACTGGGTCCCGGTCATAGTTCAAATAGGTAAAATCCCACACTAGGATTCCAATGGCGCTCATTGGTTCTAATGACAATGATCCAATAGGAATAGCATATCTTCCAGGCATTCCATTGTGTTGACGGAGTGCTTCCTATTGGTCGATTGTCCAATTGGATAAAGGACTCTGAACCACTGGAACCCCATGCCAGTGGGCATCTGACCAATGAGAATCTCTTCCCAATTGGTAGCCGTCCAGTGGGATCCGCGCCCCAATTGGAATATAACCAATGGAAATGTATTCCCCCATTGGGATCCCATTCCAATAAAGCCTCCAAGGTGAATTTTCTCCGGGTTGGGGGTGGCCGCCCTCCAAACGCGCGATTTCCACGTCCACCTCCCCTATCTATAGAAAGAAACCGAAACGTAACGATCACAGCTTATAAGAAATCGGCAATATTGATTCAGTCTCTACCCCGGGAGCGAGGCGGCAGAAACGGGGGCGGGACCCAGTTGGCATATTATTGGGGGCCAGTATGTACCAAGAATGGGACCCAGTTGTCCTGGGACCGTATATGACCGGGGGCGAAATAGCGGGGGCGAGTGGTCCGGCACCCCTCGGTCTGGAAGTGTTTTTGTTATTCAACTTTCGTTTCCAAGTCTCATATGAAACCTATATTTCGATGAGCAGTGTAGTACCGGAAAATTTCTAGCAGATAGAGCAGAGGTCTTCTCATAGTTTCAGTGAGTGAATATGGGAAGATTGTGGGAGAGAACTGTTGAAATGCAACAACTTGCATCGTACAGTGCTGCCCCCTTGGTGCTGAATAAACGCAACGTGTGTCTCATCTGCAATGGCTACTGGCTCATCATTATCCCACCCAATAAAAGGTAAATATTAAGAAAAGCAACCTTGTTTTGGTACCCACTGGGCTAAAAGTTCCTTGCCGTTGGTGTGTCTGTTTCTCTGTTCACGCGACGCAAGCGGTGTAACTGAGAAGGGAACCTCCCCCTCCCCCCCCCCCAACTCTAGGAATAGCTTTCTGCATAGCAGTTCCGAGTCACATGATCATGAGTAAATTCACTGGCGATCTAATTTAGCGGTCCACTCTTTGCAGAGCCGGTCATTTCGTTCCAGGTTGACGTCGAAACCTCAAATTTTGAGTGGGCATGTCCCAATGGTCCTTTTTAAAGGTTCAAAAACAGAAAGTGTGTTGATTCATTCTAAGGGGTTGGTTGCGCAACCCCCTTATATGTGACATTGTCGAAAATCTAAAACATCGCAGTTTAAGAACGAGCTAAGTCCAAGCAATGATCGTCTCACTGCATGTTAGGGTGTAACTCCTTTCTAAACATGAGAAATTGCGGTTTGAAAATAGCTCTCCAGACCGCTTCAGACAAGAACGTGGAGTTTAAAAAGCTTCCCATTTGAATACAGGGGCTCAGATTGCCAAATATTATTTATATCGCTATAATCCTTGCACTTTTCCCTTGCCGAAAATGTATGGGTTGACCCTTTTCGTGCTGTTGGAGCGATATTTTAGAGGGTTTTCTATCGCGCGGTACTTCACCTTAGCTCGCGGCGCTAACTTTACAGACCCCCAGCAGCGGGTCGCGGCGTTGGCATGGCTCCTGCCGCACGTCATTGATCGTGGGTTCCCCCAGGGCGACGATTTCGACGATGGTTTCCTATGCCTCCTTGATGAAATCTCAGGAGTATTGGGATTGTTCAAGATAGACACCAGGAATGCTGAGACTCACGTTTATTCAGTTTACACAACAGAGATATTTACTAACGATACTGTTGCCGTCGTCGAGTGAAACATCACCAGGCCGTAGCAGCTCCCATGCTAAAAACGAAACGCTTAAAAAGTCACCAACTCTCCATAACGGCAACATTCCCACAGCGAAAAGTCCCTAAAACACCCTTTGCGAGACTAGTGACTTTAATGGCGGTGTATTGCCGTTATGCAGAGTCCAGCTCAAATAAGCAACCGCAAATGCGCAGGAGCGCGCGCCGTGAAGCGCAGACACACGCCAAGTTACCCATGCGGTGCCGTTACCCTTGTGCTTCAGCAGGGCATACCCGTAGTCGTCAACGTCGAAGGGGTTGGACTCAGCCGACGGCGCGTCGAGTCAACCCCCACCAACTGCCTTGCTGAAGAGAGAGAGTTCTAATAGCTTGTTAGCCGTGGGGCCTTGAGGCCCATGGTGGCCTGCCTTGCTGAAGGCCGAGCCTTTAGTTGTCTCTCTCTCTCTCTCGCACATTCCCGCTCGGGCTGCCAACCGAACATCGGAACCGGAGGGGAAAATCCCTACGTTCGGGAAGGGAAATTTCTACTCTTCCAGGGCAGGGTTTGTCGACCGCGCTTTTCAATCAGCTCATTTCATTTTCAGTTTGGGCATAGGCAATTTTAGGTCTGAAGAAGAAGAATTCGAAATCATACATTTAACTGTTTATAATTCATAGTTAAATACAAAATTACAGATACAAATACAGATCCAAAATCTGATAGTTTAAAGTCAGATTGTGAATAAATTGAAATACTGCAATGCAAAGCTGCTCAGCCAGAGCAAAATGACAGTACCTAACACTTGACAAGACGTACATAACCTGACAGCAACGACTGAAACACTGTAAAAGAAGATGTATTAGTCAATATACCCATCTCCGATTTTTTTCTAGGAATAAACCTATTTAAGGAAGGGCTGGGAAAAAATTTAGGGTATCAGCCTACACTTATTTCCAAGGTAAAAAGCAAACTAATTACATTACCGGCCAGTAGTAACAAGTTGCGAAATCAAGCAGACGGAATACAGAATTGCCCCTCTGCTAATTCCGTTGTTTACTTCGAGTGTCAATAAAATATTAAAACGCTTCGTTTCAATACAAAAATACGTGCTCATGAATGCAATTGATACAATTCTATTTTAGGTTCTTCAATGAAACCATATTTTTGCTTTAATTGCTAAATTAGTTTCGCGCGAATATTTTTGAATTTTAGCGCGTGTGTAGTGCTAGCCCGAGCGTGAAGTTTTGACAGGTGACTGTGAGGAACTCGGGTCCAATCCGAGTTGGTGGGGGTTGGTCGAGGTGCTCTGTCCTGGGGTCCAGAACCGCCAAGTGGCTGGATTCCCGGTTCAAGAACAAATGATGCGGCTATTTCCAAGGTTAGAGTGCTGCAACACGAGTCGCATAACCTTCAATTTGGCCCTGACTCCGTGCGTGAGACATGATGACCGCCGTCTTTGGTTTACCAGCATCGATTTGTTTACTGCACACCTATTATTACTGGTGAAGCACCACCGTAACGTCGAGAACGTCGCTACAAACGTCCAGTCCACCCCAGGGAGAAATTACTCTTCTTTCCTAATTTCCTTCGCAGTTTGTACAATATTGAGCCGTTCAATAGTTGTAACCTCCCCCAGCGAACGATGTCGTCCCGCACTCTCAAAAAAGTATGCTTGAATCGGCGCAAATTTGATGCCTACCATGAAATCCTGGGTAACTTTCCCCAATTCAGCAACAGGATGCTTGTGCCAACCATCACTATGCCCGATACAGGCATGTAGACAGATGCCTGAATCGGGCATCCATATTTAGTGGCATGCCTTGATTCAGGCATAGCTGCATAGCCACTACGAAATTCTTGTTTCGAGCATGTTATGCTCGTTTTGAGCATATTATGCTCGGGGAAGATTTCGAGGTTCAGGCATAAAATCTGCTATGAAACAGGCATATTATGCGTAATTCAGGCATATTTTTTTGGGAGTGCGGCCCCGTCTGTGGGCCACTGAAATTGCACTTTCAGAGCAATTCTCGTGTTTGCGTTTCATCCTGTGGTGTAGGAAGACTCACCGCACACCGACGCTGCTAGCAGGCGCGGCTCCTAGAGGGGGAGGTAATGGGGGTGATTACCCCCCCCCCCCCCCCCCCCCATGTGGCCCATGTGGCGCCCGAAAGGCGCCGGCCATCCCTCCATATCACTCTCGATATCACATGCAGTTCTGACTTGTCAATGATTTTTCGCGGTGAGACATCTTCAGCCCCGCCACGCTGTCGATTTTTAACCGCTTTGAATGGAATGTGGAGATGTTACTCACAAAATTAGACAGTTTTTCGAATATTTCCCTTCTTATTGCACAGCTTGCCAAATCAAATTCAGCCGCATTCGAGGAAATGACTCCTCCCTTGGCAAAGTCCTGGAGCCGCACCCGTATCAGAGACGTTTCTCGACCCGGTGTCGCGTCTTGCCCCCCCCCCCCCCCCCCCAGTGAGTGCGATTCTATCTCCACGGCAGAATGACCTCACCATCTCTTCTCAACACCGTGCCTGACTCGTACAGGCGGGCTCACGACCGCAGCCTACGCACACTGTCAACGCGCAACGCGGCAACGCGCAACTCTCCCATGAACACCACGAACGCGGCCGCCAGCCCCACTGCGAGCACAGCGAAGGGGGCCAAGACGTCCTCCAAGGCGAGCGCAGACGGCTCCTCGTGGTCTTTGCTGGACCGCGGCCGGACTGCTTCCCGCTCCAGGAGCCCCGCGGCGCGCAGACGTGGGATGACCTTTTTTAGCGGCGCCTCCAGCGGGGACCCCGTCATGGTAAACATAAAGGTTTTGATATGATCCCCGCCAAGACGGAAGGTGTACACCTGCCTCTCAAACCCTTTCAAGAGATACGGCAACCGTGTGGTGTCGGTTATTAGGGCTGCGTCGCGCTTCTCGGCAACTCGTTGCATTCCGATGCGTTCGTCCAGATCTTCGATAAATTCATTGTAGCCGCCCCAACTCCGATCGTTGGCTACTTGCGTCAGCTTATTGAAAATAATAGTGATATTGCTGTCCTCGAGTTCACTCTCACTCTGTATTTGTTTGACCGCGTCAGGAGCCACAAGGGCGCTCCTCAGGTCACACAGATATGCAGCGGACAGCACAACGGACGGCAGCAGCCAAACCGCAAGAATCCGTCGCCGCCGACCGGCACCGTCAGGAATAGGCTGCGACAGAAGGGGGGAAATGGTGTGCAGCACTGTCTCAAGACAAGTCATGCTCTTTGCGGCATGAAGCCAGAGGCCGAAGCCAACCGCAGCCACTGCCGCCACCGTGGCGCACCACATCGTCACCGTAAGGGAGTTCGTCAGTCTGGACAGACGCAGCTGGCCACGGACACGTGAAGCAATGGGGACGACGGCCACCATGCCATCCATCTGCCAAGGAAACCCGACAAACGGTTTCTTTTCTGGCACACCCACATAAACTATCAAGTCTACTTTGCACTCACCCACTTTTGTGGCTACCTCGTACAAGTCTGACTGTGACGTAATTGTTATCCACCGCTGATTAACTTTCCGGTAGCGCTGGAGGGCGGATATAACAACCAACGCGAGCCTCCGCTGTTCTTCGGATGTTCTGTTGGTCTCGATGAGGGCCTCCAGAGTGTTGTGCTCGTTCGGTGTGGCCTGCCACGCTACACATCGGCGGTAAGGAAAGAGACCACCTCGCTCCCACCCAGACCCAGCGGGGCAACGATCTCGTTCTGTCACGTTCGGGAGCACAGTCCATGATGATATTCCTTCTCCAGTGGTTTGACAACCACCCTCCAGACTGTACAAGCGAGTATCACCGGTGGTTTTGGCGGTAACCACGAGGCGCGTGTCCAAAGTACAACCAGCCGTTGCTACCAATTGCGCTTGAGACAAATGCTTTGATGAATGTGCAGCCGCTGACAGCCATACTAGGTACCGCAGAATGAAGTCGCGTCTTGGATAGAACATACTACCTGTCAACTGGTCAAGAGTTTCAACCGCTTTAAGAACGAGTATCTTGTCGTTCCGATACACAACGTCTAAAACCTCCACCACGTCCTGCGCGTCCTGCTCGATGGTATGGGGCAGCCCGATGGCAGACAGCCGCCCCAGGAAGGCGTCGTTGACCCATTCGGCGGAGGCCACGACGTGCAGCCGGTCGAAGCCCTGCTCGCCTCCGAAGTACGTGGGCAGCAGAGTGAGCGCGCACTGGGCCTCGGCGGACAGGTCGGGCGGCGGCAGCGGGATGGCCGTCTGGAGGGCCGAGGGGCCGCAGGGAGCCGCTGACAGCAGCAGGGCCGCCAACAGCCACATCCCGGGGCGGATCTTGCTGGTTTTAGAAGACAGAAATTTCCAGAGGCTACTGTTAAGTACAAAATAAACACAACAGGTTTTCGATATTTTACAGATCTTGTTGGCCTTACGCTAACAGAAATCGAGGTCCCTCTTAAGCCCCTCCGAAGGTCCTCCTTAAAATTGGTACTTGAGAGGGATGCCAGGGTGGTTGAAATCCCTCCGAAGTTCCCTTGCTGCGAAGTTCCTCGGAAGTCCCTCCCGCTTTCTACCTTCCATCCGGAGCACCCGGTCCAATTGCAGTATTTTCCTCCTGAAATTTATAGTCATTTTATGTATTCCTATGAATTTCAGTGCTACGTAGTAGCCCTGGGGGGTTCATTGCCTATCTAATGCAACTTCGGTGGTAGAAATTGGGCGCAGCTAGCGCAAACTAAAGTGAATCCCTTTTGGCAGTCTGAGGGAGTTCGGAGGGATGCCAACGTGGGGGGAATCAGCGAAAACCCAAGTCCCCCAAATGACACTTTTTGGAAACTTCCAGGGGATTTCGCCTTTGGGCCTTGCAGGGGACTTCAATTTCTGTTAGGGTGTATCTCTTTTACCGACTCGAAATGTTCAAGCAGTATTTATTTATTTTTTCAAAATACAAGACCGCCAACGTTAAGCCTGAAAACCATTTGCAGAAAATGCATTTTGTCTCTACGTGTCATATTTGTACTCCACTCGGCAGTTCATGTTTACTGTCTGTTCCAAAGAACCTTTGAAAAATGCTAGGTACCACCATTAACGAAAGTGTTCGCATGCTGTGACAGCACTATTTTCGTCAGAATTTGGACGACAAGTAGAGGTTCAAAGCACGTTTCAGAAGAGAACAACATGTTGAATATATAATGCTAACACAATATTCGGACCGAGATTCAATTCGGTTGCACCTCATGGCGTTACCGGTACCGCCATTGAGATGATAGGAATAACAACTTCTACAGCGCATGTGCAGCATTCTTTTACATTACAAATGGCGCCTGCGTAAGCGCAGTGATGACTGTGATGAGCCAGCGTTGATGATTATTGTGATCCTTTTGCCGTTTCCGGTTACGCCAGCAGATTCATCGAAATTAACTATTTGATCCACCGCCAGAAACAACAAATGTGTTCTGTAGCACGCCAAGCGATGTGTTCCCTGAGGTTTATGGTGTGCACAAAAAACTGAACAAAAGCAGAACCACTGCCTTGTGGTAAACTCCGTACCAACAAAACATGAATTACCAACCTTCGACACTTCCTCTTAGTAATCCTACACATAAAATAAGTCAGTAGAAAAAACACAAAATTCAAAATAAACATACATTCAACAATCATTACACAGTACGCATAACACGTTTCAGTACAAGAACTCAACACACTAAATCACATTCATTTTCTTGGTCATATTCTTTGTCTTGGTTCTACCCAACGGCTTAGTGAAGATGTCCGCCAAATTATCATTAGTAGGTAACATACGTAGTGTTTTGAAGGGTCGAAAAAAAACCGTTTTTTTTTTCAAATTTTCCGTGGTTTTTTCCTGTTTTTTTTCCCAAGCCGAAAAAACCATGTTTTTTTTTTTTATCAAGGAGAGGCGCGATTAAGTGTTCTGAGGACATAGTTTTTGATCACAAATGATTTTAAAATGTATTTCGATTAAAGTAGCATGACTGGATTCTGCTAGCACCATCAACCGTCGTCCGAATGCGGTTTACTTGTTCTTTTACACCCCTGCACCGTCTACACTGGGTGTCAAAATTAGCGGTCCACTTTTGGTTGGCGCTACCATTTCTAAGTTTTTCAAGCTAGAACCTTGAAATTTGGTACAGACCTGCCCCCAACATTGGTCTCGAGCCTCCCGAAGCGCCAAGTTCATGGGCCACCCCCTCCGGCTACAGCCACCCCTAAGCGTGGCAAGGTCGAAAAACGCTGTAAAGGGGATCATTCAAACCCATTTGTAGTGCGAAAATTTGGAAAATTACAGTCAGTGTGGCATTATGGGTGCCCAAAACTGTCAAATCTCGCATTTCAACCCTCTCCGACTATCCCTCAATTTTAGAGGGGTGAGGGGTAGTTTTTGAGTTACGAGTGGAACGGTTCCAAAATTGATCGGCAGCGGTAGCGATGGACTCTGGGGTTCCGATAATGAACGCCGCGACTCAGACCAACCCCTGAAGAAAGTTAGAAAAATTAGACACTTTTTAAAGATATCTTCATGCTTTTTTTTCGTGGTCTTCTGATAGGGGTAGGAAGGCGCGCAAGCCGATTTTGTAAGGTTCCAACCTTTAGGGCAAAGATGTCAGACTGCGAAGTCGGTATCTCAACGACTTCAACCCCTAAAATGCTGCGGCGACGTGTACCTCTGCAAGCCATTATTGAAAACAGTGACTTTTAAAATCGGATTTTTTTAACCAAAAATGGTTTGATGCTGAGCACAGGCGCCAGAAACATCGAAAAAAGCGACGCGCCACCGTTTCCAGGCGTTTTTGGAACTGAAAGGCCCTTTGTTTGAGTCTCACTTCTTGACAATGGCTCCTGCTACCTCAGTGTTCAGTGTTTTCAAGTTTTTAATCAAAATCCCTTGTTTCTGCATCTACATGGCCTTCCTCATGCTCACAGTAAAAAAAAATGAATTTTTCCAAATTTTGCCGAAAAAAACCAACGGTTTTTTTCATGGTTTTTTTCCACGTGGGAAAAAAACCGTTTTTTTTTTTAAACACTATGTAAACTTAACAATACCTTTCTCAGCATAATCTTTCGAAAAATTGTACTTCACATCGAGATGCTTTGACAAGTCTGACTTTTCTTGATTCTCAGTCAGTTAAATGGCACTCTGATTATCTGCTTTGATCTTAAATGGTACAGATAAACAACACTTCAATTCTAACTCTTCAACTACAGCGCTTCTTGACAAGCAAAATACATAGAGATATATTCTGCGTCAGTAGGGGAACGTGCATAAACTACGTGACTGATAATAGACCATTTTTGCCCCCCCCCCCCTTTATCGTGACCTGGCTAACCTAACCGTACCATGCATTCAGGATAGGATCGTGACCAAAGGCTGACCCCCCCCCCCTGCCCCGCCTAAATTGGTCACGTAGTTTATGAACGTCCCCTAGTGGAAGACGCCACCGGATCTGTACTTTTAGGCAACTTAGAATTCCAGCTAACTGGTGCTCAACACATTACAGACACATATCCACTAACAGACTTCGTATCCTTTCTATTCGCAAAGTCAGCATCACAATTAATATGCAATCACAGGATCATTAGTTTTCTTATACACAGCAGTTTGTTTGAAATACAGCATTATATGATTTACATCCTGCCAATCACTCACAGTGGGATTCACATTCTTCTTAATGACTATAAATACCGCAAACGTAATGTCAGGCCTAGTTGTTGTTGCTAAGTACAGTAACATCCCAACCACTTTCCTGGAAGTTATTCCACTATAAGGTTTGCTACTAGCATCGGTATTATCTCCCTGTAAGGCTCAAGATGTGATGCCCTTCCAAAAGAGTTCTCCAATCCAAATTCCTTTGGAATCAATCTAATGTAGTCACTCTGACAAAAAGACATCTGTTTACCATCGTATTCAACATTCATAGATAGAAATTGAGACATATTCCCTCACTTTCTTATTTCTAGTTTCTTTTCCAGTTCACCTTTAAACCACTCAAGACTTTCCTTTACTCCCCATACCGCAATAACATATGTTTCAACAATCAACTTCTTTTCTTTGTTCACATACACACAGCGATCCTTTTTCAATCGAACAAATCCTAGATCAAACATAACATTCCGAAGAGTATTATGCCACTCCTTTGCACTTTATTAACCCATACATTGTGTTTAGAAGTCGCCACACTTTATTAGAACCGCCCTTCTGAAAATATAAAGGTTAATTCATATAAATCTCCTCAGCTAGATCACTATTAAAGTATGCAGTCAGAACGTCAATGTGTTCCTAAACCCAACCGTTTCTAACAGTTAACGCTATGAGAAAACGAATAGTTATTCTCTTTATCACAGGTGCAAAAGTATCACTGTAGTCCCTACCTGGTATTTAACTGTAATCTGGTGCTACAAGTCCAGCTTTAAACCGGTTCACACTTCCATTAGGGTTCCTTTTCAGTTTTAACACCCATTTACAACCAAGTATGTCTTTCTCAATTGGTCTGTCTACTAATAAACTTGTAAGTTCCCTTGCTCCCAATAGTATCCAATTCCTGGATCATTGCCTCTCTCCACTCAACTGCAAATTCACTTTCAAGAGCATCATGTACACTAAAAGGTTCTTCAATGTAATCAGCCGAATGAATTGACACAGCACAAACAGACACGTTACAACAGGAACATTTTTTAAGTTTCCTTATTCTCTCACTCCTCATAGGATTCTCATGATTTACATTTTCATGATTTACATTCTGATCATTTTCATTCACATTATTGTTGATCTCCTTATCAAAATCTTCAGTTAAATCACACAAATCATCCACTTTGAACAAATCAGTTTGAACGATTTTCTTGAAATTATCATCTAACAAAGGAAATAAGTTCTCATCAAATCTCACATAAGCTAATACAATTTTCCTAGTCTAAGGGTTCAACAATTTGAATCCCTTTACATTCTGTTCATCGCCTAGAAACACACACTTTGCAGCTCTGTTTTCAAATTTCCCAATCTTCTAATACAGCCAAGCTTTACACCCAAATGCACGTAACCTGTCATATTGCTTTTCAGCACAGCTTCCGCATATCAAAAGGTTATTGATAGACTTGGCGGGGCACAACGTCGTAATAATACAGGCAGTATTGGCTGCCTCAGCCCAATAATAAGACTTTGATAGTCCTGATTGTAACAATAAACATCTTATCATATCTTCAATGATCCTTTGTACCTTTCAGCGATGCCATTTTGATGAGGACAGTAAGCTACGGTTCTACTATGACCAATACCATTTTCCGTGAAGTAATTTTCAAACTTAGCACCACATTATCCCCCCCCCCCCTCTCCGTCAGTTTGAAAACATTTCAACTCAACATTCAAAGATTTTTCTTGTTCAGTCTGATATTTAAGAAATTTAGTGAAGGCATCACACTTCTTTTTCAAGAATTTAACTGCAGCAAATCTGGAGTAATCGTCAACAAATGTCATCATATATCTGTGACCGCCATTATACACAACTGGACTAGACATTAAGTCACTGTGAACTAGCTCTAATGGTTTAACACTGACGTTCACTCTTATTTGGAAAACTGGATTTAGTCATCTTTCCCATGACACAAGTATCACAGCCATTGTTAACACATTTTACTTAAGACAAATATGGGATCTTTGTCATGGCATCTTTATGCACATGCCCTAGTCTCATATGCCAATACTTGCGCGCTGACTAAAGCAACACCCTCAATCTCATTCTCTTCCCCACATTCCTGATCAGTTCTCTCGACTTGTGACACACAGGCCACGTTAAGATCACTCTTCAACAAATATAAGCCATTTGATTAGTAAACACACAATCACCATTTAACATTCCCTCTCAGCAGTCTCGTCATTAAAATTAACAAACACTTTGTTTTTGGTTAAGCGCTTAACAGAGATCAAATTGAATGCTTATTCTGGTACATACTAAACATTCTTCGTCTCAAGCACATTACCACCACATTCATTAGACAAGGTCAGTTCGATATTACCTGTCCCTGCTACAACCAGTCGTCCCTTACTAATTCGAATGTGTCCAGTACGCTTGGTGAAAGAAACAAACTTTTCTTTCTGGGCAGTCATGTTCTGAAGCTGATGAATCTAAATACCACACTTCAGGATCATGTTCGGACACCATCGCTAACATAGTTATACATGCAATGGTCTTCCCCCTTTTTCAGACTTATTAGAATTGTCTTTTTCCTTCTCATCATTGATTAGCCTAGCCGTACAATCTGAAGCCCAATGCCCACTCTCATTGCATCTGTAACATCTCGACAAAATTTACTTATTTGCCCTGTTGTATGACATTTGTAACACTTTTGATCACCAGTATTTTTTATTGCTACCACCATTAGGGGACGTTCATAAACTACGTGACCGATTTTAGGCCACTTTTTGACCCCTCCCCTCCCCCTCGTGACGGATCGTGACCAGGCTTCAGACCCCCCCCCCCCCCCCCCCCCCCGGTTACGTGACCAAAACCTTCAAATGCATTTTTCGCTATATAATGGCACAACAGTGCATTTAAACAGGAGATTAGTAGTATTTTTCATGTAAAGTTAGTTTTTATTCGAGAAAGAAAGCGCGGGTTTAAGTAAGAGTCAAATACTAAAAGAATTTATTAAGACAACAAAAAACAACAATTTAGATATTGAAGAGTCAGAACGTCGTCACTGAGAAAAATAATTAATACAGAGCATCGAAGTGTGTTCTATCCGTGCCGCATCTCAACTGCAACCGAACTGTTTCGTTGCTCACCGCAGAACTTTGGACCGGCTAACCAGAAACTTTGATTGTAGTGCTGATGCGGCACGGTTAGAATTTTGATTCCCAGTTCAAACCATTTTTTTCAGTGGTCATATCACACTTCCTCGAAGACCGGGGTGCACCACTTAGCGATGTTCTGACAGCAGCCCTTAGCTGGCTAAGAGGAATGTTGTCGTCGTCGTCTTCCACGTCCACATCTTGGACAACCATTCACTCTGCTATAACCTCCCCGTCTACGAGGCAAAATCGGTTCAGTGGGTGCCTCGCTTCGTCTGAGCAAGGGCTTACGTCAAATTTTGGCCGCCATCTTGGAAAACGGCCGCCGTCTTGAATCCTAAGGGATGAATCGAATGCCTCTGGCTCTTAAATTGACCCTTAGGTACCCAACTACAACTGTACCAACTCCCATGCTTCTAACCAAAAGTGCAATAAACTTCTTGATTCCCTGACATACCTCCTCCACTAACAGACGGCCTAAGCGCCGCAGCTCCGATTAGTCAGGCAGCGAAGCCGGCGCGCTGCCCTGCAAAGCCGGCCGGCAGCCACGCGGCGCAACGCGACACCGTCCTGGCGGTGTCACGTAACTCTCGCTCAACCCCCTTCCCCCCTCGTGACCTGGCGTGACTTTTTCGAACCCCTCCCCCCAAATCGGTCACGTAGTTTATGGACGTCCCCTTACCACTCTGACTACCACTCTGTCCATTATTTTTCTCGTGAGACCTTTGGTTGTTGTAGGCCTTCTCATACTTGCTCTTCTTGGAGAAGAAAGCCGCCGCCGTCTCATGTGCAGCAGCGTTGTGGGCAGGGCGTCTTTCCTCGTCGAGCAGTCCACCCTTGACTTTCCGCGTCGTCAATTCTGGCTCTTTCAGTTGATTTTGAACAAAGATTTCATATTTCTCCATCGGTAGACCCACCAGCATTAAATTGGCGATCATTTTGTCATTGAAGTTAATGCTGCCTTTGGCCGCCTTTGGCCACCTTTTTGTTCAGTCGCTGAATGCTTGCTGCGTACTCTTGCATGTTTATCTCTTGCGTTTTCATAATATTCACCATTTCTTTCAGTGACTCTAGGGCGTGAAACGTCGTCGACGAAACGTGGATTTCTTCTAGAATCTCCCACGCTTGTTTCGCTCGGAAATAATATTCTACGTCCAGCAAGAAGTCATCGCCTACAGATTTATAAATTGCCGATATTGCCTTTCGGTTTAACTCAGGCGTCCCAAACTCGCGGCTCCCGAGCCACCAGTGGCTCGCCCGGCCGTGCGCGCGGCTCACCGAGAGCCGCGCGTCTCTGCCGTACGCAGGCCTGCTAGAGGTGGATATGCGACTCGGGCTGTCCACCTTTCTTCCCAATTCGCACGGCAGCCTCTCGCTGATTGGTGCAGCTCCCTGTCCCCACTCCGGGTGTCAGTCCAAGTCAGCGTAGTCACGCTGCCATCCATACTCAGAGGCGCCCTAGCAGACGCCTATTGCTGGCTGCATACCCGGCCAGTGGCTCGCCGCTTCGGCGAGTTTGAGACCCCTGGTTTAACTCTTGCTTCATTCACGTCCAGCGCCCCTTCAGCGTATCCAGGATCAACCTCAATCCAGCAGTTTTTATCAATCATATGTCCCTTCACTCTCAGTTTCCATGCGAAGGAATTCCCACTTGAAAGCTTGGGAATTGAGAAAAGCTCTTTATCTTCTTGGTCGGCCATGTTGAGTTCGCCGGCTCTTTCAGTCTTCGCGAAACTAACTTGGTCGCAGCAATCTTCAATCAAATCCACAGTTAAGCAAAGGCCAAAATAGGGATCCACACACAGCCGCCACTCGCTGCCAGAGAACGCGCTGCCAGCTCGGTCTTTGCCACCGAGCAAGCGAACCACTTGCGCCACAGCCACTAGACGACCGTAAAACGCGGATCGCCCGCTCGTAGGACCGCATGCAAGTCGTGTTTTGAGGGTAAAACAGCCGCATTTACAGTGGTTACGTAACACATTGCCAGACCCCTCCCCTCCCCCACGTAACATTCCGTAACGTTCAACGACCATCCCCCCTCCCCCTTAAAACGCGTTACGTAGGATGTGGACGGCCCCGAAACTCCGTACCATCATAACATGAATTACCAACCTTCGACATTCTCCGGTGATCACGTTTTGTGCTCTTGGACTCTGGGGATCCGTCATCTTTCTATGTGCTTTCATTCTAATCTGAAAGCAATCTAAATGCCAAGAGTTGTTGAGCTAGGTGTCTTGTCCGTGCTTGGTTGGAACGGCACTGAAGTGCAGGGTTCTGGATTACGCCACGATGCGCTCACAACAGAGCCGTTGTCAACTCCAGCGGGACACACATTGATGGTATATCGATCACTAAATGGACCGCTGACCACTCACCTGCCGCCAGGCTTGTGTAAACGGTGTGACGCACGCACGTGGTCTTCCTGAAACACCACGGAGCCAAACCGACCGTATTGTTTGTCAGATTCTCGAACGCATTTAAAATTGTATCCCCCCTTGTTGAGCTAGGTGTCTTGTCCGTGCTTAGTTGGAACGGCACTGAAGTGCAGGGTTCTGGATTACGCCACGATGCGCTCACAACAGAGCCGTTGTCAACTCCAGCGGGACACACATTGATGGTATATCGATCACTAAATGGACCGCTGACCACTCACCTGCCGCCAGGCTCGTGTAAACGGTGTGACGCACGCACGTGGTCTTCCTGAAACACTACGGAGCCAAACCGACCGCATTGTTAGTCAGTTTCTCGAACGCATTTAAAATTGTATCCCCCCTTTTTAACAAAAAATAAAAATAAAATATGACAGGTCCTGCTACAGCTTTGGCATTGATCCTAGCGCATGGGCACAAACGACTACGTGAAGACAGAGTTTCATGCTTGTTAGCCAACAACATTGGTGCCGGCGATTTAAGGGGCCTTTCAGAATTTCCCCCAGAAATTTGGTGGTTGGATGCAAATTAGAAAATTTCGTTTAAGGTATCAGAAGCAGGCATTTGCTGAGAAGTCATTTTTCTCAGCAAGGGGGAAGAGAACAAAAAATTGGTGGTGTGCAACTAAATCCCGAACAAATAGATCTTTACGAAACAATTTAATTAAAAATAATGAGTTGTTCGATTTAGTTCATTTCGCTTAAAAATTACAGCACACTCTAAAAAAAGTGTGCCTGAATCAAGCTTAATATACCTGTTTCATAGCAGATTGTATGCCTAAAACCTTCAGGCACGGACTGGGGGGTCAGGGGCCTACCCGGGGAATGACTTGAAGGGGCCCTACATTGCCTACCTTTCGGGGGCAACACGGCATAAAAATGCCCTAGTAATTAGAACCTAGTCAAAAAATGAAAGAAAATGCGCTGTATTTCACATTATGATTACCAGAATTGTACTGGGAAGTATTACTCGCGCGTTGTTGGTGTGTCATTCGGCTATGAATGTTACAAGTCCATTTAAGTTCCCTCCTGAGGTCGTGGCCGTGGCAGAAAAGTGAAGCATTTAAGGTGGTCATTTGATATTTGTGTTTTCTGTGATACGAGAGTATATGTGCAACTCATGTTTGACACTATCAACACTGTGAGTCCTCGATCGTTAAGCCAGTCGCTGTCGAATAGGTATACCTAGTCGTCCTCTACCCCCTATGCAGTTAGAATAGAAGCGTTTTCGTGCATTTCTTGTACCTCGTCTCCACTTAATAATCCTTCTCTGTGTAAGTCACTCATTCAGTTACATTTTAACTCGGAGGGCTCGCCCAAAGGGGCCTCCGGCTCCCTTCGGGGGCCTCCAAAGATAAAGATACCTTTTCCTCTGGGGCCTCCCTGGGGTTCCCCGGATAGCCCGGGCGGGCCAGTCCGTGCCTGTAAACCTTAGATTATTCCTCGAGCATAATATGTTTGAAACAAGAATGTGGTAGTGGGCAGTGTTGTCAGAAAAGTAGTCAAAAATCCGCTCAAACACACAGGTGTAAAGATTGTACCTACCTGCGCCTGCCTGCTAGGCAAATTTCTAACAGCCGTGACCACATGTTGCCTAGTGGGCAGGCGCAGGTAGGCACAATCTTTACACCTGTGTGTTGGGGCGGATTTTTGCCTACTTTTCTGGCAACACTGGTAGTGAGGATACGGCTATGCCTGAATCAAGAAATCAGCTAAATACGGATGCCTGATTCAGGCATTAGACTATCTGCCTTATTCAGGCAAGCGTCAGACTTTATCGGGATGTAGGCCTATGCTTGAATCAGGCATAGAGATGGGTGAGACAAGCATCCTGTTGTTGAAATAGGGAAAGTTACCCAGGATTTCCAAGTAGGCGTACAATTTGCGCTGAATCAGACATACTTTTATGAGAGAGTAAAGACGTGCCAGGGATTCGCTAGCGTTTCATCGCGTCTCCGCGTCCACGAAATTTCCACCGTCCACATGTCGAGTCTTGCGGCCAAACTGACAGTTGGTGCAACGGAACAAAAATTTACTGCTTGTCTGAAAGTTAACTTAAAAATTAGTTGCGACCACTAATGTTTTTTCTCCGTGAGGGGGGGAGGGGGTCAAAAGTGGCCTAAAATAGGTCACGTAGTTTATGAAAGCCTATTGAAAGAATTAACTTTGATTTTTGTGAATTTAATAGACTTAAATTCCTTATCATGGCTGAAATGGATCCAGGTAGTCTCATCTCTTGCAACTGTGGTTGTCATAGAAACCTAACTAAGGTATTTATAGTTTTTGGTACACCTGATATCCGTGTAAGTGGTAATGAGAAGCCGTTTGATTCAATACTACTTCGTGATTTTTGTACATCTTTGGGTATTCCATTTTTACATTTTCCAGAGTGCCACCCTGAAAGCTATGGTAGAGCTGAGAATTTCGTAAAAATCTGTGAAACTGTCTTAAAGAAATTAGCTTTGGAGTCGGATGCAATTGAAAGTTTAAGTTTAATTCCTTTTGAATTATAGGAATACTCTTCATGTAGGAACTGGAAAGGCACCTAATGAGTTATTGTCATTCCAACAAAGAACTTTATGGACAATTGTTAATCTGAGTTGTGCACGTCAATTGAACCCTATATTATGTTAATTATGAGGGTGATAAAGTTGATCAAACCATTAATAAAAAGAACGTATTGTAAAAGTTGTTAAACCCTTGTCTTAAGTACAGTTTCTAGCAACTGTGCAAGGTGTATTAAAGAAACCCCATATTAATCATATCATGCACTGTGATACTGTAATCCATTGATCTCCTTCCTGAGTGTTAGGTGAACTAGTGACTTCGTGTTCTATGTGATATAAATGTTTCATTTTTTGGTACCTGTTACTTTGTTTTGTTTATAGGGGAGGATAAGGTATGTGTAAATAATAGGACTGTTGTTAAAATAAGGTGACTGTAAATAAGAATGCCTGTTATAAAAGACAGACGAATAAAGCGCTCTTTCTTCAGAACATTTCAGGAAACGTTTCCTGACTCACGACGGGATCATTGAAGTAACCACGCAGAGGTGGCAAATCAGTTTCGGGAAATTAACTCCTCGCAGAATAATTTTCATGATAGCAGGGCGCACATTAGCTCAAAATTTTGACTCAGCTGGACAAAAACAACATAGTTTTAAAATTAAGATTTTTTCGTGATGTTCGAATGCCTGACCTACGAACGTTAGATTTCCGAATCTTCTGCAAATTTTACAAGCACACACGTATATAATCAAACAGGCTATGCATCTGAAAAAAAATGGCGTTGTTTTCATTTCTTATTATAGGATTGTGAGCGTGATTTTGAAAGAGGGTAAAAAAAAAAAAAAACATTGTTCGTAGCAGTGTGTTTTATTCCATAAGAGAATGCTTTGGCACTTCCAGATATTGTAGTAATTATGTAGAGTCTGGTAATTATGGATGTAATTGGATTTTAGGAGAGAGCAAGGAGAACACGTCAGTACAGTAGCAAGGCTAGCAAGAAAGTGGTTATTAGTCCTTCAGGATACAGTATGGCGGACATGATGGTACACTAGTACAAGGCAGTGATATATTTACATAAGGCGGTGATGCATGATGATGTTACATTCATAGAAGGCCCTGAGGGCGGTAAATACAGTGTGAGATATTTAAGGGACAAACTCATTACTGGAGGATTATTTACAACACCAGAAATGTTTAAAAGGTTTTATCTCGCGTTTTCAGTGCCCCCCCCCCCATGCCATGCCATGTGCAGGGCTGAAAACAAAATAAAAGGACTCAGTAAAGTATAGCATTTTATTGGCCCTGTAACATCGAAAAATTGTCGTTTGGGCAGCGTTTGGCACTTCTGTCTACAATGCTGAATTTTACTATCAAATCAAGTCATACACGGTTCAAGTATTGTACGTCGAACAAGCATGTACACAAGGACAAGGGTGCACAAGCAATCACCTCTATTTCCCTTTCAATTCGCAGTTCCTTGAATATCACTTCAACCAACCCGTGACATATCTCCCGCGCAGTAACTGATGTATTTGTTTCGCACCAGGCCAGACATGTTCCATGGCAACTGCATTGGAGCAGTGTTTCTAGAACTTAAATGAATTCTTAAAAATTTACTATGTTCTATTCCGCATGAGAGTTCTTCTCCCGTTTGGGTAAGGTACTTTCGCAAACAGATGTTTGCTCAAGCTTTTCTGGTGCAAAGTTTGGTTCGTGAAAACATGCTATCCTCAAAGTTGGAATGAAAATCGAATCCAACAGTTTTATGCAGTATCATACATCCACTTGTGTAGTTGTTAGAACTGGGACAAAGAAAAATACTGTGCTAACGCATTTGGCATCTATCGGTAGATGTTCACATTTCTTATGCCGTGAGATGAATCATCAACAAATTATTATCTACCAGTACGTCTGCCAACAACTATTTCCTCAGTTCTGACAATTTTGCGACACACTATCTAATTTTATAGTTCCTCCCCTGTGTGAGTCATCCGTGTCTTCGTAGTTCACATCACATGGTAGTGCAGGGGCGCCGGAAGTGTTGTGCGCCAGGGGGGCACAGCCCTGTCCCGTCCCCCCCCCCCCCGGACTAAATTTTTTTGTGTTCTGATAAGCTAAAATTGTGACACACATTGACGATTATGCTTAACAGTTGGAATGAAACATGTTTTTCCTGACAGTTTACAGTTCACAGAAAATGTAAGTGCACTATAAAGACATTCTTATTTTCTAGCAGAGCCCGATGAACCAAAAACTTTGAGCGGCCAGCCGCCTAATCAACACCAAGCGACGCAGTCAGGCAAGGCGGTCCGTCATCAAGGCGCGCGTGGCGCGGCAAAACGGGACCGATTCAGAAGCCTCCTGCGGCACCGTTCCTAGTTTTCAGTTTTCGTGCTACCAAGAGGGGAAATATCAGGAAGGTCAATGCCCCCCTGCCGTTTTACAGGGGGGCAGGCTGCCCCCCTTCCCCCCACTTCCGGCGCCCCTGTGGTAGTGGAAACTTCTTGTGGCACTCGGTGCATTCGTATTGCTTCTCTCCTGTGTGGGTGCAAAACTGCGTTCGTACGGTATCAATTCGCGAAAACTTCGTGTGGCACTCGGTGCACTCGGAGGCCGCCGCTCGGTGAATCCACGCAGAGTCCTCCCCTCTGTCCGCGGCCCTTTTCCTCCTCCCGCCCTGTTAGCAAACAAGGCCCCGCGGGCCCCGCCCTCAGAGGGCAGCCTGCAGCCTTGCGGCCACAAGAAGGCCTCTGGCTCAACATTGTCACACACATCGCACTGGACGCGCACCGCCGGCAGGACTCGCCGCACCGCGTCCCTTTGAGCAGCGCAGTGCTGTGCGGGGTGACAAGAGTCATCTCTAATGAGCAGCAGCGCCCGTAGCGCCGTGAGGTGACACTTCCCCAGCAGCTCCGGCAGGTCGTTGCAGCTGCCCCTACAAATTGTTTACAAACATTACATGGCGATAAGTTTTCAAGAACAGACAAAGCCTCGGAACAGGAAGTTACAAGGAATGACGTCATCGAATATTAAAACTTTCAGGGAAAGAAGAAAAATGGCAGCTGATCAAAATCTTGATTCTGATGATGCAGTTACTGGTTCAATTATTAAAAGAAGAGAAATATGATACTGTTTTACTTTATAAACCATTTGGCTCTGAGTTATATTGTGGACCAGAGCCCGCTAAATCTCTTCCTCTGGCTGGATATTTCTATGTTGAGGCTGCAAACCAAGGACCAAGCCAAAATGATTAAAATTGCAGGTCAAACAATATTAATAGATGATGCCACTCATGACACAGACCAATATGGGATGGGTGTAAATTTTTAAATTTTGTTGGTGTTGATGAATTAAATAGAGAATATCCACCTGCACATTGCATCAGTAGTAAAATGGATGAAAATACCTTGCAACTTTTCTTTGCTGCCATCAGTTTGAAAACACCTGACCTAAATATAAATTGTGTGATAGCAGATGATTGTCCAGCTCTTATCAAGTCAGTGTGTTCAGAATTTAAAGAACTTATCCGTGATCATGTGATTCGCATTTCAAAGGTACAATTCAGAGAGCTGTACAGTAAGATTACAGGGTTTAGTATTGAGAATGTGGTGTTTCAAGAGCTCTGTGTAATGATTGACTGATTAAAAAAGTCTGAATTAGTTACCATCTATTTAACATAATTTCTGCAATTCAAGTTTACAGAGGATTTGATTGGAAAGTTTAGTATTGCTCACGGAACCTTAGTAGACATCGTGGAACGTGGAGCCGTCTACATCCCATCGCACTCACTACAAGCCACTGTGACGATAACACCTCTCCTCATGAACATGTCCCACAGCTTCACTTTCTGGCGGCTGCAGTCCTCCGACTCGTGCTGGCAGAAGACGCTTCCGTTGGCGCCGCGGATCAGCAGCAGCCGCTCCAGACTCGCGAGGTTGCAATGGTGCAGCTCCTCCTCCAGGGCCGGGCAGCCGTACGGCTCCTTGGAGGCGGCGACGATCTCCAGCTCCTGCAGCGTGGCCGCGTGCGCGCGCGCCAGCGCCAGCGCCGTGCGCAGCGGGTACAGGCCCGTGCGCAGCCAGCGCAGCCCCGCGGGCGGCGTAGGGCGCAGGAAGGCCACATTCGACACGGCGGCCTCAAACGGGCAGTGCAACTCCAGGCGGCACAGCGAGGCCATTGCGGACACCTACATCGATGGAAGGCAGTGAGGCTTTGCAAACAAAACGGATTTTAAGGGCCCGGCAATATTTTGGATGTTACTATTTCCTAAAAGTAGTTTAGATTTTACCAAAATCTATAAGAGTACCAGGCCATTCAAAATCGCATTGGAAGGTTCATAGTGAGTTTAACAACAAAAACATTGCCAAACCGATTTGAAAACCACGATGGAGCTCTATAGGAGTAGAAATCAATTTCCTCATGAGTATGGAAAAACAAAATTTGTCAGATCCAAACCGCTGAACATTTTTCAACATACTTTGAGAGTCGGGAGCATGCCCTCAGTGAGTTCAACACTTTGAGGCGAAATGTGAGAACAACGGGTTCAGGCCTTGTGTCGATCTGACAAATACTCTATCATATCTCTTTGCATCTCGGGTTATTTTTCCAAGCGCTCCCAGCGCTTGCTTGCTGTCAAGACCACCCCCGGCAGCCCGCACGACGTTAGGGCATGTTGCCTACGTTTGCCTGACCGCAGACGTCGTCCCATGATCTGTGTATGGTGCTTCCTTTGTATTGTAGGCAGGGATACGCCTTGCATTGTTAGGGGTGTAGTTCTACACATCCATGGGGCGTCTAGTTTTATGTGGCATACGCCTTAGGGGCCGTCCACGTACTACGTAACGCGTTTCCGGACTATTTTTGACTCCCCCTCCTCCGAAGTAACACACCGTAACACTCGACCAAATCCCCCCTCCCCCATGTGTTACGTAACTTTACCCATTTTTTTTGTTTTTAAGTGATTTAAAGCGGTTTAATTAAGAAAACGGCAAAATAAGGATCCACACACAGCCGCCACTCGCTGGCAGAGAACGCGCTGCCAACTCCGTCTGTGCCACCAAACAGTGAGCCACTCGCGCCACAGCCACTAGACGACCGTAAAACGCGGATCACCTGCCCGTAGGACCGCAAATCTATACAACTCGTGTTTAGAAGGTTAAAACAGCCGCATTTAAAATGGTCACGCAACACATTGCCAGCCCCCCCCCCCCCTCCCCCACGTAACACACCGTAACGTTCAACCGAACCCCCTCCCCCCTAAATCGCGTAACGTAGTTGGACGGCCCCTTAGGCGTATCGTTGCTAAACACACCGGATTTACAGCGTACCCTCAAGGCGCCGAGCGAGTGCCACCTCTCATGTGCGCTTAAACTGGGTCGAACATACCTGCTCCAGCTGCGGGCGGGTAACTCTTGCGATGCGGAGCTCTTCCAGGCCCTGCGGCAGGGCTCCGTCCGCGTCCCCGCGGAGGTGCAGCGACCGCAGGCGAGGCATGGTCCGGACGACGGCCATGTGTTCAGGGCGGGCGTTCACCAACTCCAGCACCACCACGTCGACCGCCAGACTCTCCAGCAGCAGTTTGCTCCACGTGCGAGCCATGTCACAGTGTAGCCCAATCAGAGACTCGGTCTGCAGCAGATAAGCACATCCATGATTATTAGCGGCCAAGGTGGACTAGCTGTAATAACGCCCCCCCCCCTCTACCCTCTCCGGGTAAGAAAAAGGGGGGGGGGGATGTTCCAAAGTCGAGGGAAATATCCTTTGATGTATCCGATTTTTTAGGCACGGAGTGGCCTTATAGTTTCACTCAAGATCGGACATTTTTTAGGCACGGAGTGACCTTACAGTTTCACCCAAAATCGGACTATTTTTTTTTTTTTTTTAAATTTCCAACATTGCCCCTTACGCCAAAACCGAAAGTCTCTGTGAGAAGTTTTACAGACCTTCCTGACTTTTGCATAATACCCATACAAGAGCGTCGGACGTCATTTTACACTCCAGAAATGCAGCAGACAGTCTCAAAACCGAGTTCAAATTCAGCTTTCTCACTCCATCCAATAGCGAAAGAAAAAGACAGAGCTAGCGTGCTCGGCTCGTCAACTGGCTGCGTCAGTATCATCCATCCTTCTCCTGCCACGCTAAAAATCGGACCTCTCCCTTTCTTGTGAAACAGCCCTTATTGTTGGTGTGCCGAGCCGAGTCGAGCCCTGGTTAAAAGGGAGGCAACTCAAGAGTCGCGACCGCTTCGGACCCTAGAGTATGCACGAGAGGCACAACCCTCAGAGCGAAACATTGTCGATGTGCCGACCGGTCAGTGCCAGTGAGAACTAGGGGCCGCGGGCCGCGCCGCGACCAGCCAACCTATCGACAATGAAGTCTCGCCACAATACATAATGTGTTCAGTCGCTGTATACTATGACATTTCCCGTATAACGCGGTGTTTTCCCGTCTGTCTCACCTGCATTTTGAAGTAAAAACTTGTTAAAAAAAAAAAAAAACTTCGAAACTTCAAGTCACCTACGTTTCCTCCGTTATTGAAAATTAAGTAAGAGCTAACCAAATAAAAATTCCGAATAACTAATATAAAGAAATATAAAAATTGAATCCAAATCAATTTTTGTGACACTTCGGGCCTACCAGTATTTCACGAAGTGTAATAGTATTTTTTTTTTTTTTTTTAAATTTCCTATGGTGCCCCTTACGCCAAAACCGAAAGTCTCTGTGAGAAGTTTTTCAGACCTTCCTGACTTTCGCATAGTACCCATACAAGAGCGTCGAACGTCATTTTACACTCCAGAAATGCAGCAGACAGTCTCAAAACCGAGTTCAAATTCAGCTTTCTCACTCCATCCAATAGCGAAAGAAAAAGACAGAGCTAGCGTGCTCGGCTCGTCAACTGGCTGCGTCAGTATCATCCATCCTTCTCCTGCCACGCTAAAAATCGGACCTCTCCCTTTCTTGTGAAACAGCCCTAATTGTTGATGTGCCGAGCCGAGTCGAGCCCTGGTTGAAAGGGAGGCAACTCAAGAGTCGCGACCGCTTCGGACCCTAGAGTATGCACGAGAGGCACAACCCTCAGAGCGGAACATTGTCGATGTGCCGACCGGTCAGTGCCAGTGAGAAGAGAACTAGGGGGCCGCGGGCCGCGCCGCGACCAGCCAACCTTTCGAGAATGAAGTCTCGCCACGATTCCCCTCACATTTCCCGTTTTACATAGTTTCTTCAGCCGCTGTACCCTACGACTATTCGGCATACCCCGTATACCACGATGTCTGCCAATGCGCCACCCATCCAGTTCTCACCTGCAAGCTAGAGTAGACACTTAAATTTAAAACAAAAAAAAACAAACTTAAAGTCATCCACGTTCACGTTCCCTTCGTATATAAAAGTTAACTAACAGCTTATCATAAAATTCTTCATTACAAAAAATAATAAATATGCACTAAATCCAGTTTTGTGACACTCCAGGCCTACCAGTATTTCACGAAGTGTAATAGTATTTTTTAAATTTTATTTAAAATCGACAAACAACGGTATGGTATGCATTGTGAAATCAGTAGCGGCTTCAGGGGGGGGGGGGCTGCATTTCCGTCGCTCTTCTGAGGCCCAGGAGGGGCGACGCTCCCATAGCCCCCCCCCCCCCCCCCCCCCCCCCCCCCCCCCCCCCCCCGGTATCCGCGCCTGTGTGAAATGCCTTACACTAATTCGGGTATATGATGGGTAAGAGCAATAGTGGTGGGAGGAACGCACTGAGGCGTTCCCATTTGTGGAAGTAGCAAGTTCGCCTGTTTAAATTTGAATCCTTTTCCCCACCATCCTGTCACAGCCTTCTGGCTTCCATCTATAGTGTGTGCTATGCCTTAGTTCTTCCGGGTCCGGGCTGGACACTTGTAAGAGAGCTTTGGTAGAGTGAAGACGGAATAAATTATTATCTCAGTGAATCTAGAAATCGGATTGTTATTGAAGTGAACCCAAACCTGAACATCTACAGGTTATGGGCCCAGGATACTCTGATATTACGAGTGTGTCTTCGTGATAACTAAAAATTGTTTTTTTTTCGAGTTTTGATTGAGGTGACTGCGTAAGTAGACATGGTCATCGTGTGGTTCATGCGGCTTTGAACCGCATGTAACTGGCAAAGTGTCTCGGAAGCTGAGAGACACTGGTATTTCACGGTCTGTCTAATCTGGTCACTGATTGTGCAGGAAAACAAACTGTTCGGGAATTGCACCACTGGCGACGTGCTAGTTGGGAACGGCACCACCGGCAAACCGGTTGGGAACCACTCTCTGGAACTTGGAGAGGAACTCTCTGGAATTTGGAGAGGAAGGCACCACCAGGAATCTGGTCGGGAATTATTTGTTTAACTCTCTGGAATTTGGAGAGGAATTGAGGAGGTACGAATCTCCGGAACCACTCTTACGATGTAGGAGGAAATATATCTAACCTCAAAATGTGAGGTTAAGTGGATCAAGTGTTTATGCTACTGCTAACTGTAACTGTCTTTGTTTTTTCAATATCCAGGTCTAATGGAGGAAGAAAATAGGTTCCGTGTTCCCTTGTTTGATGGGTTGAATTATGATGACTGGTGCTTTCGCATGGAGGTGTTCCTGCGCAAGGAGGAAGTCCTCGATGTTGCCATCAGTGGGCTACAGGAGCAACAGGCTGCCAACGCAGATCTCCCCGAGGACAGCGTTGCCACTCGTCGACGGAAGGAGGAGGCCCGTCTCGAGTTGATGCGGAGGGACAACAAGTGCCTCAACCTGATTGTGTCGCGTGTGGCGGACTCCCAGTTGGAGTATCTGAAGGGCTGCAAGACTGCCCAGGAGGCCTGGGAGGCTCTCCGAGTGAACTACGCCAGGACCTCTACTACCAGCCGGGCCGCTCTAGCCAAGATATACTTGGGACTCAAATACAAACCCTCTAGTCAGACATTTAGAGAATATTGTTTGGAATTTGACAGAGTGTTGCGGGAGTTACGACAGTCAGGGGCTTTAAAAACAGAACTGGATGTGGCGCTTGAGTTTGTGTTTTCTATGCCCCCGGACTATGAGGGAATCGTGTCAGCTATCCAGACAGCAGACCCGGCAAGGTTGAATCTACCCTTTGTTCGCAGCAGAATTGAGGAATTTGAGCAGCTGAGAATGAGGACTCAGAAGCGAACCATCAAAGCATCTGCTGAGTCTGCGTTTTCAGCTCGGAACTCCAGGGCTGAACCCTACCCTTTCAACTGCCATCGTTGTGGATTCTATGGACACAGACGTCAGGACTGCCACACCAAGCCTGAGAACTGCCATCCTGATAGATCCCAGACTGGAGCCTCCCGTGGACGTGGCAGGGGATATACTCAAGGTGGCCGTGGTGCAACCAAGGTTTCGGGCGGTCCAGCTGGTCCAGCTCCTGGGAGAGGAGGTCCAACTCACCGTGGTCGGGGAACCAATCGAGGAGGCCGTGGCTTCAACAACAACAAACCCAGAGCATTCCTAGCAGACGATACCGTTGAAGCTAACTTTGCCTATAGCTTTGATGATGATGATGACGAGGTAATGGGTCTTATATCTGTAGAATCTAATCTGGAGGGTGAAGGTGAAGAAGCATTTCATGTGAGCGATCAAATTTCTGGTGTCAAATTTATTTTAGACTCGGGGGCATCCAGGCATTTGGTTAGGACAGATGTCCCAGTGTCTGGCTTGGTTAGACTAAAGAAACCTGTGAATATTCAAATAGCTAAAACGGGGATGTTGCTTCAAGCTTGGTCTAAGGGAGTATTATTTGGATGGGTTAAAGTAGGTGGAATAGACAGAAGACTGGATATGGAAGTCCTTGTGGTGGAAAATCTCTCACATAATTTAATTTCTATCTCAACCTTGGCAAAGAAAGGTTATGCTGTTGTTTTCTGGGATGTAACTTGCCAGATTCTCGAAGGTGATATTGTTTTGGCTCAGGGGGAGCTAGAAAATAATCTTTACACATTTCAGGTTTTGGTAGCGAGGAATCCTGATGAGTTCTGTTTACTTACTGAGGAAGAACAACTGTGGCACAGGAGGCTAGGACATCCAGGAAATCATAATTTAAAGAAAGTGTGTAAGATGGTTGAAGGTATGGGTAACATAGTGGGTGATGGACCGCATTTCTGTGACATTTGTGTACAAGGGAAACAGGTTAAGTTGCCCTTTCCAGGGACCAGGCCTAGAACAGCTAGGCCTTTGCAGCGAATCCATAGTGATCTTTGTGGGCCAATTAAACCAACGGCTTATAATGGTGTCAAATACATTATGACCTTGATTGATGATTTCTCTCATTTTACTGTAGTTTTTGGGTTAAAGAGTAAGGATGAAGTATTCAAATGCCTCCAGACTTTTATTGCAAGAGTAAATGTAAAATTTCCTGAAAAGATTTGTGAATTTAGGTGTGATAATGGAACAGAATATGTTAATGATCAGGTAAAAGAATTATTCGCTGCCAGTGGTATTAACATGGAAACCACTATTCCGGGAACTCCTGAAAATAATGGGGTTGCTGAACGCATGAATAGATCCTTGTTAGAAAAGGCCAGGTGTATGTTGTTTGGAAGTAATCTTCGTAAGAGTTTCTGGATTGAAGCACTATTAACGGCAGTCTATTTGTTAAACAGGTCCCCAACTCGGGCTGTTGAAGAGAAGAAAGTCCCGTATTACCTATGGAATGGAGAAATACCCAAAGTCTCCCATCTTAGAGTATTCGGTTGTGTAGCATTTCTTAAAAAGAGCAAGGAGCAGCTTCAAGGAAAATTTGATTCTAGAAGCAAAAAATGCATCATGTTAGGCTATTGTGATAACGGGTATCGGCTTTGGTCAATAGAAGATAGGAAAGTTATTAAAGCAAGAAATGTTATTTTTGATGAGCACCGAACTAAATTTAATGATGATGATTGGGTATACAGCAATGATCAGGAAAGGGATCTAGAAATTATGACTGAAGGGGAAAATTCAGAAGGAGAGGAGCTAACTTCAGGAGGGGAAGAAGAAATAAATCCACCTGATGAGCCAGATGATAATGTAAATGGAGTCCAAATAGAGGAGTTTGATGAAGAAGAGCCACAGGGTGTCAGACGGGGAACTAGAGTAAGGGTTCGTCCACAGTACTTGCAGGACTATGTGGCAATGGCATTACTTTCAGAATTTGTAGATAGCTGTGATAGTGAAGGTGAAACAATCAAAATTTCTCAAGTGGGTGTTGAGACTGCTTTTTTCAGCCCTTAATTATTGTAATGATGTTCCTTTAGAGTATAGTGAGCTAAATGGTAGAGAAGATGAGAAATTGTGGAAACTGGCTGTTCATGAAGAATTAAGTGCTCTTGAAGATAACAATACTTGGGAACTAGTGACTTTACCAAAGGGAAAAGTCCCACTAAATAGTAAGTGGGTTTTTACTGTCAAAGAAGATGGGAATGGCAAAATAGTTAGGTATAAAGCTAGATTGGTTGTAAAAGGGTGTTCACAAAAACCAGGGATAGATTTTCATGAAACTTATGCTCCAGTTGCAAAATTAATTCCTGTTAGGATTTTTCTATGCTTGTCTGTCCAGAATAATATGAGTGTGGTCCAGCTGGATGTTAAAAGTGCTTTTCTTCATGGTGATTTACAGGAAGAGATTTATATGTGGCCACCTGAAGGTATGAATATTAAAGATTATTCCAAGGTGTGTAAACTGAAGAGGACACTTTACGGAATAAAGCAAGCACCCATGGAGTGGAATAAAAAGTTTAATGAATGTGTTATCTCCTTAGGTTTCAGGCAGTGTAAGAGCGACCAGTGTTTATATGTTTACAGGAAGGGTGATGATAAAATGTATTTGTTATTGTACGTTGATGATTTTCTCTTGGGAAGTACTAATGACTTACTTTTAACTAAAACTAAGGATAAACTGATGTCAATATTTAAGATGCGGGATCTTGGGAAAATGTCATATTTTTTGGGCATCAAAATTACTAAATTAAATGATGGTTTATTCTTGAGTCAAGAAAATTATATACAAAAACTATTGGAAAAATTCAAAATGGAGAACTGTGCTAAAATTAATACTCCAATGGAGACTAAACCCCCTCAGATTTGTGAAGATAGTGTTTCAGTAATTGGACTGAAACCATATAGAGAACTAATTGGTAGCTTAATGTATTGTTGTATGGCAACTCGGCCAGATATCTGTGCGGCTGTAAATCATTTTAGTCAGTTCCAAACGAATGCCACTTCTGAACATTGGAAGGGTTTGAAGCGCATTCTTAGATATTTAAAAGGAACTTCAAAATTTGGCCTTTGGTTTAAAGGGAAGTCATATAGCCCTCTCACCTTGCATGTGGATGCAGACTTTGCGAATGGACCAGAGAGGAAGTCAGTCTCTGGGTTCATCGTGGAAATGTTTGGAGACAGTGTTGCGTGGTCAACTCGGAAACAAACCTCAGTTGCGTTGTCCTCTACTGAGGCAGAATTTGTCGCATTGGCCGCAGGAGTGAGAGAGCTATTATGGCTAAAACAACTTTTAGGTGAGTTAAGTATCACCGGTTTGGACAAACCTATTATAGTATTTGAAGATAATCAAGCTTGTATACAAGCTTTGAAGACTTGGGATATGAAAAGACTGAAACATGTTGATATTAAGTATAACTTTGTTAAAGAACTGAATAAAAATGGAGTGATCTCAGTAGTGTATCAACCAACGGGAGAACAGGTGGCTGATATTATGACTAAGGGTTTGCCTCTTGAAGTGTTTTCTCGTCATCGAACGGGGATGGGTATGACTGAAATGTAACTGATAACATTAAAGTTTTTTTGTTTCCGGTGATGTAACTGTGGCTTGTAACCATGATATGTTTTTATAAGTGCTCACTTGAGGAGGGGTGTGGAAGTAGCAAGTTCGCCTGTTTAAATTTGAATCCTTTTCCCCACCATCCTGTCACAGCCTTCTGGCTTCCATCTATAGTGTGTGCTATGCCTTAGTTCTTCCGGGTCCGGGCTGGACACTTGTAAGAGAGCTTTGGTAGAGTGAAGACGGAATAAATTATTATCTCAGTGAATCTAGAAATCGGATTGTTATTGAAGTGAACCCAAACCTGAACATCTACACCATTTGTGGTGTTCTCGATCGAAGCGGGTGAGAATTTGAAGTCGTACCCGCGAAACGCAACTTTTTTGCCGACGCGGGTTCTCCCAGAGCTTGCCGGCCAAAACGACAGCACGGGCTTCGTCAGCCGAGAGCCAACGAAATTGTGGCTTTCGTGTACCAGTACCAAGCGGAACTACTTTTTACTTCTGACAATTTTTAACTAGGCCTCTGAATGCGCATTGTCATCCCTGAAGGAATAATACAAAAATCGAAAATACGAAAAAACGAAAATAACCATGGTTCGCATCGCGCCGCAAAGGTAGGCAACACATCCAACACCAGCCGTTCTGACCCTCGGGTGACGCCAAGGGTAACGCCAACCCGACCGCACCCGGCCCACCACCTCCGCAGCAGCCGGGTCGGGTCGGACGATGGCAGGCTGGCAGGCGCTCGGGTACGGTCTCCGCTCACCCGCCCGAAGGAGAGCACTGCCAATATGGTCCCGATTTTAACGCGATTAGAAAGGGAACGCACGGATATTCCTTCACGAGCAACAGACGGAGCCTTGCTGAAAAGCTGTCACCTGATTCCTGACAACCACTTCCACAATCAGCGCACTAAAGCCCTGCGCGCTAGGACCAGACTTAGAAACCGATAATGTCAGAACCGCAAGAATGTCTTTGTAAAGCGCGTTTGCCAACCATTGAACGCTCATAAGCATAAGCATACCTTTAAAGGTTTCACATTGGTTCGGCTAGCGTCATTTGAGCTGGAACTGGCCAATGAAACATCAAAGCAGGAACTGCCTGAAACACTCGGTTCACTAGCCAGGTGGACCTGAAAATAAACATAAACAAATACATTCTGATGCTAAAAACAGGCGACTGCGTACGCCAGCCCGTAGTCACATCGCAAACCGTCCACGCAAAACAAAGAAGTGTATATAGTTAGGGTGAGGGAGTTTAGGCCGCCGATCACTGAGAGTAACACAATTCTGACCATCGCCCAATTTGCACGATAAGGGACATTATGAGTGTTCTAAAAACACATGACAGGTGTTGGCATCAATGTATAGAGGTAGGAAGTTTCTGCGATTTTTCGGCGTCGATTTTGCGATTTTGTCGCAGCCAATTTTGCAGGCAATTTCGCTCTATTTTGCGACTATTTTGCGAGCAAAATTACGCGATTGTGCGACTTCTTTCGAGTAATTTGTACCAATTTTACGACTTTTGCAAGAAAATTTTACTAATTTTACTACTTGTGTGATAATTTATCCGGTCGCTGCGTCCCCTTACTTGTCGCCGCCACCGCCATCGACATCGTTCCACCCTCGAACCTTGTAAAACGGTGAATGAATCCCCAAAATAGTCAAGCAATAGTCATTTTACGACTGATTTTGCGGGATTATCGTCGATTTTGCGAGTTTTACACCGAGTTTGCGACTTTTGTTGCGATTGCGCGATCTTGTTGTTAACAAAGCCCGATTTCGCGTTTTCTTGCGAGTCGGATTTCGGATCAGGGGGGTGTGGGGAGGTTATAAAAAAAAGTTTGGGAATCGTACGATTAATTCTAAAATATCTTGCGATTTTGCGACTTGCAGAAACTTCCTGCCTCTATCAATGTATGTTACATGCATTTCCTTCTGCAACGCATGATACCATGCGCTCCTCCCAACAATACTTAGGCCTAGTACTGTCAGTGTAGGAATATCTTAACGAAGTGAAACTCACCTTAGGGGGATGTTTCGGTACCATCCGTAACAACCTTTGCTCGGGGGTCACAACGTAAGACTTTTCGGTATTCGTCTTCCTCCACTTCACCCACACGGTACTGTCATTCACCCGCTTAACAGTGCCGTCGCCAGGAGGAATGCCGTCCTCGTTGTCACAACGCCCGTTATGGGGGCGCCAGTCGATGCCTCGCACCACCCTCGAGCCGGTCTGTGGCTGCTCGTGGCACCCGTACGTCTGCCTATTTTCAGCATTATTACGTTCCGTCCACTCTTCGTCTGCATCAGAAAACCGGAAAACACGATCAGTTCAAAAATGCGAGTAACTTGGGTTCGTTACACCGAGTGCGCAGTCTTTCAAAATTGCAATGATGATTGGAAAAATGGCCAAAATCGTGTCCGATTCGCGCAACGTGTAATCGTTTTGGCTCGAAAGCCTTTAAGTCGAGTACACGGGAGGTTCAAATACCAGCTCCAGAGGGGCGCGAGTTTCCTTTCCTCACGGACCCCACGTCAAAATACTAGACTCCCCCTACCCTCTACGCACCTGAAGTACTGCACACCAAGAAAATGCTGCCTTTTTATAAAAGTCAATGTCTCTGTTGACCAGTCCTCACCACCGACTTACCTCCGTCGAGCTCGTACACTTGCTCCAACTCCTCTTCACTCTGACTCTCTTGCACCGTCTCCTGCGCCTCTACCTCCACCCCGTTCGCCGCCCGGCCTTCCTGGTCGTCCTGGGCCCGCTCTGCTGCATCCGGTAGCGCCTCTTCATCCGCAGCAGCCTCCGTCTCCCCAAGGCGGCCGCTGCCACCGGCCACAGCCTCCCGGAGCAGCTCCCCGGAGCACAGCAGGCTGCACACCAGCACCCTGGCCACGGCGTTGTCCGCCGTGAGGACGCTGCCCCGCCACGCCGCGCCCTGCTCGCCGCCGGGATGCAAAGCCACCGCCACGCTGCAGCTGGTGCCGGGCTGCTCCAACGAGGTCAGCAGCTCCCCCGCGCTCTCGGACAGGACTGGAAAGCGAGAGGGTAAATATTCAGTCAGGTGTCTGAAACCAACCCGCGGTTTCCGAGCCACTAGTGGCTCGCCCGATACGACCCGTGCGCGCCCTGCCGTCCACAGGCCTGGTAGTGCTGGATACGCGACTCGGGCTATCCACCTTTCTCCCCAATTCACATGACAGCCTCGCTCATTGGTGCCTGTTCCCACTCCAGTTCCTAGTCAACAGTCCAAGTCAGCCCAATCCCGCTATCATCTATACATTCATGTCCGCGCCCGTACTAGCCAAAAAGATGCGTCCCAGCGGGATCAGAACCCACGACTTTGACTTTTACTCACTTCGACTCCACGCCTCAACGACTGCGGCTAACCGCACTCACGCACGCGTGTTGGTGGCGGCAGTAGTAGAGACAGAGCCTCCAGGCAGTGTCGTGAGTCTGTAACGTGGCGTTTGCAGACTCCGGAGTCTGAATGCGAACCGTCTGCAGACTTCTTTGAGGAGGGAGCCCTTTCGCCGACCGTCAGCAGTCCATCCGCACACAAAATCATCTGCGGATGATCGGAGGATCGTCTTCCTCTCATTCGCCCACCGCCAGATTCTGTATCGCTCGCATTGGACCAGTTGTCGGGCTGGACCACTTGACGGACACGTCGGGAATACAAAACGACACCTTAAAATAATGTTTTAGGTCAGAAAAGCGCCTATGGATCAACTGACCCACCATGGTAAACGGAGGGGGGCGGCCAAGTCCGGTACCCCTAATGTTAAAGGCCCATCTTCTTTATTCTAGTTCAAATAAATTAATCGCGAACAAGAAAAAAACACGGCAAGCAAATACAGCGAAGGGTTCATAAATAGGGTATTCCTCGTAAACCTATGAAGTATTCCCCATGTATTCCGGTCGGCCACCAATCGGGTGCTCTAGATCGATCTAAAATAATCGGATAGGAAAGATACGCACATCATCGGAAAGTCCAGACTTAATCCTATAAACGCCTTCTCGTCATAAGCAGAATCGTCGGGGACGACTGAACCACGCGCGAAATTCAGAAATATAGCCTTGCACACGTCCCATATTAAAACGGCATATGCTTTTAAAGAGTATTCCCAAAAATATCCTTAGAATTCCCTTGTATTACTAGTTATTCCTTGATATTCCCTGATGTTCCTAGTATTCCCTGGTACTCACTCAAATATCCTCAAGTATGTTTAGGTAGTACTGAAATTTTGGGTATTCTCGGTATTCCTTAGTATTCCTTAGGGAATTCTGAAGTATTCCTCATGAATATCGCCTTCGTACACGAAAATTCGAAGTTGTGGACCCCTCGAAATACAGCAAAAACCCGAATTTAGAAAGGTTCAGATTCAATGCCCAATTTTCAGATGGCAGGGTGGCCACATAAATATTTTGATGTGAAATTGCCTTACTATATTCCTGATTTTGTAGACGGATTTTGTTTTATTTCAAGGATGAGGAAATTAAACTATTGCCAAGAAAAGGTTGCCAAAATCTCTCAAATAAAAAAGATAGCTAGACTACGAAAAGATCAGACAAAAATATATGGCTCGGGAACTCAAAGCATGACAGTTTGGGCAGGACATATTGGCGCCGCAGGTGCTCGAAACTCGTCTCCTTGACAACTCTCCTACTGTTTCAGAGGTTTCCTTTAGAGATACTTAATAGAAACACCCCAAACCATGATACTGTAAAAAAATTCTAGGTGATTATTCCTACTTTCCCCAGGTATTCCAGAAAAGTGGCCATCCTGGAACAGTGTGATTTCTATGCCCGCATGGGACTTTGCCCCTAGCGTTATTAATGATTTACCTGCACTTACTCTGCCGGGTACTGACCTCGCTTTTTAGACTTCTTCAGTGCACTGTCCCAGGCCTCGTCTTCGGCTTCCAAAGCCGCCTTCATGGCGCCCACGGAACTGTCGATTTCACCAAGGCGGAACTGCAGACCAACGCGGTTCACCAGCACCTGAGGCTGCACCAGGCATGCTGCGTTGTGCAGAGACTGGCGAAGCTTTTGCACGGCCTCGGCCTCGGCCTGGAAATTGAACCGTTCACGATAAATCGCGAGGAAAGACAGACAAACCCTTTTCCAGTCCAGTCAGAGTACCGTGGCTTCTCGGAATTTTAAAGCGGGAGAAGTTGTGCAACTTGCTTTAGTACCTGCACCAATTCGTGACATCCAAAATGTCCATGTCAAAAGGTGGCGAGCCTTTAATCGCAGAAACACGATGGAACCAAAACTCACTCAAAAACAACCTCCCCTCCCCTGTTTAAACTGTCATGTCACGTAATACCAATAATAGTCTGTACACGATCAGCGAATACACCTCACCTGTAAGCCTTCCAGTATCGGCTGGGCCTCCTCGGTTCGTGCCTTCTTAAAACTGCACACGATGTGCTCGTCGAGGCAAACGTCCTCCGCCTCGGCACTGCAGCTCCGGCACCAAAACCGGCGGGAGGCCTTCTGCTTTCTCTTCATCCTGCAGCACAGCAACAAATCCATCACGGAAAGGTAAAAAAAAGAACAAACGTGTAGAAAGGAGAGACGTACACGGACGCATGTAAACGGAGCTGTAACTCACCCCTCCGATACGTCCTGCACCAGTCTGTACACATCAGGCAGCTTGTCAGGCGACACACGGAACTCCTGCAAGTATTCCAGACATACATTAGCATCACACGGACAGAAGATCGCGGGGGGGCATTTCAATAAAGCCGTACTTTTATCTCTTCAAAAAACAAAGCAAAAAAGGGTCATAAGGGAAGAGGAACGGCAGTGTTATATAGACTAGGAAAATATAGGAAAATCGAAACTGAAATTTTTAACACACGGAGAGGAGCTTTCGAATTATTGAAGCTATCCCGTTTTTTTTTTTTTTGTAATTTATGCCCAATTTAAGTTGATATGCCAATTTTGATACGGAAACCTCGTGTTAAAAAAACGTTACTAGCCGTCAGCAGCGGACAGATGAAAAGGCCTATCCTCTCATTGCTTACCGATCTGTCCTTTGGGCAAGCAGCAGTCATCTTCTGTAGACAAGCCAGACAAAAATGATGGCCACACGGCAGTAGCTTGGGCCGTCGCACGCCGGAGTCAAACGCTTCCAAGCAGATTTCGCACTCCATCTGGAAATTTGTAGTGAAATCAAACGCAGAAGCACAACGTGATGATTAATACTTTATAAACGGTGCAGCGAACACGATTCGGATCAGCTTACACTTCCTAACCTAACATAGGCCTATATAGTAGCACACGGGCGAAAGTTGGCGCAAAGAAAGGAGAGAAGAACCAAAAGAAAACGAAAGCGACAACTTCGGAAAGAATGAAACGTTTAATGAACGCGTATACCCGATGACGAATATATACATTCTAGTGGCGATACTAAAATTGCTGTCAGCGTAAGGATTCCTAAATAATAAATATGCAGCACTTCTGTTAGTCCCTTCGGAAATGCATCAACCGAAGAGAACTTCCTTATTCCTTGTCTGAAAAGGTCAAGTGACCCGCATTTCTGAAGTTCTTGCCCTGACAGCAAACTAAGTGTAAAATGTTGTAGAATCTGTACTTTACCTATTAACTTGAATTTTCTTCAAATGATCATTGCAAGGCATGCTATATAAGCATTGCAAATCTAAATACAGTGCATGTAGGGTTACACTGGAAGCACTCCTCAGATGCGAATACTGTTGATTCTGCTTCTACAACATTGGCCTTGCCGAAGGTTTCGCGCAGCGATCCGATCTTGCCTGACCTTTAGTCGTTGAGGGTGGGTGGGGATCAGGGAGGGGGAAGCCAACTACGGGCATCTATATCGCATTTTCGATATTTTAGGTCGATATATCGGTATTAAGTTTATTGAAAGATGTTAATATCGATTTTGGGGCCATCCATAATCTACGTCGACACCAACAGTGGGTGGGGGGGTTCTTCGGTTGTCAACGAATGTTAACGTGGGGGGGGGGGGGGGGGGGGGGGGGGAGTAAATGACATGTCTACGTTGACAAAACTGCGACACGGAAAAAAAGCGTGGCGCGCGCGCATCGTTCGTTACTTTGGCAGAAATGCCGTCCGCGCCGCTGCTGCAGCGCTCCGCAATGACAAGTAATTTATTTGACAAACTTTTAATATATAAATATTTAACATATTTTAATATTTAAACTTAAAATATAATATTTGCTGAAATAAATACTTGCCATTTTCATCTACCTCTGTATATATTTTCAAAACTAAAAAAAACTGCCTATCTTCATGGAGTAGATACTCAAAATCCATCAAAATCGCCATTTTCTTCGTTTTCTAAGAAAACCGAAAGTAGACGTCGACAAGGTGGGTCAGGAGGGGAGGGGGTCGGACTAAAGTCAACGATGCGGGGTGGGAGGGTCAAAAAGTGACCTATTTCTGTCGACGTAGATTATGGATAGCCCCTTTACAAATATCGTTTTTTTTACGTATAGCTGGGCATCTCTACCTTTCCGACAGTAAATACGCAAGGTTCTGTTAGTCCTTTCGGTAATGCATCAACCGAAGAGAACTTCCGCATCCCTAGTGTCAAGTGACCCCCATTTCTGGAGAGTCCTTGCCCTGACAGCAATCTCAGTACAAAATGTTGTGGAATCTGTACTCTACCTATCAACTTGAATTTTCTCCAAATAATTATTGAAAGATTTGCCACATAAGCATTGCAAATCGAAATACAGTGCAGGTAGGGGTAGACTGGAAGCACACCTCAGCTGCGAATACTGTTGATTTCGCTCCTGCAATATTGGCCTTGTCACCGGTTTCGCGCAGTTATCTTTCCACTAACGGTACGGAGAAGCGTACTTCTTGCACATCGGACGGGTGGAAATTTTGAGGGTATTCAGGAGGAGTTGTGAGCCGGAAGTAAGGAGAAGGTACGAAGTGGGTATTCCGCTGAATCCCAGAAGGAAGTAGGAAGAAGGCAAGAAGTACTAATGGGTGAGGTGGGACTGTGTCCGTTTCCATCCAACACGTTCTCCCTCGGCCATCCTTTTCCACTTCTTGCCTTCTTCTGTTCTGGGATTCAGCGGAATACCATATTAAAAAGAGCGGAAACGGAACCACGGCGGTATGAGAAATCGCACGCGCGGATATGGGCTACTTTGCACTCACGGCATGTCTTTATTCGTGCCAAGTTCACTGGTGCAGACTATACTGGAAATTATAAAAATAATTATTAGGTAAAAAAATAATTATTAGGTAAAGTTAACACTTAAGGCTGAGCCTAAAATTTCATACCATAATTTTTTTTAATGTTTTTTAACCCGCTGGGAACGAAAACTGAGACCTTGAGCTGTTCCAGCATGAATTAATTACCGCCACATGTGGGTGATAGGGTATTTCCGTGGATCCTGGGCCGGAAGGGAGAAGAACAAAAGTAAGCCTCAGACCGGAACCAGTTGGCGGGAGTGGGGATTCGGGCAGGCGTCGGGCGGGCTCGGGCCCGGCGACGAGCCGACCGGGCAGCGCTGGCTGGCTCGGCTCGTCGCCGGGCCCGAGCCGGCCCGAGCCCCCCCACTCCCGCCTACTGGTTCCGGTCTGGGGCTTACTTTCGTTCTTCTCCCTTCCGGCCCAGGATCCACGGAAATACCCTATTGACTCTCCCGGCTTTCAACATTGACTCGCATTTTAAGTTTCAATTTTGGTTTGAGTTTCAGGTTCCACTTTTAAGTTTGAGACATAGTTCTATGGCCCTAATAAGTCACCATTCTCATGCATTCAGTACCGCAACATGTGGGTGATTCACTATCCCGGCTTTCAGCGTTCACTTGCAGTTAAAGTTTTAGTTTGAGTTTCAGGTTCCTCTTTCAAGTTTCACCTCTCTCGTGAACGTGCTTGCTATCACCCGCTATCACATCTGTGTACCTCTTCCAATTTCATATACATTGCGAGCTTCCAGGTTAGCCACCACACAAAACATCTTTCAGACATGTGTTAAAGAAAGAGCAGCGGTTAAGTTGGTTGATTTGTCGTTGCAATATTTTGATGATTATATTTTTACCTGGTTATAATGCCTTGACCATTTCTGGTCGTTAATTTGTAAAAGTGCGAAGAAACAATGTCGTCTCTTTGTTTTGTGCTGTTGGCCCTACCCTCAGAGAGCTGTTGCGATCGGATCGGTATGGTCGCTTCCTTGCCTGCCTATAAGGGCTTCGCAGTTAAAGAGGAACTTATAGCCTGAATTTAAGGGGCTCAGCCAATAATACTTCGCCAAATATTTGTTGAGCAGGACAGCGAGATTATCTCAGGCTACTGCTGATGATTTCTCTGCATGTTGTCATGAAAGAAAGATAGATTTTCTTCCAGAATATCCAAAGAGGCTGGAGCGGTGGTCAGTAGAGGTTAGCAGACGCGTATCATATCTGTTGACTTCCACCTTGAAAAGGTTCTCTAATACAAAGCGTTCACAGATATAGGGCATACCGTAGACTTCGAACTACAGCCGCGTCCAGGAACAAATTAACTTAAATTTGCGTTACTTATATACATCCATCTAAAAAACATTAGAGGCACTTGTCCCACGGCGATAGGGTATTTTCGTGGATCCTGGGCCGGAAGGGAGAAGAACAAAAGTAAGCCCCAGACCGGAACCAGCAGGCGCGAGTGGGGGCTCGGGCCGGCTCGGGCCCGGCGACGAGCCGACCGGGCAGCGCTGGCTCGGCTCGTCGCCGGGCCCGAGCCGGCCCGAGCCCGCCCGACGCCTGCCCGAACCCCCACTCCCGCCTACTGGATCCGGTCTGGGGCTTACTTTTGTTCTTCTCCCTTCCGACCCAGGATCCACGGAAATACCCTATTACCACGGACCAAAACAAGTAATGGCGGCAGCCAGAACCAAGCACATCCACGCGCGCAATTTATAATCCCTCCAGGTTCCGTTTCCGCTGTTTGATTCATACCTTTTCACTTCCGGCTCAGCTTTTCTCCGGAATACGCTACTGACAGGTTACGTTACTCTTATTTTCTTACCCTCGGTTTGTTTACGACCAAGGTTGTTTAGATAGACATTTGGGTATTACCTTATATCTAGTGTTTTTGATGACTTTAACTGTGTTGTAGGCTGCAGTTGCATCATATTGTTGTGGGAACTTTTGGAGGCCGCTGTTAGCTGCAACTTCAACCCCTTCTACTGGCTGTATACGATGAGTTTACTGCTCTTCGCTGCTTAATGCGTTCATGCTTAGCAAGGGAGTCCTTAATCTACGTTCCGCTTTGTAGGGGATTCCATACCTCCTTCCTCTCCACTATTGAGACGTAGAGGCCGTGGCGTGTTGACCACGTGGGGCTGACGGAATTTCAGGATGTAAAATAGGGTATTTCGGAGAAGGTCTAAACCGGAAATGGAGAAGAAGTCAAGAAGAACATCAGCGGAAACAAAACGCGGGTATCATGATGGTTACCGTAGCAGAGTATCTGCGCCACTGCGTCAGCCACGAGCCAACGTCATAATTTTGCAAGCTTAGCTCTCCCTTCCGATATGTCACGACCATTTGGTATGATCAGACAGCGCAGACTTCAACCGCGCGGCCCGGGAATGTACTTCCTGAGGCCGCGCGGGGTAGTGCCGGCGCTGTCTGACCCTACCAAATGGTTGTGACATATCGTCAGGGAGAGCTAAGCTTCCAAATTTTTGACGTTGACTCGTGGCTGACGCCGTCGCGGAGACACTCTCAGCTACGGCAACCTTCATGATACCCGCGTTTTGTTTCCGCTGATGTTCTTCTTGAGTTCTTCTCCATTTCCGGTTTGGACCTTCTCCGAAATACCATATTAAACAACTTGATCACTGGATAGTCAAATACATACTGAAGTGTATTTCAAATGAGAGGGGGTGGTGTAAGGCAGTGCTGCCAGTAAGACACAAGGCTGTGACCTTAACATTCAACGTTACGCAGTGGTGCCAACTTCTAACATCCACAATTGATATGATACCAACCTTCAAATCGCGAGGGTAATGTGCGAAGGATTCCGCAAGGATTCCGAAAATAGTGCTCACTTAACCCTTTCCGACTATAATTACGCAAGGTTCTGTTAGTCCCTTCGGAAATGCATCATCCGAAGAGAGCTTACCTAGTCTGACATGGTCAAGTGACCCCCGTTTCTGTAGAGTCCTTGCCCTGACAGCAATCTAAGTACAAAGTGTTGTAATATTTGTACTTTACCTACCATCTTATTTTTATTTTTCAAATAATTATTGCTAGATTTGCTACACAAGCATTGCAAATCGAAATACAGTGCAGGTAGGGGTAGACTTCAAGCACAGCTCATATGCGAATACTGTTGATTTTGCTCCTGCAACATTGGCCTTGTCACCGGTTTCTCGCAGCGATCTTTCCACTGACCGTGCGAAGGAGCGCACTTCTTGCACATCGGACGGGCGGATAATTTGCATTGGCCGCGCCTTCCTAACTAATTGTCAGGTTAAGGACCTCTTATTTTCTTACCCTCGGTTTGTTTACGACCTGGGTTATGTTTACGACATCTGCGCTATATCTAGTCATATCTAGGGTTTGTGATGACGACTTAAACTGTGTTGTAGGTTGCAGTTTCATCACTGTGTGGACACTTACCAAGGCCACCGTTAGGTGCAACATCATCCCCTTCTACTGGCTGTATACGGTGAGTTTACTGCTCTTCGTTGCTTAATGCGTTCGTGCTTAGCAGAGCGTCCATAAACTACGTTCCGCTTTGTAGGGGATTTTATACCTCCTTCCTAATTGTTACGATAATAACCTTCAAATGGCGGAGACATCGTGCGAAGGATTCCGAAAATGGGGCGGCCAAGCCTTCCTGACAATAAGTATGCAGAAGTTTTGTTCGCCCCTTCGGAAATGAGCACCATGGCCCCTTGGCCTGTAAGAAGAACAGAAGGAAGACGGTGGCGTAGCGTAGCGCGGTCTCACAACAAGGCAGAAGACGCGATATAGCATATGTGTTCGTAATGGTTCATTGATATTTCCTTTCAGTCCAGCACGAACTCACACTGTGCGGAGTCCTTTATTTACCCTTAACGACTTTTTTTTCCGACTGTAATCGACTTGTTCTGTCCATGTGGTTTCTGCTTGTTGTGAGACCGCGCTATGCTACGCCACCGTATTCCTTCTGTTCCTCTTACGGGCCGAGGTGCTTATGCATCAACCGAAGAGAACTTCCGTATCGTGCACCGGCCGCGCCTTTCTAGCCTTAAATAGGGTATTCCGGACAAATGGTGAGCCAGAAGTGAGGAGAAGGTACGAATTAAAAAGAGCCGAAACGGAACCAGGCGGTATGAGAAATCACACGCGCGGGTGAGCTAGTTTCCAGTCGCCGCATCTTTAGGTTCGTGCCAAGTTCACTGGTGCAGACTAGTAAAAATAATTATCAGACTTCGTCAAATATTTTTTGAGCAGGGCAGCGAGATAATTTCAGTATACTGATGATCATTTCCCTGCATATTGTCAGTAAAAAAAGATACATTTTCTTCCAGAATATCCAAATAAGGCTGGAGCGGTCGTCGTGTGTTTACTAAGGAACAACTTGAAAAGGTTCTCTCATACAAAGCGTTAACAGAGATAGAGCATACCGAAGACTTCGAACTACAGTCGCGTCAAAGAACATATGAACTTAAATTTGCATTACATAATTATATCCATCTGAAAACATTAGAGGCACTTGTCCCACGGCGATTATCACGGACCGAAACAAGTAATGGCGGCAGCCGAAAAACAAGCACATCCACGCGCGCAATCTATCATACCTCCAGGTCCCGTTGCCGCTCTTTTTAATTCCTAGCTTCCTCTCACTTCCGGCTCAGCTTTTCTCCTCAATAGGCATTTCCTATGAGGCTCGAGAGCGGAAGTAGAAGAACAAGACTACTTCCACACCGGAAACTCTAGAGAGCCGGTATGAGAAATATTTATGCACAAGAGCCGTGCCAAATCGGAAATGAGCCCCGAATGGGGTATTTTGGAGAAGCTCAAATCGGATGTGTAGAAGACGCGTGGGAGAAGTAAAGGCGTAAACAGTATGAGGGTAATCGTAGCAGAGAGTATCTCCGCTACGGCGTCGGCCACGAGCCACCTCAAAATTTCTGGAGGCTTAGTTCTCGCTGGAGTTGTGTCACGACCATTTGGTAGGGTCACAGCGCAGCAGTAACCCGCGCGGCCCAAGGATCCAGATCACCTGGTTGCGCGGAGGAGGACTGAGCTGTGTGACCCTACCAAATGGTCGTGACGTATCGCCAGTGAGAGCTATGCCTCCAGAAATTTTGGGTTGGCCCGTGGCCGGCACCGTGGCGGAAATACTCTCTGCTGCGGTTACCCTCATACTGTTTCCGCTTTTCTTCTTCTTACGCGTCTTCTCCCCTTCCGGTTTGAGCTCCGAAATGCCTTATTCCCTCAAGCCGCCATTCAAGTTTCTCATCCCCGCCCTCGAGAGCTTCCGGTCTGTAAGTTTTTTTTGTTCTTCAACTTCCGTTTCCAAGCCTTATTGAAACGTCCATACCATACTGCCAGATTACGTGCCTTTTATATCCTTACCCTCGGTTTATTTACGACCCGGGTTTTGTATAGATAGCCATCTGATATTAAATACCTCATATCTAGAGTTTCTGATGACAACTTGAACTGTGTTGTAGGCCGCAGTTGCATCGTTCTGTGGGCACATTTGAAGGTCGCCGTTAGCTGCAACCTGAACCTTTTCTTCCTGTTACTGTCTGCATACGGTGAGTTTACAGCTCTTCGCTGCTTAGGGGCTGTATTTCGTCACCCTATTTTGGTTAATAGTTTTACTTCACTCACTATTGTCACGGGCTTCACCTAATCGCCAAGAATTTACTACCCTTTGGTCCAGGAGCCAAAGATTTTTCTCAGTGTGCGTTCTTAGGAGGGCGTTCGTAAATTACGTTCCGCTTTTTCGTGGATTTTTGACCTTTCTCTCCAAATGTGCACGATACTAACTTTCATCAAATCGCGAAATTAAAACGGATTAGTAGAGGGATGAAATTTTAAAATTTTGCGAGGCGAAGAATATGCCATCAAAGAAAGTTGTATTTGGTTTCATGGAATACGTATCCGAACTATATTAAAGGTAACGTCGCTAAAAGGGCAAACCAACTACCTCTGTTCGTCGCGATGTTACATTTTTCTGGACACTCCTTCCCTAGTTGTAACTACCCGCCTCTCCAAAAATAGAGTACTTCGGAGAAACCCGAAACGGAAGTAAGAGGGAGAACCCTGAAGAAAGTATGAGAAATTGAGTAATTTTGGGAGAAGAGAGGGGTTCCGAAACGCGATTGCTTATACTTCGTTGAGCGTTCCTCTTCGTTCCGAGTTCTTCCTTTCTGAGCTTCTCCGGAGTACTCTATTAGGAGGATCCGGCCATGCTGATACGGCTCTTCCGTAGGTGGTTTACGTCTGCTGCCTGGGGCAGGACCCGAAGCGGAAGTAGGAAGTCGTAGCGAAAAAAAAAAAGATGGGCTAGAGTTGTTTGAGAAATAGAGTGGTTTTCACAGAACGAGTTATTTTTTTTTTTTTTAATAAGTCGAGTGAGCTTTCGTCCTACTTTCCCTACGTTCTTCTTTGTTTACTTCTTACTTCCGTTTTGGGCTCTACCGGAGTCTGCTCGTACTGAACCAGCATTGTTATAAACTGTTACACAAAGAATCTCGCTGTTGGAAACAAAGCGAAAGTTCTCGCAACATTCAAGAAATTCTTTCACAGCCTACAGTGCTGTGAAAGTAACTGCACCATTAACAACGCGACCTTTTTACGCAGCCGCATTAGCTTCATAGTTGGATAAGGTGGGCGTTTGAAGTAAGCGAAACATCCGGTGAAAAACAGTTTCGTGGATATCTTTCGTCGTATAGGCATCCCTCCCTACCCAAACCGTAAGTTTTTTTCCCCCTGAATGAGTCGTTAACTTTAAATTTGTCATGTCAACAGTACACCATGCCGCTAAAGAAGCAAGGCCGCGTGATATCTAGCGCCCTAGCAAAACACCTCCGGATCCATACGGGTGAGAAGGAATACGGATGCACCGAGTGCCACAAGAGGTTTTCCCGGGCTAGTCATCTGCGGACGCACCTTCTCACCCACACGGGAGAGAAGGAATACGGATGCACCGAGTGCCACAAGAGGTTTTCCCGGGCTAGTAATCTGCGGACGCACCTTCGCACCCACACGGGAGAGAAGAAATACGGATGCACCGAGTGCCACAAGAGGTTTTCCCAGGCTAGTGATCTGCGGAGGCACCTTTGCACCCACACGGGCGATAAGGAATACGGATGCACCGAGTGCCACAAGAGGTTTTCCCGGGCTAGTAATCTGCGGACGCACCTTCGCACCCACACGGGAGAGAAGGAATACGGATGCACCGAGTGCCACAAGAGGTTTTCCCAGGCTAGTGATCTGCGGAGGCACCTTTGCACCCACACGGGCGATAAGGAATACGGATGCACCGAGTGCCACAAGAGGTTTTCCCAGGCTAGTGATCTGCGGAGGCACCTTTGCACCCACACGGGCGATAAGGAATACGGATGCACCGAGTGCCACAAGAGGTTTTCCCAGGCTTGTAATCTACGGAGGCACCTTCGCACCCACACAGGAGAGATGGAATACGGATGCACCGAGTGCCACAAGAGGTTTTCCCAGGCTTGTAATCTACGGAGGCACCTTCGCACCCACACAGGAGAGATGGAATACGGATGCACTGAGTGCCAGAAGAGGTTTTCCGACGCTAGTAATCTACGGAGGCACCTTCGCACCCACACGGGAGAGATGGAATACGGATGCACCGAGTGCCACAAGAGGTTTTCCCGGGCTAGTCATCTGCGGACGCACCTTCTCACCCACACAGGAGAGATGGAATACGGATGCACTGAGTGCCACAAGAGGTTTTCCGACGCTAGTAATCTACGGAGGCACCTTCGCACCCACACGGGAGAGATGGAATACGGATGCACCGAGTGCCAGAAGAGGTTTTCCCTGGCTAGTCATCTGCGGACGCACCTTCACACCCACACGGGAGAGAAGGAATACGGATGCACCGAGTGCCAGAAGAGGTTTTCCCTGGCTAGTCATCTGCGGACGCACCTTCACACCCACACAGTGGATAAGGAATACCGATGCACCTAGTGCCACAAGAAGTTTTCTCTACCATCTGAACTACGAAGGCACCAGATGTCTCAGACAGGAAAGAAACAATAAAACTGAGGTGTCTTGAAATTTAGAGATATCATAGGAAATAGTTGTAGGCGGACCAGCAGGGAGATATGCGGATGATTCGTGTCACGGCTTCTATGTAGCAATAGTGCAGGTAGATGCCAAATGCGTTAGCTCAGTATTTTTCTCTGTCCCATATTTAACTATTATACAAGTGGATGTGTTACACTTGAACATTGTTCGATTGATTTTTTTTTTTAAACTGTGTAGATACCATGTGTTCACGACCCCACGGACTTAACTGGTGACAACGAATGTAGTTGCACCACGTGCCACAGAAAAGTTTGCGCAAGCTTCTATTTTCGAGGGTACCTTACCCCTACGGACCAGAAACTCTAATATGGAATGCTGTATCGTAAGCTTTTTACAATTCTAAAATATGCTAGAAGCACCGCTCGAACGCGAACGCCATGAAACATGTCGGGTGCGGCCCAAATATATGCGTTTCTGCGCGTAAGATGTGTCACGGGTCGTAGTGGTATTCAAGTAACTGTCCATTGAAAAGGAAGTGGAGAAGATTGTGGTTTAGCAACGCCATCTTTAATTTAATAATTATACTGGAATTTACGAGTACATGCTTATGTGACATAATATTTGAACCAGTTATGACTTGATTTGATGTTAAAATCCAACATTGTAGGCAAGAGTTGAAAACGAATGACAACCACAGAACCAATAAAACGCTATCACTATCTCTTAATTGACTCCTTTTCTTTATTTCGTTATCAGCCCTATACATGGGGAAAGGGGAGGGGGGGCACAAAAACGCGAGATTGATAGCCTTTCTAAATAATTCTGGAAGTACTAAAGCATTCACTACCGACTAAATGTAATTTTTCTTTTAATATTCTGTTACCTAATTTTCGATCCTTCGCGCAAATACTTTCATCACAGCAGATCGTACTTGAGCTCTAAATATAATCGTATAAAACACACTATAAAAAATTCGTACAATTTTGCGCACCCAGTAGTTTTTGAATTCCACTACTGGGTCTGCGGAGCGGCATCCGTGAACCCGCTGGGTACACGAAACTACCAACTGGGTCCATGGTGTACATGGCCCACGTACTTGGGTGGCCGAACCCGCGTTTTTGGGTCCGGCGCGTTGACCTCGGTAGACCCAAGTACACAAAAACTGTTACCCAATATTAAAATCGGTTCCGTAGTGGGTCCACAAAAGCAGGGAGTGGTCCGTGGTGCGTGCGCGGCAGACCCAGGAGGACAAAAGCGTCGACCCACGCAGACGAAAACAGGCACCTAAGTGGCCAAAACCGCCTTACTGGGTCCGGCGCGTAGCCCTCGGTAGACCCAAGTACGCAAAAACTGTCACCCAAGTTTTGAAATCAGCACAACAGATGTACAGCCTCATTTTGAAATAGCATGCATTTATTTGCTCGTATAATTTACAGAAGATCCAGAAATCGATCGTTCGTAGATCAGGCACTTCAACATCTTGAAAAATCGTTTATTTTCAAAATGTGTTGTTTTAGTCAACTCGAGCCAACATATTAAGGTAATGCGCGCTCCGCTCTGGAGTTAATTTCCTGAGACACTGATTTACCATTTTGTGGTTACTGCATCGTTTAGCGAGCTCTTTAAGTCATTGGGTGACTTGGAGTCCTTTTTAGCTCGTCCTGACACGTTTCTTTAGAAACGGCAGGAGCCGGGCTTATAGTCTGATGCGTCGTGTTCGTTCGTTCGGGTTGCCCACCCCGTATCCCGGGCTTGGTGGGGGTTTAACCCTCGACCCCCCGATGTTATCGGCACGAGGTTGTTTATTTGCCTGCTACCCCCCCCCCCCCCCCCCCCCCCGCTCCCTCAATTATCTTAGTATTCGATTGCGATTACCCATCTCGAAATCCAAGAGCGACTCTCCTAGCCCTTCAGAGAGCGATGTTAGAAAACTAGCTCTGATCGAGGAAAGTTTCTGAATACATCGTTTAAATTAAGCGATGTAGCTCGCTCACGGCGATGTTGCTTACTCTATTTAGGCGATGTTCTATCAGCTCGCTGAATTTAGGCGATATAAGAAACTTTGCCGAAATTGAGCGAGTGCTGGGGTGCGGGGACAGGAACGGGGGGGGGGGGGGATATATGTTCCTCAGGAGCTGCCGCTTCTTTCCTATCTATTACGGTACTGCCTTACACGCACGTTAACATGCGGTAGTTCACTTTCCCCAAGCCCACTTCTGCCCGCGGCGAGTTTCTTCATTCAAGGCTGGTTCCCGACTCCCGCGACGGGGTTTCACGGCCTGGCTGGGCCTATGGAGAAAGTGATACCATATGCTTGCCCCAAGAATAAAATGCATTTCTCAAGCATGATATGCTAGTGACAAGCATACAGACGGTTGATGTGCGCAGATGATTCTTTAATCAAGCAGATCCCACAACAATACCATATGCGCATCAAACTCGCTTTAAATCAAGCATTCATTTTTGAGTGAGATTGCAGCGACTGGAAGGGCCGCACGCTGCCGCCGTGAGTACACACACACACACACACACACAGCGCGTATGCGGTTCCTGGAGGCGCGCATAGTGGGTCCTCAATGGCACCTTACCTTGGGGACAACCAGACCACGTTCTACCACGGCGAGGTCGAGCTAGCCGCTCTCTGAGCGGCGGGCCGAGGCTAGCTACCGTCGATCACGGTGAACTGGACACGCAGAAAAATGATTAGTTGGCACGAATTTGTTCGTTGATTTGGGGACAAGCACCATATTTAGTTGTGAAAACTAAGATTTCGTTGGGACAACCGAACGTCAGTTGCATCAGCAAAACGTGAAAAAATGTACCTTTCGCTGACGCCACTGACTTTTCGCTGACGCTTCTGACTTTTAGTTGTCCCAACGAAATCTTATTTCTCACAACCAAATATGGTGCTTGTCCCCAAATCACCGAACTAATTCGTTGTGACAACTAATCATTTCTCTGCGTGGACTTCCGGACGGCCCATCACTAGATGGTGACCGCGGCGTAGGTCAACTGTGACCTGCTACAGGGACCCACTCGGTTGGCTATGAAGTGGGAGCCCTGGGCGTGCCAAACTTGAACCTGGAAATTTAGAAGGCGCGCGAACGACGTGCCATCTGGAGGTTTGAACCGGCACTGGACACTGGCGCCGACATCTGCCTTCAGTGATGTAGCCTGTGTTTTCACCGCCAGCCCGAACACACTTCGAATTGGCGCGGCTGGTCTTCAGTATTGAGGCCCCCCCCCCCCCCGACCGACACGTCCTTTGAACCAATGATTTTTCTTGATAGGAGATTCCATAAATTCCAGTAAATAGCGCGTATAAGTCACCAATTGCCAGGACCAGCTTCAGGGGGGCCCCAGCCCCCCCCCCCTCCCCGGGATCCGCCAATTGCAGTGCAAGTAAAATGTCTCACTCAATCAAAGAAAGTTCATTTTCAAGTACTGCATTTGTTGTATACTGTGTACGCACACCGCGCGTCGTCGTTCTGGTGCTGCTTCAGTGGCCTCTCTTCACTTTCGGGTGGACGTTGAGGACCACTCGAATGCACATGCGGGCCGACTTTACACTGGGATTCTTCTTGAGGTGGTAGCCCAGGATATGTCCGCGAAAGCGGCCGTAGGGCAGCGCCGGGAAGTGGTTAAACTGGCCGAGGTCCAAGAAGACGTTCTTCACGTGATAGGCGCTCTGCACAGGACAGTAAGGAGACTCATCTTCATAAGACTTTAGAGTTCGCAGGTGGAATGATCACGCCGGAGAGGTGAGAAATTCGGGCTTGCTTCATAGCCCGGAAAGTGCATTAGTAAGAATCAGAGATATCCAGAATATCCTTTAGCTGCAGTCTTTATAAGAACTTTGCGTTATCAAGAATGGGGCTTCTAAGGAAGGACCTTAACTCAACTCGCCGTTAACCAGAATCAAGAATTCTTTATAACGAAACCTCCTTATAGGGACGATTCCTTACAAGGAAGCGTGCGGCTAAGCATTAGCTGCACTCTTCCTTATAAAGATTGGTAGTTATCCAGAGGAGCGCTTCTAAGGAATCGCACTTATCAAGAATCGTCCTTATAAAGAATGGTCTTTATAAGGAATCGTCCTTATAAAGAATGCGCTTAACAAGACGGCCCCAATTCCTTATAACGAGGACTCCTTGTAAGGACGATTCCTTATAAGGAAGCGTGCGGCTAAGCATTTAGCTGCACTCTTCCTTATACGGATTTTCCTTATAAACGACTTTCCGGGCTATGATGGCAACTCAGAAATTCTGCAGGTGTGTCCAACAAAGGTGTATTGTTCATCGTCCAGAACACTTGGGCCCTCTACAAGAAATCAGTTCTTTCCCATTACTTTTCTTTAAATTTATAGTGAAAGGTTGTGAAGTTGATAAAAGTTAAACGCTGTTACAAGTTTAAAGTTGTTACAAGTTAAAGCGTGTTAAAATTTAAATATGTCCCGTTTGCTCGCCAGCGTTAAGTTATTTGTTAAGAGTTTTATGTGCAGTGCTTTGCACGGCTGTTAATGTATTTGTTGCATTTGCACAAGTGTGCAAGTGTCACAGGTGCTTTGAAGCCGAAGTGCAATGATTTAGGCGCTGCTCAAGTACAGTTCTTCTCATTCCACTAAGAAGTTGTGACTAAGTTTAAGCGACACATTTTATTGGGGTGACGGCGTGGAGTGGGAAGGGACTCACATCTGGTATGGGGCACTTCTTTGGGAACTCCTCAACAACGACCTCCCTGAAAAGTTTGAAGATGTCTGGGGCCAATTCTTCCATCACGAAGCAGCTTTCACCAGCCGGTATAACCATGAAATGTTCGCGCCAACCGGATACTGGATCCCACTTAGCAATATCGACCGTCATCTGGAAAACGCGCGCTTAATAGGTGTTTCCAATAAGACTTGGAAACAGAAGTTAAAGAACAAAACCACTTCCAGCCCGGAAACTCTCGAAGACAGTATGAGAAATCTGAATGGCGTTTCGAGTGAACTTAGAGGTTACATTCCATATCTAGCGCGGCTGTTCTGCATCAATATTTCTCATACCGATTCTCGGATTTTTCAGATTCCGCTGTCGAGCCTCGTTGGAAACGCTTATAGCTAGGCGAGCCAAGCGAGGGGGTTTCTCGCCTCGCCTACTTCACGTCACGCAGGTTCTCATTCTTCTCACCATTTTAGCTTTCCTTCTCTAACAGGGTAATCCGATGAAGAGTTAAGCCGGGAGTGAGAAGGCAGGAATCAGAAAGGGCGTAAACGGAAACAGGTGGTACGAGAAATCACGTGCGCGCTTGAGCTTGCTCCCCACCGCCGCCGCCATGCTGTGTTTCGATTCATGACGACACTGAAGGTTATCGAATACAGTTATAGATGGAGCGAAGGGAGTATTGAACAGGTCAAAGCGAGCCCATTTAAGGCTATGTGTATTCACGATCTATAAAAAAACATTGTTGTATATAATCTTAATCGGCTCGTGGTCAGCAAAGGTTAACAGACACGTACCATCTACTGCCAAGTTTTTAAGGTTGTCTACCGAGACAAAGCGCCAACAGTGTTCCAACACAGATCTCGGACTTCTCTGTTCTTCAAACCGTACAACGGAACTGTCCGCCACAGCCTCTAAGGAATTTTTGAAATACAAAACGCACTTGTCGTTATGCAGACAAGGTTCTTAGGAACCGAAACACGAATTGGCGGCGGCTGGAAACAAGTAGCTCAGGCGCACGTGTGATTTCTCATACCGCCTGGTTCCGTTTTCGCTCTTAATGATTCCCATCACCTTCTTCCGATTTAGCTTTGCTGGGAGGGCTGTGCGGTTAGTGAATTTCAAAACCGGTTATTGGAACAACCGTGGTTATTACCGGTTAGCGGTTATTTATTTTTCACCGGTTATTTCAGACTAACCGGGTTCTTCGAACTTATTTCAAAGTAACCGGTTATTGTGTATAAACCGGTTAATTTTAACTCAAATGTACTGAATGGCAGAAATGAAAACATAGTAGAGAGTGCAGAACACCTTTAAATAATTTGTTCAGAAGATTTTCAGTGCAGTAAATAAGCGGGAAGTACAAAAAATGTACAAAATAATAAAAGCCGACAGAAGCTTCGTTCATTGACATAAATATTAACCACTCGGTTAGTTCAAAAACCGTTTATTTCCTGAAACTGTCACAGCAGGTTGACCCTTTCACCGGTTAGTGTATTAACCGGTTATTCTATAAGAAAATAACCGGGCAACCAGTTATAAAAAATAATCGGTTTATAACCGGTTAACCGCACAGCCCTATGCTGGAACTTTAGGGACTATCCTATTCTGGACCAGAGGCAGAACAAAAGCGGACGCCTACACTTACAAATGGAAGCTTAATGAAGCATGATACGTGCTTCATCAGGCTTCATGGAAATTATTTGCTCCAAACAGCAAAATTTTCGACATTGAATAATACGCTTGACATAAAGAATAATGACTGGGCTTCATCCAGAAATCACAATTTACTCTGCTTAAATCCGGGTGGAAGGATCTGTAGACGAAACTATACCCGCAGTCAGCTGATGAAGTACTTTTTCAAACGCTTTTAGTGTGTGTACAAACTCTAGTAAGGCTGTTAACTATTTTATGCTGGTAATAGTTGTTTGAACTTGCAGCTTGGTTTTGAATCAAACTATAAGTATAAAACAGTTATTTGCAAACTGTAGTTTGATGTAGACAAACTGGACCAAGTGTAGACGGTCTCAAACAAAATTGGAACGTCTGCAGTTTTCTCTCCAGTTCTCTGCACAGTCGGAGTTGCATACGGCACTGTATTCAAAATATGCTGTGAAAAAATTTCGACCAGCCTCCCAAGCAGTTCGCCCTCAGGTCCTAACCCGAAGCTTCTCATGATAATTACACACCTACTACACACTTATATTTCATTGAACTGGATCGGAGATAAAAGCGGATACGTAAGTTTACAGTATGAACAGTTACACAGCACGTGCCACGCCTTCAGTCTTGAGTCGACTCAAAAATTTGGAGGCTTAGCTCTCGCTGACAATATGTCACGACCATTTAGTAGGGTGTGCCATACCTCATTTTATTCGAAATTCGGTGTACGCGTTACCTCAATCGTGGCCATTTTTCATGCTGATTCCGAGGAAAAAAGGTAAAAAAAATTGGAGGCCGTTTAGGGGGTCCGACTCGCCTCGGTTGGGGGCCTAAATGCCCCTCTACAGGGCAAAAAATTAATGTTGTCAAAAAACTTTGAAAAAAAATTCCCAACCCAAATCGACGAAAGAAGGGTTCTACAGGACTGAAATTTCAAGGAAAACGTCGTATCTCTTACGGTTTCAGACATATCGGCATTGAAAGTGCAATTATCGGCCAACTGATCTTCGAAACCGTAGGAGATACGACGTTTTCCTTGAAATTTCAGCCCTTTCGGGCCCTACTTTTGTCGATTTGAGATAGGGAAATTTTTTCAAATTTTTATGACAACGTTAATTTTTCGCCCTGTAGAGGGGCATTTAGGCCTCCAACCGAGGCGAGTCGGACCCCCTAAACGGCCTCCAAATTTTCTTACCTTTTTTCCTCGGAAACAGCATGAAAAATGGCCTCGATTGAGGTAACGCGTACACCGAATTTCGAAAAAAATGAAGTATGGCACACCCTACCATATAGTACGGTCACAAAGCGCAGACATCCACCTCGCGGCTCGGGGAAGTGCATCCTCAGGCCGCCTCCGGCAGCGCGGAGTTCATCCGGCGCTCAGTGACCTTGCCAGATGGTCGTGACATATCGTCAGCGAGTCACCAAATTTTTGAGTCGGCTCGTGGCTGACGGCACGGCACGTGCTGCGTAACTTTACACACAGTTAAATTTCGTTTTTGAGTTTCCTGTCTTCTTGTTTCCAGTTAAGGTGTACTCCGGAATACCCGATAGGTGATTACACATACAGATACATTTAGCTACGACCTGCAGTTTTCAGCTACATTCCTGTCTGCACACCTTACGATAGTTAGAATGCGGTTTATTTACAAACATCTAGGTAGCAACTGCACTTCGGGGACTACAGTTTCAACTTCAGTTGGCCTCAAGATCTTTTTACCCGGAGCATATGGTTAGTTGAAGGATCCATATTTTAAGATTTCTTGGTTTACGCGTAGTCGAGAATTTGCCATGGGTTATGATTTAATGATTTCTTTGATTCGACTTCGCTAAGCATCTTTATTTCACGTACAATTTTCTTTACGAATTCATTTTTGATAGTGTAATGTTGACGCTCCAAATTGCCGCGACAGGCCTTCAATATTGGAGCCTTAGGCCCCGGCACGCGTCCCCGGGGGACCGAAATCAGGCCTGCACTGGGGACTGCGCCATAACGCGGAGCGGCCGGGCCAACAGTACTTGGGCTAATCTTACCGTGGTGACGCCTCGTGCGAATACATTGTTCTTTACGGTTGCGACGCCAGAATAGACGGCCCTGGGGCCCATGCTGCGATTGTGGTATAATTTGCCGTCGACGGTCACATCGTCGTCCACGTGCCCAACCTCCTTCAAAGGACACGTGCCAACCTCGAGCAGCTCTAGCAGGTACGGGCCCTGCGCATAGTTGGGCACGAGACATCATGTATCCCAGAGAAACTGATTCTTAACCTCTACTCTACAATCCTAAGAGTGTATCCTCCATGCTTTTCATTAAGTGAGGTATAAACCTCAGTTTGGAAAGCATGGTCGGTCACCCCACTCTTTGAAGATCGAGCACCACACTTAAGGAAGGAACTTGGTACGCCATCACATTCTTGTAAAAGTGTAGCGCCTAACCATGCTTTTTCTGAAGTGTGGTGCCTAACCAAAAGCATTCAGAATTGTTTTCTTGAGTCCAGCCAAACGTACTCTGAAACAAGAAATCCTTTTGGGTCAAGAGTCATACTCTTTTGGTGCTTTCAGTTAACACTATCTAGGCTTGAATCAAGAATTCGTTTCTCCGGGTACATGTATGGATTCGTACATCCGCCTCCCCCCTCCTTACAAAATACGGCGTCGTCTATTTAGTACGTTCGAATCCGCTTTACAATCCAAGAACGGCGCCGAGCTGAGGTAGGCTAGCCCACACACACTTATATGCATGCTGAAGTCGTGGCCGAGGGGTCACCCTGCTTGTAGCTCGTTCCACGATGTAGTAAGCACGATGTCGGCACTTAACCCAACTACAATTCTATTGCTGAAGCCAGAATCGTCAGCACTGCTTAAGTTAACTCCTGTCTCATCCTTCAGCTGCAGTATCCGCGTTGTGATTCTTGTCTTTCTATCTCGTTTCCTGTCAAGTTCTATTCCGGAATATCCCAATAGAGCGCAGAATACTCCAATCGGCCCGAAATGTGGAAAAGTGAATTTTCTGAGAAAGAGGCCCTCTGCATTTCATTTTCCATCTCTTTGAGTTCTTGCCTCGGTCATGAGAAAACGGTTTCGTGTCGGAGAAAAGTCTTGGAAATCGATTTCCCTGGATTTTCTGGCCACCCATGCTTGCCTGAGTCCTGCCTCACCAACCAAGTCGCGGCTAGAGCGCGCGGGAGTCGCCGAAAAGTCGCCGAAGCTAAAATAGCCCACAATGCGCGAGTTTTCAAACGAAATCGCCCAAAAGTAGCGAAAGTTCATAAGTAGATTCCAGAGGATATCAACCGCCTCCTCCGAACGTAAACAACAACGCGTCAGGTTCCGATAAGAACGGTGGTGGGGAGGAGAGTGGAGTACAAGAAAGAAAAGACGATCGAAATCATGGCTGCCAACGGTCTGGAAGGGCGCTTTTTTCGAAAATCCGCATGTGCCTGCCAAAACCGCGAAACTCGATTTCGAAAATAGCCCGATTTGCGACTTATCGCCATCCCGGAATTTGAGTCGCGAACTGACCTAAAATAGCCCGAATTGCGACAAATCGCCTAATCTGGCAAGCCTGTGGCCACCCTGCTTTTTCTGAGCATAACCGTAGGCATAACCTGATTTACTAGTTTTATCAGTTGCCTTTCTTACGCCCGGCTTCTCCCGTTTCAAAAGAAACGGGAGGAGCGGGGCTTGTAGTCTGATGCGTCCTGCTCGTTCGTTCGAACGTGTGTTCGCCGACTTTTCCTTAATAGAAAAACTTCAAATTTTGAGGATCAACTCCTTTTTTAACGTAGAATCACGTGCGGTGGCATAATTTTCGATTTCTATCGTAGTTTTAAGTAATGAAAATATTTCTGTTTTTGTTTTGTGAGGTTGGGGTTGGCCGCCTCCGCAGAGGGAGAGGCCGTACAGTAACCCGTCCCGCGGGACGGGCTCAGGGTAACGATTTTAATCGTAACGAATACGTCTACTACCGGGTAAAAAGGGTTGTATATGGGACCATATACGAATCGTATATGGGTCATATACAGCCACATTCACATATACAACCATATAGGAATCGTGTACAAGGTAGGCATTGTATACGGGTTAATATGAGTTGTGTATAGTCCCGTATACGATCCATATACACTTTTATACGGCCCATATATGATGTGTGTACAATTTGTATACACATTATATATGGCCCCATATGCAATTATATACGATTCGTATATGGTCCCATACACAACTCTTGTAACCCCGGCTGTTGTGATCTCCTAGTGGGCCGAAGGCCCCCGCAAACGCCGCCGGCAGGTCAAGCTGGCCTGGTCCCCCTGTCGAACCGAGGGACGGGCCAGCTTGATACTTGTGAATTTCATATTTGTCTTCGCATCATTCGATGTTTCTTGTCTATAATAAAATTGGTCCTCCCGAGCACTCACCCACCCCGATAACTGCTTCATGGTATCAACAAGTGCGCGAAAGATAACTACAACCACCTGGCCGTGTACGTTTTGGATCCGACCTCTAAAGGTTGGTTTAGAGTGTGACGCCGTTACGTCCCTTGGATTCTTTCATTTCCGCTTCGATTTTGGTTAGAGTATGAAAGAATTCTATGGGCGTACGACGTCAGCGTGAACGTCAAGCGTCACACTCTAATCCAACCATAATACCGTCTAACCTGGCTATATCAGAAGCCTTTCGTGCGTACACCGCCTTGAGATGTCACAAACGCAATCTGGCCACAAGCTGCCGCGTTATTAATTTCGGCCACGCTTTCGCACATTCGGGCAGGCCTTCAGTGCTCGCCCCGCAATGTGAGGGGACTTTCCTCCACGTTGAGATAATAAACTATACTGAAGCTAAATTTAAGTTCGTTACGTATACCCAAACGATACGAAACGTTTCGCTCAGTGCAGAACAAAAACTTCTATCCGACTCGGCTGCTTCGGCTCGCAGCGGCGGTTGGTGACAACGTGCCAACTGCATCCTGTACCTGACAATGTTCCTTTGCATGCAGACTCTAAATTGGAACCGAACTCGCACGAAAGTCCCCCCCCCCCTTAAAAAGAGAACAAATAATAATAACAATAATAATGATCCGAATCAAACCAATTATTATCTGAACCGTACGTACACATCTTAATTTAGAGGCATTGTCACAGACACTACTTGAACCATACCCTGTTCTTACCGCGACAGCCGCGAAGACGGAAACATACGCAAGATGCGTACTCAAAATTAGTACTATGGCGCTGGGCATGGCGATGTCGGAAAGGTGCATCTGAGTTCTTGCAAGTTGAGCGCTAGGGGGAGGACGGTGGATTTTTCAAGAGGCGTAGAAGTGTTGCCCAAACCTGCGAGGGACGTCAACGATTACCAGAACGGACCTGCACCGCAAAGTCCATATGTTACGGCTAAAGTCCGGACACCGGCTACCTAGATTAACCGGATAATCTTAGGAGTGGCCGATCCGAAGCGGCTAATGTTGTCGGAGGCAAAGTTTTGACAAGATTAGCCGGCTAATGTTAGGATCAACCGGCTAATGTTGGCGGCGTTCAACATTTAATGTTGTACACGGAGTTCGTGCGACAACATTAGCCGGCTAGTTTAAACGGCTAATCTTGGGATCACGGGCCGAGCTTGTAAATACTCCACGCTGAAAAAAACTCTAGGATTGTGTTTTAATGATTGATTTATTTCACTTGTTTTTGCACCCCATCCGCCATGGCAGTGCGATTTGCACTTCTCCTCCAAAATAAAAGCCAAGATGTCCAAGTAGTCCTCGCAACCCCGCTGCCCCGCAACGCCGAGCCGCTTCTAACAATGAGGGAATGCCCCGCCCCTCGCCCCTTGGTCAGCGTGGAGTATTCACAAGCTCGGCCCGTGCTCCTTTCGCCGTTTAAACTAGCCGGCTAATGTTTCGCACGAACCCCGTGTAAAACATGAGCCGGGGAGGACCGGCTAATGTTACACGCCGCCAACATTAGCCGGTTGATCCTAACATTAGCCGGCTAATGTTGTCGAAACTTTGCCTCCGACATTAGCCGCTTCGGATCGGCCAATCCTAAGATTAGCCGGTTAATCTTAGGAGTAGCCGGTGTCCGGACTTTAGCCGTATGCTTATGGATGATTTCCATGTTTCAAACTAAAGGTCACATTTTAGACCATTTTGTATTTTTTCAAACCCTATTGGGAATTTCATGATTTCATCTTTCATATGGTGGGAGCAGCATATCGAAAAACATTTAATAATCCTCAATCCTCAAGTGCGCATGGTTGCCTACCCTCTAGGGGTTGTAAAATAAATCCCCCTCCCCTTCGGGACGCCCCTGCGCGGATATCACGAGGGGTACCGCACCTAGGGTCCGAAGGATCAGTGATGACCACCTCTGTAGCAGAAGAGGGTAAGGGCCATCTCTAGCCCCTTCGCCCTGCTCGGCGCATCCCGAAGGGACACCAGAGGCCATGCGCTGCCTAGCAGAACCAAATGGGCGGATCACATAAGGGGTCGTACCCATATTACGTGACCTTATTTGAGGGGGGGGCGAAGCCAAATACTACGCCCTATCTTAAATACATGGAAAGGTTAGGTTATCCACGTCACGAGGAAGGGGGGGGGGGGTCAAAAAGCAGTCCAAAATCGGTCACGTAATATGGGTACGGTCCCTAAGCAGCACGACCTCAGCCTCCAAAATTTCAATGTCGGCTCGTGTAGGACGCCGTGGCGCACATATTCTTTGCTGCGGTACCCATGATACCTATGGTACGTCCTTAATTTTCTTCTTGGCTTCTCCATTGCGGGTTGGACCTTCTCTGAAATACCTTACTCCGTTCCGACTGCTGACGTCACCGGAAACGGCAAAGAGGTAGGAGCACTGGCCATAGAGGCTTCCTACGAGGCTTGGCAGCGGAAGCTGAAGAATAAAAACATTTCCAGACCGGAAACTCCCGACAGCAGCAAAGAGAAATATCGATGCACCAGAGCCGCACCAAATATGGGACCTAACCTCCAAATTCACTCATAACGTCATTGAAGTTTCTCATGCATGCCCTTGAGAGTTTCAGGTCCGGAAGTGGCTTCCGTTTCCAAGTCCTATTGGAAATCTGTATCGTAACCATTGCAGTGTGACGCCATTTACCGCCGAACATATCCGCGATGAAAAGGGCCCTCCAACCAAAGATTTGGCAAGACATAAGACGAACAAAACAAACGACTTCCAAAATACGGCAGTGGGGGTAGAGGGGCCCATTTGCCAGAAGTGTGGAAATGTGTTGGGGCGAGTTCGGTTTCGGTTTCTTCATTTAAAACCCAAAATTTTGACACCTGGGTGAACTTTGTGCGACCACCGGAAGGGGTCGCGCAACGCGCCGGAAGTTAGCCCTTCCGGTTCCCCGTAGAATAGGGCGGATTTCCATTCTAGGATGGCGTTTTCGACCATATCTAACCGTTTCTCAGAAATATTCATAGAACAAACATTGTTCAGAATGATGAGAACCTTCAGAAACAATTTTTCGTTTTCGAAAATCTCAAAAAATATGTGCGTGTTGCCTATCTTGCAGGGGCAAATTTATGTCCTGGCTCTAAGACCTTCAATTTCTCGGAATTCGGTTTCTCGCCGACGGCAGATAAATCGAAAAGCTGCAGTTGAGTCAGTGATGGAAAATCTGTCTGCATCCTGGACCGTTTCTCGTCCATTGGGATGGCAAAATCCTGCAAGAAGGTAATAAGTTATGTTACATTTTTACTTTTTACAACCAAAATACCAGTCACATCGTTCTTCAAACATTTTTCTTGCTTGTAGATGGAAAAAAGTATGATCGTTTGCCGGTCCTCATAACTGGTCCGGGCATTGAACAACTACTGGGCGTTCCACGGTTGACCCATGGCACTGGAAAGGCCGAGGCCACTTTCAAATTACTGGAAACTTGGGGTGTGGAATCACGCACTGTTGGCAAGGTTTATGATACAACAACTGTCAACAGCGGGTGGATAAAGGGAGCCAGCACGATTCTGCAGAAGCTGTTGAGAAAAGAAAACATGTTGGATTTTGGATGCAGACATCACGTTTTCGAACTGGTGATTGAAGCAGCTTTTACTGACCTGCTTGGAGATTCAAAGAGCCCGAAGCTGCCTGTTTTTGAAAAACTTACTGATGCATGGGATACACTTGACAAAGGTAAGAAACTTCAGATACTGCGCTAATGCCTTAGAATTTTTCGGACATATAATTATTATAGAACTCACATTTGCAGGGAAGTGCAGGACAGCTGCATCAAGTCGCACTCGGAAGGTGTATCAAATCCCAGAAGCTGATGAGGTCATTCAATTTTGTTTGCTTGAATTAAAGGTGAATCACAGGTCTAACGAATATACGGCATTGTACACGTTGGTATGAAATTTAAAAACTAAAACTGTCGTTTCTCTCGCAGAAAAAAACAGCCCAGAGGAGACTTCAAAGAATTTCTGGAGCTAACAGTAACGTTTTTGGGCGGCGTCTTACCTGGGAGGCACAGCCCTCTTTATCAATTCAAGAGGCCTGGAGCCGTTAGCAAGACCCGCTGGATGGCAAAGAACATCTACTCACTGAAAACGTGGATGTTTGGAAAGCAACTCAAACTCGCTTATGATCTTGATGGCAAGCTCTATGATTTAAACGTGTTCATTTGTAAGGCGTACGTGCATGCCTGGTTTACTGCTCCTCTGGCAGCACAGGCTCCGCGTAATGACCTCGCGTTTCTGCAAAAGCTATGTATGAACAAAGACAAGGGGACACACTGGGTAGCGGCCCTACAAAAGTTTGCGGGCCACCTTTGGTCTTTGTCTCCAATGCAGCTGTGCCTGGCTTTATTGGATAGTGAGGTGTCTCTCGCTGAGAAGAGGGATATAGTTGCCGCTTTTGGGGAGTGGGGGATGGCAAACCACCTACGCGTGCCTCTGTGAAGCTAGATATGATTATGCAAGTGAGTTTAAGCGATTTTGCATCCAAACAGTCGTCGAGATTCTTTTAGGCAACGGGATTGCCACGTAGTTTCCTGGAAATCGACCCATCAAATTGGGATGGTAATTCTGATTACCAAACCTGTGTAAATATTGTGAAGCAGTTTAAAGTAGTCAATGATACGCAGAAAGAGGGGTACAGTTAATTACTCGATACATGCAAGTAAACAAACTTACCTTAGACGAAGATGAGAGGCAACGCCTGCTTCTTGTCGTCGCTGAAGATAGGAAGAGAAACAATGTAAAGAAGTAGGCTGTACAACAATAATGTTATTGTAACTTTAACATTGAAACCTGTAATTTTACAACAATAACCTGTATTTTTAATTACTTTATTTTTTTTCTATTGCTACTAACATAAGTAAACATTTTTACTTACCTGTACTCTCAAAATCACATTAGATGACCAAACAATACTGTAACATTTTGTTTTTCTGTCCCTCCACGCTAGGCAACACGCACATATTTTTTGAGATTTTCGAAAACAATTTTTTTTTTCTGAAGGTTCTTGTTACCGGCAATGTTAGGTTCGCCGGAAAACCTAAGATTGCCTACGCAATGTTAGGTTTGCCGGGTGCATTTCCGGCAATGTCATTTTTTTATAATATCACCTAAGATTGCCGGTTTTTTCGGCAATCATAAGCGTCCAACTGAGATTGCTGGAATGGCCCCGGCAATCTTAGGTTGGCGGTCAGACATTGCCGATTTTTTTTTTTTTAATGCGATTGCGGCTGAGTGCAAGGTAGCTGTGTTGTGTGTGGAAGATATGTTTATTCTTTAATCATTTGTTGCTACACGATGTGCTTCCATGACATTTGGAGTTGCACTTCAATCCTTTCGCACGACAGGAACACTTCCCATGAGTGCGACAGTTGCACCGGATGCACTCGAAGAATGTGCCATGGCGCGGAAGGACACGGTCTTATTTGGCACTTGGTCAGCCCCAATTAATTTTTCCTTTGATAAGGCAAACGCATTTCGGGGGAAATTCTGGTCAATAATTCCCCTTCTGTTCCCGTTCCTGTAGAGCCCTCTATCAGCCTTTTCTACGACGACGCCAACGATGTTCGGCGGGTCACCGCGAGCCCGGTCAGGACTCGGTATGGGGACGGAGACGGTGTCGCCGACCTGCACCTCGGGGAACTTTGCCGTTGTCCTACGCAGCATTTTCTGCGGTTGTCGCTGCAAGCAGCCCCTCGCAGCTGCCTGCTGGTGGGTGATGTTCTCTGCCCTCTGACAGAGAGAGCAGTGTCCGTCGGTGGCACACTTCGCGTGCAAGGGGCGGTCACACTGCAGGCAGATTTCGTGGAGCTGGCAGGACTTCCCACAGGCGGTGCAAGGACGCCGCCGCACTCCCGTCCCTGGTTGTTCGAAGCCCCTGAAGCTGTGTCCCGTCGCGGGCGTACTTGGCTGGAGCGAAGCGCCTACGTGCAGATTAATCACCCAGTTGCAGTTGATGTTATCATTACCGTAGAGAATATGTTCCAGTGAATATGTTTATGCACCTGGAGTCCGCCAAGCTGGGGTCACTCGCGAGGCAGGGCTCACTCGTAGGGCTGGGGTCACTCTTAGGGCAGGGCTCACTCGTGGGGCTGGGGTCACTCTTAGGGCAGGGCTCACTCGTGGGGTAGGGCTCAATGTGCGGTAAACATTATTAATTTTGACTTCTCAATAATCAAGGTTGTCTCCGATTTTTTCGTTTACCGTGTGGGGCTAAGGATCTCTGACGACCAAATGGGCTTGTCGCGTGGGAGGTAGAGGGACCATCTGCAGAAAGGATCGAAGTGGAGTCGTCCGGGTCATACACGGTGCTGGGCAGGCTGGTTGCTGTCACCGGTTCGTCACTAGAAGCATTCATCAGTTTAGTGCTTAACTTCAATGCGATAACTGTGGTTTCCCAGTTCATGAGCCTCACGATTCGTCGCGGATGGTGGCCCCTCCACATCCTCTTCTGTCTGCAAGTGGTCCACCATGAACCCAGGGAGGGAAGAGGCAAGGCCCATCTTCATTTTCCTGCCGAAGCATGCTTCATAGGGTGTGCGTCCTATGCCGCTGTGCTCCCGTGCATTCATCATGTGGGCCACGAATTTGAGCCCCTCGCTCCACTTGGTTGTGTTGTTGTCCCTCATCCACGTCCTCAGGATTGCCTGTGCCGATTTGTTCGCTGCCTCGACGGCACCTTGGGTTTGCGAGGCTCTGGGTCGACCTGTGAGGTAGTTAGTCTAGTTAGTCTAGTCGCAACGGCACCAGGCACCAGGGTTTGGTGGTACAGATGTTGCCTTACCATGGACGATTTTTGTGCCGGGCCAGCAGGCAACGACCGAGTCGATCACGGCGTTACAAAATTCGCGTCCATTGTCGGAATGGAGAACTGAGGGGGCCCCGAACACCAACCAGATTTCTAGGACGTGTCTGGCCACCTCTTCTGCCCTTTTACTTGTTAAAGCTCGCAGGTGCACGAACTTTGTCAGGTGGTCAATTACCGTCAAAATCCACTTGAACTCCCCGTCTGGAGTAGACTGCCAATCGACCAAATCGATTTGGCACCGGTCGTTGAATTCATTAAAGATCATGGGTTTTACTGTGAGCCCTCTGCGCTTGATGGTTTTTTCGGACAGGCAACTGCCGCACAGTGGCAAGAATATCTCATGCACATCCCTCCCGATATTCTTGTACTTGTCGAGCTTCTTCTTCATGATGTCCCGGCACCCATGTCCGGTTTCGACATGGGCCGCCACGAGAATGTCGTAGAGCTGATCGTTGTGAACATAATACCTGATCGGCTGGTCAGCATTCTTCGGCTCAATCAGGTGTTCCTTGCCGTCCACCTTCAGGGATTCCGAATCTCTGGAGGCGACGGATGTCCTTCGTGGTCTTCTTCACTTTCAATTTTGCCTCCTTAACTTCCCGAATGATTTCCTCGTACCGCTCCTTCGTAAAGTAGTAAGAGTTGTCCGCCCTCTTCGTTGCCACATTTTCTTGAAGTCTCTCGTAGAATTTCGCTTTGTCGGGCAGAACATCGACATCGGGGTCCCTCATAACACCCTCCTCGTCCATGTCGAAGAATTCAATTTGCAATTTGTAAACTGGGCCAGCTGTACTTCCCCCCGGGTTGCCTAGCTCTGGCCCGCACGGCGCCAACAATACAGAACTGGTACAGTGTAGCTACTTCGCACTTTGCAGATCCTTACCATGCAGATACTTAGCCGCGATCTCATTTATAAAAAAAAAAAAAAAAAACGGCAATGTCTGACCGCCAACCTAAGATTGCCGGGACCATTCCGGCAATCTCAGTTGGACGCTTATGATTGCCGAAAAAAACCGGCAATCTTAGGTGATATAAAAAAACGACATTGCCGGAAATGCACCCGGCAAACCTAACATTGCCTAGGCAATCTTAGGTTTGCCGGCGAACCTAACATTACCGGTAACATTCTCATCATTCGGAACAATGTTTGTTCTATGAATATTTTTGAGAAACGGTTAGAAATGGTCGAAAACGCCATCCTAGGATTGAAATCTGCCCTATTCTACAGGGAACCGGAAGGGCTAACTTCCGGCGCGTTGCGCGACCCCTTCCGGTGGTCGCACAAAGTCCACCCAGGTGTCAAAATTTAGGGTTAATGGAGAAACCGAAACCGAACTCGCCCCAACACATTTCCACACTTCATGGCTAATAGGCCCCTCTACAGTGGGGGCTATTACAAGAGCAATATTTTGTCCCCAATTTCGTCGCTCTCAAGAGAGCGACGCTCAACATCATCTACTTCCAAGAGCAGCGATTTGAGAATGTAGCTCTTAAATGGCAATGTTCGTTTATAGAGCGAAGTCCAAAAACCGTCGCCCTGAAAGAGCGATGTTTTAAGACAGTGTTGCCCTTGCCGAGCGATGGGTTTTTCCGTCGCCCCAATGTCTCATTATCGCCCACTAAGAGCGACGTTGGTTTTCATTGTGGTCAGCGTTATTATTCGCCGTTTCTGTCGACGTCACCTGTCGCAACTGCAGTGTATTAGGCCCAAGGTCTTTTCAAGGCAATTTCATGGGCAGTGGTCGGACGGACTGAGCCAGCTGAACTGCTTTCGAATATTATAATGCCAGGCGCTGTCGTATGATCGGGTGTTTCGTGTGCTTTGGGTACCCCTTCTCTTTTAAAGCCACAGCAAACCCACGTTGGACAGTTTTTAGTTAATATTTTTATTATTCGTGTTGTGTACACAGGTTTGGACCGTTGCTGTTAGAGGGCAGTGCATACCCGTCTCGCTCCTCTCGCACAGCGTCAATAATGTTTTCCACATAGGGGTCGTCCATAAAGGATCTCCGGGTATATAAGGGTGAGGGGGGTCCTACAAACCGGACATGGGTGGACGTGAGGGGGGAGGGGGGTCGTACAAAAATGGACGTCCACACCGCCAAAATAATGCTCCTTCTCCGGAATCATGAGGCATTCAACCTAGTGCGTCGCCCAGATGCCTGGTATCTTTGAAAATGCATACAGTCACTCTGAACACGCTCTCCTTCGGAAAATTAACCCCATTTATAAGCCAGATACTAAATATTTACACAAATGACACTGTTTGAAAACAGGACGTCCAGGGGGGGGGGGGGTTCTCTAAAACCGGACATTGGTGGACGTGAGGGGGAGGGGGTTAAAATTGTGTGAAAATACCCGGACATCCTTTATGGACACCCCCATAGCAGGGCAGCCGCCGAGTGTTCGTGTTGCGAGCAGCGATGTTACTACATGCAAGTGAAGCGATACGATACATATCTCACGCAAAAATAGGATATTTCGGAGATGCTCACAACGGAAGTGGACATGGCAACGATGCGGAAAATGAATGTAGAGGGACTGCCAGCAGAGAGTTATCTGCGTCGGCTACCAGCCAACTCAAACTTTGTTGGAGACCTACCTCTCACTGTATATCCCAACCATTTGGTAGGGTTTCACAGCGTAGGACTAATCCGCGTGGCCTAAAATCCACGTCCCGTGGCCGCGCGAAGCATGTTACTGTATATGACTGGCTGATGAAAACCGAACAAATATGACGGTTGTCAGCTTAAGGATTGTATATATATATATGCTACACAGGGTCTGTAACATAGTAAATGGATGTAATTTTATGGAATCATGTAATATTTCATAGGACCTGGAAATCTATTATAACAGTTGCTAGGGTACCTGCCGATGCAGTAGTGCACAAAGTCCTCAATTTTCCACTAGTCATTCGCCACACATCTAATTCGAACACCTCAGAATTCAACAACATTATATAGAAAACTTGTATGCCCTTCCGTTTGTAGAAAATCTTAAGGAATTCGCACTGAGACTAGGTTTCTCCCAGAATCGTTCACGTGTGACATAACACTCGGAAACAAAAACCTAACCACTGAACCACCTCCCTTGCAGGTGGAACACCGAATTCACTCTAATTCACAACGCTTTGGAGCTAACCATTTCCATGCGCGAACTGTGTGATGAAGGACTTCAAACAAAAACGTTGAAAACGTTCACGGAGGCAGATGGTGAGCAAGGACGAGCCAAAGCCAAACAAACACCCATCACTTCTCACCATCGTCTCTTCGAACAGAAAAATTAATGTAGCTCCACTTGCTCTCTGTACTGATTCTCCAGAGAAAAACTTCTCCGTTCTGTGGCTCTATGGCCTAGTAGCACTTCACACGCATCTGCTCTCGTCACCGGCTGGACTCAGACTGACCGCGGCCTAGGGAACACGCCAGGACCCGGCATCGGCGGGGTCTTTCCCGCTGCTGCTTCCTTACGCGCGCCAGCGCGCGCACACCTAGGCGCACGACACGGATGTCCCAAGGGGAGCGGTGCATCACTTCTCTAGTCCTGTTCGTAATTCAGAAATCAAATCAAAATATTTGGCGCACTCGTCACAGTCAACTGAACCTTCGGCCCACGGATTCAGTTCGAAAGATCAGTTCTATCAGTTACTCGTTTAGTAATCCTGAAGTTGTGACGGAACGCTACCTACGATCCAAGCTAGAGTTGCCCCCCCCCCCCCCCCCCCCCCCCATTATACCTTCCTATCACAACCTCATTTACCAAAGTTTCGACATCAAGATAGGTTCCACCTGGCAAAATTTCGCTTTTGCGGAGTTTTCGAGCAAATTTTATGCGAAACTGCATAGGTTCTGGACGTGCCCATAGCTTCAGTGTGAAAGAGTCTGAATGATTGCCATTTTACAACATTTCGAGTAGCATTACAGATAGTTATTGCGAAATTGCATTCAATCCGGAAAGGACACACAAATCATTTTCTTTAATGTTACAATACTTGCTGCAATTTCACAATGGTTGCTGTAAAAGGGGGGCACATCATGGCTCATACATTTCATCACTCATAATCCCATCAGATATAATTGTCATGGAATATAATTTTGTTTAGATAATTACACCGAATTAAATTGTCATGGTTCATAATGTCATCAGATATAACCCGATTAATTACTTATTAATTATTATTTCATCAGTCATAATGTCATCGTATATAATACTCATAATCCCATCAGATATAATATCATTATTCATAATTCGAAATTTCGCGCTCCGGTCGCGTCGTCTGCTGATTTGCGCATCTGCTCCCCGTCGTCTTCTCAGCTTCGCCGTGAGCTCTTCCGGAGAGGGGAAGGGAGGGCAAGGAGAGGCGGCGGCTCCCGAGACAGTTGGCCGGTGTAGCTCCTAGCCGCTCCGCACCGCTCTGCTATCAAATCCGCTACATGGCTAAACGTGAAATCCCCCTGCTGCATTTGCTCAAAACGGATGGCCCGGTGGGTTCGTCAGGATGCGCGAATTAATAAGCTGCTGGACGACCTAGAAAAGGGCGAAACGACCGTCCTTGGGTTTTTGATGGCGTCTTTCCGTGTGGGCACAAAGTTTTGTGTGGGCCATGCGCCAACCGTATTCACGAGGAGGGTTTCTGCCACATGCCACATATGCCGGGCAGAAGTACTGATGGTGGCCGAGATTTTTGAATAACTTTTTATTGTATTGTATTTATTTTCTTATTTTTCATTGTATTTATTTGATTTTAATTCTATTTATGAATTATATCTGATGATATTATCTGATGGGATGATATTCCATGACACTAATTTCTTTCACTTTATATCTGATGACACTTCTATTCCATGACATTATGACTGATGAAAATTATGACTGATGGGATTATGAACGATGAAAAGTATGAGCCATTCATGTTCAGTGTTCTCTCCTGTAATGGTCAGGATCTGTTTCGTAGTGATAATTTCGAAATCTTATTATTCTACTTGATAGCCTCTGAAAAATGTACCAACTTCCATCTTGAAGAGAATGTGATTTTGGTCCATTAGATGAAGACAATCTATAATTTGCAGCAAATTCAGCCAAAGACAGTTTTTCAAGATAGTTAGGACGTTGGCAATAATGATCCAAGATATTTTTTTCAAAAATATCATTGGAGTTTTCATCAAGGTGTTCAAGTTTTGCCTGTGATTTAACCCGTCGAACTCTATCTTCTTTAGGAAAAGTTGGAATGAACACACATGCTTCACTAGAATGTGATAAAGGAAGTTGGAGGATATTGTAACATGTCTCTTGAACTGACAACTCACTGTTATTATAGAACGTATTTGAAATCTTGCGAAGACAATATTGTAAGGAATCATTGCCTTCTCTTACTTCTTTTGAAACATTCCTCACAAGGTCACTCATTCCTCTTGATGATTTATTAATGTAATCAATAATATAGCATGCAGCTCCGTATGCGTCAAGAACAAATTGTATGTTTTGGTTGCTTCTCATGAGTTCAAGCATTTTGATACTGAAAGGGTGGATGAAAATATCCTTTGGTTCTTTTTTGATAAAAATTTGAGGCTTAGAGAGTGTTAACCGAATTGCACGAATATACTGAGGTTCAGTAATTTTCATTGATGTAAGAAATTGATCAAATGTTAAAGTCAAATCATTTTCCAATTTGCTCTTGATTCTTCTCAAATGTTTTTTTTGCCTATTTAGGCACGGAGTGACCTTATAGTTTCACTGAAGATCGGACCTTATTTTTAGGCACGGAGTGACCGTATAGTTTCACTGGAGATCGGACGTTTTTAGGCAAGGAGTAGCCCATTGCAATCTTTAGGATTCGGATTTTTTTTTTGACATGGCCCCATATGAACTTCTCCGAACGAAATTGTAGGATTTTGATAAGAGTTTGCAAGGAGCAGGAAGGAGACACGCTGATTCAGATTCTGATGCCCATACAAAAACTCAAAGGCTGAAATTGGAGAATTTTTAATTGAAAAATTTGATAATTCGAGTCGAGCTGCAGGCTCTTATGGGCGAAAAGATCGAGTCAAGCAAGGGCCTAGCCTAGCCGAGCCGAGGCAAAGTTGGTGGAAAGTGGAAAATTACAACCAATCAGAGCACTGCCTGTTGCGTAGTACAGCCGCAACGAAAAACGAAAACTGCTGCGTTTGAAAAGTTGATATATCTAGGCTGGGGTGGCCGGCCAACACTACGGCGAAGGGTACAGACTTTCAAACGTAGCCGAGCCGTGAGTCGACTGTACTTCCCTCCTGAATTTTTCATCCAACACCATGACATCGGGTGATGTTAAACAAAACAATTGATGACACCGACGTCGGTTTCATCTGTTTTGAGTTGCGCGCGAAAGTTTTGATTGTGGTTGTGGCGTGAAGAAATTGGATGATGAAGGTTCCTCAAGGAACAACTATTATAATCAATTCGATGGCGTGTTTAAAAATGCTGGGAAGTAATGCTGTGCAATAAGTGTGGTAGCTTCAAAAATTTCCAACCCAGTGGACCAGCCAGGATGTGGACGAGTGTTTGAAAGTAAGATTTGTCAACGTTCTCATGCCTGCCCCAGACGTTGAAAAGAAGTAAGTACTCCTGTCATTCAATGTGAGCTGAGAATTAATACTTTTAAGTTCAAAGGATTGAGGTTCGGTCGGTAGTTCCGCGCCCAGCCGACAGAGCGCGCTATCGTCGACCGCCAGAGACCGCTCTCGATTACACGATGACTGTTGTAGGAACCGCGGGGCGCCGCGTTGTATTGTTGGCGTACAGTTGAGAATGCAGTTGAGACCCTGAGCGAGACTAGGGCTAGCCAGAGTAGCCATGCCAGCTGCTTGCTGGAAAGAGCCTAGAACACTACAACTGCCAATCTTCCCACGAAATTCTACTTCATCTTCTCAAAAATACCTTTTGGTTCAAACTTATCTTCATCCACCTTTGTCGAGAACTGCACATCCAGACTGCCCTCCTCCATATCATTTCCTCTGATCTGGGTTAAGAAGGACATCTCTTTGGCATACTTGAATGGTCTCATGGTATGCGCTGCTGCTCCACTCCGCTCCTTCGCTTCTATATGCCTATTCCTGGCTGCCCTCTGTGTTAGAAGTTTCCTCCACAGCGTGTAGCATCGTTTAGCTGAAACAACTTTATTACAACTGTATTACACACTGAAGCTGAAAAGGCGATTGTGACAACTACAAATCATTCAGCAGCTAAATAGATGTATTAATTTTACAAACCTGTGGTGCCCTTGTGAAACATTTTGGCCACATCTCCGAAAGCATTTTCTTGTGCTGTACGATTATGAAAATCAGGCCTGCTGAAGTCCCATATCACTGGCCGGAGTTTAATGAAGCGAATCAGATTTGGACTATTAAAATCAGCCGAATCACTGGGGGACGTTTTTCTCTTTGTGAAGAACGCATCTTAAGATGAAACCTACAAAAAACAATTTTTTTTAGAAAACATAACATATCACAAAAAAAAAAAAAAAGATGACTTATTATCCTATCCACACAACAACTTGAAATCCTAAACAAAGAATTATTTCTAAACCAATCATAGCAATGAACTGTGGGAAGAAAGGCACCTCATTTAATTGATGATAAGAAAAAACAGCTGTGCAGCACACCAAGAGACCTGTTGAAAACAAACAGGAAGAAAACTCACGTAGTAACTGGAACTGTTCACACTTGATCAAATGAAATAAAATTAACCTTTGAACAACCCGACCTGAGATAATTACAAGAGACCAGCTTGCTTGTATTGCCAGGGAACAGGATTATCAATGAAATACTCCATCAGCATATACGCCACTTCCTTCCCAGACAATCTGCTATCTCTGTCCCGGTCTGCATCCTCCACTTGTAGCTGTAGTTTCTGCAGACACATATTCTCCAAAAGAGGGCACTCATTCCTCCACCTGCCATACACCAATCTACCATTTGGACCCAGATGGTCAGCAAAGCCATGTGGCACATAACGTCTCTTGTGAGGTGGTATGCTGTCCTCTTGAAGAAGGTGGAAGTTATGAAGTGCCCCAGTGGACAGGAGGATGGATTTACACAACTCCTCACTGCCTCTCATCCCCCGCTGTAAAACTTCAAACCGGCTGCACATAATGCCATAAGCATTTTCTGACATTTGACGGGCTCTGCTAATTCTCAAATTGTAAATGCGTTGAACATGGTCCAAAAACTGCCCTTTAAATGGTGTCATCATGTTTTCAGTCAGTTCAAAGGCATTCACCAACCAGGAAGAACGGCAAATCATCATCAAGACCATTGACAGCACAAGGGGAAGGCAAATTTAACTGGCCAGTGGACATTTTTGACCCTAACTTAGAATGGTGGAATACATTGCCATCACCACGCCTACCACTATAGCCCGATTGAAAAATAATAAAAGAATGCTTAGCATCCACCACAGCCATTGTTATCAAGCTGTGGAATTTTTTGTAGTTCCACAGTCTGGATCCAGAGTGAGGAAATGCCTGCATGAACAGAACAGAGACCAAGGAGTTCTAAAAGGATCCTAAAGGAATCAGAAAGAACTAGTGGATAGATTCTTACCCTAACTTTACTGTGGCGTCCATCAATGGCACCCACACAGTGTGGGATGTCCCAATACGCCTCATATTCGGCTGATACCCTAAGCCACGTCTCCTCATTCAGTTTAGGGTACACAGTGTCTTCCAGAGCAACATATATTACAGTTGTGGTTTCCAAGAGAATTTTAGAGATACACTGATGAGATACCCTAAATAGAAATGACAATGATCTCGCAGAATCACCTGTTGCCAAATATCTGCAAAGAGCATGTTAACGAAACCTCGCACCATTACATTCACAAGCCATGGGAAAGTCACACTGCATCAGGTTACAAACAGACCTCAAAGTAATGCACAGCCTCTCCCCAGGACAAATAAATTTCCTCCAGGAATACTTCTGAAGCACAGGCTCCACCATCACCAAAATTTTGTCGAAACTTCCAGGTGTCATGCGCATGAAATTGTAATACTTTTCAGGATCATGTTCTCTAAGTTGGGGAAGAAGGTTGGCCCACGCACCGCTCGTGTCATGGTCCTGAAATAGAGGTCTAACCCACCACCTTCTGGATTTCTTCACATCACGATGCTTCACATAGCTCTGCCATATACCCAAAACACGCTGCTGCTGCATCCGTGGCAAGCGTTCTGTAATTATTCCGATTAAAAAGATTAACAGGGATCATCACTAGCCAAACACGATACAAGAGAAGTACTAAAATGCCATCGCACTTTGAGGTAGTCTCTGAAAGCGAACTTGCTGCCTCTTCCACCGTAGCATGGCTAGGAGGAGACTTTTCACAGTACTGCCAGACTGCGACATGACGCCTTGAACAAAACATGAATCAAAACATTATGGCACTCTCCGATGTATGCTCCTGATGAACTAAAGCAAAGTTAGAAAAAGTACACATAAACACTACAAAAAAAAAAAAAAAACACTGATGACATGTCACAGAACAAAGCATAGAGAGAAAACATGACCTGACGTGGCCAGCTGACACTGCGAATTTCTGATCGGCTTCTCCTGACCCTCTCAACTTTCGCATTTGGAAACATCACTTTTGGTTTGTTTACCCCAGCAGACGATATCATAGAGGTGCGCACTGCGATACGGCTGGATGCACAGTCCGTTTCGCAGCCCCACCGTCGGGGAGGGTACACGCACAGGGGAGGGCCAGTGTGGGTGGGGGTTCCCAGGAGACGATTGTCCATAATTTACGTAACGGTTATGCCAGCACCAATTTTGCGGCGCGTCTTTGGCAAGTAAATAAATCTGGATAGCAGGTGCTTTTAACATTTATGAAAGAACCAGAGCAAGCCAGAAACGACGCGACAGGTGAAATGACCCGCTCCCCGGCCTCCTCAACTTTTAAGCGCATCTGCGCTTAACAGAAGAAACCACTCATACTTACTGGCAAGATGGTTCCGATGGTTCCGATCTTCTAATTAAATAAATCTCCAACAAGCTTCTTCAAAAGCGACCAAAGTCGGCGATCCAAACACAAACAAGATCAAGAAGACCGTTGAATCCTGGTTGAATCTCGCAACAATGCAGCGGCACTGAGCGGCAGGATACGCGCGAAGGCGAGAAGGCAGTGCCGCCAACGTTTCGCATCGCACGGAGAACGACGTAACCGCGGTGGACAGAGTAATTCATCAGACGATGTTCGGGGGAAAGGCGAGAAAATCCGAAGTTCAGATTTTTTTCATTATCCTTGAGTTTTGTAGGTAATGTGTGGAAAGCGGCGAAAATGGTACCGTGTCATACTGAGAGAGCACACCTGGGGACCTAGGGAGGAAAGCTCTCTACCAACATGCAAACACGAAAACCTCTACCACACTGCCGTCTCGTAGTAAAGGTAGTTATTTTAGAAATCTTTCTTCGCAACGACTCCCAAAGTGGAAAAACACATTTAAAAATCCGCCAACAACGCTTTTCAGAGTGGCCGGGCAGTGTATCAACCCGATTTCAAGTGGTCTCCCAGGTGGTCTCCTGGTCTCATTGTGGCTTCGCCTAGAGTTTAGCTTTGTTTTCAATCATGACCAAAATAATCCAATGCTGTTTTGTAGAAATGCTTCTGGTTAAGTATCATGCTACTTTGTGCTTCATGAAAACCTACAATTATTCCTAAAATACTGGGGCCCTTACTACTAACATTTTTCACCTAGCATAAATGTTGCTAAATCAAATTCGAGAGAACTCCGGCTAGCTGTACTGTATCATGATCTGAGAGATTAGCTATTCTTTGGTCTCAGCGCCTCACGGACGAAAATTGAGTTCTTACAGTTCCAATCAGAAAATTAGTATTGTACTCACCTAGCGTACAATCCTCGGTAGTGCTCACCAGTCCGAAAATGTGCAACACCGACGCTTGAAAACATAACCTCACTTCTTAGTTACATGCCTTGCCGACCGCTGGCCTTGCCGCTGGCCAATTAGGCACGAGCTGGTTGGGTTGGCAAGACCAAAGTACTTCTGGTGCCGTGGATAGCGCCAGAAGACGCCACGACTTGAGAGCCCTCGTGGAAAGCGCGGAAGGCGGATCAGAGTACTCCGTAGAGGCCGAAAACGGAAGAATGTTAGAAATTGTAACGAAAAACGCAGGCCAAAATGCAATTTCTCATACTTTCTCCAGCGTTCTTCCTCTGCCTTGGGACTGGCGACTGCTTACTTCCGTTTCGTGCTTCTCTTGAAACGAGCGCAGGGACAAAGAAAAAAAGTACAGCGGAATCGAAGGAATGAAAAAGAAAAACTAGGCAGGTAGCGACAGCGTCTAACCGTAGCAAGGTAAAACACTATAAGAACTAAACTGAAGGATTGGTCATGGGGGCGGGGGCAATCCTTTGAACCAAAGAAGTACTGGATCCGTCCATCCTGTTTGGACACTTCGCGTTTCCGATTCGTTGTCACTTTCCAGGGCGTGTCCGCCCGGTCTCCGCTGCTTGTTCGCGCGACGGTCTGGCAGCAACCCGACTCTCCTCTTCCAGGATTGGGACGCATGTATTAGCATGATATTACCGGAAATCAAAGGTCTTCAACGGGTGGGTCTGCCGGGTCCCGCTGCCGGCAGAAAGCCTCCGGGTCGGGTCGGGTCGGGTCTGGCGCGTCGGGTCTCACTGGACCCGGCCGGACCCGGCCAAATTCACGCTGGGATCCGGCTTCGAGTCCCGGTGCCGCCGGTACACCGACCCTTCCTTTCTGCTTTTTCAAAATTTTAACCATGACTAGGCACTATAAATGTTTTCTGGAGCCACGGATACGAGTTCAAATGAATAAAAGTGTTCAGGAAGTGGGCTAAAAACGCTTGCTTCTGGCGGGATTCGAAGACGGTTCTTGGCCGTATGTTCCGATGCGATGGAGTCGCAGACGCGCCGAAACGTGCTATATCTGCGAGTATATCCGTCTCTCTCACACGCAAAATACGTCGGACCTGACAGATCCACCCGGTGAAGACCTTTGCTGGAAATCCTGAGGCAAGCAACGCGTGCACTTGCATTTATATTTTTGGAACGCCACACCTGCGACCTGCGTCCCGCTTGGCCGCCCCTGCTTCGCGGCCTTCCGCGCGCCTTCCGCGCTTTCCACGGGGGCTCTCAAGTCGTGGCGTCTTCTGGCGATACCCAGGGCACCAGAAGTTACTTTAGTCTTGCCAACCTAACCAGCACGTGTCTCATTAGCCAGCGGCAACGTATATGCTATACACCTGCGGTGGTGGTGGTGGGGAAGCCCCCCCCCCCCCCCCCCGCCCTCCCGGTTCCTACGCCCATGTTTGGTCCCAACATAGCCCATGCTCCTCGATGCGTCATCCAGGGCCGTCGCCGCCGTATCCGTCCGTATCCGTGCGCTGGCACCGCGCCGCCTGCGCCGGCGGCGTACTGCTCCGAGCACACGCAGAAGTACACTGTGTTGCCTACCCTGCGGGCGCTCGTCGTCCACATCTCGTCTCCCGGCACTTCTGAGCTGACGGCAAGCCGGAAAACGGCTGTGGAAAGCACCATTTCTGTTTGCTGGTGCGAACTTATTTTATGCGGGAGCGAATGCGAATCGGGCTCCAGCTCCCTACCAGTGGCAGTGACTTCGATTAGGGCTGACATAGGACATTCGAGCAGGAGGAGATTTCTTGGGCGTTCCCTGGGGTCTATGCGCAAATCCAGCAGTTCGGGCAGGCTGTTTAGTTCTGATTCCGGCACAGTTATCGCTACTCAGAATTCTGGATTCTGAAACATAGTCTATTATATTTCTCTATGCGACTTTAGTACGGCCACCAGACGTCACCTCTGATTTCTGATGCAGTGCAGTATGCTGGTTTGCCTATCAGCGCCTTTTACGGGCTGCTTTACATATGCGCATGCGCTGTGTTTCGTCCGTAAGACGCTGATAGGCAACGCATACGACTACGCTGCATTGACTGGGACTAGGACACCCGGTACGACCAGAATTGGCAGATTGGCAGCTAAAAGCCATCATTCTTGTTTTTTTTTGGGACACCCTGTAGCATGTCTTGTGTCTCCCTTCTCTCTCGTCCACGAACCTCAAGGAAGTTCGCCGTTCGCAGACGGTGTGAAGGTGTGTGCACAAGCGAGTCCTCACTCGCCATCTCAATGTGATGCTGCCTGCGGCGCATAGCTCCCAGCGCACGCGGAAGCGCAATGTGTTGCCTACCCTCCGGTCGTCCAGTCTTCTGGGCTGCCGTGCCTACAGAAGACGGCACCCTTCTGTGGAAACCACGTACCATTTCTGCTCGCTTGAGCGAAATTTGTTGCGGGTGCGAATCGGATACCAGCTAGCTACCATATCAGTGGCGGTGACTTTGGTTGGGGCTAATTGATTAGAGATGGCCGGCGGTGGCGTTAAGCCTGAAATCGATCGGCGGTGGCGGCTAAAATTGCGGCGGCGACGTGGGGGTGGGAGTCGTGGGGAGGCGTGGGGCGCAGTCACCAGGAGCGGGAACAGACCAAAAAGTAGTCAAACACCGTAGTCGCGGCGCGCCGCCGTCAAATATCCCGCGACGGCAGCGCGGTTGCGCGAGCGACGGCGACGTGGCGTTATCGGCGCGGTGCCCATGTCTATCACGAAGGCCGTTTAGTTCTGGTTTTGTCACAATTTAAGCATCGCAACTCAGACTTTTGGTTTCTGGAAACAATTTAGTCTTTTATCTATGCGACTTCAGTCCGGTCAAGGGGTGGCTGACATTTATCGGTACCACATGACGTCATTTCTGCTGGCACGCAGTCCGACCGATGGTTTGTAAAGGCTTCGGCTAGTGGTCATTTGGCGCCGCTATCTCCGGCGGGCTGATGGACGACATTGGAACAGCGACTGCTCGGATATTTAAAAATATTTTGTTTTCAGCTGCAGTCAATATCCCGCAATTGTGGCAAAATTGTGGACGGCGCTACTCGCAACATGTATCTACTAGACAATGAGCCCGTACGAAATATACGAGTACGTGTTCCCCGGCTAGAGCTCTCTAGCTTGGGCCCGAAAGGAGGCCATTGCCCAGTAAAGAAAATAGCAATCACGAACATCACGGTACTGAATACCCAGCAAACTATGGTCTGTATCAAATTCAGAAGGAGTGTCCAATTGTACTCAACTCTGTACTTGGAAAAAGTTGGGTGGTCAGAAAAAGTCGGTTTCAGATACCTGCTCTAAGAGTGCGTGACTTTCTTGCGTGTGCGTCATTTTCCTTTCTGTACGCCCTAGGTCTGACTCACAAAACTTTGAACTCAACCCCAAATTTTACATATTTGACCTTGCCGTAAGATCAATTTTATGAACTGTTGGCGTTTCAAGTTCTTTGAATGTAGCCGCATAGGTAGAAAAACTCGCTCGAGGCGCTAGCAGTATAATACCATGATATGGGTCTAAAAATTTGTTATTTCCACACCTATCCCCGAAATGCGTTTGCCGTGCTCCTGAGTCCAAAAACCAAATTCTTTGGTCAATTTCTTCTGTTTTGGGGGAAGGGGGGGGGGAATTAATTGACCAACTTTGGACTGCTGTGGAGCAGCCTGAACGTTTGGTCGCAGAGTTTCACAAGTCGCCAATCGATAGGGTGGACCTTGGGCTACAAACCTGTGCTTTTGGACATTGTTTTAGGTCCACGTCTTCCCTGGCCCAAAAATACCGTAGACGTCCAGAATAATCCCCTTTTTGCAAGACCAAATTCCCTTCTGAACAATTGATTCAAGATCATTTCTTGGCAAAATATGTGTTTTGTATCCACAAAACGGAACTAGTAAAATCTATTCCCACAGGGTCGCTTACCAAAATTGAGCACGTTGCTGGAACATCGCTAAATAGAGTGAGCAGTTGAAACATCGCCGTTTATAAGCGAGCTAGAAGGCTGGATCGCTCTACCAGGTGCATTAGCCCCTGCATTAGCCCCTGCATTAGCCCCGGCAACGCACTATCTGCATCTCTTACTGGCTTGGTCAGACGCGTGAGACAGAGAGGGAGATAGTGCGTTGCGGGACTGACTAAAACCAAAACTGGCCGGGGATAATGACACACCTGGTACTGGTACTTTCTCAACATCGCTCTAACAAGAGCGAGAACTCCAGCTGTGGGGTTTCCAGTCGTTTCGTCTGCTGATACTCGTTTCGACCGCTCCGCGCCCCCGCATTGCCTCCGAGGGCGAGGATAGGGGGGGGGGGGGTAGATAGGCCCCCGCAACACATCCCAGGCCAATAAGAACGGCACCCCGTCTTCGGAGCAGGCACAGTTCGACTGACTCCGCAGCCATGAAGCTCCCCATCACCGGTCTGCTTGCTCTGGCTGCCGCCCTAGTAGCCAGCGTCCAAGCTCACCACACTCCTCAGCACATTGGGGTGGACGAGGAGGTGCTGCCCGCTGCCTATCTCCAGCGACAGCAGCTCATCTACCCGAAGATTGTGGCTCTCGAGAACGCCCCCGCCGTGCAGGCCAACCATTACCACATCGTCGCGGACGAGGAAGGGTATCCCGTCGGTTACCTCCCGCACCAGGCTGTCCACCCCAAGATCGTGGCCCTCGGGGAATCTCCCGCCAGCTATGTCTTCGAGAACACCGACTCCATCCCGACCCTCCCCTTGGCCTACCAGCTGCAGAAGCCTGCCCGCAACGCTGGCAGCTACGAGTCATAGCTACGACGTCGGTCCAAACGCTCCAAGTACAGGGCCGGATACCCGCCTTTGGAGATGCCCATTGTGCGCTGGGAATGGGCGGTGAACTTTGGACTCACAGACGGACCGCTGGCACGCTGACTAACTTGAGGTGATTGTCTAATCGATCATGATTTTTTTTCCTGGCCGTTGTCTCATGTAACGACATAACACTGGAAACGAAAAACCCACTCGTTCGTGTTCAGTGGTTATGTGAATTGCATTCGATCACTACCTGAATAATTTTATTTCAACAGCTTGTGAGAATCTGTCAAAAATGTGCACAGCAGCGGTTTTGTTCTGTCTGTACTGCCGTACCTAAATAAATGAAAGGAGTGTATCAGTGTTGTGCCTCGTATTATTGACATCTCTATTCTTAGGAAGTGTTCTCAATCGGGTGGGTAGGAATTTGAAGTCGTACTTCTGCGCTGATGCCGGTATTCGAAAATCAGCCGGCCGAAACGACACCACCGGTTTCGTTGGCCGAGCCAACGCAACTGTCGCACTGAGCGAAATGATTCGGCGTACGGACCAAATGTTTGGCTATCAGGCCTGAAGTGGGATCAAATAAAACACTTCTGACGTAGGGACGAAAACTTCGGACGTCGTCACTAAAGCGTTAGTGACGCCGTCCGAAGTTTTCGTCCCTGCGTTCAAGTTTTCGTCCCTACGTCAGAAGTGTTTTATTTGTTCCCACTTCAGGCCTGATAACCAAACATTTGGTCCGTACGCCGAATCATTTCTCTCAGTGCGAGTGCCGGCGGCCCATTTTTTTTCGTCCAGCCCTCTGGTTGCGCATTGACGTCCGTCACGGAATAATACAAAAATCGTACGGTTTCGGACGAATATAGCTGTAGTGTTCGCGACGCACTGAAAAGCTAGGCAACACATACATTATATGCCGTTCTGACTCTGACACTAGGATATTGTAAAGTTACGGTTGTGGACCAAGGGCGGATTTGGAGAGGGGGGGGGGCAACAGGTCTTTTGCTCCCCCCCCCCCTCCCCACCCGATCTTAGATCCGCTCCTGTTCTGGACTGGAAAGGAGACACAAGGACTGCTGGGATCAAGAGGACTTCAATTAGTCAAACCAAGGACGGTACAGGAGGTGCTCCTCGTAAGCGCCCTACGAGGCATGCCGGCCCCTGGTGGCTAGCGCAGGCGCGCTGGACTACCTGGTCCGATTGCAGAAAGGCGCTGGGTTCGAGGATAGCTCGCTTGTCTCTAGAACACTACATTATGCATAACGATTTTCTTCAAGGCAGACAGACGCGTATAATTAGTAATGTTGTGAATTCAGGTTTGGGGGAAACTTCAAAGAAATAAAGAAAACTTAGTCTTGACAAAAACTGTTCACATTCACATTCGCGGTAAACAACATATTCATACACAAGTTCACATTGGGTTGCAGTGCAGGGCCACATACGGCTATGGCAAATTGTGCGGGCGACGGTATGTGAAATACCATGTCTCAACAAGTGAAGTGAAAAATCAATAACGGGTCACCTCTGGAACCGTTGTGGGTCATGGGCCCATATCTTCACGTGATCCACAGTTGATTTTCTATCATACGTAGCATCGTAAAACTGGAGTGAAATAACAATAGAGTACTCCGGTGAAGCGCGAGACGGAAGTAAGAAGTCGTAACAAAGAAGTAGAAAGAGAAATAAACCAGAACCAGTAAATGGGAAGCGCAGTAGAGAGCATCTCTGCGTGGAACATCACCGCGCGGCCCGAAGAGGCACGTCTATTGTCATTTGAGCGCTGAATTTTAGCTATGAATGAACCTACTAAATGTTCGGATCAGCGACAGCTAAGCCTATCCGAAATTTTGACGTGGGTCGATCAAAGCCAGAGCTTGCGCTCATGAGGGGTCGGGGGGTCGGGTGGCTACTTTTCGGTGTGCGTCAGCAAATGTCCTCGCAGTGTGCTGGACTGGTTGAACGCCTTCTTGCAAACGGTGCATTTGAAGGGCTTCTCGCCCGTGTGCGTACGCAGATGCCTTACTAGGCTGGAATCTTGGCTGAAAGACTTCTTGCAGACGGTGCATGTGAACGGCTTCTCTCCAGTGTGCGTACGAAGATGCACCCCCAGAGTACCCTCAGTCCTAAACGCTTTAGTGCATACTGTGCACTTGAACGGTCTCTCTCCAGTATGTGTTCGAAAGTGACTCTTCATTGCCTCTTTCGTTCTGGACCTGTAAGTGCAAACGCTGCACTCGAACGGCTTTTCGCCAGTGTGCAGTGTCAGATGACTCGTCAGACCAGCCACTTGCACAAATCTCTTTTTGCACACGCTGCATTCGTACTGCTTTTCTCCCGTGTGCGCCTTGGTATGCACGTCGAGGGCAGGTATCCGACTAAACGTTTTACTGCAGATACTGCAATGAAAGTTTTTCTCGCCCACATGAACTTCTACCACATGCCTTCGCAGATGGGCACTCTGGGAAAACGCTTTTTCGCAAACGGTGCACCTGTACGGCTTCTCGCCCGTGTGCGTTCGCAGGTGAGCTCGGAGGGAACAGACAAATGAAAATCTTTTCCAGCATACATTACACTGGAAGTTCTTCTCGCCCGTGTGTATCAATAGATGACCTTTCAGAGACTGCTCTACGGCGAACGCCTTCGTGCAGACGCTGCACTTGAAAGGCTTTTCGCCCGTATGCTTCCGTGTGTGGTCTTCCAGCGATCTCTTTTTCTTATACGAGGCGTTGCAGATCGTGCACTTGAAGCGTTTCTCGCTCATATGTGCCTGCAAGTGCCTTCTCGGGGCACTGTCGTCGTTGAGAGATGAATGTGAGTCGTCCTGCACGTCATGGACTCGTGGTGCTGCCTTATCCTTGGACATGTCGGCTCTTGAAGACACCTGGGCCGCGCTCTGGAACAGTTAAATTATACTCAGTTGTGCAAGTGAGCCAGCGCAAGCAAAGGACAGCTTCAGGAAATGCATTGTCCATCCAAAGCCCCAGTTTCGCTACTCAAAGACGCCTGTCCTAGCGTGTCAGTCCTGTCGGTTGCCTACCTACCAGGCGCTCGGTAGCAGCGTAGGCTGGGCGGTGAATGCAATGCTCTCACTTTAACGCTCGCCACGGGTAAACCGTTTTTCCGCAGCGACTTTTTCGCTTAGGACTATCGAGGTAGGGTCGGGGCCACCCGCCGTCACGCTAGCCGTGCTTCTACCCCCCACCCAAAATGGGCGATATTGGGGGTCGAATTAAGGGGTGAGTTTCGGCATTTTCGATGGTTTCGCGGCTCTGCAGCAAGAACGGGAGGTCGAATCGTGTTGCAAATTTGAGGGGTGGTGCATTAGAAGTGCCCCCAACGATCCGCAGCCCCAAACCAGTTGCAGCCCTATCTGGGGTAGCAAGGGGTGGCTGGGGGTAGCTACCCCCATGTTTAGGGCTGAAAATTTTAAGGGCCGGATTTCTTGACGGGAGATTGATGTTCCACCCCTCGTCCACCTCTGGAAAAATTCTCTGGCCCCTCACTACCAAAAAGTGCCCCAACAAGCAAATTTTCAAAAATTGATTTTCATTTTTTAGGGATTGCTCGTCAGGGGTTGGTGCTAGCGGGATGCGATTTGGTGTGCAGGTAGCCGGGGCCAGGGGGCTTGAACTGCGACCATTGCTTTCCACCTCCCAAACCTCCCCCTTTAGGGGGTGGGGGTAGGTTGGGGTGGGGGTGGGTTGACCGATCGTGCGAATTTTGACGTCAGCATGACGAGGGCCATCATTTGGTCCTGCTCACCAAAAATTTTGAAAGTTAAGCTAATTCAAAGGTGTTTTTTGGACCTTTTTCGGTCGAAATTTCCACCCCGCCGCAGTCAAACAGCCACCCCCTCCGAATGGGGTGGCTTCCGGATCTGGCACTTTGGAACCTTCAAGTACAACTATGGGGGCAAGTCCATGCAAACAGCAACTTCCTAGCTTGAAAAACGTAGAAATGGCAAGCATCGGAAAATTTGGGGCGCTAATTTTGATGAGTAGTGTAGAACTATCATTATGCTATATAGATATTGACGTTATGTGATTTATATAGTAAAACCTGCCACCACATTCATGAGTCTGGGCGCTAGCCGAGTGGTCTCATTTAAAGTGGTCTCATTTCAATATCACTTCCAAAACAAAGCGTGACCCATTGCCTGCCTGGGTCAGGCGACGCACTCAGGTGACGCGGAGCCGAAAGTGCGCCAGTAGCACCATTATGCCATTAGCGAGTGACCACTCCACACCCGGCCGCCGACCACGAGTCGCCGGCCAGTAACCACCTCTGACCTCGTGACCTCGTGGTCGCCGATCATCCAGCCACTGGCCACTCTAGCCATATTAGTTATCAATTTAGAGCCTGACTGAGCCATAGAGTAATAAACACTGCGTGGTAGAGTGGAAATGGTCCCTTTTTCGTGAAGCCGAGACCGGCAGCTGGGCTGGGGAGACGAGTGCGCGCTTCGGGTGTCCCCGGCAGTCTTTCGGGACGCTCCGTTCGGGTTCCGTGCGCGGGCGGGTGCTGCTGGAGTCTGGAGTGGCGAGGTGTGGCGTGGCGGAGCGCGGGGGTGAGGCGGGGAACGGTGGGGACGGTGCATTGCCGAGTTTGAAATCCCGCGCGCCATCTTCGGCTGCCCTCCCTTCTTCGGGTCGAGCTGCACCGCCCGAAGTCTGCCGAAGCGCGCACTCGACCCAAACTTTTTCGCACCTCCGCCCGGTCCCGACCGTAATAAAGCGGCTTCACCCTGGTCTGTGTTAGGGGATAGGACGTTTCCACTCTACCACGCAGTGCTTATTACTCTATGGACTGAGCAACGTCCTAGAACATCTGGTCACCGTCTTTAGGCTTCCTTCAGAAAACTAGATTTGTACTGTGGGATCACGTAGCGTACCGTGGAGTTGGATCACCTCAATGGTTGTACAGGGCCGTAGCCAGACTTGGGTTTCGGAGGGGGATATGTCGCGCTAATTGCCTACATTCAGGCTTTGTTATGCGGTTTGCCTACCCCGGTCGCCGGTTTCCGCTTCCCCCCCCCCCCCCCCCCTGCCGGGTACGGCAAGTCCGACAGTTGGACAAAAAGTAGGGCGCTCCTTTAGAACATACCAACGTATCTACAATATAAAGGAACTGTGTGTAGTTTCAAATACCGAGTCTCTAACAACCAATCCCCTCTACTTTCAACCCCCCTCCCCCTTCCTAACGTTATGTTTTACAAGATGATAACTACATGGTCCACATATGACACGCCATATGCCAGAAGTGCGGACGCTAGTGGCACAAAAACGGCCTAAATGTGCACTAAAGAACAAGAACGATTTTTTGACAGAATCCTATAGCTAGAGAAACGCTCTTTTCACCCAGATAAGAAGCCACGCGAAATTTTTAGGTCGCCATGCCGAAAGTAGGGGTTGCATATGTCTCAGGGGCGATTCATCTCGGGAACCAGAAGAGATATCGTCGCCGTTCGAACGGCATTGTAATCGGCATCACTTAGTAAACGACCAAACTTTCAACCTTATATCTGAAAAATTGCTGGGTACACAGACATAATGTGTTTTTATTTAACAAATTCAAGATTTCTACAAAATAGCCCTAACGTGAGATACCGTTTTAATATTGTAAGGAGATGCACTATTTCATTGTCTTTTCAGGGGTGCCTTTGGATTTCCTTCGATTGCATTGGTACTTGAGTTACATCGATCTGAGTGGTGCGAGGCGACTGCCGATCGAGTCGGGCAGGGGGCGGCGTGCGGCCTGGCCGCTGGGCCCCGTAAGCGTAGGCGCCCGGCCTACGGCAGGCGGCGGCGGCCGGCCAGGAGCTTCCCTAACAGATTTAGATCCCAGCTTTAAATTCCACATGGATTGTTGGCAATTTCCATCTGGATTTGCTTCTTTCCAGATGGGTTTTCCATTTCCAGATGGGTTTTGAAAATTCCAGATGGATTCAATGGAATCCACAATGGAAAAAGACTTCCATCTGGAAAATTTGGTTCCCACAAGGCCTTTTTTCCACTGTGGAAATTTTCCAGAGTGAAAATAATTTCCCACAATGGAAAATATATTTCCATCTGGAAAAGGGGTGGGAAAAAGCTTCGATTCCATACAGTATTTTCAATACTGAAAATGATAAATCCATCTGGATTCCTAATTCCATTCCAAATTCAACTTCATATAAAATCCAAAGTTTTTGTAATAATGGATTGAAATTTGAAGTGTAGGATCTCCGCACAAAATTACTAGGGCCATTTTAATTTCGCTGAAATCGGTGACCTAAAATCGGGTATCTCGAGAACGAAAGGAGATAGAGAAAATCTGACAGCAGATTTGGAACAGGCTCGGTTCTGACGTCCAAGAAGTGACTTCAAGTGTTATTGAAAGTGTTCAGTTTCGCAGGGAGACTGAATTTTTTTCCATCTCCAGCTACTTTCCAATATGGGAAATTCCTAATACCAGATCCAAGTTATGGATTTCACACAGGGATGAAGTGAAATCCACATGTACAATTTGTACAATATATTTCAATACCCATAATGGGTTTTTAATTTCCAGATGTAAAATGTTCCAATTACCAGATGGATTTTGTCCATTATGGAAAATTAAATCCATATCTCAAATTTCCATATCATTTTTCCAGATGGAATTTAAAGCTGGGATGGTAGGTGTAAGCGAGGCGATCGTAGTGTAAGGCCTCAGCTTTCCGACTGAGTTGGTCATTTTGACACGACAATTCTGGTGCCCTAAGTACGTGGAACGAACCTAGCGTGCCGGTGTTCTACAGGGTGTTCATTCTCGTTTGGGATAAAAAGATAGAGTGGATAGGGCATGCGAAGGGGATAGTGGGCTAGTGGGCAATCGCAATTTCTCGCGTTATTAGATGTTTGTGCCCGCTAGTCCATTGGTACAATTGATCCCCTTCGCATGCCCTATTCACCCTATATTTTTGCCCCAAACGAGAATAAACACCCTGTAGATAGCGCTAGAATTGTTGTATCAAAATGACAAACAAAGCATCGGAAAGCTGAGACCTTACACTAAAATTGCCTCGTTTACAGCCATTATCTAATTCTGTTAGGTAATGAGCAGGAGATCGTTAAATTATCTTGGGAAGTTATTGCAACCTTTAAAACCTGAGTAGTCAAAGATTATAGCACTTAATCATACACAAGCGTAACAAAATAATGAAATTGAACTAAGTTTTTACTCGAAAAACAGCAATCTAATGCTTCATGTCATGTTTTCGATGCGTAAATTTTTACCGAGCGGTATTGTACCGGGTGTCCAGGCTAATACACTGCAGTCGGATGGGTGGCCTACCCTTGACTCTGCAGGCGCAACGATGCAGGCGGCTCCCGGCGGGAGACAGCGAGCGTGACGAGTCGAGCTGCGGCCAGCCGAGACCAGCAGGAGAGCCGGGCGAGCCGAGCGACTGGAAGTGCGCACAGCCTCCCCTCCTCACTCTATCCAACTCCTCTGCCAGCGCCGCTTTGCGTCGTCTACTCCTGGCGCCTGGCTACGGCTGCCGAACGGGGGCTGAAATTGGCCCGTCCGTCTCAAATTTTGAAATATCTTAAGGAACATGTGATTAGGGTGATGTCGGTCCGGAGAGCGCTCGGCATAAATTCTGCTAGCCTGCCGCCCATTCCCTCGCGCCTCGCCTTAAATCATAACCATTTCTGCCATTTCTTCGTTTGTCAACAAGTGCGGCTGCGCTCCCTCCGCCATGGTTGAGGTTCACAGTCAACACTGATGTCTGCTACCTCTTTAGCGTTTTGGTTTCGATACGCAAATGTTGTCTCCCGCTGTCTCCCGCCGGGAGCCGCCTGCATCGTCGCCCCTGCAGAGTCAAGGGTAGGCCACCCATCCGACTGCAGTGTATTAGCCTGGACACCCGGTATATATACGCCTGGTATTAATTTGGCTTGGCTTCTTACCTCCGATATAAGTGGACAGTTTCAGATTTCCCATCTTCGTAAACCGTTTTCCCAGCCCAGGAGTGGGCTTCGAACTCCGCGCGGAGCTATATGCTGTAGGCCGGGGCCGGGCGCTCACGGGGCCCAACGGCCACGGGCCACGCCGCACGCCGCCCGGCGCAATCGGCAGTCGCCTTGCACCACTCAGATCAATGTTACTCGAGAGTCAATGCTATCAGAGCAACACCAAAGGTACCACTGGAAAGACAATGATATAGTGCACCTCCGTATATTAAAACGGTACCTCATATTGGGACCATTTTGTGGAGATCTTGAATTTGTTAAATTAAAACACATTTTTATTTGTGTACCTCGCAATTTTTCAGATAGAAGGTTGAAAGTTCAGTCCACTACTATCTAAGTGATGGCGATTACAATGCCGCACGAATGGAGACGATGTCTTATCTAGTTTCCGAGATCTGTATTGCCCCTCAGGCATATGCAACCCCCATTTTCGCCATGAAGACATAAAAATTTCGCGTGGTTTCTTAGATGGTTAAAAAGAGCGTGCCGAGTTCCGAAAAATCTTACCAGGATAAAGGCAACACAGTTTATCACTGCTTTGGGTGCTCACGCTCACTGCGCACCAAACTCGAGGGGTTCACAACTCCAGTCAATACACATTCTGAAAAATAAAAAAACGAATTGGGATTATTCCGCAAAACAGCACTAGAAGTAGGTGTATGCTACATTAGGGCGGGAAACAACGTACAGCGCCATTAATGATCTAAAATTTCAAACTTCTGAAAATTAGATGCGACAGCCTGACACAACTTTGTATTCTAAATTGCAATACAAAATTGTTACTGTAGGTAGTAGTAATGCAATCTTTATGAAGGCTAATTTTGCAATAACGGGCCTGTTATGGCTTTGTAGGGAGCATTTCACTCTCTGAGATTTTCACTTTCAGGGGCAATGAACCGCCTTATTGCAATTTTGAAAACAGGGAATCGGTGTACAGTTTAAGGGGCAGAGATGTGGGCCTCTCGACAGAACTTTCGGTCCATTCAATTTACCTTTTTTAACGGTAGTAATCGCAGTTGGGCACAGTGTGCTAGAAATGTGTTTGGACAGAGTTGTCGGTTACCAGAGTAGCGAACGTATCTCGGCGGTACCTTCCCGACTGACTGGCGTTGGTCCACGGTGCCCGCACAGCCCAGATAAAACTGCGGAGAGGGGGAAAACTTGCTCCGAAGCGGAACCGGTCCCTCGGGGTCCAGCACCCGAAAGTGGGTACACTGTTAAATCCTTTCGAAGCACGTTTAACCGTACCCGATAGGAAGAGGTTGGTAGAAACATAGTTGTGTCTACGGATTTAACGTTAACGTTATCCTACCTAATCAAGTCTAGGGCCTATATTATGTTCGTAAACGTATGTTTCTTGGTTTCATGTCCGTAAGCCTCTTGTGACATTTTGACAGTCAACGTTCTGTCGACGAAAATCGTAAACAAGCTTACCTATCAAATTGTTTGCCTGTCCTTCCGGGGCGTCGAATGGGTTACCTAACCTGTCGGCACCGAGCTGTTTGGTACCCCACTGCCACTGGCCCGAAAGTTCTCCTCCTCCGAAACCGGTGACCGGGGTAGGCAACCCGCATAACAAACACCTGAATGTAGGCAATTATCGCGGCATATCCCCCTCCAAAAACCCAAGTCTGGCTACGGCCCTGCGCCGTAGGTATAGTGATGCTGGAAATAGTGTTATGCATCGGGCGGGCACAGCCGGGCTTGGCTCGGTCGTCGCCCATAACTGAATTCTTCTGTCTCTGTCTACTCGTAAGAAACTAGTGAGTGCGAGAGAGACAGACGACGCTCGCTCATAGCCTTGCCGTGCCATGTCCGCCCGATGCAAAACACTAGCTGACAAGGCGAAGTGCGCAGTCACGATACCCCGCGCCAAGAGTGCTGTCCAGCGGAGTATCGCCGCTCTCTCGTTCCAGCGCGCCGGACGCCTGGGAGGTAGACCACCCAGTCTGCATACGCGTTGAGCGGGCGTGCCTACCCAGCCTCTAACGGGCGCTCGAGTACCACAATTCCCTGACCTAACCCTTTGCTCTGGCCGAGAAGGTCATCTTTTCCCCGACAAAGCGTCCGCGCCTCTGACGCTGCCAGACACAGTCACTCCCACATGCCCGAGCGCGTCCGAAGGTGCACTTTGACGACCCCAGAACAGGAAGAAAGAACGTTTCGCAGCATTCGGTGCAATTGTAGTGCTTCCCCCATGTGCGTCCGTAGGTATAGTTTGAAAACCCATTAATTACAAGACAGTGCGAGCAAATGTATTGTGTGGCGAGGAATGTCCGTGTACCTCAGGCAACAGGATGGTTTATGGTTGGTTGGTTGATTGAGTTCAAGTGTTCAGACATGCCCCGGTTCTCATAGAACCTCTGCCATGTGTAAGATTTACCTTTAACATCAAACAAGTAGATACGCCTAGATTTTCAGGCCAGGTTTTGAAAGAAATTATTACCGGTCCTCAAAAACTAGAAGGACCATAGGCTTTCAAATATTTGAAAGCTGAATGGGGTGTTCAAAGCAAAACGTTTTCTGTTCGCAAATGAATAATTATGGATAGGAAAATAGAAGTTATCGGAGAACACAGCTGAACTACACTGCATTTACTTTACCTCGTGCCCCGTGATCATTTTATCACCCGTATTTTAAACTGAAAAAAAATAAATAACTAGCACAAGTTTCATTAACTATGGTGGCATGCTGCGTTATTACAATTACAGATAAAAACTTAATAAGTCAACCATATTGACTCAGTTTGGGTGTAATTCACTTTGCCGACCATAGGCACAGTGCTGACGTACATTTTTCTCATTGCTGACCTCCTTTTTTGTAGGTAGCTAACCTTGTCTAACCTAACACAACCTCGCCTAACCTAACCTACCCCGAGCCAAAACAGTGGGTCGGCAAAGAGGAAAAGATAGGTCGGCACTATGCCTGGTCGGCAAAGTTGATTCTTACGCTTAGTTTGGACTGGAAATCTCATCAGCATTCATTTGGCAATTACGAGGGATTGTTAATTAAATTCTCCTGCTGAGAAAAATATTGCTTTAGCTTGGTTTACTCACCCAAAAAAATCTGATTGTAATGTGATGCTGTTGAAATTGGAATAGTCAGCAGCGCGTGCAGTCCAGTCTTCTAGCCCTGCTAATAAAAAAAAATAGTTTAAGTTAATCTACATATCTTCCAATACCGGAAGTATCTCTATTTCTCGCTTGCTTACCTCTAGGGATTTCCACAAAGCAATCTTCTCTTAATATGAGAATACCCCACGCCCAAGCAGCAAGCGGCCTGGCTGGTACATCAGGGCAGAGCGCAGCATAAACGCAGCTGCCCCCACCCTACCGCACCCGCCTGCCTGGCCTCACTATCCCTCTCCCTCTCTCTCACGCGCGCAGCTGTGTTTGTGTGCGTGTTGATCATGTGGTTCTCAAGTATATCTAACGATAACTCTAATAAAGGTCCGTCAAATGGGTTGCCTGCGTCCCCGGCGACTTGCAGTTCACATCTCCATTCCTACAGGGGCGTCGAATGGGTTGGGTTGCCTACCCACCAGGCGCCCAACAACGATGCTTGCCGTCATCGAATAGAGTACTCCGGAGAAGTCCGAAACTGAAGTAGATTCTCCAACGTTTTGAGGTCGGCTCATGGTCGAACCGGGTCTCGCTGCGCGAATTTTAACTGTCTCCGCTCGTGAAATATGTTTGTTATTCGAGTCCAAACTAAGCGCGGCGAAAAGCTCAGCGTGCCCCCCCCCCCCAGCTGAAATCCTGATTTGATCCCGCCACGACACGGGGCTGCAGCGGCCGCGACGCGAGCGGGGTGGCGGGGACGGGAAGTCTTTACTCCCTAGAGTTCCTTAGAGTCGGCTGAGCTCAACCGCTCCGCTGCTCAGCTCGGATGCCTCTGCACAGTTAGCCCCGCGCCCTCCCCTTTACCTCCCCTGGTCCTCGCTCCCCTCCCTTCTTACGTGTTATATCGCAGTGCTCGGGAGGGATCGCCCTGCGGCCAGCCGGAGCAGGCAGACAGCCTCCCAGGCAAACAAAGGGGTCGCGGCCACGGGGTCGGCATTCGGATCCAGCCTCAAGCAGCCGCCGGCAGTCAGTCAGCCGACGGCCGCCGGAGACGTCGCGCCGCTTTATCGGGGCCATCAACACCGTCGTCGTCGTCTGTGTGCGTCGTGACCGCCGCTACCCTGACGGGGCGTCATCGCCGAGCTACCTAGCACGCGGACTACATCGACCAGGGCATTACTGAGTACCACGGCCTAGGGAGGTGTGCGCACCATGTCGACGTGGGCGTCCAATCACAACAGCGCCGGTCTGCTGCAAGGCACCTACCAGCTTGACCACCGTCTCGAGCACAATGACGAGAACAGACGCAGCCTCCTGGGCCCCTACAACAACCGCGAGTGCAATGACCAGGGTGGCGGATACTCTGGTGCTCCTAACGTTTTGGGGCCCTACAACAGCCAACGTTATTTCCTTCGTGACAACCGGCCTACCCTGACGGACTCCAGTATTGACGACCGACACAAAAAACTCCCCAACCTACTGGACCTACGCCTACAACAGCCCGGTGACCGCTTGAGAAATGTGCCCTGTCTCATTGATCAGAACCCTAGTAACCACAGAGAAAATCGTCGTCCGGCATTGAGCCCTTCGCAGGTTGAGCATTGTGACGAACGCGACCACCGAACCGAACTTGGTTACTATCGACGGAAACATGCTGGCCAACCTGATGAATACGGAATCCGTCAGAACTGCCGGAGCCATCTCCGGCGTCATAGCCATCCTGATAATCGGCCAAGTCTCTTGGGCTCGTACCGTCACGACCATGGTGACCAACTTGACAACCGCGAAAACTGTCTTGGGCACCCCTACGATCGCGAGCACTATGACCAACGTGACGATCGCTCCAGCCTCATTGTCTCGTACCGTGACGGTCACGGTGACCAACTAGACAACCATGGGAACCGCCTGGGCCACTCCTACCATCGTGACCAGTGCGGCGATCGTTCCATCCTCTTGGGTCTTTGCCATCAGGATCGTGGTGATAATCAAGGAAATTTACGTTTGCGAGGTTTCCAACGGGGCCAAGCGCTGGAAGGAGAACGGCACCCGGAATCTGACTGGCGCTGCGCAGCAAGCAGGCAAAGGTAATTTAACACCGTGACGGGGATTTCCTAATTAGTAAGTTTTATACCATCGTGGAAAACCACTAGCCGCGGGTATAGGACTCCCCCCCCCTCCCCTCATTGACATTTTCAGCAATACCCCAAATAACGGAAGTCGAAGAACTAGAAAATAAGCTGGTTTGAAAAGTTTTGATGGCGCATATTCGATCAGTCTCGAAATCGACCGCAAACGCAATCCTAGTTGGTCTGGAGGGTATCATAAAGTACGTCCGGGTCGAAAGACGACGGGGGAGAGGGGTGTCCCCGAAAACGGACATTAGGGGCCGTACCCATACTACGTGACCTATTTGAGGCCACTTTTAGACCCCCCCCCCCCCCATGTGACCTACCGTGGTATTGCTCCGACCCCCTCCCCCCTGTATTCACGTAGTATTTCTATAAAAGCCGATTTCTCGTATTTCGTCAAAAGATGCATGCGGTTTTGAAAAGAAAAAAATTCTGTAAGAAACGCCAGGCAGCCGCGCCAGGCAGCCACGCAGCCACGCGCAACTCGTCTCAAGTCACCGTAGCGGCGCGTCCAAGACTCGCCAAAAATTGGCAACAAAATAGCGTTTTGTGAATACTACGTGACTTGCCCCACGCCCCCCTCCCCCTTAGTGACCGACCGTAGTATTTTGTCAACCCCCTCCACCCCCCTAAAACGGTCACGTAGTATGGGTACGGCCCCTTAGTGGACGAGGGATTGGGGGGAGGGGGGGGGGGTCGAGCCCGAAACGGAAGTATCTAAGAAGTCGTAAGAAGCAGAATCCTGGAGTAAATGTGATAAATCACGTAAATTTTTATGTGCAGTGGTGTTCCGAATACTCAATGTCTCATACTTCCCCTCCGTTCTTCTTCTTCGTTACGTCTTCTTACTTCCGTTCTGAGCTTCTCCGGAGCACTCTTCATGCAAAAGAATAGCGCAACGCGAACGGAGAAGGGGATCCATTCTTGTGACTTTTTCTTGGTTTATAATCGTTTATAGAATATATTATTACTTACAAGGGTTCAATCATGGTGTATTGCCATATATTATGGTGTATGACGGTTACCATCTTGAAAGCAATGATTCATTATTCGTTTACTCGACACCTAAAAATGCGTAAACTGTCGCTTAAAATTGTAATTTCGAACTTTTTCTTGTGTAAAAACGGACGTCAAGAGAGGGGGTTTGGGGGAAGTGGGGGGGGGGGGGTCTTCAAAATCGGATAGAAGCGGACGAAGAGGGTTGGGGGGGGGGGGGGGGCTGCGTTGGGCAAAATGAGTGGACGTACTTTAGGGACCGTACCCTACTACGTGACAGATTTTAGGCCATTTTTTTTACCCTCTCCCCGCGACGTGGATAATCTAACCTTCCCATGTATTTAAGATAGGGCGTAGTATTTGGCTCCCCCCCCCCCCACTTAGTAGCGGTCCACGTTTTTAGGGCGTAGTATTTGGCTCCCCCCCCCCCCCCTACTTAGTAGCGGTCCACGTTTTTAGGGCGTAGTATTTGCCCCCCCCCCCCCCCCCACTTAGTAGCGGTCCACGTTTTGCAGAGCCTGTCATTTCGTTCCAAGTTGACATTGACAGTTCACTTCATGCTCTCCCGTCGTTTCCGATAAGAGTAGAAACGTACGCAAACCGTTATTCTTAGGTTCCAGCCTTACTGAAAAAGACACCAGTCTGAGAAGTCGATATCTCAACGACTTCGACCCTTAGAAAATGCCATGGCGTGTACCCCTGCAAGCCATTGTTATAACAGAGATTCAAACAATGGCCCTTTCAGTACCGAAAACGCCTGCAAACGTTTGCGCGTGTAATTTTTCGTTGTTTCTGGCGACTGCGTTCAGCATTAAACCATTTTTGGTAAAAAAAATCCGTTTTATAAATTCTTATTTTTAAAAAAATGGCTTGCAGGGGTAGGCGCCATTGCATTTAAAGGGTTGAAGTCGTTGAGTTATCGTCTTTCTCAGTCTGGATGTTTTTTCGAAAAGTCTGGAACATTAAAAAACAGCCCCGCGTTATTCCTTTTCGGGCACGACCGGAGTACGACAAAGTGATCGTTAAAACGAGCCCTTTTTCAGTTTTTTTTTCTTTTTCGAATTTTTGGCACTTTTAAGGGGTTGATCTTAGTCGCGGCGGTCATTTGCGGAACCCCAGAGGCCATCGCTTACGCTGCCGATCAGTTTTGGAACCGCTTTACACTCATTCAAAAAATACCACCCACCCCCTCCAAAATTAAGGGGTGGTCGGAGAGAGTGTGAAATTCAATATTTGGCTGTTTTAGTGACCCTTAACGCTTCGTAATTTTGCCAAATTTCTCTCTTCAAATGGGTTTTAATGATCCCGTTCATGACGATCTTGGACAATATTTCATGGAAGGGGGTGGGTTGGTTCATCCCCTTAGAATGAATCAACGAAGTTGCTGTTTTGGGACCTCCGACAGAGACCCTTCCTCAAATTTGAACTCTCTATGTCAACTTGGAACGGAATCACAGGCTTTGCAATACGTGGACCGCTGAATAAAATCTCATGTGTATGTATATTTCTCAAAGGCATTGGAGAATGTTTCCATTGTCAGTCTCGAGTTCGCGTTCTGTAATGTTATTTGGTTTTATTTCAGCGGAGCTCTTGCCAATCACAACCAGGTCAGGGACAAGGAGTGTGGTGCGCCAAAGCATGAGACAGGCGCATTACTGCCTACACCCAAGCTGAAACACAAGGTGAAGCGTCGCTCAAAACCGGCACCTCCCTCAGCTGCCCTCAACGCAAAGCATGCCTCAGAAACAAGAAGTGTTCAAGTTAGCCAGAACGAGATATTCTGTCCCCCCAAGACCACCACGATGACAACTCTTTCGACCATCCCTAGCTCTTCTCTTCTGCCCACTCCCCAGACCAACACTCCACTACTCCCCACCCCTTCTCTCCTTCCCTCCCCTCCACTCCTGGCCACTTCATCTCCCCTGTCCACCCCGTTACTTCCGCCTAATCCCGCCAAGACCGCCCCTTCTCTCCTGCACACACGTCCCCAGACTAAGAGTCCTCTACTCCCATGCCCTTCTCTCATGCCCAAACCTCCCCACCATTCTCCTCTCTTGGTCACTACATCTCTCCTGCCCACCCCTGCACTTCGGCCTACTCCTGCCGTCTCTTCTCACCTGTCCACGCGTCCCCAGACTAACAGTCCTCTGCTCCCTACCCCGTCTCTCATGCCCATACCTCCCAGCCAGTCTATTCTCCTAGTCACTGCATCTCTCCTGTCCACTCTTCTGCGAGACTCTGCCCTCTTACCCACGCCTTCACTCGCGCCTACTCCTGCCTATCGCGCCCCTACTCTCCTGCCTACGCGCTCCAAGGTCGCCCCTTCTACTTCGCACGACTCTCCACTCCTCCCTACCCCTTATCTCCTGCCCATCCCTACCCAGAACACCTCTGCTCTCCTGCCTACCCCTTCCCTAGACGACTGTCCGCTTTTGCCCACTCCTGCTCGGCCCCCACTCCTTCCCACCCCATTGCGTTCTGGAGCTTGTACGTCGAGTGGAAGCGGTTTGGACGGAGAGGATTCTGACGCATTGGTGAGTGTGCACATATTTGCCTTGCCGTCCGTAGTTGAGTGATTTGACGTGACTTTTTGGTAGCGAACACGCTTATTTCATCTCTATGGCGGAAGTGACACGATATTAAAAACGCCCGTTTAGCATCTTCATGGTGATAAGAGACAAGCTTTCGGGCGGCCGCGGCCCATGGTAGCGAGAGTCGAGCAGTCGGGGAACTGGCACCGTCCCCCGTAACACATCCGGTGCAACGACGGCAGCTGCGCTATTATCTTGAAAATCCCCCCTCACCCAGGGGCGTAGCCAGACTTGGGTTTCGGAGGAGGATATGCCGCGCTGATTGCCTACATTCAGGCGTTTGTTGCATGGGCGTAGGAACGTTTGGAAGTCAGGGGGGGGGGGCCAGAGTCACCGGGCTCGACGGCTTGACTCAAGCTTCTATTTTTGAGAGTGTGAACTTCTAATTCAAGTGTTTGACGGACAGGCGTTTCCTAGCGTCCTTCGCCATACGTTCGGTAGGTTTGTTTGGTAGGTTTTGAGTTACTTTGAGGGATGTTAGAAACTAGGGCATAACGAAGTGTCTGACACCAGGGTAAGCCGCTACCGAAGTCTCATGAAGTGGAAGACGGCTGTCAGACACTGGAGTTAGCCGTGATCATCACCCAATTTTGAAAACTTGGCTTTACATTCAAAATTCAAGACATTGCACTTAGCTAGGTGCCAAAGGATGCCACAAATGGGGTTACTTTTTTGACAGGCCCTGTTAGGGGCTGCCGCTGGCATTACACCCTACTTTCGCAGCTCATATGCACTTATGGCCGTGCGGCCGGGCGCCGATGAATGTTTGTTTACTTCTCGGTTTACAGCTGACGCACTAGGGGCGTGGCGCGTGGCGTGGAGCGGAGTGGCGCGGTGTGGCGTGGCTTGCTGCGCCTGTCTAGGTGACGCGTTCGTATAGGGCTCTCCGCGCCCAGCCTCCCGCTCCTGCACTGCCCTCGCTGGCCCTCGCCCAGTTCTCAGAAATAGGAAGGACACAAATAGCGTAGTTTTGTTTCCCGGTTTGTTCGTAAATACAAAAAGTTGTAAAGTGATTTTTAAAAAGCAGTTTTTCGTCGTTGAACTGTACAAGTATTGTACCGAGAAAACAACTATGTTGCGCTTACAATTCCAAAATAGTTTTTCGTTATATTAATTGTAAAAAGCTGCATTTTAAAACATCATCAAATAACAATCGCAATTAACACACAAATATTCATATAAATGCCGTTGCGACGTTGGCTAGCGGTCAAATACGGGCTTGTCACGTAGCAGCCACGTTGGTTTTGGTTTTTGCTTTCGTAGATGGTTTATTTGTCACAGGCGCGGCAACGGTGTCATTCCTCCCCCCCCCTGAAGCATCTCCCTGCGCCCCAAGGGCGCTGGAAATGTAGGCAACCGGTGTAACTTTTCGCCTGTAAGTAGGCAAAAAGCAGGACATTGCCCCCGCTCCCTGAAGCCGCTCCTGGATCCGCCACTGATTTGTCACCATAAAAAACATAAAATACGATAGGTTTAACTCCTTTAGGGACTAATAAAGCGGTCAATTGTATAGGATTTACGTCTATGAGTGGAGGGCAGTGGAGGGCGTGGTCCAAAATCCTCCATGAGGAGGGAAAAGGGTGATGCTCTAGAGGGGTCCAAAAAAACCAAATCTGGAAATCGCATTCAGTTTAGTTCTCATCGGGTGCTGCGTTAAAAAACATGAATTTTGGTATAAATATGAACCCGATCGGACCACCGGAAAAGGTCCCGCAGGGCGTCTGAATGGGGCATAAATGCTGTTAACGCCAGTCAAAATCAATATGTCTAAAATTTTACTTTAAAAACATTTTCATGGTCAAACAGGCCAAAGTAGAACCCTAAAGGGCTAAAATTTCGAGATAACCGCTGTACCTCTTACGGTTTTCGAGATATCGTCGTTTGAAGAGAGAAAATTAGACAAGATTAGATTTCACATTATTTTCTCTCTTCAAACGACGATATCTCGAAAACCGTAAGAGATACAGCGGTTATCTCGAAATTTTAGCCCTAGGGTTCTACTTTGGCCTGTTTGACCATGAAAATGTTTTTAAAGTAAAATTTTAGACATATTGATTTTGACTGGCGTTAACAGCATTTATGCCCCATTCAGACGCCCTGCGGGACCTTTTCCGGTGGTCCGATCGGGTTCATATTTATACCAAAATTCATGTTTTTTAACGCAGCACCCGATGAGAACTAAACTGAATGCGATTTCTAGATTTGGTTTTTTTTGGACCCCTCTAGTGATGCTCGTTGACGATGGTGGTTGAGAACCGCCTGGCAGGTAGGCAGCCCATCGGGCCGCTCTGCTGTCCGGTCAGTCCGGGAGGCTGGCCGGCGGTCGCCTCAAGGCGGGTGTGGGTGGGCTGGGTGCTCCTTGGGCACACCCACATCCCCCCCCCTCTCACAGCCGCCCCCGTAGTGTTTTTCTCTTCATCGTTCACTTTTGTGGACATTGATGGCCTCGATCTCGGGCAGTAAAATTAAGTCGTTCATAGATTTGCCTAACTTTGAGGTGTCCATAAGCTCAGGTATAGGGGAAGATGGGGGGGGGGGGGGGGCTGTGCTGCCTAGGCGTTACGCCCAGGGCTACCGGCCCTGCACGGGCCCTTCATCGGCCTGACCTTTTGTTATGGATACTAATGAAGTTATGTCTAGGGCGGTGTAAGTGGGGCGTCATCATACCCACCCACCCCAACTCGTGTCTTCCGCAGTATCAGAAAAGGTCAATGTGACCCTAATTTTGACATCCTGGCCACAAGACCAGTAACTCAGCTTTCAGTCTTGAATGTGAATCCAAGATTTCAGACCAGCCTCTAAGCCCCTTGTCGCCAGAACTTGAGCGTAGTGAATTTTTAGATATGTTGAATGGGGTTTCCGATGAGTCTTGGAAACGGAAGGTGAAGAACAAAAACTCTTTCAGACAAGAAACTCGAGGGCAGGTGTCAGGAATATCGATGCACAAGAGGCGCGCCAAATAGTACGGGAAATAACCTCCACATGCACTCACAACGCCATTGAAGTTTCTGATACTTGCCCCTCGAGGGTCTGGTGATTTTTGGAGTTATTTTCTGCTACTTCCGTTTCCAAGTTCCATTGGAAACCTCTTTCATGACAGCTTCCTCGTCAGTGTTCGCGTGTGCCTGCAGGTTGCTGCCAGGACCACCGCGCCTGTCTCGTCCTCCAGCGGGCCGACGAGAGTCCGAACCCTCGGATCAGCAGCGCCCCGGTCTGCAGTTGCGGCCGCCGTCAGCGAACCTCAGCCGGGTGTGGTCCCCGGCGTGGCGGCCTCATCCTCTGGCCAGGGCCATGGCCGTAGGAAGACCAAGGCTCTCCGCCGCGCGGGATCGACGGCGACCCGAGCGGCGACCTCTGCCTCTGCCACCGCCACACCGCTGTTCGTCTCCTCTGCCGCCGATGCCACGAAGCCTGGAACGGGCGACGCAGCCTCCAACGCCGAGGCCGTGGCCTCTGCGGCCGAGGTCAACGGCCGTAAACGCAAGGCCGACGACGACAAGGACGCCGCCAGCGCGGATGGCAACAGTGCGCAGGCCGACGTCGCTGAGGCCCAGGACGACGATGTTGCGGCGCGGGTGGCGAAGCGCGCCCGCGTGGACGTTTTCGATGTGCCGCTGTCCACGGCGGTGGACGCTCTGGTGAAGAACGGGGCGCGGCTGGTGTACCGCACGGACGGCGGCGCGGTGGTCGGTTACAGCTGGGACTGGGCCTGGACCGTGCGCCACGACACCCCCGTCCTGGCCATGCGCAACCCGCTTCGGTTCGAGAAGCTGGCTGCCGGCGGGGACGAGTACGACACGATCAAGGCCGCCTTCGAGGACACCTGCAAGGGGAAGGACTTCCGCGTGACGGGTGTGTGTCGCGTCGAGAATGACTGCCTTCTTCGCCTGTTCAAAGACGAGGTGCACCACCTGGAGCAGACCTGCGGGGAGGTGGCCGTGGTCAGGGTGTACCACGGCACTCGCCGCGACAGCGTCGAGTCCATCTGCAACTGGAACCTGGACCCGCGGCTGGCGGGCCGCGCCACCAGCCACACCCGCTGGGGGAAGGGCGTCAACTTCTCGCCCATCTCGTACTACAGCAGCAACTACTGCGACGAGCGGAGCGGGCCGCCCACTCGCTGCTCCATGCTGGTGTGCGACGTGGTGGTGGGGCGCGCGTGCTCGGCGCGCAACCTGGAGGAGGCGCCGCCGCTGCCGGAGGACGCCGGCCGAGTGTACGACACCAACGTGAAGCTGCAGCCCATGGCCCAGGTCGTGTGCAAGTTCGCCGACCACCAGTTCTACCCGGCGTACGTCGTCGACTTCGACGACTACGAGTGGCGGCACGGGAGGCCGCTGGACGTTGCGCCCCAGCCCGAGCCCGCCGGGCAGCAGCGGGTGTGGCCGTGGCAGCTCAGCACGGCGACGATAGACATCGAGTCCGCGGCCGATCTCTGGGATGGTCAACCGAAGCTTCCAGGGTCAGGGGGCCCCTTGTAGCAGAAAGAAGGATTTCGCGGCGAACGACGCCGGCTACAATGGCTCAGAATGTTTGCAGGTGCGTGTGTGCCGCCCTAATGTGGCCAATTTTGCGAGCGTAGGGTCAGTACGGGAATAAGTCTTCGAGGTCCACCCATTCTTGTACTCTTTAAACTCCTCTCAATTTGGAGATAGGTACCGACGCCACTTCGGGCGGCGGCGGCGGCGTAAGGCCTAAAATCGGTCGCCGACCGAGGCGTCGCCGGCGTGCACGTCGCCGGCTATAATTTTGACGGCGGCGTGAGGGTGAAGTCATAATGACAATTTTTTTCGGAGAGGCGTGGGGCCCAGTCTCCAGGGGCGGAAACAAACAAAAAGTTGCTAGAAACCTTAGTCGCCGCGGCGGCGCGCCGTCGTCAAATCTCCCGGCGGCGGCGCGCTGCGCGGCGCTGAGCGCCGGCGGCGGCGGTGTGGCGTTATCGGCGCGGGGCCCACCTCTACCTCAATTCGAAAATGGGTAGTCGATTCCCCCCCCCCCTCCCACCCGAAGATTTTGCCTCGTACTGACTCTGCTCATTAAAAAGTTTGGCGTACATTTAAAGGTCTGTCTCTTGAATAGCAGTGAGAACCGAGTAGATTTCGAGTCGCCAGCTGCAATAGTGTTCCAACCAAGGGTTTGCCGGCTGCCTCTAACTAACCAGATGCATATGTTTTTGTTCTTCATCTTTTGTCGCAGGCAGTTTGGAAATATCTAGCACTATTTGTTTACTAGACCTCATTTCATTACCCGTCTGTTTCAGGCACATGTACCAACAATTTCACGCCGTCCGATCCGGATCATTACTGAAGAAATGCAGCCACAGCATAATTATTGTTTTGATACGGGCACGAAGAGAAAATATGAATGATGAAATTGAAATAAATAAAATTACGTTCGGTACTACACAAGACTTTTATTCTGCTAGTAATTTTTGGGCCCCCTCTCCTCAGTGCACTGTAACCTGTTATGCTACAGAGGTGTACGGCGGCTGGGTTCCCGGTCTGATGCGTCAATCTTTTATCCAAATTGCAATCTAACCGTATCCGAAGTTTCTCATGTTTTTCGTGTCAGTTTTGAAAAAAGAAACAAAAAAGTCTAAAAACGGGTCTGTTAAAATTGTTTCATTTAATTTTGAGCCCCTATGATTTTGGTCAAAGGTGTTTACACAACACAATGGACGTTGGGTATGCAAATGTAACATGGGTTTTAATGTTGTGAAAATCCACCTCCGCGAATGGCCAGAGACCACAATTCACAACGCGGCTCTGAAAAACCACACAATGTTTGATGCGAGTTCGATGTGCTTCACATCACCGGGTTGAATGATCTTTATTCGTTTGACCGTAGTCCACAGCAAATGCTAGGTACTAGCCCACAATTGATGCCTTCAAAGCACCAGTCTTCCCACCGAGGCCGTGGGTGGTGCTTCCACTAGTGCTTGGATTGTCGCATTTGAAGCCACTAAGGCCGCCATCAAGGCACTCGTAGGGGCTGCAGCAACCACTGCCGTGGCACTGCTGCCCTTGACCCAAGCAGCTGTCATCTGCGAATGTCTCTGAAACAAGCACAGGCCAATTCTAGTGAGCATCTTAGCACAGCACAGGCTGTTGCTTACTGTAAATTTGGGGTGTTCTCAAAGAAGACGCCATTGTCGTTTGTCCCTAGGGCGTATCTCTCCAGACCGTGAATGCTGTCCTCCGTTTAAACACCCTTCACACTGGAGGAAGGACTGGTGGACTACTTCTTGCTCGGGTCCCTTCACCCTGTACATACTGCACAGGCTATGCAAATATACTGCAGGGGCTGCGTCAGGCGCGGCTTCGAGGGGGGGGGGGGGGAATTCGCGATCGCTCAGCCAATAATGTTTGTAACCCACAAACAGACTTCGATAGTGTAACGATTCGCCAGTTTATCATCACCTGCCGCTTAGCCAGTGCTGTATCTGCACTATTGCCAGGTCCCTGACCATAAATTTTAGAAGCTCGGTGATAAGCTCGGACTATATCTTTGGTTACACAGCGAAGTCAACAAGGCAAAGACGAGCTGCTTACAGGCTATCCAGACTCACAAATCACTCTTTTGACTTTCCATTGCAAAGGGCTTTCTAAGGTTCTACGTTGTACAGGATCTGTTGTATATAATTGCATGCACTCACGTGTGGCGCAGAGAGCGCAGATGAGGAGGCAGATGAACAACACGGCGCGAACCATCTGCACAAAGAGAATCACGATAGTTTAAAAATAGGTTGAAACGGGGAAGCATTTTAAATTGTTTAATTTCTTCGTACACTTGCACTGTTAAAATAGGGACCTGAGAGTTAATCTGTCGTACGTATTACGGGAAGGCGAAAAGTCGCATCTCGCGACGGGCGAATCTGTATTGTCCGTACTGCGGCCTTCTTTTTGACCGGACTGCTGCCGAGTCCCTGACTGCAACCCGCACCGCCCACCCCAATCGGGTTCCCCGCCTCTTGCCCCCTTTCACTGTTAAAAATTGCAATCCGAAATTTCAAAACACATGTTTGGTAACATTTTTGTTAAGAATGTTAATGACATGTATGATGTGAATTATACCAACGAATTTGTTGTCAAAAGTCACAACAACATACGTTTTGAAAATCCTGTTTCGCCGTCACTGAGAGACTTGCAGCACTGAAGCAGGCGCCGCGAACCGCCAGGGCAGCAGCGCGGCCTGATGGGCTGCCTACCTGCCGGGCGGTTCCCACTGCCACCACCAGGCTCCACCTTTTCTCCCCTTGATGTGTTTGGGCTGCAAACTGAAGCCGCTCTTATATCCGCCACTGACCAATAAACCATCATATTTGACAGCACTCTTTTATAAATATTCGAAAAATTGACTCACGCGTTTTTTCAGGCAGTCCGTGTGGGGCCATTCATATATTACGATTTCGTCATGATTTCGGCCCTGTAGTGAGCACGTAACATTTGAATGGCCGCTGTGCCCACTTTCTCGATGGAAGTTGCTTTCTCGAAGCCGTATGTGTACCTATTTTCTCAAACAGGTCTGTGATGATCCTTTTAGTTAGGGACAAGCGACATAATACGAGTTCGCACTTGGTAACACTGGAACTCATGTGGGAAACATACTCGCCGAGAATTGGCTGCCAAATTTTGGCAAGCACACCTGAGCATTCAAAGTGCACGCCAATATACGTGCCACGGGATTGACAGTGAAAGAAAGAAGACCGTAAAACGAAGCTGCAGTTTTCTTTGCAGTGCGAAAAAAGTTAATTTGTAAACTCTTCGTGTGTGCGAGGAATGAACGGTTTGATGGTGCATTAGCGTGGGGTTCCCTACGCAAACACATCAAAATAGTGCGCGCAATTTCTCATATCCCAAACTCAACCTGAGGTGCATATGCTATCAGGCGCGATAAGTCGTGAATCTTCAGGTGTACTTACTTTTTCAGCGAGCTGCTCGATGCGGATGATAGAAGTGGTCGAAGAGCTGTGATTGCGAATGCTGCCCAACTATCAAATATATAGCCCCGCGAAGAGCGCGTTTTTCCCGACACTGCTTAGTAACCGGATTTGTCAAGAGGAGGACATTGGTGATGACCACTCCTGTCCGATCATCCCGACAGGTTTCTAGCGCGTGTTAGACCTGTTCTCAAATGGGTGATTGTGCAATAGCGACCGGTTCACGGTGCCATCTTGTATGTCCGAAGGGTACCTCCTGTGATTTTTTTCAGATTTTTCGGACTTCATTTAGCTGTGCCTCAGGCGGGTCAAAGTTTGAAAAATTCTCTTAAAACGGTATAAAGTAACTACAGTGCGTTCGGACGCAGCCGGAAATCGGTCTGAGGGGTCAGGTGATCTAATGTTATGTGCATATGATCCCTCAGTACCGTCCCGATCCCCAACGTACCCATCTAGCCCCGCAGGAGGCCTCATAGCCTCTGACATATAGGCAAAACGCGTGACTTGAGCGGTACAGTAAGAGTTCCCGAACAGAATAAGCGTAGCGTGGGTAATTGTTGTATAGATGTTACTTATCGCGGGAACGCCGACGGAGGGGGGAGGGGGGGGTCCTGAATTCCTCTCCTCCCCCTCAAAAAAATCCTTATTCCCCCGTCGCGCAATGCCACCCCGTCGTTTTCTTCACGATCGGGAAACAGAAGGGGAATATCCAGGAATACCCGAATCTCTACGTGACCTTACCCTTAGATAAAATGGGAACTGACTATTATTCATCGCTAGCTGCGCTGCCTGATCGTGGCTGAAACGAAGTGATTTTATGCAAATTGAACTGTATTCATGTGTACTTGGCAAGATTATTGACATGCATTGACTGCTCCGGCCACTCTAGTGGAGTCAGTTTATATTTTGATTATATCAGTTCAAATCATAACTGGGAACAAACTGAGACCGATTGATTTTATCCTGTTTTCGACTGCAAACGACCGACAGGCCAAACCAGCCAGAGGCTGACTACAATCAGGCGTTACAAAAGGCTGCTTATTCCAGAATATGAACTGCATGTTGGCGAGCATGAGTTTCAGTCGATGTTCAGCGAAATTCGGTCCTTACATGAAACTGAATTCGGTAGAAGACTTACTGACTATCGGAAACGTCCGTGGAATTTCAAATGACAGTCATAGTCAGTCGGTGTTAGTGACTGAATTTATTAGCTAGGTTGATGACTTCCTTTCTCTGCGCTCGTCAGCTGGTTGCAAACTACAGTCAGTTGCGACAGTGGCTGCTTATTATCAACCATTAACTGCATGGATGTCGATACTAGACTTGTCTAGTATGTCGATGGGAGTCTCAGCCGATGGTCAGCAAACTTCAGTCTCAACTAGTGACTGAGTCCGGTAGAAATCTTACTGACTATCGGAAACGTCCGTGGAACTTCAAAGTTAGTTTCAATGAGAGTCATAATCAGCTTTGATCAGGCTTCGTCAGTTACCGTTCGGTAAAGTCAGTCGAAGGCCGTAAAAAGGTCAGTTAAGGTCAGGTGGAGGTCAGGTGGAGAATTTCTGGAGGCTTAGCTCTCGCTGACGATATGTCACGATTCTTTAGTAGGGTCACACAGCGCAGCAGCACTCCATGCGGCCCGAGGATTCACATCTCCGGGTTGCGCGGAGGAGGTATGTACTCTTTAGTAGGGTCACACAGCGCATCAACCTGTTGCAGCTGTTCATGACGATGGTGTAATTAGCAGAAGGTAATTGAAACGACTTTCCTTTTAGTTCAATTGTAAAATTGTACCACTAACCTAATGGTATGTGTATTATATTTTAAACTTAATGTTCTAGGTACAGAGCAGCATAGACTTGGGAGAGGAGAGTTTCCCGATCGTGGAAAAAACGACGAGGGTGGCATTGCGCGACGCGGAATAAGGATTTTTTGAGGGGGGAGGAGAGGAATTCAGGACCCCCCCCCCCCTCCGTCGGCGTTCCCGCGATAAGTAACATCTATACAACAATTACCCACGCAACGCTTATTCTGCCCGGGAATTACTCTCACTGTACCGCTCAAGTCACGCGTTTTGCCTATATGTCAGGGGCTATGAGGCCCCCTGCGGGGCTTGATGGGTACGTTGGGGGTCGGGACGGTACTGAGGGATCATATGCACATAACATTAGATCACCTGACCCCTCAGACCGATTTCCGGCTGCGTCCGAACGCATTGTAGTTACTTTATACCGTTTTAAGAGAATTTTTCCCGCCTGAGGCACAGCTAAATGAAGTCCGAAAAATCTGAAAAAATTCACAGGAGGTACCCTTCGGACATACAACAAGATGGCACCGTGAACCGGTCGCTATCGCACAATCACCCATTTGAGAACAGGTCTAGCGCGTGTGTTAGTAGTAAGGGGGCCCCCTGGTGGCGGGTTTGTGTTGCGGGCTTGCCTACCTCCCAGGGGCATGTATCATATTTCGATGACGTCAACATGGCGCGTGCCGGGTGTCGTATGTCGCGCGCGGAGGAAATGCACTGTGGCGGTGTTTTCGCAGTGCACTGCAGCGTCGTCAGCAGTTTTCTGAGCTGTGCATCTATCTCTGTCGCTCTCGTTAGCGAAATGTGTGTTCTCTCTCGCACTTATTGTGTGAAGCGTGGTGTCGTCTAGGTAGTACGGTTCACATCTGCGATATCCGCCCAGAATTTTTCGCAGTGTACTACAGTGTCGACCTATGCATCTTGCTCTGTCGCTCTCGTTGGCGAAATGTGTGTTCTCTCGCACTCATTGTGTTATGCGTGGTGTCGTCTAAGTGGTGCAGTGCACATCTGCGATATGCGCCTAGATTTTTTCGCAGTGTACTACAGTGTCGAGCTATGCGTCTATTGACTGGCGGGCGCGGTGCGCGGTCGGTTCGGCGCGTTTCGGCGCGGTGCGGCACGACCGGCGCGGGCGGGGGGTTTGTCTGCTTGACTCCGTGGTGGATATGAAAGTAGCTGGTATTCGGTTTAAGAAAGTTTACCACTATAGTTGAGCAGTTTTAGCACCCAGTTTAGAAGCTTTAGCACCCAGTTTAGAGGCTTTAGCACCCAGATTAGCAGCTTTAGCACCCAGTTTAGCAGTTTTAGCACCCAGATTAGCAGTTTTAGCACCCAGTTTAGCAGCTTTAGCACCCAGTTTAGAGGCTTTAGCACCCAGATTAGCAGCTTTAGCACCCAGTTTAGCAGTTTAAGCACCCAGTTTAGAAGCTTTGGCACCCAGTTTAGCAGCTTTAACACCCAGTTTAGCGGCTTTAGCACCCAGATTAGCGGCTTTAGCACCCAGATTTGCAGCTTTAGCACCCAGTTTAGCAATTTTAGCACCAAATATTGGCAGTGTCGGAATCATATGTGGTGCTCCCGAGCGCGCCGAAACGCGCCTGTCGCGCGCCCTCACCGCGCCGAAAACGCGCCGGTCGCCCGCCCGCGCCGCGCCGGACCCCGCCGGAACCATAGAGTAATAAGCACTGCGTGGTAGAGTGGAAACGTCCTATCCCCTAACACAGACCAGGGTGAAGCCGCTTTATTACGGTCGGGACCCGGCGGAGGTGCGAAAAAGTTTGGGTCGAGTGCGCGCTTCGGCAGACTTCGGGCGGTGCAGCTCGACCCGAAGAAGGGAGGGCAGCCGAAGATGGCGCGCGGGATTTCAAACTCGGCAATGCACCGTCCCCACCGTTCCCCGCCTCACCCCCGCGCTCCGCCACGCCACACCTCGCCACTCCAGCAGCACCCGCCCGCGCACGGAACCCGAACGGAGCGTCCCGAAAGACTGCCGGGGACACCCGAAGCGCGCACTCGTCTTCCCAGCCCAGCTGCCGGTCTCGGCTTCACGAAAAAGGGACCATTTCCCGCCATTTCCACTCTACCACGCAGTGCTTATTACTCTATGGCCGGAACGCGCTCGCTCCCGCCCGCGCCGGTCGTGCCGCACCGCGCCGAAACGCGCCGAACCGACCGCGCACCGCGCCCGCCAGTCAATAGACGCATAGCTCGACACTGTAGTACACTGCGAAAAAATCTAGGCGCATATCGCAGATGTGCACTGCACCACTTAGACGACACCACGCATAACACAATGAGTGCGAGAGAACACACATTTCGCCAACGAGAGCGACAGAGCAAGATGCATAGGTCGACACTGTAGTACACTGCGAAAAATTCTGGGCGGATATCGCAGATGTGAACCGTACTACCTAGACGACACCACGCTTCACACAATAAGTGCGAGAGAGAACACACATTTCGCTAACGAGAGCGACAGAGATAGATGCACAGCTCAGAAAACTGCTGACGCTGCAGTACACTGCGAAAACACCGCCACAGTGCATTTCCTCCGCGCGCGACATACGACACCCGGCACGCGCCATGCTGACGTCATCGAAATATGATACATGCCCCTGGGAGGTAGGCAAGCCCGCAACACAAACCCGCCACCAGGGGGCCCCCTTACTACTTGTGTTGACATTTTTTATTTTATTTTTTGTAAAAAATACTGTACTGGAGCCGATCTTATACTGTCTGATCTTGACTGGTCGGACGCACGCGTCCATGAACACAGCATAGTAATACAGGCTCCTCCTTGGGGTCTGTGGCAGAGTCCAAAGGAAAATGGCAGTGTCGGTCTGGCCCGGTCGGGAAGACGGGGATCCCCGACCGGGCCGCGGGTCCGAAGGGCCGCGGGCCTGAGACCGGAGGGCCGAATAGAGTACTCTGGAGAAGTTCAGAACGGAAATAAGAAGTCGTAACAAAGAAGAAGAATCCCGGAGAAAATATGAGAAATTGCGTTATTTTTGAAGGGCAGTGGGGATTCGATTACTCGATTTCTCATACTTCCCTGCATTCTTCTTCTGCGTTACGACTTCTCACTTCCGTTCAGAGCTTCTCTATTGTTGGGAGTGGGCGAGCCAGGCCGTGGCGTGCGAGTGGCGCGGTGTTTCCGTTAGAATAGAGAAGTCACTGATTATTGACAAAATTGCTAAACCCGCAGCATTGCTGCAAAATTTACTGCTGTAAATATTTGATTATATAATATTTAAATTTATTGAGTACAGTGGCATTAAACCTTGGGGAAGGGGGGAGGGGCGTCGACCAGGGCCATCAGGTAGTTTTGCCGACAGGGCCTTAGAGGTCCCAGACCGACACTGGAAAATGGACAAACTTCAAGGCATCACTGGAATCCGACAGAACGCCTGCTTGGGTATAACTGTGTTCACCGTTCGAACGCAAAGAGCACAAGCCCGACTCCTTCATGCACGCGTGCTGTGCGGCCTGGCTTACCCTTACCCCCGAAGCCATTTCCTTATGTACTACACGTTTATGCACATTTATTTTTATGTTCGGCACTTTGGATTCTCATGCATGTACAAGAAAAGAAGAGAAATAAATTTGAGAATCAGCAACCCTTACACATGAGGGAAACGCTGATTGTTAGGGTCGTAAGTTGAGAGCGAGAGCAGTACCACTTTCGGAGGAAGAGGGTGAGAGAGAGAGAGAGAGAGAGAGAGAGAGAGAGAGAGAGAGAGAGAGAGAGAGAGAGAGAGAGAGAGAAGAGAGTGAGAGGCGCAGAGTGACTGGCTCGAACCTAGGTACCTGCTTAGAGAAATTGCGCTCACATTTTGCTAGAGAGTGAAACCAGAACAAAAGTATTTCCTTGCGTGAATTTTTTCTCTATGCAGCAATCCCCATCGCCACATGTGAGGACTGCGTACGTACTTTGCGAAAGATCAAAATAAATGGGCAGAAGTCTAACGCGACTCTAAGCCCAGTGGGGCCACTGCGGGCCTGTAACGTACGGGGAGCACCGATCGCCCGAAGGTAGACAACCCACCCTACTTGGCGGGCAAATAAGTTGCCTACCAGCCCCTGACAGGATGTGCTCACGCTCACTTCTTGCCTCCACCAAGCCCGGCGCCGGGAATATTTTTGCAGCACTGGGATTCATATAGACACGCTATGCTAACACTGGCCCAGAGTAATGCTGGCCACGGTGGGCAAGGGAACCACCTTCACCTTCACAGTTGGTTCCTGCGTCTAGGAAGGGACTTCATGAGATTGAGACATTGAGATCAAAGACCAGTTCAGAATGAAAGTATGATATCTCCCAAATTTTGAGTGTATGGTAAGTCACTCTAGTCCAAATATAGTAAACAAAGTCAATTTTTATACTTCCGTCTATTAGTTTTAGGTTCAGCAAATTCGTCTCCTAGAATTTGAGTCACAAAAACTGCATTGATTCTAATAAAACAAAATACAAAAGACTTGTTGATTTCTAATCCTCAACTTTTGCACACCATATTGAGAAAGCAACCAAACTACAAAACATACAATTATTTTAATAATTTTTGATTTGACTCTGTGTGAGAGACCACTCTTGGTTGTGTACAGTACAGTACATCCTTGCAACAATTTACAACGCATAATTCGAGGGGCGAATCACTAGCGTAATCATGTGTACAAAATTCTAGAAATTTTTAAGAAGAAAGTGATAAAAATTGCAAATGTAAAGTTGGACTTGGACTTTATGCCGAAAAATAGTACCTACACAGGCTGAAATGGCCAGAAAAGCAAAAAAATTCTAAAATTAACGAAAACTACGGGGTGTAATCCGACGAAATCTTGAAATCTGTGTACACATTTTTAATGAGTGGTTGTCCCCTCGGCATAATTTGTGGATTCTTAGAAAGGGGCGGGGAAATGAATAATTTGAACACAAATGTATAGGTTTATTAAAGTACATAACGGGGGAAAAAATCACACTTTCACATAAGATAGATGAACTGAAATAATTGTAAGATAGATGAACTGAAATAATTGTCAGAGGAGTCAGAATTTTTTATGTGGGTACTGCAAAACCAAAGGATTCACAACTCGAGACACATTTTGAGACGACTTAACATATTATAAGGCTAAAAACAGCCGTAAAACGCCATTACTAGACCAAAATTTAAAATCTTCGGCATATTAGAAAAACCCGTAAAACACTACCAAAATTCTGCATATGGGTTGCAACAACTGACGCAACCAACACAATCAGTGTACACTTTTGAGCAGTGTTGAGGACCTGTATGCAAACAGTAACTTAACAAAATGCCAAATAAATTACATATCGGTCAACCAAAAAAAAAAAACAATAATTATAATAGTAATATAATGCCTCTGAACAAGCCTTATTAGTTCCTGAGAAAAACTTTATTGGTTGCAGAGGCCTCTATAAATACCAAATCAAAATCAAATTGTCCGCTGCTTTTTAGCAATCTATCAGCAACACAAAATACCAGAGAGAATTGAGGAATTTAACCAGTGCGGTCTAAAAATATTTTTATCAATTGCCACTTTGTTTTCTCCCCAATTTAGAGTTTACACTTAGTGGACATTAAAAATGAGTTAACTTTTTGAAGGAACATCTACCAATTATTGTAGTTATCACCATAGTTATCACAGTTTGCTACTCCACTATCATACATATACTGGTTACACCAGTAAGCAGGGGCATGCTGCCATGGCCCGTCAGAAAAATCTACGACCCCGTCATCCCCGGGCCGTTGCCAAGGCCACACCATCTGAGGCTGGGGCCGATAGTAGTGGTCTGCAGGTGCCCCAGGGGAGCCCCGGCCCTCAGCCTGCCAGGCGGAGCGGGGCCCCCATGGCTCTGTATCAAAATCGATTATGTATGCCGGGTAGAACTCATTCGGAGCAAATTTGCAGACCACCTGAGCTGCCGGCTCCAGCTTCATGCAGGTATCGTACACCCTGTCGGCGTCCTCCGGCAGCGGGGGCGCCTCGTCGAGGTTGCGCGCGGAGCAGACGCGGCCCATCGCTACATCGCACACCACCATAGACCGGTGCGTGGCCTGCTTGTCGCAGTAGTGCGAACTATAATAACTGATGGGTGAAAAATTCACCCCTCTGCCCCATGTCGTGTGGCTGGTGGCGCGGCCCGCCAGCCGTGGGTTCAGATTCCCCTGGCATATGGACTCGACGTGGTCGCGGCGGGTGCCGTGGTAAATTCTTACCACAGCCACCCTCTCGCAGCTCTCCTCCAGGAGCTGCACCCGTTTCTGGAAGAGGCGAAGTAGGCGATGGTTCTCTACACGACACACGCCGGTCACCCGCAGCCCCTTCCCCCGACAGGTGTCTCCAAACGCCCTGCTGATCGTCTCGTACTCGACGTCCCCCGCCACCAGCGGCACGAACCGCAGCGCGTTCCGCCCCACCGCGGCCGGGGGCCGTGCCGCAGGGTCCACGCCCAGTCCCAGCGGTAGGGGGCATCGAGGCCGTCGGCGTCGGTGTGGTAAACCAGGCGGGCCCCCGACTGCTGCACCAGGCTCACGGCCCTGTCCAGGGACACGTCGATCGCCTCGAGGCGGGCGCGCTTCACCGGCGGCACCACCGCATCGTCCGAGGTTGCCCCAGTCTGTGGCGCACCACTGTTCCGGTCCGCAGCCTTGTCGTCGTCGCCCGCCTTCCGCTTCCGCTCGTTGGACGGGGTGGCGTCGGCCTCCGAACCCTCTACCGCTGCTGCGGCTGCGGTGGCCTCGGCCACCTTGTTGGAGGCCACAGTGGCTGTGAAGATGAACGGCGGTTCGACCTCTGCCATCGTCGTGGAGGCCGTCGTCTCGTCCTGCTGAACCCCCGGCGTTGGTACAGCGGCGGCGGCGGCGTCCGCCACTGTGCTGGAGGCCGCTGTAGCCGTGAAGATGAACTGCAACTGATCCTCGGCCACCGTCATGGAGGTCACTGAAGTGGCCGCAGTCGGCGTCATGGAGGCCTTCGTCGTGGCCATCGGAGAGGTCGCCGTCGACGACTGAGCAGCACGTCGTCGCGCCGTCTTGACCAGCTCCCTGGAACCAGCCCCGCCTGAGCCGGTCGGTGCCGCAGCCCGTGCGGCCACCTGCTCGACGGTAGCCTCCCCCGAGGTCTCCTTCGAGGCCTCACCCGAAGCCTCCTCCTCCTTCCCCGGTACGGTGGTGGCGAAGAGTGACGATGACCTGGCCGTGGTCACCTCCGACGCGACGGTCTCAACGTTCGTGTCGCTGCTCACGGCGGACAACATCGTATCCTCGCTACGGCCCTGGAAAAAGAAAGATCCATTTTCTATGGCACGTCTTCTGTGTCTTGTTCTGAACATGGAGTACGTGGTTCTGGAGGTCGCCGGTGCCTTAGGTCCAGGATCAGTGCCCGAAGAGGCAATCTGCGACACACTATCCGCCTATAAGTAGGCAAAAGTGGTACATCAAGAGCCGCTCCTGGATCTGCACCTGGCGTGGACATATCTCCGCGCGAGGACCCGAAGACTCACTCATATCCAGTTAACACTGTGTTCACCTACGTTAGTGCTGCTCGTGAGGTTGCTGATGGCCTCCAGCAGCTCCTCCTTGGCCTCCGCGAGCAGGGCGGCCGCCCTGGCCTCGGCGGCACGGCGCTGCTCCTGGTGGCCTTGGCGCTGCAGCACCCGGTCCGTGACGGCGAACGCCAGCGCCGTGGTCAGAACCCCGGTCAGACTGTGCGCCAGCCCCGCCAGCCTCTGCGCCTGCGGCAGCCCCTCGGACACCTCGGACAGCCACTGCGCCGAGAGCTGCGACTCGTTCTGCTGCCGCAGCATGGACGCCACCGCCCAGCGGAACACCTGAAAAAGGCGTCAAGCCGATCACTCAGTGCAGGAAACTGTGTACTGTGAGTGTCCTTTACCAAAAACATATTACTAAAAACATATTCATGTTTGTTATCAGTGAGTTCCTATCTCACATAATAATTATTAAAACTAACTCAGGCCTTACAAGTTTAATATAAGGCCCACATTTCAGAACAGCCTTAGGACTTTCTCTCACTTGGGGGGGGGGGGGGGGGTCAGCCTATGGTCACGAGCCTATCCTTAGTGCATGGTCAGGTTAGGTTAGCCAGGTTACGAAAGGGGGGGGGGGGTCAAAAAGTAGCCTAAAATCGGCCACGTAGTTTATGAACGTCCCCAGTGCAGCACGGACGCACGTGAACGCTGCCCCACGCCCGCCCACCCGCCCACCTCACCGCGAGCCTGCGGTTGGCTGCCTGCTGGTCCTGCGTGCCGTGAGGAGGGGCGTGAAGGTGGGCCGCTGGTATCACAGGGGGCCCGCGGCAGCCAATGAGAAGCTAGTGCCCGCGGGGTCGAGACGGGGGAGGGGCCAGCAAGGAAACGTGCACATCGTTAAATTGCTACGAAGAAAGTGAAGGCTTCTGCTCTGTGCGTGTACTTTGACACAACATATTCACCGCGGAGCGGGGCCCCCATGGCTCTGTATCAAAATCGATTATGTATGCCGGGTGAAACTCATTCGGAGCAAATTTGCAGGCCACCCTCTCTGCACTCGAAACTTGTGGGTCGATACCCTTAGCTCTGGGTTTGGCAGCGGGTCATCCTAGTTGTTGAAGTACTCACAGTTAGAGAAAGAAACATAGTCATGATTTATCCAGGTTTTCCTGAATTCACAGAATGGCCATGACACAAACACGACTCTTCTCACACATTGGAGGAGAACTACATATACCCAGACTCAACGCACGTCTTCTTCCATTGTGTAGGCTCACTGGTCCTGAGCAGGCGGGGGCGGGGACTCCTCCTCGACTGACTCCCTCTGAGTCCCAAGCTCTGTATTTATTCTAGAGACTCTTCTAGCCTAGCTTGGGAAGCCCTTCTAGAATGAGCCAGTCCCTGGAAGTTCAGCGGGTCCTAGAAGGGGAGGTGGGGTTGGGGGGGGGGGGGGCTGTCCACCGCACACTCCATTCCTTGTGCATTCGTTCCCACACACTCACATACACATTCTCACTAGTCCGTTTAGAAACGTACATACAGACACATACATTCTCTCACTCGCAAGCATGTGTGATACCAATACACTTGTAGGGTAAAGTGTAGGTGTCTTCTTCAATAACGGCTCGATTAATTAGACACTGGGTTTTATTCCCTACTGTTAAGTACAACCTAATCTTAACTCTATCTTAGCCTAGTTCGTCGTTCGGGGTCGCGTCGCTGATGGCGCCGTAAGCGGAGCGGTGGAGCGGAGCGGTCTGCTCGGGTCGAGAGCTCGGCGCGTGCTGTTCGTCTCTGCATGAAAAGCTCCTAAAAATCACTTCTGGTGTGGGCCTTGGATTTTATGAGTTCGGGGGAACACGTGCACGTGCGCCATAGTCGTGTCGCCAAACACGGCCGGCCCATTAGAAGGCCCCAACCGAACACAGTAGCCAAGGGCCCGTTTTACGGCTGGACCAAGGCAACAGTGACCGGCGGACGAAATGTTCACGGGAAACCGTATATTTCCGCCACACCACCCCCCGGCGGAGTGACGGAGTCCAGGCGGCCTGGTAGAAATCGCGCACTGAGAGAAATGATTCGGCGTACGGACCAAATGTTTGGTTATCAGGCCTGAAGTGGGAACAAATCGAACACTTCTGACGTAGAGACGAAAACTTCAGACGGCATCACTAACGCTTTAGTGACGACGTCCGAAGTTTTCGTCCCTGCGTTTTAAGTTTTCGTCCCTACGTCAGCAGTGTTTGATTTGTTCCCACTTCAGGCCTGGTAACCAAACATTTGGTCCGTACGCCGAATCATTTCTCTCAGTGCGGAAACGCACTCGGCGGCCCGAGCAGGTGCGGGGCGCGGGTGCGGCGGCGGCGGCAGGCGGGACACCAGTTGACGCCGGCCGGAGCAGCGGCGGCGGCAGCACCGGGAGAGGCACCCGCGGGGAGCTCACCAGGCGCGCTGCCCGCGGCAGGGGCGGGCGCAGAGGGCCCGCGAGGAGGGGCGTCGGCGTTGGCCTCGTTGGCGGTGGGGTCGGCGTCGTCGTGGGCTGTAGGGCTGTAGGTCCCGCGTCGGGCGCGGAACCGAGCTGTCGGACAGGGCGGGCTCGGCGACGGTGTGCGCGGGCTGAACGCGATCGATGCTAACGCGCACGTCACGAGCCCCGATGCGGAGCGTGGGAGTCTTATCGTCGCGCGCGACCACCTCGTAGGGGCCGGTGTAGGGCGGCTGCAGGGCGCGGCGTGCCCGGTCGTCACGGAGGAAAACGAAACGCGACGCGGCCAGGTCGCGGAACACGAATGCACCCGGTGTGCAGTGACGCGAGACGGGCGTCGGAAGGAGGCGGCCGGCGTGGGCGCGAAGGCGGCCGCCTTGAGGCGGAGGGGGAGAGGAGTTTTTACGGGTACGCCCGCATCTTGCATAATTTAATCAATTCCCCAGTCTTCCCCCCCCCCTCCTAGGATAACACATCTGACCAGGAGTTAAGCCGTAATCCTTAGGCCAAAGCAACACTACGTAGGCTACAAAGAACTTGTTCGCAGGCTACGAAGATATGTTCGGTAATACGAAAAATCTGACGGCGAATCCCACGGAGACTTTATATCCTTCCACTTACGAAGACGTTTCTTCTTCGTAGCCCGGGTGGTACAGGACGGCATGTTTTTCTCATATTTTGGTCATACAACTTATGGAATAATAATCGCAATCGGATTCTAAAATCATGACAAATTATATGTCATAGCAACGACAAAATTATGAGAAATAGGCAAGCCTTAATTTTAACATAGGTATCCAGTTTGTCATTCTTTTACCTTATCTTTTTATTTAAAACACATTGCAAAATGATGACAACAGCATGACAAAAATATGACAAACTGACATTGGGAGCCATAAAAAAAATACCGTTGGAGTGGGATTAGAACCCTTGCTTTCTCGTCCCGCAATCTTCTGCGCTACCGAATGAGCCAGGAAGAATCATATATATACAGATACAACTGTGGATGAAGCAGTTGAGTGACAACGACCAGCAGGAGAAAGAGAGAGCGTTTGTCATATTTTTGTCCTGCTGTTGTCATCATTTTGCAATGAATTTGGCATAAAAAGTGACGTTTAGAAGGTGAAAGAATGACAAACTAAATGGACAACTATTTAAAAATTAGGGCTTATCGTTTTACCTGTTTTTTTATAATTTTGCCATTGCTATAACATATAACTTGTCATGATTTTACAATCGGATTGCGATTATTATTCCGTAATTTGGATGACAAAAATATGAGAAAAACATGGCGTCCTGTACCACCCGGGAGCCCATGTCCAGCCTGTCTCACTAGACACCGAGTCAGTTTGGTCGGAAAGCGGCCGCCAAAACCATCAACAAATGCCAACCCGATACCTCAGTGTGTCAAGTGAGTCCGTGGTACAGACTGCTTTGGACAGTGACGCGATGGCGCCTGACAGGTAGGCAACTCGGACTTCGTTATGCACGTGCGACATGCGGGCTGGCCTACCCGAGCATTCGCAGGCGCTCAGCGTTGCCATTCCACGCAGCTAGCGCGTGTAGACGTTGGTAGTCAGGTGGGCTCCTACAACGCCCGTAGGTAAGTGATCGGCGTTCGGCGTTCGATTATACGGGGGCCTCTGGACGGAAGGCACGTGCAGCCGCAGAACAAAGAATTCGGGGTAAATGAGTCAACGCGGCCCAGCGCGCTATTTTATAGCTCATTTGGCCGCGCGAGAAATCATAAACCGAACCCCCCCCCCCCCCCCCCAAAAAAAAAAAAAAAAAAAAACATGAGGCGGCGAATCTGGACGACTGGCGCCACAAAGTCAGATACTACACTGCAGGGAAAGTCGCCACAGAGCCGCCACACGCGAACGCTCCAAGTTGGCGCAGCGGTACTCCGATTTTGGAGCCCGCGATGGAAGCGTGGACGCAAAGATGCTTTAAGGCTGAACCCCCTTAAAAAGCAGCCGGCAGGCTGGCTACTAGCGAGACTTTCACCTTTTAAATTCGGGCAACTAATATTTCAGTTGATTTCCAGACAAGCAGTAAATTTGGTCCTGAGAACAAAAAATTTGTTTTGGGGAACTAGTTGTTGTTTGTTGCAACAACGAAAAGTTACGTAGTTGCTCGGGAGCAAAACTCCATTTTTATTTCTGCAAGTACCCAACAAAAAAATTTAATCGATATTTCCATCTGTGCGAACTATTGTTTCCTTTCCAATATAGCACTTAAAACCAGAGTAAGAAATAGAGAGAGAGAGAGAGAGAGAGAGAGAGAGAGAGAGAGAGAGAGAGAGAGAGAGAGAGAGAGAGAGAGAGAGAGAGAGGGGGGGGGGGGGCATTCGGAAGATTGAGAGAAAGAAAGAGACGCATGGTACGCATGGTACGTATGGGTCGGGCGGGGAGCTGGGGGAGGGGGGGGGGGGCTCGCGCAACTATTGTTCTAGATTTTTGGATTAAATCGGCGTTGTGGGTGTGTAACTACACTTAACACCCGTTAGTGGCAGCGACCCAGCCGTGTGGTTGGGCACCACACTCTTCTCCACACCCTAGTTCTGGAGGCGTGGTGGTACGGTGGTACGGCTACCATACCTTGGAAAGAGTGTGCTGCCCAACTGTCAGGGCGCAGCCCACAGGCAGAGAGGAAACGCTGATGCTAGTGCAAAACGCTCGACAACGTGTGTCAGCAGAATGGCGGGCCTAAGTCCGGGCCGTGGCCGTGGGTGATCGCCAGCGCCATGCCCTCTCCAGGCCCTTGAAACGACGCTACGACGGCCACGCACGGAACTACTCCACGCCAGAGCGATACCCCTCGACTCGTTAATAGAGTAGTCCGGAGAAGCCCGAAATGGAAGTAAGAAGTCGTAACGAAAAAGAAGAACGACGGAAAAGGTGTGGGAAATCGAGTGACTTCTGAAGTGAATCTTGGTTTCGATCACACGCGCTTTCTCATAATTCCCCCTGTTCTTCTACTTCTTCGTTATGACTTCTTACTTTCGTTTTGGTCTTCTCCGGAGTACTCTATTGTAGTCAAAATTTATTATTATTGGTATTTTGGCCTATACTGAACTCCAAATTTTGGCGAGCTATCTTGCTTGTCAATGTTTGGCGGGCAGTCTCTCCATTCCCCATTTGTCGTAACAAACAGCTCCCCAGAATCAGGCAAGCAATCTCGCCATCAATTAGGTGGGCGCGGACGCTGCCAAAAATCGGCGGTCAAAGTGCACGCCACTAAAGTGCCACGTTTTGCCCCGGGATTTACAGTGTGGATTTGAATTTGTAGAGTATGCGCGCGTCAGACCTGCGGGTCGCGGCGCGCCTTCCCTGTGAGATGGAGACGCGACAACTAGGCGGTAGTACCACGATCACTACCTTAGTATTAAAGAAATATGACGAATTTTTGAAGCGAAACGTTGCGTGTCTCACATCAAACTGGCCAAATCGGCCAAGCCTTTTAGAAAACTGATTTCACGCATTCGCAGTGAATTAATTATAGAGGCCTTGGAAGCTGTAAATTCTTGCACAGTGAAAATCCTACGAATAAAGTCTTAATGAATACGATACGTCCTACGAAGTCTTCGTTTTCTTCGTATAGGTTTTGTGCGCATAATAAAGATTACACGCAGAAAAATGTTGGTAAAGTAAACAAATTTTGTTGATGTGAGAACTAAATTTTCGCTGGCACAACTAACATGCATTTTCCCCAACACGGAATTTTAGTTCCCACGACCAAATTTATTGCTTGTCACGAGTACTTGTTGACACAACGAATCTTTTTTGTGTGTGTGCAACTTACCGTATCACTTGCAGTCTCAGCATTCAGTTGACAGCGGGAACAGCGGCCACCGACAATGTCCACCACAGCGGACAGGTCACCAGGTGGATGGGGGAAGCGGCGCTGGGTAGAACTGGGTGGGTAGGGGGAGGGGACGCAGGGAGGAGGGCTGGAGAGGAGGCTGCCTCTGCACAACCAGCGCTTGGGTCCGTAGGTTCAGTCAGCGGGTTTTCAGAGGTAGCTACAGTCGTCAGAGGGATTTCAGACGTAATTTCAGTCAGAGGAACTTCAGGGGCGTGTCCAGTCAGAATCTGAGTTTTGAGTATTTCATAGGTAGGTTCAGTCCGAGGCATAGTGGGGATCACAGAGTCACGTTCTGTCAGAGAAATTTCAGGGATATCAAAGATGGGTTCAGTCGTGGTAATATCAGGAGCAGTTTTAGTCAAAGGCATTTCAGAGGTCGGTTCAGGAAAAGGGACTTTACGAATTTCAGTGGTAAATTCGGTAGGAGGGATTTTAACGGTTGGTTCAGTCAGCAGGATCCTTCCCGGACGGGGGGAGAGAGTGGAGGTTGCCCCTGGCGGGCAGGCTTCAGCAGCCACAGAAACATTGGCTGCCTCAGCAGCCTCGGCGGCATCCAGGCCAGGGGGGTCCATAGCCAATGAGACCACATCCCTTTCTTCGCGAGCGATTTCAGCGGAACCGTCGCGACCGGGTGAACCAGGCGGGGAGGTTTCGGAGAGGGCTGTCAATGTGGCATCAGTCGGGGTCAGAGTCGGGGTCAGTGTCGGAGTTAGGGGGTCAGTCAGGGCATCCCAAGGGGCTGATGTATCGGTACGGGCAATGGCATCGGTGGGACGGGGAGGGGCGGAGGGGGACGACATGCTTCCAGTTTCCTGCCGAGTCGTGGAGGCGTCAGCGTTCTGCCTCCTCGCTGCTTTGCTGCAATCAGGACGAAACGAGACCTCCTGAAAACACCCTCAGGAAACGCAAACAACGGAGAGGCCACAACCTTAAACCGCTAACTTTTTGTTCTTTCAATAAATCAAGATTTCAAATAGAGTACTCCCGGAGAAGCTCAGAACGGAAGTGACTGGCATCAGTCGGGGTCGCAACGAAGAAGAAGAATGCGGGTAAGTATGAGAAATCGAGTATTCGGAATCCCACTGCACTGCCCCTCAAAAATCACGCGTTTTCTCCGGGATTCTTCTTCTTCGTTACGACTTTAATTCTGATTCCGGCTTCTCCGAAGTACTCTATTGGTCTAAAAAACGTAAATCAAGTCTTCTAAAGTGGAGAATGTGGACCCGTGACTTGGAGACGGAAGTTAAAGAAACACAAACACTTCCCGGCCGGAAACTCTCGAGAGCAGGAAGATGAAAAACTTAAATGGCGTTTTGAGTGAATTTAGAGGTAGGTCCCACACGACTCGGCGATTGTGCGTAAAAATTTTTCGCGAATCACACGATAAGCTCTCACTTGCACACGCACTTCACGCGATGAGTGCAACAAGACCCATTGTTTGTTTGGCCTGGCGCGCGCTCAGAGATCTCGGGGAAAATAGAGTACTCCGGAGAAGCCCGAATCGGAAGTACAAAGCCGGAACGAAGAAGAAAAATCCCGGAGAAAATATAAGAAAATCGCGGGGTTTTTCTTGAGAGCAGCGGGGTTTAGAAAACTTGATTTCTCATACTTTCCCTGCATTTTTCTTTTTCGTTACGTCTGCTCACTTCCGTTCTGAGCATCTCTACAGTACTCTATTCTCACTTCCATTTCTCTCCTCCGGCATACCCTATGATCTTTAACACACGCGCCTGAGACACGCGCGCCTCCCCTAGCAGGCCCGTCGAGAACACTCCCATCACTGGCCTTGGTTGCATGCATGGTGGTTGAGCACCTTTTAGTACGTTACCTGCGCCGGCTGGTGCGGCACGCACGACGGTCCAACTGTGGCCAGCCTTGATGACGGGGAGCTTGAAGGCCGGCGGGCGCCGCCTGGTAGGGGCGCGGCCTCGGCAAGGGCCTCGAGGACCCCGGGCCGAAGGGCGCGTAGGGCGCAGCGTCGGGACGGCGGCCACCCCAGGGGGCGTAGGGTCCGAACGCGACGCAGCGAGGGCCGTCAACGGGGAGCCCGTAGGGCGCAGCGTAGCGGAGGTCGGCAAGACGGCGGCCTCGGCCGTGCCCGGGAAGGCGCAACATGTCGGCAGGCAGGTCTCGCAAAGCTGGACCTCGTTGATGCACAGGAGGGTCGGCGGGAGCGGTCGGGAGGACTTCGTTGATGCAGAGCGGGAGGGCCAAGTCCGCTGCCCGAAACACCACACGGGAGTCACGACGGCGTCGTCGTACTTGTTGATGTCGCCCCGGACTAGTCAGGCGCGGCCTCACATGCACGCAGCAGCAACTCGCGGTCGGAGGGTGCGGATGGACGGGGATTTGGGATTTGGAACTCGGACTTGGACAAGACTTGAGCGCGAGGAGCAATGCAATTCGGAGCAGCGCGAGCGAGGGCTCCCTCTGAAAGCGACCCCAGATAGCAACTGGTGGCTTGTTTCGCGGCTCTTCGTCTCTCCACCTCTACACCCGGGCCCTCCTTCCCTCCCCCACCGCTCCCCTGCGGTCCCACACACGCACGGTCCCACACTACGCCGCGCTTGGGAGTGAGAGAGAGGTGGGGGAGGGGGAGGGTGGGGGAGGCAGGGGGCGCTGCCGCCGCTGACTAATCAGGCTGGGCTAGAGTCTCATGCGTCCGGCAAGCCCGCGGGATCGCGGGTCGGGGATTGGAGGTGGGAGGGGGGGAGGTGAAGGGCATGAATGCGGGGCGCCGGCGCCGACAGGCCCCAGTGTTCAGGCCCAGTCCCCAGGCCTCAGGCCCGAGGGGGTACTCACTCTGTATTTCGACGTACATAGAATATTGAATACTACTGAATACTAGTGAATATTAAGAATATTACGGAATAGTGAGGAATATACGATTCATCTTGAATAGGATTGAATATATGGGAATACCAGAGAATAGGGGAGAATATTAATTGAATACTAGAGAATAGGGGAAAATATTATTGAATACCAGTGAATACCCATGAATATATCTGAATATTTCATGAAATCAGCTGAATACTTCAGAATACCAGCGAACATTAGTCAATATCTTTCTTGAGATGAAGCTTCCGCCCTTTCCGGCAAGTCAGCCAACTGCAGCCAGTGCAGCCAACAAGCAGTCCAGCAGCCCGCAGTGGCTCGCGCCCGCAGCAGGATGTAACGAATGGACGATATGAATACATATCACTACATATGAATCATATGAATACATATGAATATCACCAGAATATGTGTGAATACTATTGAATATGTACTGAATATGTATGAATACCTGCGAATATCAATGAATATTTCAATATATTCCGAATACAAGGGAATAGTTGCGAATACCTCAATACTTTTGAATATTCGAGAATAATTGTGAATATTAATATGAATATCCCAGGCGTGTACACAGAATACTTCGAGTGAGTACCCCCTCGCTCAGGCCCCAGGCCCAGACCCGGCTGTGCTGTGACGTGCTGGCGTTGCTGCAATAATTTTGAAACAAAAATACAACAGTGCACACTGATGAAATTCGTACCAAGTGTACAGACGTCACACGAATCTCTCTTGCTCTCGCTGATATCATCCGCTTATTTGACCAAGTCGATCGAGCGTACAACTTACCCGCGGTATGTGACTTTTGAGGCCGCGCGTGAAGGTTCCCGCCCTGGAAGTACCTTTGTTCTTCAGTTCACGTCTCCCCTAAAAATGATCATGGACAAGTTTTGTCAGTGTGCGTCAAGAGAGGTACAGCCGCTATTCATTCAGTGGCGTAATTGGGTTGATGAAAGGGGGGGGGGGGCTTTCGGCGGGTTGCCTATCTTAGGGGCAAACTTCCAGTTCTTATCGAATCTCGGTGATTCTTTTTATTTTGGTGTTCTACGACGGGAGGGGGGGGGGGGGGGTGGTGATGTGGTGCGTTGTGGATAGCAGGAACACGGAGCACCACGCGGCGGAGCACGGCGCACGGCTGGGAGTGCGGAGGGGGGGGGGAGTGCACATGCATCGAAAAAAAAATCGAAATTTTTGGTTTCTCTTTGGAGACCAAAGGGGCGATCGGAAGGCGAAAGATTTTTCTCAGTGTGTATTGTATTCATTTCATTCATTCATACATTCTCGCATTGAATGTGCCAGTCTTCGATCTTGGGTTGATATTACCAGACTTTCCTCTCACGGCAGTGGCACTAGGTATCTTGGTACCATGGAGTCACTGGCATTTTGCGTCGGCTGCTGGAGTCAAGCGGCTTCCCTGCCCCAGCTTTCCATTTGCCGTTTGCCTCGGCTGCCCTGCCCACAGCACAGCATCCGGACCAGGCCCAAATCCAAAGTCTCGCGGCCAACGAACTATCGGCAGTCCCCACCCTTCGGGGCTGGGAGTAGCTTTGAAGGGACTGAGTTGGATCGTGGGCGAGATCGTGGGTCTGGGGCTGGGAGGAGCCGTTCCCTGGGATCTAGACAAAATTTAGAGCGCAAAGGAACAAACACCAAACCAGCGCGCTGCTCCCGGACCTCGTAGACACGCAGAGGGCCTTTTATTGCTGTTGTGTGACAAAACGGTCATCCGAAAAAGAACGTTTGAAAACGGGCGCTGCTCCCCGGAGCGAGATGCCTTTACGAGTTCACCAACATGCAGCGTAGAAAACTGTCAGGTTACGAGCGCGTGAACTGATGTCCACGCTACATGAATTTTAATATTTTGCAGTCCAATACTAGTCACATGAATATTTCTTTCGTAGTTTGTTCGAAAATGTGCATAATTTCTTAGAAACCCGTGCAATACAAAAGTTATATGTTGCCTGCCTTGACTTTTGATTTCGATAGTGTTCTCTCGATTTGTCAACTTCGAGTTCCAGCGAATCAACAGTTACTGCAAGAACCATAGAAGCTACCTTCTGTTGTTCTTGGTTACTGATTTATGTGATATTATTGTTTATGTTTCGTTTGCATGCATGCTTACCCATCGGTTGACAATCGTGATATCATCCAACAAAACGTGTGGTTCAGTGTTACGTGGGAAAATGTTGATTTCTGTGAATTCGGTCTCTAACGGCATAACCTATAAAACATGTGAGTCACTTTTTCATTGACAATATTTGTGGATCTATAATATATTCTTCGTTTGTTGCTAACGTGTCACATTTTGTATTCATTTCAGAAAGCGTTTAGCTTTGAATACCACTGCAGTGTCAATCTATGACAGCATTGTTTATGCTTGGTGATAATTGTGTTGTGTTCGTCATGTCTCAGACGTTTTCTGAATGAATGGAAACAGCAGGGAAGGTTAGTTGATTGTTTCTCACAAATGCTGGATAATTTTTGCTATTTGTGCTGCATTTTATTTGTATGTACCTGCGTTATAATGTGTGCAATGGGTTATTGTTTTACAGATTCGTTTCCTTTTCATTCTGCTGGCTTTAACAAAGGGATGATACTGCGGCTCCCTTGTATATTAAATTGTTGTGCCCTACTGATGCGTGGTCTATTATTATGAGAGGTAAGCAACATAATTGAACAATAGGAATTTAGTTGGCACTCTTGTATGATTCAAAAATTCCACTTAACATTTGTCAATTCAATTACACATTTGTGTCAGCTTGTTGCATCATCCTTTTGTTTTTCAAAAATTACCAATCTGGTCAGCTTTCATGCTAGAAGACGTTTTTGATTTTAACGCGAGAAGGGCAAGACAAGATAGCGTGCTGTTTAGATTATGTTTTTTTAGTACTTTTTAAAAATAAATATTCACGAAGCTTGGAGGCATTTGCTTGCTTGGTCAATGCAAGTTTTTGTTAGAATAGGAAACTTCTTTTTTAAATCATGCCAAGGTTCACTTGTAATAGTGTGGCTAGTTACTGCATTACAGACCGAGCTGAGCGCGCGCCTGCCGCCCAAAGGCACGACTCAGGCTACCCAGCCACCTTTCTCCCCTTCGTATACGACCCTCGCTCATTAGTGCAGCAGCTCCCCCAGGCGCGTGTCCAAGGGGGGGGGGGGGGGGGGGGGCACGGGGTTATGATCCATTCAGTACCGTGCGATGACCGATTACTGTCGATAACCTGGGGTGATTACCGACGACTACCAGTGATTACGGCATAATTACCGAGGCGGTGTACACACGATTACCGGAGTTATGTCAACCTCGCGAGTCTGGCGCGCGCCTGTTGGGTAGGCAGCCCCGACTTCTGCATGCACCCGTGCAGTGCGGGCTGGCCCACCGCAGGCGCTCGTCGAAGGGGGTCTCAAACACGCCGGTATGACAACGCGACTCGGCTCACTGGGACGGGCAACTGGAGTGTGGAATGGGAGCTGCACCAGCGCTGTTGTGTGCACCCTGTTTATTTTGAGAGAAAACAATTTTTTTAAAAGAGTATTGAAACAATTTCTCCGTATTCTCGTGTCACGATCTACTACTGGCACCTCTAGCCGATTATTTTGCCAATTGATGACTGTGACAAAATGTCACCGCCTACCCTAAGTTCCGTGGTTTCCTACTGTAACAATTTATCCGCCTAATATCTATTGTCAACTGACTATTTCATGTGTCACGACTGCCTAGTTTTACTACTGCAATAGTTTGGTCTACTTAACGTCAAGTGTCAACTATTTGTCTCGCGGTCTGCTTCTGTGACGAGCAGCGTGTTGATACTGTCACCGTAAAAATCAGCAGGCCTAGACTAAGTGTTTGTCCAGACTTGCATGAGGCACCGGCGAGAGATTGTGGTACGCGATATCCCACCCACCTCAGCACTCTTTTCGTGCGTGACCGCGCAGCCTAGTGTGCGGACTGCGTTTTACGGGAGTTCTTCACGCCTGATTGCGCAGAGCGTACCCGCCTCAGTGCTCTGGTCCTGCATGGACGGACGCGCGGGAGATGGGCAGTGGGGACAGTCTTTACGCGGGTGTCTTTTGCATAAAATTTGTGGAATCGAGCGGAACTTAGGGTAGGCGGTGACATTTTGTCACAGTCATTAATTGGCAAAATAATCGGCTAGGGGTGCCGAGGCTACGCAGGCATAGGAGTCTCGGTCTAGTGCACATGGCCTGGCCTGGTATGGAGGGGGTACTTGGTATAAATTGAACCACCACATTTGGATTTTCGTCAGTCGTCCACCAGAGCTCCTCCAGTGTGGTCCTCCTTATCAGACTGTGCCAGTACCGAGAAGCCTACCGAAGTTCTGCTCTGAGTTCTGCCTTAGTCCAAACCTGTCATCACTGGGAACCAAACATGGAGCGATCACTCTTAGTACTGGGTACACTACATCTTGCCTGATCTCGAGTCTCACACAACAGCGCGAAAAGCCGGCATGCGAATTGGGGGGAAAGGGGCCATCCATAATCTACGTCGACAGAAATAGGCCACTTTTTGACCCCCCCCCCCCCCCCCTGTCGGCTTTCGTGTCGGCTTTCGTCGACGTCAACAATGCCTTTTTTTTCGAAAACGATGGAAATGCGATATTAAGCAGTGTTTGAGTATATGCGAATGAAAATGAAGACAGATTTTGTGCCGGGCGCCGGGGCGAACGGACAGGAACGCCGCTGCAGCGGCGGCGCGAACTGCACTGCCGCCACGTACCAGTGTTACTGGATCGCGGTAAATGCAATATGCGATATGCGATAACACCGATATCGCGATAACACCGATATCGCGATAACACCGATATCGCGATATAACACCGATATCGCGATAACACCGATATCGCGATATAACACCGATATCGCGATATAACACCGATATCGCGATAACACCGATATTTTATCGCGGCACGATAAATCGATATTTCGGCAAATTCAATATCGGGCCCCCGATAAGTAAACTTATCGCGATAATTATCGATATATCGCCCAGGTCTAGTACCACGCGCCGCCCTATCTTCCCAATCGCAGTTTTGTGGACGTAGACAAACCGTTAACCCCCCCCCCTCCCCATCCCCCACGTTAACTTTTGTCGACAACCGAAGGACCCCCACCCCCCGCTCTTGGTGTCGACGTAGATTATGGATGGCCCCTTGAAGGTAGACAGCCCGTGTCCGAGTCGCGTATCCAGGTCTAGCATGTCTGTGGACGGCAGAGGTTGTCAGAGGTGCGCCGCTCGCGGCTCCTGATCCACTACCAGAAGTTGCTCGCCCGGCCTGTGCGCGCGGCCCGCCGAGAGCCGCGCCTGCGCCAGAGCTGGATACGCGACTCGGGCTAGCTACCTTTCTTGCCAATGCGAACGCCAGAGCCCCTCGCTGAGTGGTGCAGTTCACTGTCTCCACTCCAGGTGCCAGCCTAAGTCAGCCTAGTCGCGCTGTCATCCATTCTCAGTGGTGCCCTAGCAGACGCCTATTGCTGGCTTCATACTCGGCCAGTGGCTTGACCCCTGTACTAGGGCGTACCCACCCCGGCGGGGGTGGGCCTTTTATTAGCACGCATTCGAGGCGCTGCTCCTACGTTCCTAATGACAGACAGTTGCTGACGCCTGCTTTCCCATTCTAGCAGCCAGCCGGAGTCGCTGCGGCCACGGCAGGGCGCGCCGCCGCGCCGCGACTGGGAGCAGGTAGCCGGCCGTCAACTGCGAGGTGGTTCTGCCCTCGCTGCCCCACACTGAGCGTCACCAAGAGCCCCGGCAGCATGAAGGAGGGCGGTTTCGTGTGCGACGAGTGCGGCAAGCGGTACACCACCTGGGGCGAGGGGGTACTCACTCTGTATTTCGACGTACATAGAATATTGAATACTACTGAATACTAGTGAATATTAAGAATATTACGGAATAGTGAGGAATATACGATTCATCTTGAATAGGAATGAATATATGGGAATACCAGAGAATAGGGGAGAATATTAATTGAATACTAGAGAATAGGGGAAAATATTATTGAATACCAGTGAATACCCATGAATATATCTGAATATTTCATGAAATCAGCTGAATACTTCAGAATACCAGCGAACATTAGTCAATATCTTTCTTGAGATGAAGCTTCCCGCCCTTTCCGGCAAGTCAGCCAACTGCAGCCAGTGCAGCCAACAAGCAGTCCAGCAGCCCGCAGTGGCTCGCGCCCGCAGCAGGATGTAACGAATGGACGATATGAATACATATCACTACATATGAATCATATGAATACATATGAATATCACCAGAATATGTGTGAATACTATTGAATATGTACTGAATATGTATGAATACCTGCGAATATCAATGAATATTTCAATATATTCCGAATACAAGGGAATAGTTGTGAATACCTCAATACTTTTGAATATTCGAGAATAATTGTGAATATTAATATGAATATCCCAGGCGTGTACACAGAATACTTCGAGTGAGTACCCCCTCGACCTGGGGCAACCTGACGCGGCACAAGCAGACGCACCGCAGCGTGGACTCGGAGTACGCGCGGCAGTGCGGCGTGTGCGGCAAGGTGTACGTCAGCAGGCCGGCGCTGGCCATGCACCTCCTCACGCACCAGCCGTCGCACGTGTGCAGCTTCTGCGGCAAACGCTTCTCCCGGGCCTGGATACTGCGGTGCCACGTGCGCGGGCACACGGGCGAGAAGCCGCACTGCTGCGCGCACTGCGGGAAGGCGTACGCCGACCGCTCCAACCTGCGCGCTCACTTGCAGGTCCACGCAGAGGACAAGAGCGAGGCCTACTCGTGCCCCCACTGCTGCAAGGTGTTCGCGCTCCGGAGCTACCTCAAGAAGCACCTCAAGACAGTGTGCGCCGAGAGGGACGGCAGTAACACCGGCCCACCCACCATCTACGAGTCGTGCGTCGACGTGGATGACGACAGTGACAGCCACACGCCTGTCTTGTCCATCTAGACCCGCTTAGATTTTATGAAACTCTCAACGTCATTCATTTCGCTCACTGAGCTTTTGGAAGGTAGTCATTATGACCGGTGACTGGCTTTTTACCTACAAGCCAGGCTAGGTTGAAAGTTGCTAAAGTTTAATGTTAAAATGTGAAAACTTTTATATTTTTAGACTTTTGCCGTAGGGAAAGGCTTCTTCAGAGGCTGAATAAGAAAAATGATTATTATTGTTATTATTATCTGCCGAAGAAAAGCAAGAGAACTGAAAGACAAACCAGGAAGCTACTCGAGAAAACTGCTGACTCGGCTCGGCCGCCTTTTTTCCCTGGCTCTAGTCTGTCCGAAGTTTTATATTTGACCCGAGTGTAATGTCTCTAACGAATAAGCCACTGGTTTTCTTGTATGTATCTTTTAGCCACATCACGTGACTCCTCGGCTAACTGCTTGCCAATTCATTGCCGTCGTCACGGCACACGCGGAATGTGCAGCGAAAAGCCGAGCATTAATATTCACCGGCTGAATTTTACATGGAAATTGTAGATTTTGTGCCTGTTTTTGTACGTTCTGTAGGTTTGGCACATGAGGAAGGAAACATTTGGCATTTCGTTATTTCTGCAGAAATAGTTTTTAAATATCAGTGAGGTGCATGCGCAATAGATCTCGATTGTATAGATGGTAGAATAACGTGTTTTGTTACTAAAAGCATTTTGTAGGATTTTTTTCCTAAGAATTTAAGCCACACATAGAATATTATAAATGTCCTTTTGCTGAGTTAATTTTCAGTGTAACCACGGTATGGGTTCTGCAAGTTGTATGTAGAAGAGCATTGAGGCCATCTTATTTATCTCATTAAATAGTTCAAATTGTACAAGGTAAACAGACTTTTTCGCCGCAGTTTCTTTTCTCTCCGACTTGCAGTACAACGAGCTAGGTACTTACACCCAGCCTCACGGACCACGGTGCTGCTGCGGCTAAGCGAGACACAGGAGACAGCCGACCTCTGCAATAGGGTATTCCGGGGAACTCTCTGAAACGGACGAATCCGTTGTTACTCGCGTTTCTTTTCGCTGTTTAGTCTAGTATGTGCCAGTTATCTCGGGACCCTTCCTGTACGATCTCCCTTTCCGGACCCACCACCTATTGTTTTGATCTGCGCCACCCCGAATTCTAGGACAAAGCACGAAGAGAATCACACGGCTTCCGGCCGTCCCGGCCCTCGCCGTCGCCCTCGCCGACAAGCTTGTTTGTGCAAATGAGGTGTCGCGCTGCTGATTGACAGGGGCGGGCGGCGAAACAAAGGTAATGAGAGATTTCGAATGCGAATGGCCTGCGGCGACCGCTGCGCTGGTGGCATTAGGGGCGTGTGGCCGCGGCGTGGGCGCAGGTGCGAGTTGACCGGAGTTGACACTAGCCGTTAACCCTTCTTCGCAGCTCCTTCGCTGCCCTAGCCGCGACCTCATACGCAGACGCAGGGCGGGGGCCCAGTTTGGTGTTTGTGCATAATTAGTGGCGGCGCATAAGCTGAGGCTCTTCAACTAGAGTTCGAGTGCCTTGGCCGGCTGCTGTTAGGGGCCGTTCAGAAATTACGTCACGCGGTTTAGGGGGGAGAGGGTGAACCGAAGCGTGACTAAGTGTGACACGGGGGAGGGGTGGGGGGTGTCAGGGCAGAGTGACGTCACGTTTCCCTACTGGTTATTTGAACATGTCGCGCGCCACAATTTGACAGAGAGGCATGTATCCACTTCCGTGAACTCTTGAATTAAGTTTGCAATATTTATACAAAATCCGTCTTCCCAGTTATCTGCGAAATTAGCTGAGGGCGCTTCTGCTTGCCAATTTTTCCCTTCATTCCCCATATGATGTACTGTACAGCTTGCCTCCAGCTTTTCAATTTCTGGCGAGCAAGCGCACTTGCCAAAATTTGGCAGTCGATTGGAGGTGCTTGCCTAAAATGGGCGTTCAAAGTGCATATTGCTTGCCTAGAATCGGCGTTCAAAGTGCTCGCTTCTGGGGTTATTTGCGACGGGATTGACAGTGCTCGAAGTCCCCGATGACTGCATTTGATCACTCGCCCTGTTTATCTCGAGAAGGAAAATGTGGGTCTTACAGAGCCGTGTCGAAATGGTTTGTTGCCTATGGGATCGTCCTTCAAATACACCACGACACGATATTGTCGCAAGGGTGCACCTTATTCAGCCAGTCAGCAAATGGAAGGGCGCCTGCTGGGTGGGCAACCTCGACTGCGGAATGCACACGTGTCGTGCGGGCTGGCCTATCCTGGCACCCGCAGGCGCTCGGCCTCGTGAACACCGTACGAGCCACATTTGTAAAGTCAAAGTTTTGGACTGGAGGACTTCTGGCCATTCCTTGGCTGGGACAGGCGGATAGCGCTATCATGGTATTTTTGTTACCTTTTTTTCTTGGTCATTGATTGCTCACCAATGCGGACGTGTCTCACTTATGATGCAAATCTACCATGATTAGTAACTATCTTTGTTTTCTACCAGATGTTTCCTCAGGCGCGGATCCCAGTGGGGGGGGGGGGGGGCGACGGGCCGATCAACGCATGAAAACAATTAGAAATGTGTTCATAACGATCAATAAGATTTTAGTACCGCACTGAGATTTTTGGGTCTTTGGTCTCACTTTGAGACCCTTGAATGCTTACATTTCTTTTCGAAAGACTTTGTTAGCAGCACCGGCATGGCGCAAGTGCGCGCTGTGAGGTGTCTTACTAGCAAGGAGACACGTGGGAAACTAGTGGAAATCGAGTCAACGTGCCCCGATGGTGCGCGCGGGATAGCGGCCCCGCGCACCACTAACCTCGTAAAATCTAAAGATAATGGCATTGGTGTGACAGTTATGGCTGTCTGTTGACATCGACTAGAGCTGCGAGCGCATCAACATTAGACGCATTCCCCCAAACCGCGCCGCATCTGGAGATCTAGGACATGTCCTGGTCTCCACATATGGAGGTCTCCCAGGCTGAACCCCCCCCCCCCCCCCCCCTCTCACGCAGTCACCGCGTCCTTTCCCTCCCTTCACCGAAGGCAGGGATACATATGCCCTACGGAGCAGAGGCTGCTACTTCGTCCTGGCTCTCGGTCGTGAACGGGCGTAAAGATCATGGGTGATTCCTAGATAGCTGCACTAGGGATTCAGTGTAAAGTCTGTGCTTACTACGTGTTAGCCTAAGTGATAGTGTTTTAGAATTATGCATAGTTGTTTTTGATCTCAGTATTGTGAAGAAAAGTGTGGTGTAGACCTGCCATTTGCTTTGTGAATTTTGTGTTATTATCTCTGACTGTATTGTGTGGAAGGGTTTATTATATTAAATATTTGTGAATTTTGCCAAACTAGTCTTTTTCAGTTATTGCGGGCAGTAGGACCCTAGTCTGATAATACAGTGGTCTAAACACACCATCCTCGAACCTATAGCTTGACTAGAAGTGAACTCAAGAAATAATCAGTATCAGATCAGTCAAACAACCACAAGAAAATCAATAGAAAAACCCTGCGGTACAACTTTGTAGTCCAGTCAACGGCTAATCTGTTAGAGCTTGATTTGTAACCACTCTTTATCTTTGTCTACAGATTAACCTCTCAAAGTAAATTCAAAAGTGGATATCAGAACTAGAGTTGCCAAAATTGCTTTCATCTTCAAATACATTTCCAATCACAATAAAGTGAAGAGTAAAGGAAAAAAAATATTGATGAATCAAAATGTGTGAACAATTTAAACCCAACTCAAAATAAATGAACTGTAAATAATTTGTACATATCAATATTTGAGGAAGAAAGGAAACAAACATTATAAATGAACACACTTCATTCATGAAAAACAATGTTAAAATTACAAAGAATCAGTCTTGGACTCATGATACATTTTTAACTTAAAAACATACATAATTCGGCTACTATTTGTACAGTGCTCAAACAACTACATCTCTACCTCTGGTACTTCTGATTATACCCACCGCTTTGAGTGGAATAAGCATACCCTGGCAATCGAGACCCATAATACCCAGTATGTGCAGCATACCCAGTCCCAGCACTCCCAGCTTGTGCAGTATACCCAGTTCCAGCATACCCAGCACTCCCAGTTTGTGCAGTATACCCAGTCCCAGCATACCCAGCACTCCCAGTATGTGCAGCATACCCAGTCCCAGCATACCCAGCACTCCCAGTTTGTACAGTACACCCAGTCCAAGCATAACTAGCACTCCCAGTTTGTGCGGTATACCCAGTCCCAGCATACCCAGCACTCCCAGTAAGTGCAGTATACCCAGTCCCTGCATACCCAGCACTCCCAGTAAGTGCAGCATACCCAGTCCCAGCATACCCAGCACTCCCAGTTTGTACAGTACACCCAGTCCCAGCATAACTAGCATACCCAGTCTTGTCTTGTTCCGACGTATTGAAATTAAAATTACACACTGTAAACTTGGTAAAGTCGTACCCCTGCGGCTGCTGCTGCCGCTGGCCGCCCATATCGTCGGCATCCCCAGCGCCGCGCTGCCAAGGCCACACCCGCTGGGGCTGGCCCTGATAGTAATACGCGGACGGGGCCCCGACTGGCCTACGGCCCTTCCCCTTGCTGGGCCCTTGCGGCGGCACCACATAGTCTATAACGTAGGCCGGGTAGAATTCATTGTCCGCAAACTTGCAGACGACCTGCACGGCCGGGTCCAGTTTCACGTTGGTGTCGTACACCTCCCCACCGTCCCCGGGCAGCGGCGGCGCCTCGCCGACGTCACGTGCCGAGCACACGCGGCCCATCGCCACGTCACACACCACCATGGAGCGGTACGGGGCATTCTGATCGCAGTAGTGCGAACTGTAGTAGCTAATCGGGGAGAAGTTGACACCCTTGCCCCACCGCGTGTGACACGAGGCGCGGCCCGCCAGCAGCGGGTCCAGGTTGCCCTCACAAATCGACTCGACACTCGTGCGAAGCGTACCGTGGTACAACCGGAGCACCGCCACCTCCCCGCAGCGTTCCTCCAAGCCCCGCACCTGGTCCTGGAACAGCCTAAGAAGGCGGTCGTTCTCCACCCGACAGATGCCCGTCACGCGGAACCCCTGCCCCCTGCAGGTGTCGGCGAAGGCGGCCATGATGGTCTCGTACTCGACCCCGCCCGCGGACAACGGCTCGAACCGCAGCGGGTTCCACACCGCCCATGCGGGGGTGTCGTCGCGGACGGTCCAGGACCAGTCCCACCGGTAGCGGCTGTCGATGCCGTCGACACCAGTGCGGTGCACCAGCCGCCCCCCGACTGCTCCACCAACTTCACGGCCTTGTCCAGGGGGACGTCGACTACGGCGGTGCGAGCGCGCTTGGCCTTCGGCTGGGGTCCGACGTCGCCAGTTTTCAGGGTGATGCACTTAACGTTCACGGCATTGTTGTTGGCGTCGACAGCCTCTTCTTCGGCGTCCACACCTACCCTCCGCTTCCGCTCGTTCGACGGAGCAACGGCAAAGGCTTCCAGGGCCGCAGGCGCCGCTGCAGCCGCAGCCGCAGCCGACGCGCTGGACGCTGTGAAGACGAACACCTGATCCACTGCTGGCGCCTTTGCAACAGCAAAGGTGGCGGACGAGGGAGTGTGGGTCGCGGTCGTCCTGGACAACACCGTCGTCGTCGTAGAGGATGAGGAGGTGCATGTAGGTGTCGAGGAGATTACCACCATCGTCGACGTGGAGGATGAGAAAGTAAATGTGGCTGTCGAGGACAACGCCGTTGTCTTCGAAGAGGGCGAGGAGGTGCACGTTCGCGTTGTCGTGGACGATGCAATGGCAACGGACGGCTCGGCCACATTATCATCATCGTCCAATGTAATGACCTGAATGATCTTCCTGGAGCCACCAGACTCTCTCTCCGTGGGGTCGGCCGCCTTGCGCTTACGCCGAGCAGCAGCTGCAGCGCCCGCCAAGTTGGAGATCTTGGTGATGGTGACGGCAGGCCTGCTCTCGTCGCCGGCAGGGTCTACGGCGTCGCTGGTGCGAGACGACGTTCTCGAGGACGTCCTCGAGGACTGCGTCGATGAGACGGTCATCACCATTGTCAAGTTTGCCTCTCTGCGACCCTGAAAATACAAACAGAACGAATTTGCATTAGCATTTTGTTGTGTTCACCTTGTCAGAGGAAATTTAAATGTATGCCAAACACATGTACCGGGTGCCCCGCCCAATGCAGTGCAGTCGAATGGGTTGCCTATCAGCGCTTTAGGGACGAAGGAACACGGCGCATGTAAAGCAGCCCGTAAGGCACTGATAGGCAAACCCACCTTACTGCGCAGCAGTGGCCCGGACACCCGGTAATATGTCAATAATGTTTCCACGCCGTCTACGCGGAGGTCGGTACTTACAGCCTTGACACATGGGTGTTTGGCCTATGTACTTTATCTTTGCCTATCTCAATTTCTGAAAACTGCATTAGGTACTAGCCGTCTAGCTTATACTACGGGACGTTTATAAACTACGTGGGGGGGGGGGGGGCAGCCTTTGGTCACGGTCCTATCCTTAATGCATGGTAAGGTTAGGTTAGCCAGGTCACGATAGCGGGAAAGGGGTCAATAATTGGCCTAAAATCGGTCACGTAGTTTATGAACGCCTCCTATTATTTACGCGTCGAGGCATAAGCTGTGGCCTAATATTCCTCGAGTTAATTATTATAGCCGAAACCACAAATGTACCTCTTTACAACGACAATAGTGTATTCCGGAGAAGAGCCAAACCGGAAATAAGAAGTTACGAAGAATCACAAAAGCGGATCCAGTATGAGGGGAACCGCAGCAAAGAGTATCTCCGCCACGGCGTCAGCCACGAGCCGACGTCACAAATTTGGAGGCTTAGTTAGCTCTCGCTGACGATATGTCACGACCATTTAGTAGGGTCACACAGCGCAGAACGCCTTCCGCGGGACCCTCGGAAGAAGTTCCTGACGCCGCGCGGTTGGCATGCTGCGCTGTGTGACCCTACCAAATGATCGTGACATATCGTCAGCGAGAGCTAACTAAGCCTCCAAATTTGTGACGTCGGCTCGTGGCTGACGCCGTGGCGGAGATACTCTTTGCTGCGGTTCCCCTCATACTGGATCCGCTTTTGTGATTCTTCGTAACTTCTTATTTCCGGTTCGGCTCTTCTCCGGAATACACTATTGCACGCACGACAAGCACTTACCCCGCCGCCAATATCATCAGCAACCGATTGATCTCGGCCACCAGAGATCCTCCCCACCGCGGCCATGCCGACCAGGTCACCAGAGGGAGGGGCGGAGTGTGTGAAGGGAGAGGGAGGGGGCGCGGAAGGGGGAGGGAGAGAGGAAGCAGACAGTGGGAGGGGCGTCGCCCTCCCCCAGCACAGGTGTTGGTAGAGCCGGTGTCATCAACACGGACCGAGACACATCCAGTCACGACCCTCCAGGCGCGTGTCGTCTCAGCTGTATTTGTTGAAATGGGAGGGGATGGCTCAGCCCAGGGGGTTTCAGCAGAGGTAGGTTCAGTGACGGTCGCTCCAGATTCGCGAACCGCGGGAGCCACAGCCCCCTCGGCTGCCTTGGAGGCATCTAGGACACAGGTGGGCACTGAAGCCAGTGACACTGTTGGCAACGGCGCGGCGGCACCCATGGCTCGCCTCCGTATTTTTGCGTAGCACGCATCTGGTCGTGCCGCTCTGCCCGGGGTGCGCAAAAGTGCACACGCGTACCCCGCGGCCCCGGGGCCCAACCGCCCCGCGGCCGTGCGCGACACGATCAGATGCGGCCCGGACACCACCACGGACACACGGTACTATCAGGTGCGGGTAAGGGAGAGACTGCTTCATTGTAACCCTTTGTATAACCAATTTTAGTGCAATATATAGATTATATATAACGTTTCAACAGTGTTCCCCCAAACCGTTACCTAACAACACCAAGGAACGGATTTCGACACCCGCTTCTCGGACGCCAATTTTAGAAGGCGGGGGAGCGGTTTCAGGATCGATCTGACCACCGCGGGGGGTTTTAGCAGGCGGGTTACATAACCAGCGACGCAACCCGCATAACACACACCTGAATGTAGGCAAAAAGCGCGGCATACCCAACTCCGAAACCCAAGTCTGGCTACGCCCCTGAAGACAAAGCGGTGTGTTTCTGACCGAAATCCACATTACTGCTTCTAACTCTCATCGATTACGACAACATACTACTACCAAGTCCCGAAACAGATCCCAAAATTGGTGATTCCAAAACAACCAATGCCAGAATGGAAGCATCTATAATCGTGGCGCTCTCAACCACCGCGTACATCCCTTCCGCGCATTTCCTTGTTCAGCTCCCTGCGGTACGTTACCTCTGCTTGCCGCGGTTCGGCCGGTCCCACTGGGGCCGGCCTCTACCAACCAGACGGTCAGCATGGCCTCCGTCACCGCGAGGCCGAGCTTGAGGCCGAGCGCGGCTCGCGGCCGCCGCGCGGTCGGGCCCCGGGAACCCGAACTCGGTGCCGTGGTGGACGAGCGCGTAGTACGCGGCGAGAGGGCGGTCGTCCAGGTCGTCCCGGCTGTAGGGGTCGCACACGTCCACGACGAGGAGGCGGTCGTCCAGGATGGAGGGGTCGTGCACGTCCGCGGTGAAGGGGCGGTCGCGGTAGTCTAGTTCGTCCCGGCTGGAGGGGTCCCTCATGTCCACGGCGGCGCCCGGCCGTCGGCCGCCTTGAAGGCCCTGAGGGTTATGAGGTCCGGCATGCCGGCAAGCGGGCAGGACCTGTTGCACGCCATGAGCAACGACACCGGGACGCGCGGTGGTGCACAGGAGGACGCTGTCGTTGATGCGGCACTAGGCACGACCACACGCGTGTTGGCAGCGCCCCCCACTGGGCTCATGTCAGCCCGCAGCCCGAGTTCCACACGATTTTCCCTAAAATTATGCGAGAGGTACCCGCGTGAAGACTGTCCCTTTACAACTCCCTACTGCCCATCTCCTGCGCGTCCATCCATGCAGGACCCACCGAGGTACGGGCTCGCTCTGTGCAGCCACGCGTGAAGAATCCCCGTAAAACGCAGTCCGCTCACTGGACTCTGTGGTCATGCATGGCGGGAGCGCTCAGGCGAGTAGGATGTCGCGTACCACAAGGACACCGCGCCACGGCGTCGGCCACGAGCCAAAGTCAAAATTTTGGAAGCTTAGCTCGGCGCTGATATGTCCCGACCATTGGGGATGGTCACACAGCGCAGACCAGAGGGTGGGGGGTCCACCAGGTCCGACGCAAAAAGGCTGCAACAGCCCCCACAGAGGGAGGGGAGAAGGGACATTTCTAGAAAACACTCGATTCGAGGATAAGGGGATATTCCAGAAGGGGGTAGGGGGTGCTACGTGAATCAACGCTCAAAGTCGACATGCGTACGCCATACTGGGCCGCAGGAAGTTAAATTTTCATTTTTTTCGAACGCTTGAGAGTGTAGTTTGTCTGCAGCAAAACTGCATAACGTCTCAACAGTTAAATTACAGTTTTTCTACCGAAGAACTGGCCCAAAACTGACCAGAAAACTGACCAGAAAACTGACAGGCAAACTGTAGTTGTTCCAAAAATCTGGTACTTTTACTATAACTACAGCTTCAATATGTACTTTGGAAACGAGATATAGTTGATAGAATAACTTTATTTCGAAAAGGAGAAAAATTCCAGTTATCAGCTATAGATTAAACTCTCAGAAACACCCCTGCCCAATGTAAGCCACCTTACATCTCATTACCAGGCGGCTGCCGACATGTAAATCCGGTCTTACGGTGATGCAGAAGAGCGTGTCAACGAAATTTGTTGGCTGCAAATTACACATCTGTAACCGGTGGCCAACTTCCGGTATAGTTGAGCCTCCAAGCGCGCGGGGGGGGGGGGGGGGGGGGCACGTCATAACCTTTCCACCTGTAAGTACGCAAAAAGCGGACATTACTCCCCCCTCCTCTCCCCTATGAAGTCGCTCCTAGATCCACCACTGGTTGGCCACTGGTAGCCCCTACTATTCGACCCCCCCCCCCTCCCTCCCTGTTCGCCACCGAACAACCCTGGCCTTACCTGACGAGCGTGAGTCTCCGGCCGCGGCCTCGTTGTCCTGCTGAAGCACGTGCTGCTGATGTTGCTGCTGCAGTCCCTGCTGCTGGTTATGCTGCAGCTGGGCGTCCGGCGCGACGCGTCATCCAGCGGCGGCGGCACCGGGATCAGGTCCAACAGGTCTCGATCTAATACGGGTCTCCGCCAGCCCCGGATGGCCTCCGGAGTACTCAGCGTCACCGCGGTCGAGTCACCGGCGTCGTCGCCGACGCGATGCTCGTGCTGGTGGAGGGTCGTTCGCGTCCACGACCGGTCGACTGCCGGCGTCGTCTGCACCGCGGACGTGCGGCAGTCGAGCATCGCGGTCTGCAGGGGCACAGGCCTCTCGTCCGGGCTCAAGAACCAGACCGCCGAGCTGGAGAGCGCCGCGGAGCTGCAAACGAAACGAAACCAAAATGAGTGACCCAGGCCCTATAGAGTATTCCAACTAAGGATTTGGTCGGAAGTAAGAAGAACGACTTCTAAAACACGGTGGTGGGGATAGGGGTCAGCGCATGCGCGATCACTGCCTGGTTTCCCCCACTACCGTCTTTTGGATCTTCTTACCTCCGGCCAAATCCTTGGTTTGAGCACCCTATTCACGTTCTCGGCCGCAACCCCTAACTCAAGTCCGCTCCAAACTTATCCGGCCGGACCAGACGCAATGAGTGAAGCGACGCCCACCCCCCACATCTACATGTGAAGTCTGCTCTGCGCCCCCCGCCCCCTTCTTCACCGCTCGGCGGGCGAAGAGGCGTGTGAGAGCCGCCAGTGAAAGTCATGCACCCCCGGCCCGGCCCCCGCCCGGCTCCACCCACCTGAAACGTGATCCCAAGGCAGCGAAACGGCCGCGTCAAGCGCGTTCATAAAATAGTCTGATCTACGAACGACAAGTGCTTTCCGGGAACTTCAGAAAACGCCGCCATGGCGGTCACAGGATGGTGAACACGCTGGGCGGCCTGGGGGAAACGCGAGCCAAGCAATAAAGATGGAGCCCCATGGTTCAAGTTCAAGTTTGACGCGCCCAGGGTTCACCACTTCATAGCCAACCGAGTGGGTCCCCGTAGCAGGTCACAGGACCCCAGCCATATCCCGCCCGTTCGCCCCGTCCGCCCCATGGCCATGGCAACACGGGCAAAGAGATTCGGACAGAGGCCTGTCGCACTTGTCTCATCGTCTTGTCATCCGCCCGCCCACGCCCGTGCAATAGAGGATTCCAACAAAGCTGAAGAACAAAATCACTTCCAGGCCGGAAGCTCTCCAGAGCAGGTATGAGAAATCTTGATGCACAAGCGCCGCGAAACATGGGACCTGACCTCCAAATCCTCTCAAAGCATCATTCAAATTTCTCATACCTACACCTACGCTTAGCGTTTCCGCCCTGGACACGTTTTCAACTTCCGTTTTCAAGTCTCATTGAAATCTACGTGGCACCCATGTCTGTCCCATCTTTTCAGTCGGCCCTCCTTCCCTTGCAATGATGCGATGCGATGGATTGTCCTGCGGTTTGCGATGCCACCCCCTTCCTGAGCAAACAAAGGCATGGCAATGACCCGGCCCAGCACAGATAGACTGAGACAGACAGTACCTGCCAGTTCCAGTTTTCAAACACGAACGCTGCCCTAGACACACAGCAGCGCTACTGGCAGCGCTCTGCTGAAGCCTCGGCAGGCGTGGATCCAGGGGAGGGGGGGGGGCACTTTCCCCGAGGGGGCACTTTAATGCATGGGAAGGTTAGGTTATCCCCGTGACAATAAGGGGGTGGGGTAAAAATATTGGCCAAAAAGCGTGACGTAATATATGAACAGCCCCTTAGGGTCTCGGCTTCGGCTTTGATGACGCGTCGGCAGAAACAAGACACCCAAGACTGCCCAATACACGCCGACGCAATGCCTCCTGGGTTTCGTCTTCCAGTCAGTGGCGAAGGTCGGTCGGTATCCTCGCTGTCGCCTCACGCCGCCCCACCCCTACACCCGCACTTGAGAACAGCATTCTAACCTCGCTCTTTCCAGTGCATTTCATACCCAAGGCACTCGCTGTGCCGGCCGAACTCATTCGTTGAGCGAAATTTGACAATCGGCCACGAACAGTACAGAGGGAAACAGGTGGCAAAGGGGGGGGGGCGAACAAATGTAAACAAACAGCCGTGCGGTAGAAAAGGGGGTGGGGGGCAACACTGAGCGGGACTAAGATGAAAGTGCTTTCCTTTCAAACAGAAAGAGCAAACATCTGCGATCGGGGGCCAGCTGCAGCGGCCAAGGACAGCCAATCACACAAACGCCTTCATCTGCGACTGACATTTCCTGAGATTGGTCAAAGAGAAGCAGAAGTAAGCGGCCATATCCAGCCAGCAGCGAGCCGGCAGGATGAGGAGGATGCCGTAAGAACAATACTGCCCGCCAACACACAATGGCACTAGGCGAATATTAACGAAACACGAGAAATGATGCACGCACCTCATGTTGAATCACTGTCTTCGCTGTCTCTAGCAAGGGCAGGCGGGGTTTCTTGACAATCCGAGCCGAGCACGTATACACCATAGAGAGGACTCTGTTTTCAATGGCCGGCGGCGTATACACCATACACTGAACTGTCGAACCGCAATCGCGTTTTCAAAGCGACGGTCAGCTGACCAACGTTCGCATCGTGAGGAAGGATCGGGTAAAAATAATATTTAAAGAAGTACGGTCTAAAATACGTTTAAAAAAAATCCTGATTTTGAAAAAGTGTGTTTTTTTGTTTTTGTTTTTAAATGGTCTACTTTTGAGGCCTTTGCGGCCTAAATGGTAAGTCGTGTCGCCTTCCGGAAATCAATCAATAGATTGATCCTATTGGTCCTATATTTTGGCGATGTGGACAATAAATTTGATGATCTCGAGTGAGATGTTCAATAAAACCACCTAAGGGGCTGTTCACATATTACGTCACTCAGGGGGAGGGGGGTCCAAGTCAAGTGTGACAGCCCTATCTTAAATACATGGGAAGGTTGGGTTAGCTCCGTAACAATGGGGGGGGGGGGGGGTAAAAGTATTGGCCAAAATAGTCTGACGAATCAGCCCTAAATGTAAAAATCATGAAGCTGTGTGTGCATGAGAGAGAGATAGTTTTTTTTTTAATTTAGAAATGATTTATTCGGGGGATTTAATTGTACTTTTAGGGCTGGGCATGAGTAAAAATGTGTCACAAAATATACATGTAATGTTAGATGTGAGCCCAGAGAATTTTGTCTGTGGTGCAAAAAAAAATGCATGAGGGCACAGGTGGCAAAAAACTTACATTTTAAAATGCAAAACAAAATTGAGTAGCAGGAAGAAAAATTAAATTAAAGATAAAGCATTATTAATTAGCAAGATACTTTGGAACTGATCCTCAGTGTTATTTAGGAAAGATTTATGCTTTTCTAGACTAATCTATAATTGATTCTTGATTTGAAGATTCCAATGCAGTCCGGTGCATGTGGTTTTTCTTGACGGAAAAAGAGATGTGGTGATATTTTTCCACACAGTGATAGATTATACTGATGGAGAAGGTTGGATTGGTTTTTGGGCTTCTAGAATTTTGTTGAAGCCTACCAGCCAAATTGAGACAGAGTACACTGATTTTTGCGTCAGTTTTAATCGGGTTCTGTCCTTCTGTTTCTTGAGCCTCACTAGATAAAATTGTTGATTTCTCTCTGAGCTCCTTTAATAAATTTTTGAGGTGGTTGTAGTACAGTCAGGGTTTGAATCATAAGAGAACCCACTAATTGGGTGCAAATACAGTAATTCTTCTTCCTTGGCAGGATATCAATTTGACAAACTGGGAACATTTATTTAATAAGCCTTTTATTTTGATAAGTAGACCGTCCCAGTTTTGTTGCTCCCATAAAGAGGTACTATTACCTAGCTGGACTCCTAAAAAAAATTTTCATTTCCAATTTCCACTGAAAAGAAGGGAAGATTTTTCTTTATTAAGTTAGGTTCCTGATTGTTGACTGTAAATATTGTAGACTTCAGTTATTTCCTTGAAGTCGTCTTCAGCGATGAAAATGTTTATGCACGATTGCTGTTGGGTATTTTGTAACCTTTTAACTGGCTAAGTTCATTTGCATATCAAAGGAAAGGCTATGGATAACATGGTAAGAGGTCCTGCTATGGCGTCAGCCCATCTGGAAATTTTTTTGAGAATACAAAGGTGCTAGGAGGCAAGGTCCTATTTTTACGAAACTTTTTGAGTTGGTCAGTAGAGAGCTTATTTATTGCATTACAAACTTAGGACCAAATCCATGAGTGGTCATAAGATGGGTAAAGTACTGGTGAGAGACATTATTGGAAGCTTCTGTCTCAAGAGACAGGCTAATTAAGAATTGGAGCCATTGGGGTAGCGGATGACATTTCTTAAGAGATGTAGATTTTCGTGGATGGTTGGTTCTTCCAGGTATACAAAAACTTTGGTCTGAGATAAGTAATGTTCAAACAACACAAGATAATCTTGTGCCAAAAATTCTTGATATGATTTTATTATCCATGTTGATGAGTCCAATGGGTCTCCAATTTTTTAGTAGAATTCTGTCACTTTCTTTTGGTATTAGTAATTTTCTTCATTGAACTTGGAAGTTCTCCTGTTCATTGGAAATTTTGGGTGACTTTGATGGAAATGGGTTTGATTTGGTTCCAAAACAATTTGTAAAATTCAATTGGTAAACCATCTAGGCCTGGTGCTCGGTGTAGTTTAGCTTAGCCTATAGAATCCATTATTTCTAGAAAATGATGTACTGTCCCCTCCACAGAATTGAGGATCTTCATCGGATAATGTGGGTAGGTCTGGAAAGATAGGACTGTTGGGATTTATGGGTGGTTATGGATCCTCATTCTCGACGGGGGGCGTCGCTGCAGGGCGAGCCGTGGTCCCCGGGGCCGCCGGCACCGCCACAGTACTCCCGAGCCACGACCGCCTCCCTGGGCGGCAGCGGCAAGGCCAAGACCCTGCACCCGCTCCACGGTGTCCGCCAGCCACGGCGGCCGGCCGGGACCACGGTTCAGCTGAGGTCACCCGAGTCGAGACGCCGCGAGGCCTCGCCTATGCAGCTGTTCGTCCTCGGCTGTACGTGAGAATGGGGGTGCGTCCATCGAGAGACGTGTTGGCATTTAAAAACCCACCCTTCGCCCTTCGCGCAGACGGCCGCGGCACGGACAATGACCCGCCCGTCGTCCCTGGGCTGCAGCTGTTTCCGCCGAGGGGCGGCCTCGGAGACGGCCTCGGGGGCGGGCTTGGGGGCGGCCTCGGGGGTGGCCTCGGAAGCGGCCTCGAGGGTGGCCTCGGGGGCGGCCTCGGGGGTGGCCTCGGGAGCGACCTCGGGGGTGGCCTCGGGGGTGGCCTCGGGGGGCGGCCTCGGGAGCGGCCTCGGGGGTGGCCTCGGTGGCGTCCAGGTTCAAGCTGCTGCAGGAGAGCATTAGCGCCGCCAGCGGCAACACGATGAAGCTGTGGGTGAGGACTTCCCCCGCGCCCCCGACGCTACCCCGCGCCTCGAGGCCGCCGGCCAGCCTAAAGTCTCTGCGCGCAGGGATGTGTCCGTTTCAGGCCGCCGGGGTGCCGCCCCCCGTGCTGGGCAGGGCGTACTGGCAGGGGGCCCGCCGCTCCTACAACTCCCTCACCAAGCTGGTCAGGATCGTGGACCAGACCCTCAACGTCCAGCTGTTCGTGTCCTTCCTCAACAATCTCTACTTCGTCTGCATGCAGCTGCTCAGGGGATTCGAGTGAGTGTAAATGATAAACAAATTCCACGCGCCGCGGTTGCCGCGGCCGCTGGCAGTACTCGAACCCCCGTCCTTCCCTCAGTGATCCATCCCTGACCTGGTTCGCGCGGGTGTACATCCTCTTCTCGTTCGCCTTCCTGGTGGCGAGGACGTCGGCTGTGTCTCTGCTCGTCTCGTCCGTGCACGAGAACAGCCGGTCCGTGCAGGACGTGCTGTACTGCGTCTGCTCCGAGGACTACAGCGAGGAGGTGGGTGAGGCGAAGCCGGCCGAGGCCATCCGAGTTTTTGTCCCGAAAGTGTTCATTTCAGGTAAAACTAGTGCCTTTCGCAGGTGTACCGCTTCCTGGTGCAGGTGACGTCCGAGCTGGTGGCGTTCTCCGGCCTCAAGATGTTCAAGGTGACCCGGGGCCTGCTGCTCACGGTAGCGGGCACCATTCTCACCTACGAGGTGGTCCTGGTACAGCTCAACTGACCCCGCGGGGTATTGGCATCGCGGGGAGTATCACCGGTATTGCTGTATTGTAACAGTTATTGAGATAAATAATTATTTTTGGAAGATAAATAAAAATTCGGTGCTGCGTACTGTGTGTGTGTGTGTGTGTGTGTGTGTGTGTGTGTGTGTGTGTGTGTGTGTGTGTGTGAGAGAGAGTGGTGGCTGTATGGAGCTCACGTACTTGAGTCAGGCCGAGTCGGCCTAGAGCAGGGTCCATCCCAGCTCTGCAGGCCTGTGCGGGGAGCACCGATCGCCCGAAGGTGGGCAACCCACACTACTTGGCTGGCAAATAAGTTGCCTACCAGCCCCTGACAGGATGTGCTCACATCTTGCCTCCACTAAGACCGGTGCCGGGAATTTTTCTGCAGCACTAGCACTCACGCTATGCTCACACTGGCCTAGAGTAATGCTGGCGAGGGTGGGCAAGGGAACCACCCTCACCTTCACAGTTGGTTCCTGGGCATGGGAAGGACCTTCGTGAGATTGGGACATTGAGATCCAAGACCAGTTCAGAATCAAAGTATGATATCTCCCAAATTTTGAGTGTATGGTAAGTCACTCTTACAAATATGGTAAACAAAGTCTTGTACACTTCCGTCTATTAATTTTAGGTTCAGCGAATTTGTCTCATAGTCACAAAAACTGCATTGATTCTAATAAAACAAAATACTAAAGACTTGTTGATTTCTAATCCTCAACTTCGGCACACCATATTGAGAAAGCAACTGAACTACAAAACATTCAATTATTTTAGTAATTTTCAATTTGACTCTGTGTGAGAGAACACTCTAAGCTGTGTACAGTACAGTAGATCCATGCAACAATTTACAACGCATAATTTGTGGATTCTTAGAAAGGGGCGGGGGAATGAACGATTTGAACATAATTGAACAGGTTTATTAAAATACATACTGGGGGAAAAGTCACACTTTCACATAAGATAGATGAATTGAAATAATTGTCAGAGGAGTCAGAATTTTTTATGTTGGGTACTGCAAAACCAAAGGGTCCACAACTCAAAACACACATTTTGCAACGTAAACCTCAGTTACAAATATTAAACATTGTCGTGAACGGCCGTAAAATGCCATTACTAGACCAAAATTTCAAATCTTCTGCATATAAGAAAATCCCGTAAAACCAACACAATCAGTGTACTTTTGAGGACCCTTATCCAAACAGTAACTTAACAAAATGCCAAATAAATTACATATCAGCGAACCAAAGAATAATACAATAATTATAATTATTTAAAGATCTCTCTGGTATTTTGTGTTGCTGATAGATTGCTAAAAAGCAACGAACAATTTGATTTTGATTTGGTGTTTAGGCCTCTGCAACCAATAAAGTTTTTCTCAGGATATATATTCCTCTGAACAAGCCTTATTAGTTCCTGAGAAAAACTTCATTGGTTGCAGAGGCCTAAACACCAAATCAAAATCAAATTGTTCGTTGCTTTTTAGCAATCTATCAGCAACACAAAATACCAGAGAGATCTTTAAATATTGAGGAATCTAACCGGTGCGGTCTAAACATATTTTTATCAATTGCCACTTTGTTTTCTCCCTAATTCAGAGCTTACTCTAGTGGACATTAAAAATGTGAGTTAACTGTTTGAAGGAACATCTACCAACTATTGTAGTTATCACCATAGTTATCACAGTTTGCTACTCCACTATCATACATATACTGGGTACACCAGTAAGCAGGGGCATGCTGCCACGGCCCGTCAGAAAAATCTACGACCCCGTCATTCCCGGGCCGTTGCCAAGGCCACACTATCTGAGGCTGGGGCCGATAGTAGTGGTCTGCAGGTGCCCCAGGGGAGCCCCGGCCCTCAGCCTGCCAGGCGGAGCGGGGCCCCCATGGCTCTGTATCAAAATCGATTATGTATGCCGGGTAGAACTCATTCGGAGCAAATTTGCAGACCACCTGAGCCGCCGGCTCCAGCTTCATGCAGGTATCGTACACCCTGTCGGCGTCCTCCGGCAGCGGGGGCGCCTCGTCGAGGTTGCGCGCGGAGCAGACGCGGCCCATCGCTACATCGCACACCACCATAGACCGGTGCGTGGCCTGCTTGTCGCAGTAGTGCGAACTATAATAACTGATGGGTGAAAAATTCACCCCTCTGCCCCATGTCGTGTGGCTGGTGGCGCGGCCCGCCAGCCGTGGGTTCAGATTCCCCTGGCATATGGACTCGACGTGGTCGCGGCGGGTGCCGTGGTAAATTCTTACCACGGCCACCCTCTCGCAGCGCTCCTCCAGGAGCTGCACCCGTTTCTGGAAGAGGCGAAGTAGGCGATGGTTCTCTACACGACACACGCCGGTCACCCGCAGCCCCTTCCCCCGACAGGTGTCTCCAAACGCCCTGCTGATCGTCTCGTACTCGACGTCCCCCGCCACCAGCGGCACGAACCGCAGTGCGTCCCGCCCCACCGCGGCCGGGGGCCGTGCCGCAGGGTCCACGCCCAGTCCCAGCGGTGGGGGGCATCGAGGCCGTCGGCGTCGGTGTGGTAAACCAGGCGGGCCCCCGACTGCTGCACCAGGCTCACGGCCCTGTCCAGGGACACGTCGATCGCCTCAAGGCGGGCGCGCTTCACCGGCGGCACCACCGCATCGTCCGAGGTTGCCCCAGTCTGTGGCGCACCACTGTTCCGGTCCGCAGCCTCGTCGTCGTCGGCCGCCTTCCGCTTCCGCTCGTTGGACGGGGTGGCGTCGGCCTCCGAACCCTCTACCGCTGCTGCGGCTGCGGCGGCCTCGGCCACCTTGAGGGAGGCCGCTGTAGCCGTGAAGATGAACGGCGGCTCGACCTCTGCCATCGTCGTGGAGGCCGTCGTCTCGTCCTGCTGAACCCCCGGCGTTGATACAGCAGCGGCGGCGGCGTCCGCGACCGTGTTGGAGGCCGCTGTAGCCGTGAAGATGAACTGCGGCTGATCCTCGGCCACCGTCATGGAGGTCACTGGAGTGGCCGCAGCTGGCGTCATGGAGGCCTTCGTCGTGGCCATCGGAGAGGTCGCCGTCGACAACTGAGCAGCACGTCGTCGCGCCGTCTTGAACAGCTCCCTGGAACCAGCCCCGCCTGAGCCGGTCGGTGCCGCAGCCCGTGCGGCCACCTGCTCGACGGGAGCCTCCCCCGAGGTCTCCTTCGAGGCCTCGTCCGAGGCTTTCTCCGAGGCCTCGCCCGAAGCCTCGCCCCTCCCCGGCACGGCGGTGGCGAGGAGTGACGATGACCTGGCCGTGGCCACCTCCGAAGAGGTGGTCTCAACAGTCGTGTCGCTGCTAACGGCGCACAACACCGTATCCTCGCTACCGCCCTGGAAAAAGAAAGATACATTTTCTATGCCACGTCTTCTGTGTCTTGTTTTGAACATATGGAGTACGTGGTTCTGGAGGTCGCCGGTGCCTTAGGTCCAGGATCAGTGCCCGAAGAGGCAACCTGCGACACACTTTTCGCCTATAAGTAGCCAAAAAGTGGTACATCAAGAGCCGCTCCTGGACCTATGCACCTGGCGTCCTGGCGTGGACACATTTCCGCGCGCGGACCCGAAGACTCACTCATATTCACACTGAGAAAAATCTTTGGCTCCTGGACCAAAGGGTAGTTTTGTGCGTTCCACTTGGACCCTACATCTAAAACTTTTAGTCCGTAGGTCTAAGATCTATAGTTCTGTGCTTCGAAAGGCTAGACACGGGAGCAAAACTCTTGACTCAGGCGCTAATCGTTTAGTGCGTTCCCAAACTTTTCGACCTGGGGACCAAACGTCCTGTGCCAGCGCCAAAAAAAAAAAATTCTCAGTGCAGTTAACACTGTGTTCACCTACGTTAGTGCTGCTCGTGAGTTTGCTGATGGCCTCCAGCAGCTCCTCCTTGGCCTCCGCGAGCAGGGCGGCCGCCCTGACCTCGGCGGCACGGCGCTGCTCCTGGTGACCTTGGCGCTGCAGCACCCGGTCCGTGACGGCGAACGCCAGCGCCGTGGTCAGAACCCCGGTCAGACTGTGCGCCAGCCCCGCCAGCCTCTGCGCCTGCGGCAGCCCCTCGGACACCTCGGACAGCCACTGCGCCGAGAGCTGCGACTCGTTCTGCTGCCGCAGCATGGACGCCACCGCCCAGCGGAACACCTGAAAAAGGCGTCAAGCCGATCACTCAGTGCAGGAAACTGTGTTGGGTGAATGTCCTTAGGCAACATATTCACCAAAAACAAATTTATGTTTGTTATCAGTGAGAATTATTAAAACTAACTCAGGCCTTATAAGTTTAATATAAGGCCCACATTTCAAAACAGCCTTCTAATCGCTAGATGAATAGTACTGTAGGGATTTCACCGGCACCTTGGCGACGCGTCGGCCTGGTGCTTTCGGCGGGCTCTGCTGGCAGCGCCGTCCCGACTGTTGCCCCTGGTTACCTCTCTGACTCTGTGCCCATGACTCTGGAATAGAGACTGCTACTGACCCTTCCGCTGTACTTGCATCCTACCCAATCCTGCCTCCCTTACTACTACCGCCGGATCCTTACAGTGCCCTCTCACGCTCTCTTACTCAGCGGTGGCTCTGATGAACGAAAACAATTTGAAACAGTACCGGCAGTAGGCTGTGACAGTGCAGCACGGACGCACGCCCACCTCACCGCGAGCCTGCGGTTGGCTGCCTGCTGGTCCTGAGTGCCGTGAGGAGGGGCGTCAAGGTGGGCCGCTGGTATCACAGGGGGCCCGCGGCAGCCAATGAGAAGCTAGTGCCCGCGGGGTCGAGACGGGGGAGGGGCCCGTAGGTCGAGACGTGCACATCGTTAAAATGCTACGAAGAAAATGAAGGCTTCTGCTGTGTTGATGATTTATTCAGGTTTTACTGAATCCACAGGATGGACATTGGCCATGCCACAAACACGACTCTTCTCATACAATGCAGGGCAACTACTACATACCCAGACCCAACGCACGGCTTCTTCCATGGTTTAGGCTCACTGGTCCTAGGCAAGCGGGGGAGTCCTCTCGACGTAGGCCACAAAGAACTTATTCGCACGCTACGAAGATAAGTTCGGTAATACGAAAAAAATTGAAGACGAATCCTACGGAGACTTTATATCCTTCCAGTTACGAAGACTTTTCTTCTTCGTAGCCTATGTCAGTAGTATAACAGGTCCAGCCTGTCCCACTAGACACCCAGTCAGTTTGGTCAGAAAGCGACCGCCAAACCCACCAACAAATACCAACCCGATACCTCAGTGTCAGAAACGCTTAGAGACTATCTGTCCAGTGAGTCCGTGTAACAGGCTTAGTCCAGTCATCCTAGCATTTTTGATTGAAAAAATTTGCGGCCAGACGAGCTTTTGGGGTTTGGTAGAGTGGGTCATTCTATGCAACTCCTAAAAATTTCAACTCGATCTGACGGTGGGTTTTTGAGAAAATCGACCTCAAAGTGGCCAATTTTGAACCTTTTTTTCGGCTTATTATTGAGGCTTTCAAGCCGACGCCGTTCCGTCCTAAATAGTCCTAGAGCATTCGGATTTGGTTTAATAGACGCGGAAAAGTCTAGGGATTCTAAATATGTGCAGGTTGCTGCACTTTGGAGTGATCGTCTGAGAGGTAAGTTGAAAAAACTGAATTTTGGGTCAAAGTTTTCAAATAGTGCAAGTAAGGTTTTCTTAACATTTCTCAAAAACGGAGGCACAATTCAAAAAACGGTTGTCTATAAACGTTGTAGAGCATACACTTAGCTTTAAGACAAGCTGTCTAGGGCTTCTATGCGGTGATTGGTTACGGAGATAATCGACTTAGAATCCTACCAGGTGGTGAAAATCGGCATTTCACGATGGCTCCACTTTTGGACCTTCAGCTCGATGCTGCTTGGCCTCAAATTGACGTAGGACTCTCGGGTTTGGCTCATAAGACGCGGAAAAGTCTGAGGATTCGAAGCGTAGCCAGGTTGCGGCACTTTGGGGTCCTCATTTGAGATTTATCTTGAAAAAACTGCAATTTGACTAAAGTTTCCCCGGCCGGCCTGGGCGGGCGTTGTTCACACCCCTGAGCGCGAAATGTGCTGCGATTCGAAATCCGATTGGGGCACACATGGGCCCAGGCCGGCCGGGGGCGAGCGGGTGACGTCGCGCGACGCCGTTCGGACCCCCTTTTCTCTGACGTCGATGATCACACGAGTACCGGAGACATGTCATTTTAAAGATTAAACTTCGATCTACAGCGTTCATAAAGGAACATATTTTGATTTGTGTAGCCGTTTTTGAGATTTTTGCGAAAAACCTCACTTTTCTCATTTGGAAACTTTAGTCAAATTGCAGTTTTTTCAAGATAAATCTCAAATGAGGACCCCAAAGTGCCGCAACCTGGCTACGCTTCGAATCCTCAGACTTTTCCGCGTCTTATGAGCCAAACCCGAGAGTCCTACGTCAATTTGAGGCCAAGCAGCATCGAGCTGAAGGTCCAAAAGTGGAGCCATCGTGAAATGCCGATTTTCACCACCTGGTAGGCTTCTAAGTCGATTATCTCCGTAACCAATCACCGCATAGAAGCCCTAGACAGCTTGTCTTAAAGCTAAGTGTATGCTCTACAACGTTTATAGACAACCGTTTTTTGAATTGTGCCTCCGTTTTTGAGAAATGTTAAGAAAACCTTACTTGCACTATTTGAAAACTTTGACCCAAAATTCAGTTTTTTCAACTTACCTCTCAGACGATCACTCCAAAGTGCAGCAACCTGCACATATTTAGAATCCCTAGACTTTTCCGCGTCTATTAAACCAAATCCGAATGCTCTAGGACTATTTAGGACGGAACGGCGTCGGCTTGAAAGCCTCAATAATAAGCCGAAAAAAAGGTTCAAAATTGGCCACTTTGAGGTCGATTTTCTCAAAAACCCACCGTCAGATCGAGTTGAAATTTTTAGGAGTTGCTTAGAATGACCCACTCTACCAAACCCCAAAAGCTCGTCTGGCCGCAAATTTTTTCAATCAAACGGCCCTTTTTTGGCTAGGATGACTGGACTAGCTACTTTGGACAGTGACGCGATGGCGCCTGACAGGTAGGCAACTCGGACTCCGTTACGCACGTGTGCCGTGCGGGCTGGCCTACCTGAGCATTCGCAGGCGCTCCGCGAACGCTCCACAGGCACGGAATTTTCGTTCCCACGACCAAATTTATTGCTTGTCACACGAATACTTGTTGAGACAGCGAATCTTTTTTGTGTGTGCAACTTACCGTATCACTTGCAGTCTCAGCATTCAGTTGACAGCGGGAACAGCGGCCACCGACAATGTCCACCACAGCGGACAGGTCACCAGGTGGATGGGGGAAGCGGCGCTGGGTAGAACTGGGTGGGTAGGGGGAGGGGACGCAGGGAGGAGGGCTGGAGAGGAGGCTGCCTCTGCACAACCAGCGCTTGGGTCCGTAGGTTCAGTCAGCGGGTTTTCAGAGGTAGCTACAGTCGTCAGAGGGATTTCAGACGTAATTTCAGTCAGAGGAACTTCAGGGGCGTGTCCAGTCAGAATCTGAGTTTTGAGTATTTCACAGGTAGGTTCAGTCCGAGGCATAGTGGGGATCACAGCGGCAGGTTCTGTCAGAGAAATTTCAGGGTTATCGAAGATGGGTTCAGTCGTGGGAATTTCAGCAGTTCTAGTCAAAGGCATTTCAGAGGCCGGTTCAGGAAAAGGGACTTCACGAATTTCAGTGGTAAATTCGGTTGGAGGGATTTTAACGGTTGGTTCAGTCAGCAGGGTCCTTCCCGGACCGGAGGAGAGAGTGGAGGTTGCCCCTGGCGGGCAGGCTTCAGCAGCCACAGAAACAATGGCTGCCTCGGCGGCATCCAGGCCAGGGGGGTCCATAGCCGATGACACCGCGTGAATTTCCACATCCCTTTCTTCGCGAGCGATTTCAGAAGGCGAGAAGGAACTATCGCTGGAAATTTCGTCATCGCGGGCTGTTTCAGCACGGCAACCGATGGCGCTCGTTTCACACGTGGATTTAGCCATAGAGCCATGGTGGGTGATATCAGCGGTTTCATCAGCGAATTCCGACGTGGTTTCATCAAGACGACTATCATGGTCATCGGCGCGAACAGCAGAACCGTCGCGACCGAGTGAACCGAGTGAACTAGGCGGGGAGGTTTCGGAGAGGGCTGTCATTGTGGCATCAGTCGGGGTCAGTGTCGGGGTCAGGGGGTCAGTCAGGGCGTCGCAAGGGGCTGATGTATCGGTACGGACAGTGGCATCGGCAGGACGGGGGGGAGGGGCGGAGGGGGACGACGAGCTTCCAGTTTCCTGCCGAGTCGTGGAGGCCTCAGCGTTCTGCCTCCTCGCTGCTTTGCTGCAATCAGGACGAAACGAGGACTTGCTAAAAACACCCTCAGAAAACGCAAAAAAAAAAAGAGGCCAAAACTTTGAACCGCTTAACTTTTTGTTCTTTCAATAAATCTAGATTTATAAGAGAAGTCGTAACGAAGAAGAAGAATGTGCGGGAAGTATGAGAAATCGAGTATTCGGGACCCACTGCACTGCCCTTCAAAAATCACGCCTTTTCTCCGGGATTCTTCGTTACGACTTCTTAATAGAGTACTCTGGAGAAGCCCAAAACAACGGAGAAGAACGCTCAACAAAGTATGCGGGAAATCGCAACTTCGGAACCCCGCTCTTCTTAAAATATCACTCGATTTCCCATACTTTGTGCACCGTTTTTCTCCGTTACGACTTCTTACTTCCATTTCGGGCTTCTCCGGAGTACTCTATTAGCACGTGGCATCCAGACCCCCCCCCCCCCCTCTACCGTGACCAGCCGTGGCCAAGAGGCCGACCGCCCCGCCCCCTTTCCCCCTAACACGACCACGTGGTTTTTGAGCGGTCCCCAATCGCCAGGTGTGGCACGGATCACACCCCTCGCGAGGGGAATCCCCCTCGCACAGCCGCACCCTTCGGACCCCGCGACGAACCGACAGCGGGCAGCAGGCTGTCGGCCTGCTCCCGTCCGATCGTCCTTTAGATTCACAAACTATAAATTGAACCCCTGACTTAGCTCGTGGCTCACTCAGTCCACCCGTGACCACCAACGACATCAGAGCTCCACGACCGACAGACTGCATCACCTCCGACTCCACGTCAGACCCGAGGCCACCGATAGAGACAACTGAGGCCTGCTTGTGTTACCCACTGTGTGTGACAAGGTATAAATAAATAGAAAATTCGTCGATTCAGACACGCCCCAAAAAGTTCAAAAAAGGATGGACTGTTTTACATCTGGAATATTTTTACCCGCATAGTGTACTGAGTATGGGCAATTCTCTGTGGGCCTCCCCGGTGCTCATTACCACTCACTGCTATCGCTTCCAGCAACGCACCGCTTCTCCCTCGGTCTACCGCGCGAACAAAGCGAGAGGGGGGGGGGGCACTCGTCATACCCTCTGGGTCATACAAGTGGTCATTCCCTCTAGTTTATACAAGCGAGCATTCCCTTGAGGTCGTACAAGTGGTCATTCCCTCTAGGTCTTCCAAGTGGTCATTCCCTCTATGCCATAAGGTGGTCATTCCATTCAGGTCATACCAGTGGTCATTCCCTCTAGGGCGTACCAGTGGTCATTCCCTCTAGGTCTTCCAAGTGGTCATTCCCTCTAGGTCTTCCAAGTGGTCATTCCCTCTAGGTCTTCCAAGTGGTCATTCCCTCTAGGTCTTCCAAGTGGTCATTCCCTCTAGGTCTTCCAAGTGGTCATTCCCTCTAGGTCTTCCAAGTGGTCATTCCCTCTAGGTCTTCCAAGTGGTCATTCCCTATATGCCATAGAGGTGGCCATTTCCTTAAGGTCATACAAGTGGTCGTTCCCTCTAGGTCGTACGTGTGGTCATTCCCTCCGCATTCCGAGTATGGTCATTCCCTGTATGTCTTCCAAATGGTCATTCCCTCCGAGAATAGCGGGACTAGCGGCAGTGAGTGCGGCCCGTTTGAAAAGGTATTTCCAATGGGGCTCGACAACGGACGATCGAATAACAAAATAACTTTCCTCAGAAGCACAGCGAGGAGTATTTTCGACTCAGGTCGGCTAGGAGCACTGAAATATTAGATAGGGTATTTCGGAGAAGGTACAAACCGGAAATGAAGAAGAAATCAAGAAAAACATCAGCGGAAACACGACGCGGGTATCATGAGGGTTACCGTAGCAGAGAGTATCTCCGCCACGGCGTCAGCCACGAGCCAACGTCAAAAATTTGGAGGCTTAGCTCTCGCTGACGATATGTCACGACCATTTGATAGGCTCAGACAGCGCCGGATTTACCCCGCGCGGCCTGAGGATGCACGTCCCCGGGCCGCGCGTCTCTCTCTCTCTCTCTCTCTCTCTCTCTCTCTCTCTCTCTCTCTCTCTCTCTCTCAAAATAAAAGAAGGAAAAAAGCTCGATTTCTCATACTTCCCCTGCATTTCTTCTCATTCGTTACGACTGTTCATTTCCGTTCTGAGCTTCTCTGGAGTACTCTATTCTCACTTCCATTTCTCTCCTCCCCGGCATACCCTATGATCTTTAGCACACGCGCCTGAGACACACGCGCCTCCTCTCAGCAGGCACGTCGAGAACACTCCTATCACTGGCCTTGGTTGCATGCATGTGGTTCATCACTTTTAGTACGTTACCTGCGCCGGCTGGTGCGGTACGCACGACGGTCCAACTGTGGCCAGCCTTGATGACGGGGAGCTTGAAGGCCGGCGGGCGCCGCCTGGTAGGGGCGCAGCCTCGGCAAGGGCCTCGAGGACCCCGGACCGTGGCCGAAGGGCGCGTAGGGCGCAGCGTCGGGACGGCGGCCACCCCAGGGGGCGTAGGGCCCGAACGCGACGCAGCGAGGGCCGTCAACGGGGAGCCCGTAGGGCGCAGCGTAGCGGAGGTCGGCAAGACGGCGGCCTCGGCCGTGCCCGGGAAGGCGCAACATGTCGGCAGGCAGGTCTCGCAAAGCTGGACCTCGTTGATGCACAGGAGGGTCGGCGGGAGCGGTCGGGAGGACTTCGTTGATGCAGAGCGGGAGGGCCAAGTCCGCTGCCCGAAACACCACACGGGAGTCACGACGGCGTCGTCGTACTTGTTGATGTCGCCCCGGACTAGTCAGGCGCGGCCTCACATGCACGCAGCAGCAACTCGCGGTCGGAGGGTGCGGATGGACGGGGATTTGGAACGCGGACTTGAGCGCGAGGCGAGGAGCAATGCAGTTCGGAGCAGCGCGAGCGACGGCTCCCTCTGAAAGCGACCCCAGATAGCAACTGATGGCTTGTTTCGCGGCTCTTCGTCTCTCCACCTCTACACCCGCCACACGCGCCCTCCTTCCCTCCCCCACCACTTCCCTGCGGTCCCACATAGGGAGGGAGAGGAGGGGGAGGGTTGGGGGGGGGGGGAAGACAGGGGTCGCTGCCGCCGCTGACGAGGCAGGCTGGGCTAGGTCTAGACATGTGTCCGGCGGGATCGCGGGCTGGGAGGGGGAGGGGGCAGTGGGGGAGGGGGGAGTGGGGGGGGGAGGGGGGAGGTGAGGGGCATGAATGCGGGGCGCCGGCAGGGGCCAGGCATCAGACCGCAGTGTTCAGGCCCCAGGTCCCAAATGATCAGGCCCCAGGCCTCGAAATGCCATAGGACAGGATGTGACTGGAAAGAGACTGGACGGAATTCCTAAAAGAGACTGGAAAGCGAGGTTCTCTTCATGTTCCTGCTTTGAGGACAGATGGGACAGTGAAGCTTCGAGCGATTGGTATCGTCGCACGTTAGCCGCACCGGTTGAGGCGCTGTTTTCCAACGGCCGGTGTCTCGGGATCAACTCTTGCCTCGGCCTCCAAAAATTTTCTCGATGTTCAGCTCTACTAGGTGGAGATGGATTGCCGGGAGTGCAGCTTGCAACATCGTGGCTCGGTAGCCGCATGGGTTAAGAGACCGGCCGTAACCCGACAGGTCTGTGGTTCAAATCTTGCCGGTCGCTGAACTTTTTCTTGCGACGCAGCTCGGAGGACAGTGGCTAAAGTATACTTCCGAACGTGGCGTCGGTATGGGTGTCCAAGCGACCGTGCGGGCTAAGGCGCCGCCGGCACAAACCCCCGGTCCCGAGGGTCTAGGGTTCGATTCCCTAGATTCGAGGGTCCCGCCCGGGGGGGCGTTCTGTGCCTCGGGAGCAATCTCGGGGGGAGACTCGGGGGATGTACGGAAGCTTCTAGGGTTCGAAGCTTCTGTTTCCCTCTCTCTGAATCTGGCAGGTGCGGACATGCCGCTTCTCGGTACGTAGCGAGTAGAGTACAGCGGCTTCGGTCGTGTACGAAGGGAACCTATGTCCTCCAAATCTTCGCAGGGGCGGACTCCCATGATTAATGGGGCCAAACCAGACTACGGTTGAAGGGCACTACAGTATTATGGAGTCCCGGAGGCCGTGGTTAGCGGAGGGGGCCTCGCGCATTGGCGCGGGCTAGGGGTTGCCGGGAGATCCGTCCGGCGCAAGTCGGGTAGCGGGTTCTAGTGCTGTGTCCCGGGGCCAACTAGCAGCCGTAAAGCACCGGTTCCCGTAAGATCACCGAAGTTGAAGGCATAGGTTTTGTCAAAGCGGTCAAACATGCCATCAGCCTTCTTTTCCTCGATGAATTTTTTTCGGAATCATTTCGGTGTCTGGTGATTGGAATGATTGGGAAGGGGCTGGAAGTGACTGCACATGACACTATTCCGTTGGGTGTACAGTGACTTTACCATGTGATGCACCCCCTCGCCATGGTCCCATGCAGTCCCAGGGCTCAGTCTTCAGGCCCCAGGCCCAGACCCGGCTGTGCTGTGTACTTTGGGGCCGCTGGCGTTGCTGCAATAATTTTAAAACAAAAATACAACAGTGCACACTGATGAAATTCGTACTCAGCGTACAGACGTCACACGAAGCTCTCTTGCTCTCGCTGATATCATCCGCTTATTTGACCAAGTCGATCGAGCGTACAACCAGGTACAGTACAACTTACCCGCAGTGTGACTTTTGAGACCGCGCGTGAAGGTTTCCGCCCTGGAAGTACCTTTGTTCTTTGTTTGCAGTTTCAGTTTCCGATGGGGCTCACTGAAAATGATCATGGACAAGTTTTGTCAGTGTGCGTCAAAAGAGGTATAGCCGCTTCAGTGGCGTGATTAGGGCCGATGAAAAAAGGGGGGGGGGGAGGGGGCGGCGGTGCTTTCGCGAGTTCCCTATCTTGAGGGGCAAACTTCCAGTTCGTATCGAATCTCGGTGATTCTGTTTATTTTGGTTGTCCTTTGTCTCCGTGCCACCAGAGGACGGCGACTAGTCTAGCGCCGTAGGGGTAGGCAACTCTTCGGCCAACACAGCCGCGCGGGCTTGGCATCGACCAGCGCCGCACAGGGGGACTGCACCTTCCCTGAGCTCGGTCATGCCCCCCCCCCCCCCCCCCCCCCCCCGTAAACGCGCCTGCACTGAGTAATTTTTTTGCGCTGGGCACAGGACAAACACCGAACCAGAGCGCTGCTCCCGGACCTCGTAGATACGCAGAGGGCCTTTTCTTGCTGTTGTGTGGCCTAAAACTGTCATCCGAAAAGAACGTTTGAAAAAAAGCGCTGCTCCCCGGAGCGAGTGCCTTTACGGGTTCACCAACATGCAGCGTAGAAAACTGTCAGGTTACGAGCGCGTGAACTGATGTCCACGCTATATTAATTTTTATCTTTTGCAGTGCACTACAAGTTGTATAAATATTTCTTTCGTAGTTTGTTTGAAGATGTGCATAATTTCGTAGAAACCAGTGCAATACAAAAGTGATCTGTTGCCTGCCTTGACTTTCGATTTCGATAGTGTTCTCTTCTCGATTTGTCAACTTCGAGTTCCAGCGAATCAACAGTTACTGATTGATGTGATATTATTGTTTATGTTTTGTTTGCGTGCATGCTTACCCATCGGTTGACAGCGGTTGACAATCGAGATATCATCCAACAAAATGTGTGAAAATGTTCTGTGGATTCAGTCTGTAGCGACATAACCTATAAAACATGTGAGTCTTCATTGACAATATTTGTGGAACTATAATATATTCTTCGTTTGTTGCTAACGTGTCACATTTTGTATTCATTGCAGAAAGCGTTTAGCTTTGAATAGCACTCTACAGTGTCAATCTATGACAGTATTGTTTATTCTTGGTAATAATTGTGTGGTGTTAGTCAAGTCTCAGATGTTTGTAAATGAAAACAGCAGGGAAGGTTAGTTGATGGTTTCTCACACATGCTGGATAATTTTTGATATTTGTGCTACATTTTATTTGTATGTACCTGTGATGTAATGTGTGCAATGGGTTATTGTTTTACAGTTTCGTTTCCTTTTCATTCTGCTGGCTTTAACAAAGTGATGATACTGCGGCTCACTTGGATATTAAATTGTTGCGCCCTACTGATGTGTGGCCTATTATGAGAGGTAAGCAACATGATTGAACAACAGGAATTTAGTTGGCTCTCTCGCATAATTCAAAACTTCCACCTAACATTTGTCAATTACACATTTGTGTTAGCTTGTTGCGTCATCCTTTTGTTTTTCAAAAATTACCAATCTGGTCAGCTTTCGTGTTAGAAGACACTTTTGATTTTAACAAGAGAAGGGCAAGACAAGATAGCGAGCTGTTTAGATTTTGTTTTTGAGTATTTTTTTAAAGAATCACGAAGCCTGGAGACAATTGCTTGAGTGGTCAGTGCAAGTTTTTGTTTAATAGGAAACTTTTTTTTTAAATCATGCCAAGGCTCACTTGTAATAGTGTGGCTAGTTACTACATTACAGACCGAGCTGTGCGCGCGCCTGCCGCCCAAAGGCACGACTCAGGCTACCCAGCCACCTTTCTCCCCTTCGTACGCCCCTCGCTCATTAGTGCAGCAGCTATAGCAGCTCCCACAGGCGCGTGTCCAAGGGGGAAGGGGGAGGGGGCACGGGGATCATGACCCATTCAGTACCGTGTGATGACCGATTACTGTCGATAACCTGGGGTGATTACCGACGACTACCATTGATTACGGCATAATTACCGAGGCGGTGTACACACGATTGCCGGAGTTATGTCAACCTCGCGAGTCTGACGCGCGCCTGTTGGGTAGGCAGCCCCGACTTCTGCATGCCCCCGTGCAGTGCGGGCTGGCCCACCCTGGCAGTTGCAGGCGCTCGTCGTAGGGGGTCTCAAACACGAACAGCACTGCCGCCACGTACCACGCGCCGCCCTATCTTCCCAATCGCAGTTTTGTCGACGTAGACAAGCCGTTTACCCCCCCCCCCCCGTTCACTTTCGTCGGCAACCGAAAAAAAACCACCCCCGCTCTTGGTGTCGACGTAGATTATGGATGACCCCTTAAAGGTAGACAGACAGCCCGCTTTACAGCCCGCCGAGAGCCGCGCCTGCGCCAGAGCTGGATACGCGACTCGGACTAGCTACCTTTCTTGCCAATGCAAAAGCCAGCCCCTCGCTGATTGGTGCAGTTCTCTGTCTCCACTCCAGGCGCCAGCCTAAGTCAGCCTAGTCGCGCTGTCATCCATTCTCAGTGGCGCCCTAGCAGACCCCTATTGCTGGCTTCATACTCGGCCAGTGGCTTGACCCCTGTACTAGGTCGTACCCCGGCGGGGGTGGGCCTTTTATTAGCTCGCATTCGTGGCGCTGCTCCTACGTTCCTAATGACAGACAGTTGCTGACGCCTGCTTTCCCATTCTAGCAGCCAGCCGGAGTCGCTGCGGCCACGGCAGGGCGCGCCGCCGCGCCGCGACTGGGAGCAGGTAGCTGGCCGTCAACTGCGAGGTGGTTCTGCCCTCGCTGCCCCGCACTGAGCGTCACCAAGAGCCCCGGCAGCATGAAGGAGGGCGGTTTCGTGTGCGACGAGTGCGGCAAGCGGTACACCACCTCGTGCAACCTGACGCGGCACAAGCAGACGCACCGCAGCGTGGACTCGGAGTACGCGCGGCAGTGCGGCGTGTGCGGCAAGGTGTACGTCAGCAGGCCGGCGCTGGCCATGCACCTCCTCACGCACCAGCCGTCGCACGTGTGCAGCTTCTGCGGCAAACGCTTCTCCCGGGCCTGGATACTGCGGTGCCACGTGCGCGGGCACACGGGCGAGAAGCCGCACTGCTGCGCGCACTGCGGGAAGGCGTACGCCGACCGCTCCAACCTGCGCGCTCACTTGCAGGTCCACGCGAAGGACAAGAGCGAGACCTACTCGTGCCCCCACTGCTGCAAGGTGTTCGCGCTCCGGAGCTACCTCAAGAAGCACCTCAAGACAGGGTGCGCCGAGAAGGACGACATTAACACCGGCCCACCCACCATCTACGAGTCGTGCGTCGACGTGGATGACGACAGTGACAGCCACACGCTTGTCTTGTCCATCTAGACCCACTTAGATTTTATGACTCTCTCACGTCATTCATTTCGCTTACTGAGCTTTTGGAAGGCAGTCATTATGACCGGTGACTGGCTTTTTACCTGCAAGCCAGGCTAGGTTGAAAGTTGCTAAAGTATGTTACAATGTGAAAACTTTTATATTTTTAGACTTCCGCCCAAGTGAAAGGCTTCTTCAGAGACTGAATGAGGAAAATTATTATTATTGTTAACATTATCTGTCGAAGAAAAACAATAAAACTAAAAAATTGTAGATTTTGTGCCTGTTTTTGTACGTAGTGTAGGTTTGGCACATGAGGAAGGAAACATTTGGCATTTCGTTATTTCTGCAGAAATAGTTTTAAAGTATCAATGAGGAGCATGCGCAATAGATCTCGATTGGTATAGATAGTAGGATTGTTTTGTTACTCAAAAGCATTTTGTAGGATTATTTTTTTTAAGAATTTATGCTACACATAGAATGTTATGAATGTCCTTTTGCTGAGTTAATTTTCAGTTTACCCACATGGTATGGGTTGTGCAAGTTGTATGCAGAAAAGAATTAAGGACGTCTTATTTATCTCATTAAACAGTTCAAGTTGTACCAGGTAAACATAATTTTTTTTTTGCCGCAGTTTACTTTTCCCTCTCCGACTTGCAGTACAACGAGCTAGGTATTTACACCCGGCTTCAGGGACTATACGTGCTGCTGCGGCTAAGCGAGGCACAGGAGACAGCCGACCTCTTGTCTTGTAGTACCATAGGCCCCTCTGCAATAGGGTATTCCGGGGAACTCTCTGAAACGGTCCCGTTGTTACTCGCGTTTCTTTTCGCTGTTTAGTCTAGTATGTGCCAGTTATCTCGGGACCCTTCCTGTACGCCTCTGCTCAGGCACCCCTGTCCCTCTGAGGGGCCCTGTGCCCGCTCCCGCCCTGTCTCTGGCGGGCTGTCCGTTTGTCCTTCCCGGCGCCCCTCTGTCTCTCCCTCCGCTTCCAGGAAGAGCCGCCTCCGCACTCCACTCTCACTCCTCTCCGCCGGCTGCGGGCTGCCCTGGCTGTCACGCCTCCTCCGCTTGCTCCGGCTGGCCTCCTCCTCTGGCCGGCAGGGCTGAGGGTCCGCCCCCTCCCTGCCGTGCACCAGCACCGGGGTCTGGGCGGCCGGACCGGCCCCCTGTGCGCCCCCGCGCCTGCCCCTCGCCCGGCCGCCCCCCTGCCTCAGCCTCAACACACTGTCATAGTGCACATACCGGCGTTCCCGCTGGGCTCCCTCCGCCCCCTTCGCCAGCCTATATACTACTCGGAGCGCCCGCGTGTCCTCCTCTCTCGTTCGTGGCGTGATTACTAGCGCCTCATCAGCTCGCGTCTCCGTCTCATTCCTCCAGATTTCATAGTACACCACCACCTTCACTTCGTACATGTCGGCCAC